>OZ010584.1:88094352-88159352 GCA_963932145.1 Acanthosepion lycidas
ACTTAATAAGCAAACAAATGTTTTGGCCAATCTAATATAATATAAGGCTAATTCTTTTAATAAAGGCATTATAAGTCTGTAGAAGTTCTTTGTAGGAATGAAACTCATTACATAGGAGTTATTTCCACTTTGACATCCAATTACACACACACACACACACACACATATATATATATATATATATATAGTTCATTTTGTTAACATTTTATTGTGAGTTTTTAAAAGATAAATACATTCCATTTCTCATAAGGTTCTAATTTATCCTCCTCCCATTTCCCTGGAGATTACTTGACCCATGAAGAATAGATCTTATTTAAATTTGTTAGCATAGTAAACCTAAAAAAATAACTGTTTTAATATAACTCAAATTTAAATTCAATATGCGAGCTATGTACACATGTTAATTCCTTTATATCACATATATTATTGTTAAGATTATGATCAGGCTACTTGGTTGTGACATGTTTGCTCATGAATATGGACAATATGGTTTGGGCTGGTTTTGTGGAAAGAGCAATGCAATAAAATTCAATCATGATAGATATCAAAGAAAAATAGATGTAAGCCACAATGTTTATAAGGCTGATTCAACAGCATATACCCCTCTATGGCCAACTGATATTATTAGATGCCTGTTTTGCTAGCCAGATTTGGTCAGTCTATCTGGAAAGGGTTAGCCATTCTTTTTAAATGGTGGAAAAATATTATTAATTTCTAGTCAGTATTTCTTTTTAGGAAAACAAAAGAAAAGTATTGTTTTGTATATGAAAAAATAGTAAGCCAATTTTTTTTTATTCAACCTCAGTTAAGATCATAGTATGCACAAACTCATGCCCCAAGGGTATTTGTATGAAAGTGAATCTAACAATCTCAGCTGTAATTTGAACTCAACACAATAATTTCTCTTTTGAAGCCATTAACTATTATGTCACCTGCACATCCACTATTGTAATGATAATGTTAGCCATTTCCTCATAAGGAATTATTCAGCATTTACTGACTGAGTAGCCAGTGATACTGGAATTGCACTTTTCTATTTCATCTCTGGAAAAGTACAAGAATCTCTAATCAACTCTGAATTGATTAAGCATCTTACATTGCAGGGTCTTCTTTCAAATAAAGCTTTCACTTCCCTAGATCAACTACTTATGTATTAATGATTATTGCTGAAAGTATCTATCAAGCTTTAGATAAAGATGTGAAGCTCCGGTTGTTGCTTTGGACATCTCAAAAGCATTTGGCAGGGTTGGGCATGTCAGTTTTCTTCACAAGTTGACAGATTATTGTATTTCTGGATAAATTTTCAAGCTGGTTCAGTTTTTCTAATCCAATTGTGAAATGAAATTTGTCCTGAATGGCCACTCTTCTCGATCTTTCTGCATTAAGGCAGGTGTCCCCCAGGGTTCTATCTTTGGACCTACGGTGTTCTTAATTTTCATCAACAAACTTTCTGATGGCATCAGTTCACAACTCAGTATCTATGCTGATATAGTTATTTACTCCTGTCTTAATAGTAAGTCTGATAGGTTTGATGAGGTCAAACTGGCAGCAGATCTAAAAAATGACCTAAAATCTGTTAACTGGGGCAAGGAATGGCTTGTTAATATTCATACTTTCAAAATGAAACTGTTCTCTGTCAATCATCTGAGAGACCCCTTTCTGCCATCCATCAGGGGAGTTACTCCTTGTGCCTTCTTGGGCTAACATTTTCCACTGACATGAAGTGGAAAGATTATGTTGAATCAATTGCTAAATCTGCTGCAAGGAAAATTTGTTCACTGTGTCATGCTAGACAATTTTTTTTTATAAGTCTACCACTTGAATATTGCTGCCACATTGTCTGGTTCTCTTGCTATATACTTAGATATTCTTGGTAAAATACAAAGAATCTGCAATGTTATTGGTCCTGACCTGACATTTGAGCTTCAGTCATAATATATATTCCTTGTGCCTTTTCTATAAACACTTTTATATCAATATTTTCTGATGGACTTTCTTCTATGGTACCTAGATTTTATGAATTTAGGTGCAGTACTAGATTAGTAGCAAGGTCTCCTCAGTTTTCAGTTGATTTGGCCAGATGTAACCATCATTTCTATGTTAACAGTTTTTCTCTTACATGTCTTGCTTGTTAAATTCTCTTCTGGCTTCTTACTTTCCAGCCAACTTTGAATTTCAAAAATTTAAATGCAATGACAATCGTTATCTTCTGTCTTCTTGATTCCTCCTTTTTTATTTTTCTCACTCCTTAATAATGTTTCTCTTTTTTTTTAGTGGGTTTAGTGCCTTGCCTGGGGTGAAAAGATTAAAAAACTAAATTAGCAGTTTTCTTATAAAGAAACAGTTGGTATTCATTGACTGAGCAGCCATTGCTACTGTCAGTTGAAGTTTCAAAAAATCTTTCTCTTAAAACAATTTTTCAGGAAAATAAATTTCTCATGTTCACTGTTATCACTCTTTCCAGCATTGATGGAGGTTTCCTTCCTAACCTTTTGTTTGAAGTAGTGTGGAATATCAATATCTTGATAATGTCATTATTTTCTCTTCAATTTACATGTGCTATCTATGATCTGATGGGGCTTTTTAAGAACATGAACTGAGTTTTTAGGTTAATGTTTTTGTTTTGGAGCAATTTGCAATGTTAGAGGAAATTACTTTGAGCACAGTCTATTCTGTGTTTAATTTTGTTTTAAATGGTCTATATACAAAGGTATTTGAAGCATTTAGCATTTACTAATTCCCCATCCTGAATTTTCATGGGGGATTCTTAGTATGTGCCATCATTGCTTTCATTCCAGTGTGACTTAGGACAGTACAAATTCAGACTAGGATAGGAAATCCCAACAGAGGTGAGTATGTCTGCCTTGAAAATCAGCAGTTAAAATACTGGCTTCTGACGAGAAACTGAAGATATGCAATATGTTCAGCCATGTCTGGGTCCTTTAATTTTTTTTTAGTCTTTTATTCTACTTTGTGTTTTTAAATTTACCTCTTTCTCCCTTTTTATTTTCTCGTCATCCTCTCTGTTTACCTATTTCAACTCACCCTTCCTTTTTCTCTCTTCTTTTTTTTCTCCCTCAGTCTCTTTCCCTCTTCTTCCTATTTTTTCATCTCTTTTTTTCTTTCTTCTAATATTATTCAAAAGTATAACTAAAAAACAAAACAAAAAAAAACGAACTAATTCTGTGAACTTTGTAAGCTGTTGTAGTTAGCACCCGCTCATATCTGAGTATTGGGATCAACATTTTCTCTCTTTATTTCCTTTCTCTCCTCTGGTTGTGGTGGCAGAGATGGTTGTGAAGGCCCAGTTTAATCCTGAAGAGTTGTGGTCAAGAGTAACAAAGGAGTGTGGGTGGTGGATGTGGCTGAGTGAGTTGGGCTCCCCTGACAGCACATTGCAGATCCTCTTTATATTGATGGTTGGACTCAAAAGTCTTGGTCCCCCCTTGGATGGTCCTACACCAGGAAGGCTGATTTGGGTCAATGTTGGCCTGTGTCAGGGATATCTTTCAATTGATCCTCAAAGCATTGTTTTGGTCATCCATGTAGCCTCTTGCCGAGATCATATATGGGATTTGGGTGGGACGCATTCTAGTCACATGACCCACAAAGTGGAGGTGATGATGAAGAATGGTAGCCTCAATGATGGGGAGAGATATCTGAGAGAAGACCTCGTTGTTGGTGATGTAGTCCTCCTAACTGATGTAAAGCATTGTTCAGAGCTTTGTTTGCTGGAACCACTCCAGATGTTTGATGTAAGCAAGTAACTAATTAATCTTTTATGACCCACCCCTTACACAAAAACGAAATTGTTGCTTTGCATACAGTGAAGAGTGAGTAGAATTTACATGCTTATTAATGTTTCTCCAAAGTTTAAAATGTTTACAATGCACTTTGGTTCAAATGTTGACCAAGGTCCCATTGACAATTTCAAAACTCTCGATCCTCAAGTGAGCAGTGACAGTGTCTGATACAAACAAGTGTAGTTGAATAAATATAATGTATGGAGAACAAATTTTTTCTCAAAATCATTGAGAGTTCAGTCCTTACAAAATTCTCTATGATTCTGCCAGGTCAGCCTCTGCAAAATTCTTATCTGTGTACATTTATTTCCACCAGTTTATAGCTTTTTTTTTATCTGTCTCAGTTTCTCACATCTGTCTGTCTATCTATCTTAAATTTATTCATATCTATGTTAATTTCTATCTCAGCCTGTTCATATCTATCTATCTATCTATCTATCTATCTATCTATCTATCTATCTATCTATCTATCTATCTGTTATTGTCTATTCATATCTATCTATCTATCTATCTATCTATCTATCTATCTATCTATCTATCTATCTATCTATCTATCTATCTCAACCTGTTCATATCTATCTCAACCTGTTCATATCAATATATCTGAGTCTAGCCATATCTATCTATCTATCTATCTATCTATCTATCTATCTATCTATCTATCTATCTATCTCAACCTGTTCATATCTATCGCAACCTGTTCATATCAATATATCTGAGTCTGGCCATATCTATCTATCTATCTATCTATCTAGCTATCTATCTATCTATCTAGCTAGCTAGCTAGCTAGCTAGCTATTATTGTCTATTCATATCTATCTATCTATCTATCTATCTATCTCAACCTGTTCATATCAATATATCTGAGTCTGGCCATATCTATCTATCTATCTATCTATCTATCTATTATTGTCTATTCATATCTATCTATCTATCCATCTATCTATCTATCTATCTCAACCTGTTCATATCTATCTCAACCTGTTCATATCAATATATCTGAGTCTGGCCATATCTATCTATCTATCTATCTATCTATCTATCTATCTATCTATCTATCTGTTTTAGATATATAATTTGGCCTGGATAACATTCAACTGATGATACATCCATATTTATATAGTATTTGCAATATATTTTAACATTATCTATATTTGCTGGTGATGAATGTAGCAGGTCATCCAACAGGATGAAAAACAAAACCTGTTGAAGAGCAGATGAGCTCCTTATAGTAGCCAACAATATGTATAAGGCAAGGATGGGGTCTCAAATGATAACGTTCCTAGAGATGGTGTCTCAATAAAAACACTCACTGTACTTGGGCTATCATGAGTGTCTGAGTTAGGCATCAGAAATAGAATCTGGCCTTGTAAAACCTTGTCTCAAAATCATTTACAAATTCTTTGTCAAGCAGGACCTACTTTGCTTTGTGTCAGATTAATCAACAAACAAAAAAAACAAAGCTATGTATATCTTACTTATTATAAAATGCAGATTGTGTGTGTGTGTGTGTGTGTGTGTGTGTGTGTGTGTGTGTATCTGTACGTTTATATATTGGATCGGATTTCCTACATTTTTCAACCGATTTCAACAAAATTTCACAGGACTACATAAAATTACCTTGCAGTGGTTCTGACAGCACCAAAAATTGGAAAAACACAATTGTTTTTGCACAAAATCAATTTGAAAACACGATTAAGAGGCATTAATGAAAGGGAGACAACTCATATCGAGTTATACTTATTAATATCGAGTTATCGAGTTATACTTATTATAAAACCCAGGTTGGTTGTTTGTGTGTGTGTGTGTGTGTGTGTGTGTTCCTTTATATATGGGATTGGATTTCCTACATTTTTCAACCGATTTCAACAAAACTTCACTTTTTTTTGGCAGGTAGTGTTTCTTATAGTCTTGCACACTTTTTTCTTTATTTTTACATTCAGAATGCTTTAAAAATTCCATTTACAAGACAATTGTTTATAATAAAATTCTATTCAATTAGTAGAGTCATAACAATTGAAAACAATGTTTTTGTTCGAGTTTGGGTTTGACCAATTCGTAAAAAAAAAAAAAAAAAAATAAAACTAATTAAGACATGCGTGTCCATCAACCTTAAACAATAATCTTTGTCAATTTTATTTTTCAGTCTTTATGATGGTCGATACTTGATCTATCTCTTACTGTTACATCCCCGGGCAATGCCAGGCTCTACTGCTAGTATACGATGTATGTATTATTTATATTTGTAATGATAATTTAATCATTTTTAATCATATATATTTAATTCTAAAGTCACCAGGAAGCTAGAGTATCAGACAAGCATGTTTAAATGTTAGCCTCTGTCTTTGTTTTGCAGCAGGAAAATATCTACATTATATGGTGGAAAATGTTATCTACCTGTGTCTATTGATTTATTTCATTTTGCTATCTATCTATCTATCTATCTATCTAAGGCTGTTCATTATCTATTTATCTAAGTCTGTTCATTATCTATCTCTTTCTCTTTTTCTCTCTTTATTTATCTATTTAAGTCTGTTCATTATCTGTCTATCTATTTATCTCAATTCATATGTATGGATTTTATTTTTTTTAAATTTTAGGTAAGAAATGTTTATCTATTGAATAAGTCTTAATTATCTCAATTTATATTATCTTTGATGTGTGTGTGTGTTTGTATGTGATTTGCTGCAATTTTTTTTTTTTATTTCTATGCAGTGAAATATCCAATACTGGAAAAAGCTAATGTTGGGGCTTTGAATCTCTGCTGATCATAGCAAAACACATCATACAAATCACTGAGAAACAAATACAGAGCATGAGAATGGTGAAATCTATTATCCTTATAAATAAAAAAAGAATAATTATCTAACTAAAAAGACATTTTTGAAGCCAGATCAGCTTAATCAATGGCTGAAATATTTTCATAACAACAAAGATGGTGAAAACAGACCAAATATAAATGGTGTAAATAATTCTTTATCTAACTAAAAAAAAAAAAAACTATTGGCAAACATGGGTAAACATGCCTACAATAAGACAGTTGTTTTCTCATGACACTGATTTTTTAACTGCTGTCACTCTCTGGCAAAGTTTATTGTTTTAAAAAGCAATGATTAGAATTGGAATAAAATGTAAACATATGGTGAAAGTGAATTTATACATTTTTATTATTCTTGAAAATTTACAGCAAAAATATTAAAATTTATTAGATTGTTTTTTACAATAAGAATTTTATATTTACAACATTATTGTGGGCTAATATTACCATTACCATTAGAGTATAAAATAAACTGTGGATTCAATGCTAAAGGTGGAAAAACTGAAATATAATATATTATAATAATATTAATGCAATAATATCAAAATTCACTATTCAGAGACACAAGAAATTTTCAAGAGATTTTGATATTATTGCATTAAGAATATTATTATAATATATTACACACACACACACAAAAAAGTTTGGTTAAAGACCAATGAAAAATCTTTTGTTAACAATAGAAACCATATCACTTGAGGACTTACAGCAGCAGCAACTACTAAAATGGATACCATATGTAACTTGAAGAGAAAATAACAACACAATAAACATGTTGATGGTACACAATATCAAATAAAAGGTTAGGAAGGAAACCCCTGCTCAATACTGAAAAGAATGATAACAGCTACTAGACTTGAAAAACTTATTTTCATTAAAAATTGTTTCAAGAGATAGATTTTATAAATTTCAACCAAAAGCAGTACTTGCTGCTCAGTCAATAAATACCAAATGTTTCCTTATAGGGAAACAGCTAATATTACTATTACCATTAAATATATCATTTACTTCTTAATTTTCTTGTTATATATCATTTTGAGTGATCTTTCTGGTTTGTATAGGATAAATAACAAAATGAAAAAATAAAAGATTTTATTTTGAAAAAAATTGAATTAAAAGGTCAATATTAAAAAAAAAATGAATTTGTAAGTTTTAAAATTTAAAATTTAAAATAAGTTTGAAAAAATAGATTTTATTTTATTTTCAGTAAACAAATAAAACTGCTTGTAATTCCCACAAATATGACTAAAATCAGCAATGACTTGTAGTTACTTGGCAGAGGCATTCAGAATGTTACTTGACCAATCATGAAAACTTGACTTACCACTTATTAAATATTAAGGAAAACATTTTGTGGGATGCCCAAACACTCTTCAGTACTAATGAACAGTTAAGGTTATTAAATGGAAAATGAGATCTGAATGTGTATCGGAATACCAAAGGATGGCTTCCAGGTGGTAAACAAAGTATTAAGAGATAAGAAAATTTTGTGAGAAACAAAGAAAACATTACTGAAATGCTACATTATCCTCCTATATGGTAGTGAATGCTGGACTATTTCATCCATGATGAATACACAACTTGAAGTGATTGACATGTTTCTACAGAAGGATGCAAAGAATACCATATCCAGAACATGTGAGCAATAAAGAAGTTTTAAGGAAAAAAATCAGAATGAAAAGGACATTTATATTTATAATCAGTAAAAAAGATTAAAATTTCTGTAATACATAATGGGGAAAGAAAGCTTGGAGAATTTAAAACTCACAGGGCATATTGAAGGTAATTGCATACAATAATACTATGATATTATATCAGAGATAATATTGTGTATTATTTCTTACATGGGTAAAATATAAATATGATTTTGATCGATTGATTTGTTTGTTTAACAGTATATCAACACCTTATGGGTCATTTAATTTAAGGAGTTGATTATCTTGTATAAGTCAAATCCAATTTTTGATGTTGTACATGGATCATTATCTGTTAATCATTATTATTCATGAACGGTTTCACTGTGTGTTTTATACAAAAATACCAACATGAACTGCCTTTTCAGTGAATACAAGTATCACCCCAAACATTTTTGCTCACAAAATTCTTCCTTTCAAAACAATTTCTCTGATGACCAGTGAGATAATTGAATTTGTCATGGCTATGTTTACTGTCAGGAGGTCTATTGACAACTTTCATAAGAAAACATTAGTACAAGTGCGGGGGAAGATGGCATAAGTGCTGAAATTATTAACTATAGCCTGGACAACTTTACAGATTGCTCATGCATTCAACTTTATGGTTGAAAAACAGAAAAGAATTTTACACAGTTTTTTTTCTGGGATTAACAAGAGAAAATTCATTACTTTATCAAATTTGTGGGATTGAGGTTTGTTATTCTCAGTAGAAATCATTTTTAATTCAAATAGCCTCATTGTAGATCACAGTTAATTTTTTATTAATTTTAGTTTGTTGAAATTTCTTTTACTACTTGGAACAGTTGCAATGCAATGCTCAAATAAGTGTCAACTAAGTGATTCTGAAGAATTCAACCCCCAAAAATCGTGGCCATTCTTTAGCTCCCTTTTTCTGTTCCTAATCTCCCATTCTTGTTGCAGACTTAAAGCAAATCTCTTGATCTCACAAGACAATTCTTCTTGTTCAACGTCACACATTTTTTAATAAAATTGCTCATTCAGTTTCCCACTCTTCACTGCATCCAAAAGAGATTCTGAATTTTGAAGGAATCCATAAATTTCATTCTATTGGGATAGCTGTAGAAACCGATTATTAATTGAAGACCAAACTTAGACAACAAGGGAGATAAAGAGGTCCTGATGAAAACATTCTTCAGGTTTTCAACTTCATCACAAGACTCGTAATCAAATAAACAATTTTTGCAACATGCATGCAGTACAAATTTTTCATCATTGTCATTTTCTTCTGCAATTTCCTGCAGAGGCATAGCCATTTTTGTGATAGTCTTGAACAAAATTGCAATTTGCAAAATCTCAGTAATCATTAGGTCAATTATAAGATCAGAAGACAGCACCATTTTGTTCACCTGAAACAGAATATTGTTCCAAATGATGAGGCTAAGCACAAAATTCCAAGTAGAAATCCAGTCTAGCAGTGATGTTGGTTCAGTTGCTGTTTGTGCTATTAGTATTATTTATAAACCAGCCATAGTTTACCAGTTATTTAGTGTTAGGAAGAATAATGCTTTAGCCTTCCATTACACCAAGTACTAATATTAGCATTAGTGTAGCCATTGATACACTAACACCGAATGTGAATATAGAAAGACGAGACATGTGCTTGTAACAAACAAAACATTTAATAAAGCAAAGTACAACTTACAAGCAAATATTAAAAAGGATTCACACGTATCCCAAAACAAATGATTGTTCATAGTGTCCAAAGGATGCGAATGTTTAACAGAACAACAAACAAAGAAATAACATACCAGACTTATAGCCTTTGACTCTCTGTGGCTAGGGGAATCAAAATTACTTTTTTTTTTTGCCATGTTAGGTTGTGCACATTTTCCATGTGTGTTGACACCCTGGTGGTTAGGTAGGTAATAACCGTTCCTCAAAAAATGGAAGCAAAAAGAAAAGAAAAGGGCAGAAGAGTTCTCCTCTCTAAAGGGGCTGAACTCCCATGAGTTCAACCCAAGAGAAAACAACTGTGGTCTCCCTACAGTGCCATCTCTCTTTTTCAAAGACTTTTCTTGCAGGTTGGTTAAACCATTTCTAACGTTTCTATGGTGTTAGCATAATTGTTTGACAGTACTGATTCATGATTAGTATTTTGTATCTTCCAAACAAAATACCAATGCAAAAAATAACATATGTGACTGATTAACTACTCTAAAAAATGTAATACTAACCACCGGTAACTGTGCACTATAAAAAACATGGAAGAAATAAGGCCTTTTCATTCATCATAAATAAACTTGACTGAACACCTTTGTACTTATTAACATGCAGACTATTGTCCTCATCTTTATTGTTGTCATAATATTTCAGCTGTTGTGTCCTACAGAGTTCATCAGGTGTATGTTGATCTGGGTAACTTTCAGGGAATATCAAACTAAACCCTTTATTTAATCTATGGGGGTAGATTGCTCTCATTCTGGAAAAAGGGTGATCAATAACTGAGCAGTATGAAAATTAAAAAAAAAACTAGATAAGATATCACAAGATACATTAACAATGAAATTTTTTTTATATAGTTAATCATTTGCAATAAACTTTTATAAAGAAACTATTTACAATGAATTTTATAGTAAATCATTCACAGCGCATTTTTATAGTGAAAGCATTTGCAATGCATTATTGTAGTAAATCATTTGCAATGCACATTTGCAGTAAGTAATTTTCTATGCATTTTTATACTAAAATCACTTGCAATGAGTTTTTATTATAAAATCATTTGCAATACATTTTTATAGTGAAGATATTTGTAATGAATTTTTTAATAAAATCATTTTCAGTGAATGTTTATAAAATCATTTACAATATATTTTTATTGCAAATAATTTGCAATGCATTTCTCTCTGTGCTTTTTGATATGTCGCTCTTAATGTAATCATCAGAGTGAATGAAAGTGTTGATCAATTTAATAAACCATTCCCGTGATATTATGAGTTAAATGAAATAATTTTTATACAATTCTTGAAGGTGCATTGGGATAGTGAAAGATGTCTTCCAAAAGCTAAGCAAAGTATCATTAATAACAAAGAAAAGAGTAATGAACTGTTATATAATACCAGTCCTCCTATATGGCAGTGAATACTGGACAATCTCTTCACATATAAAAAAAGAGACAATATGTGGTTCTACTGAAGGATGCTGAGAATACCATGGACTGAACATGTGAGCAATGATGAAGGTTTAGAGAAAATATAAACAAAAAAGACACTTATAATTAGAATCAGGAGATAATTGAAATATTTAGGGTACATAATGAAGAAGGTGGGCTTAGAAAATTTGACACTCACAGGCCATATTAAAGGGAAGAGAAAGTAGCACATTACCTACCTAACAAGGTTTTGTAAATGGTTAGCAAAACAGGGATAGGAGAGTTAGTGAAAAGACAAAATTTGGTGTGTGTCCTACTGACGAGTTTCTGTTTTAGTATCTATCCTCCCACAACATTTGTATCCTACATTATTATTGTGGGAACCTAACTTACCTACAAATGGACTCTTCCACACTTATATAATGTGGCTACCAACTATGAGGAAGTCACCAGTTTGTGAGTCACCAAGAGTGTATCACCAAGTGAGTGAATGAGTGAATGAAGACACCAGGGAGAGAAAGTACTCTCCTGTCCACATTTACCGTTGTACTACTTTTTCCGAGAATATACTCTTTAACCTTATATCCGAGTCAGTGTTATCTTTCTATGGTCCAAAACCATAACAATTATTAAGGCATTATTCTGAAGTTTTTCTTTTTTTTTCAAATGACATTCAGAATGTTTTTATTTAAAAGATTCAAATATCTTGTTTTATGATTTTTAGTCAAATTTCTTATTTTATAATCTTTTTTGATTTTAAATTCTATAATATGACATTAAATGGCATCACTCCTTCTGTTTTTGCTTTTCTCCTTATGTTAGATAATGTAGGATACAAATGTGGTGGTATAATACACTGATTGATACGACGCATGCTGGTGGCACCCAAAAATTTACTAAGAGCTACAAAGGATAAGAAATTGTGGAGAGCTACGAAGGGACATGGCACATAGAAGAAGAAGGAAATGTTTTCGGTATCAGAACAATATCTGTAAAGGAAAATGGCTTATTTCTCATTTATGACAAACACAGGACATTATTGGAGAAGACACAGTGATTGCTGAATGGCAAATTTGCTGAGAAGTGTAAGATGGCAGACTTTGAAAACATAGTGAGAAGAACAAATGGAAGACTGTGCTTGGGCTATAGCAACACTGCCATGACAATAATAACAAGCATGTCAGTGATTTTCTTCTGGTATCTGGGCCTAGGGGATCTAAAGGCTGGGGCAGGTAAGCAAACAAAGCCACACAAAAGAAACCAAGGAGCAACATGCAAACAGGTGCAAATGTTTTGTAGGACAGAGAAAGGTAACACCTATAAAAGAAAGAGATTTAAAAAAAAAGAAAAAAGGGTGTATGCACAAAATTACTAGCTTAATAAAAAATAAATTCTAAAAAAAAAAAATTAAAATTAAAAAAAAAGAATAAACAAATAAACAGAAAAAAATGCTTCCAGGGGAGAAGGAGGAGGAAGAAGAAGAAATAATAATAATAAGAAGAATAAATAAATTAATGTATGTCTCATTGTGTGTACCTATGTATATATGCCTTTGTGTTTGTATGTATATGTACATGTATATTCATATGCTTCTATATGTGCACATGAGTTTTGTGTGTACATTTATGTGTTCATGTGAATGTATGCTAACAGATGTCTGCATTTGTGGCTATATGTGTGCATTCATTTGTGTGCTGATATATTTGCATGTGTGTTTACATGTTTGTCCATTTTAGTGTGTGTGCATGTGTGTCTGCTTACAAGCTTGTCTGTAGCCATTTGCATTTGTGTACGTGCATGGGGACATTTGTGAGCATATGCTTGTGTATTTATGTGTCTGTGTGTGCTAATGAATTTGTGGATTTCTTATGCAAGCATTTAAATTGATTATAAACCTGAAAAATATCCATTGAAAGAATGAGTGGTATTTTTAATCCATCTTAATCACTTCATTTAAATTTGAGATAAACTGACATTAATTAATATTTCCTTGCTATTTCATTCATTTTCAAACTATTTTTTATTCATTTTTTTTTTTTTTTTCACTACATATTTCTTGTCTGGAGGTTTGAATTGCAAAGAGACATTATCAATACAGAAAATAGAATTCAGTTTCAAATCTGGAGTGTTTGGATTAGCATAAATGACCTTGAAAAAAGCATGACCCCCCCACCTCTCTAAGCACTATGCATGATCACCAAATTTCTTGATTAAGGTCTTGTTAATGGCATGTCAAAATTGGAAGAGAAGAGTGAGGTCAGGTCAAAGATTCTTTCTTACTACCTTATATTGTATAACTGTGTACAAGAAACTATCTTTACCCTAAATATGCTAAGAAGGATAAATTCATCATAGCACACTGGCACAACCTGCCTTCTTTGCATGCAGTACCAATAATCCTGATATAATTGAGCTTTTTCCTCTCTTCATTAGTTTGCACGACCGTTACACCCTGCCAATACCTAAAAATTAATGGACTGTTCTGTTTGTATAGAAAGAAGGGAAAAGACACTACTTGGTTTTCAGTGAGGAAAGGAAAAATGGAAGAAAGAAGTGTTTAATGGTTGTTTCAATGAAATGGAAAACTTATCAATTTTAAATCTTTTCATTTGTACCCCCTTACTTCTTAAAAAATGATCAGCATTCATATTTATGATTGGTATTATAATATTTTGTTAAGGTTGTTATTTCATTGTTGTATTAGGTTGGTGCAAAAATAATATCGTTTTTTGACGTATTTTTTAACGTCAAAAAACGATATTATTTTTGCACCAACCTAATAGAACTTGCCATGAGCTTATTTAATCATTAACTTAAGAATTAAGATTTGTCAGAAAATTAAAATAGAAAAACCATGAAATTTTCATGGGTTAAAATTAGTCTTATTTATTCTTACTTCACACACACACACATGCTGAATTTCATAAGATTTCTGTAGTTTCACTGCTGTCTGACATATCACTGGCCATAAGTAATAATCAGTTCTTTTAATTTTATTTTAAATGTGTTATTCTTTAATGTTTAAATTATACTGGTTTAAGTGTAAAAAAAAAGTATGCCTATATACTTTGGCAGCAGAAGTCATAAGCTACCTTCAGTATGCAAGGAATAGCCAATTAATTTTAATGCTTCCAAAACCAAACTTCTCTCTATTAATCATCTGAGAGACCACTTTCTGACTTTCATCAGTATGGCTGATGCTAATCTCCATGAGAGTGACATGTTGTGCCTTCTCGGGTTTACATTTTCAACTGAAATGGAGTGGAAAGGCTATATTGAGTCCATTGCTAAGTCAGCTTCTAAGAAAGGTAAGCAAGCTTCACTATATCATGCTAGACAAATTTTCTCTCCAGAATCGATCTTACATATCTATAAGTCATCATTCAACTATGTTTAGAATATTGCTGCCATATATAGTCCGATGCTCCTGCTATAAATTTAGAGATTTTTTATCAAATCCAAAGAAGAATCATCAATATTACTGGTCCTGACCTGGTGTCTTGGCTTTAGTCACCTTCCCACCACTGTAAAATTGCTTCCTTGTGATGAATATTGGTTGAGGAAAAACCTTTGGTCTTACTTCTGCTGCATCAGTGTGTGAGTGGAAATCTGAACTAATTATAGCATAAACAGGAAATGCATCCAGTAGCTAAAATAAACAGAACATATAGGTGTCCCGAGCATTGAATAAACAGGGTGCACAGGTGTTCTGAGCAGAAGGAAATGTGTGCTTGCATGTGCGCATGCTGAGAGAGGCATGGCTGCACAAAGTTGTGTAGGCAATATACCAGAAGAAGGCATAGCCATGTGAATTTGTGTAAGTGTCCAAATGTTATATAACTGGTTTGATTCTTGATCTGGACAGAGAGTCTGACTAAAGGCTCATCAAAGTTTTGTCTCTATCAATTCCTGTCTGTGCAATTCTAACCTTTGTGATTCTCCCTCACTCAACACATTCACCACAACTTGAACAATAAAGATATTTATATATTTTTATATATAAGTGTTTTTTGCCTTATTTGAGCCCAGTAGTAATATACTACACTTGTGCCTTTTTATAAATGCTTTCATGGTAATTGTTCAGATGAGCTTTTCGCTATAGTACTAGACTTTATGAATATGTGTGATGTGTAATGGATATCAGTTGAGAATGAGAACTTGTAGAGCCAAGTTCAAATTCCAGTTGAGTTTGTTATATTCACGTAGGCAAAAATATCTTTGGGAAAGGTATGAATCCATCTCTTCTCCTCCCAGCTATCCAGCAGGGCAGACTGGGTTCTTTAGCCTTGGTTGGCAACCAGTCTACCACATAAAGAAATGGCAACCTACAGTGGGAAAAATTTCCTGCCTTATCAGTCATGTATTGAAAGATACACGATCACCCAAGCATATGCCACATGCGGCACATAACTGACTGACTAGACTAGCAACAAAGTCTCATCAATTTCGAGTTGAGCTAGCTAGTTATAACTATATGTTGTATATCAACGATTTCTTTCCTTGCACTTACTGCTTTTGGAAAACTCTACTGGCTCCATGTTTTATAGCCAACTTTAATCTTCAAATATGTCAATTGCTATGAACTGTCTGATTACTCTTCTATTGTTCTCACCAATTAGTAATGTTTCTATTTTCTAATTCGTCCACATCCAGTAACCCACTTGTCTCTTAGTGGCTTAATTGCCTTGCTTGGGGTGTATTTGATTAATAAAATATCCCTGGACAACTCCACTAATTTCTGTAACTTGAAGGTGTCAAGTTATATTAATTTAATTTTATTAATTTCTTGTGAATGTCATACTTTCCAAGCTTTCTTTCCTAATTATGCAACCCAGAAATTTCAGCTATCTCCTGATTTTAAATAGAATTGGCCTTTTTGGTTCCAATTTTCTTAAAACTTCCTCATTGCTTACATGCTCTAGTCATAGTATTCTCTAAAAGGGATTAAGCAACAGATATGAAGGTGGATGGGACACATGGCAAGAAGAAAGGATAACAGATGAAGTAAAAGGTTGGTTGATTAGTTCCTAATGGAGAGAGATCAAGTGCAGCAGGAAATGGCCAGGCAGAAGATGGATAAATGAGAGAGAGGGATTTGCTAGAAGATATGAGTAGAAAATAGCATAGTCACTGTCATCATGGAAGGGGTTGGGAATGAGAACAGACAGGTAGGTGTTCCCCCATGCAACACTAATTCACAAAATATAACAATCCAAACTATTTTGCATTCTTTTTCTCCTCCTCCCATTTCACACAAACATCCCACTCCACATATATATATATATTAGTGCATGAATTTACACATACACAATGACATTTATATATGTATCCATATTCCTATACATTCACATACATATAAGACTGTACAGCAATAAATTCAGTTTGGTAAAAGGTCATAATCATGGAGCGTCCAGTAAGAATCAAACTAACTCTACTGACTTGTCTTTGAAATTAGTTTGATTATTTTAACATAGCTGCCCTGTGTCTTTTTTATGAATATTTTTCATGGTAATTATTCTGATAAGCTTTCCTCTTTGGCACCTTAACTTCATGATTTTAAGCTGGAGATAACAAAATCAAACAAGTAAAACATTTTAAATATCTGGGAAGTGTTTTAACAGAGGATAGAAATTGCAACAGAGAAATCTGAAGGCACATTGGGAAAGTGAATATTGCCTTTCATACTAAGTATTTAGAAACAAGGAAATTTTGTTAGAAACAAAGAAAAGAGTACAGAACTGTTACATAATATCAGTTTTCCTATATGGCAGTGAATGATGGACGATTTCCTCACAGATTAAGAAGAGTCTTAAAGCAACAGAAGTGTGGTTCTTCAGAAGGATATTGAGAATTTCCTGGCATAAATTTGATGTTTTCTACGTTTAGACATGTTTTATTTCAACCTTCCCCCAAATACCTTGCTTTTGGAATAATTGAATATAAAATAAGCTACCAGTTTGTATTTTATGTATCAAGATTTTGCCAAATTCAACACTTCTTATTTGCATCTGTTGGCAGACATGACTACTTGCAGGTGTTCATCACAGTGTGAGCATATAAAGAGATATTACCAGCAACGTTATTAGATTAACTTTTCTTGTTGATTTTAGAACAGGAATTATATATGTATCTGCATGAAATAATATTCTGAAAATTAAAAAAAATCATAAAATATTCGACAGATACTTGTTGCATATATTCATAAGATTATCACAAACTTGTTTGTGCATATTTTCACATGATGATGCTGAACAAAGACCATTCCCAACTCCTTCCATGATGACAGTGACTATGCTATTTTCTACTCATATCTTCTAGCAAATCCCTCTCTCTCATTTATCCATCTTCTGCCTGGCCATTTCCTGCTGCACTTGATCTCTCTCCATTAGGAACTAATCAACCAACCTTTTACTTCATCTGTTATCCTTTCTTCTTGCCATGTGTCCCATCCACCTCCATATTTGTTGCTTAATCCCTTCTAGAGAATACCATGACTAGAGCATGTACGCAATGAGGAAGTTTTAATGAAATTGGAACCAAAATGCCAATTCTACTTAAAATTAGAAAGAGATATCTGAAATTTCTGGGTTGGATAATAAGGAAAGAAAGCTGGAAAAATATGACACTCACAAGACATATTGAGACTAAACAATAATAACTAATAATAAAATAGAATAATCACTGAGGTTAAGCAACATTGAGCCTGGTCAGAACCTAAATAGGTGACAGTATGAGTATACCGGGTGCTTTAAACTTGAATGTGCAGTGATAAAATGGATAACAGCTTGGAATTGGAACTCAGCTCTCTGAGTTCCAATTCCAGTCAGGTTTGTTATATTCACTTATGTGCAAATACTCTTGGGAAAAATATGAATGCACCTCTACTCCCTCAGCTATGGGTTAATTAGTAAGACTTGTATCAATAAATCCCTATTATTCCCCTGCCAAATTCTTACAATCCAAAAATATTTTTTGGCTTTAAATAACCTCCAAAAGGTTAATAAGTCATAAAACACAAAATCAATAAATCAATCAATCATATGCAATATATATATATATATATATATATATATGATAAAATATATAGATTTAAGGTAAGCTATTAGGTTGGTGCAAAAATAATGTTGTTTTCTCACATATGTTACTTTTATATATGATTTCTGAATTAATTCATTGATATATATAGCCATGTTATATATCATTTTGAAGCGCATTTTTCGCTCTATCGAATCGTGTTATTCGTTACCGTTCTCAATCTCTTCATTCATTTTTTTGGAGGCTTTTCGACAGCATGGACAAAATTCAAATCCGCACGATTTTCTTGTTCCAGTTCAAACTAGGCCGAAAAGCTGCCAAGACAGCTTGTGATATCAATGATGCGTTTGGCCCAGGAACCACTAATGAACGTGTGGCACAACGGTGGTTCAAGAAATTTCTCGAAGATGAAGACAGTCGTGGCCGGACGACTGCAGTTGATAACGAACATTTGAAAGCCTTAATTGAAGCCGATCCTCGCAAAACCACACGAGAGGTTGCTGTTGAACTCGAGGTCGACCACTCAACAGTCGTTCGCCATTTAAAGCAAATAGGGAAGTCAAAAAAGTTGGATAAATGGGTGAACGATAATCAAAAAAGTCGTCAAAAACGACATTATTTTTGCACCAACCTAATATATATATATTATCTATTATCACAATGTGGGATATATAATAGCAAAGATGATGGAAACAAAAAGAAAAAGAATTTAAATGAAATTGGCTAAATTAAAAAAAAATTCAAAATTTAAAATCCCAGCACATAACAACAAATTTAGTCTGATGAAGTCCTAAAGGATGAAACATGTCATACATAAACTTTTTCCACTTTGTCATACATTTTTAACCAATATTGTTCTTGATATATAAAAATATATATCATCTCAAATATATATATATATATATATATATATATATATATATAATAATAATATTAATCCTGATGGGTAGATTGATGCCTAGAAAATTTTGAGTTGGAAGATAATCTTTTTTTATCTATCTATTTTATCTATATCTCTAATATATAATCTTAGTAGCCTTTCTTCATGCCTTGGGCATGACATATGTAGGAAGTTCATGTTTGAAGAAATATAAACAATAAAAAGCATCTAAAAATATAAACATACACACATTATATTTAAACAAGAATAGAAAAAATTTCTAAGAATGAATAATGCCCTGAGTTAATCAATTTGTTGTTTATGCTTAAGATGTTTAAATGCAAAGAATGTACAGAGGGCACAGTTCAGGGTTTCAATAACTGCATCCAGATTTCAGCCACTTTAATTCGAAAATATCCAAGTGGATTGATGTAAGTAGGTCAGCTATCCTACTTAGATTGTTGCAATTATGATGATGGGTCAGAATTTCAAGTGATGTTTGGTGCTTGTCTTTTGTACCGATTGTCACTAATCTAAACATAGTACAGTTCAAGGGCAAATTGGGGAAAAAACAGTTAAGTAATTAATGGATTTTAATCTAATATTGTTTTTATTACTTTGAATAGATATATCCAAGACATTACAAAATGGCATGAAATAAATTTGTCCCCTGAAAGATTTTGTCAAGGCAAATGAAAGGAATTTATTTTGTAACAAGTATTTATAGACAAGAGCAAAAATGTTAGTTTTCCAAAAATTTTTAAATTAAGAGATGCTCATAAATATTTATCAAGTTAGTTGAAAAGTCTAGGTAAGTTATGGAAGACACCTAGTGACATAATCTAATGTCTAATAAATGAAAGTGAATAAATGATGTTCTTGAAATTTTTGTGGAAATTAATATCTAAATTATTTTAGTTTAGGATTAATTTATGTGTTGTATATTTTAAATAACATGAGGTTATGAATTTAAACATTTTCTTTTAATTTTTTTAACATTTTTACAGTCATGTATATTAGCTTGGGAAAAGAGTAATTCTTTCAGGAATAGAGAAATTTGAAAAAATTCAAGGTGTAGATTTATATTTTGATAAGATTCAATAGCAGCACTCTCAAGAATTTTCCATTTAAATTATTTTCTCTTTTGATAAGTGTGGCATTCTTTAGATTAAAGTTGTGGTTGAATTTATTTCTATATATAACTAATGCATTGGATAAATTGTTGTGTGTAAGATCCCTTTTGTGTTCATAGATACGTTTTTGTAAATTTCTGCATGTTTCCCCAATGTATTGTGAGGAGTAGTTTTGTCATTTTATTTTATATATACCTGCTTCAGAATTATTATTGTTATGGATATTTTTGGTGCTGATCATATCCATAATAGTTTTGGATGTGGTTGAAATTATTTTATCTTATACTTGTTACAAAATAAAATCCTTGCATTTGCCTTGACAAAGTCCCTCAGAGAAAATTTTCCATTTTTTCATTGTCCTTTTACAGATATACTGTATTTGAAATTATTACATACTAGTCCAGGTACCCAGTGTTGCCCAGATGTACATGGCTGCAATTGTATAACCACACACCTCTGTATACCTGCATCCCCCATCTAGAAATGTCTGCCTACATCCCTACTTGCATGCATCATCTGTTGGTATACTACTACCCCTACTCATCTTTTTTATGGCATGTCCTTCACAAGTGTTTGATTGTATTTAATAAAGGAATTCCATCAGTAAAACTTTTTTGTGTGGTCGTTGCTCGGGGTTAAGTTGTTTCAATGTTTTAGATATTCCATAAATTTTCTATGACTGTAATAAATTTCAAATAGTGTGGCATTGTTCACAAATCTAATGATCAAACAAGAATAGAGATGAAGAGCTTGATACAACTACAAATGTAAATGCATGAATGTCTCCCCACTCTTTCTTCACATGTTTGCTGTAAAACTCGGGCTAAGAAGAAGCTTCAATAATTCTTTGCAAACAATCTTTGCATCAAAGATTATTCAAATGCCAATTTAGGATGGAATCATATGAAGAAACTATTGGCTAAATGGCAAAAGTCGATTTTGGACATAGTTTGTTGCAGATTTTATCCACTTAACTGAAATAATCTGAACCAAACAATTTACGTGGCAAATTTGGAAAGTATTGAATAAAAACCAGGGAGTTATGGCTGAAAAACAGGCTTTTTGAACAGTTTTTCATTATTCTCAGGGAAGTGAGCAGGATTAAAACCACACTATCTTAGTATTTGGATGATGGCAAATTTTTTGTGACATGTTTGAAGAAAAAAAATAAGAAAGTTATTCAAAGTTTTATTTTAAGTCATATGAAAAACTGGATTTTTTCATAGTTTTTTGTGTGAAGCCAATGTCGCAGGAAAACTATCAAGTAAACCTTGTAACATGAGCTGATGTTTTGCATTAAGTGTAAAGAACATTAGCTAATCCAGTAAAAATTTTGTTTGCGTGTAACTTTGCCTTGGTTTATGCAAAAAGTCGTATCTACCTTCAGTTTTATTGATTTTTCTGGCAAACCCAGGGGGCTTGGAGATTGAAAAGTTGGTCTTGAGATAACTTGGTAAATTTGCAAAATGTGTGTACAATTTCATCAAAATCGGTTGAGAAATATAGACATGCATAAATAGCAGACAGACAGACAGAGACACACACACACACACACACACACGCACACACACACAGATCTTCTGTTTTATAGATATAGATATAAACGATGCGATGGATAAATTGTCGTCAAAAGTACACAAAAATGAAAATAACACTGATATCTCATTTTATCAGATATATTTTCCAAATTTAAACAAAAAATATCTTGAAATACTAAAGAGTAAATTTATTCAATAAAATCACCATTGGTTTCAACCAAGGCCTCCATATGACTTCAGAATCTTCTGCAACTCTTCTGGACTGTCTCCTTGTTTAAGTTGATGAATGCTGCCATAATCCTTGCCTTCAGTTCATCTTTGATGTTGCAAATAGTTTTGTGAGTTTCTCATTCAACTGTGCCCCACAAATAATAATTAAGGGGTTGCAGTCTGGTGGGGTTAGGTGACCAGATGTAAGGGGTGAAATGGCTGCAGAAATTGTTTGACAGCCATGACTGGCTTCTTTTGCTTTTGTGGCATGGTGCAGAGTCCTGTTGCCAAATACTGGGTCTTCCAGCAGCCACCCACTTGACCCAGGGCAGCACTACCTCCTCAAGGCACTTCAGTGTTTAGTCTGAGGCCCTAACCAACAAATTTGGGAGTTCTTTTCTTATTAGAACAACCAGAGGAAGTTTTCTGGGCATCTGTACCTTCGTAATCACCATTAGACTCATCCAACTCTTTGTGAATCCTCTACACTGTCCTCTTATTAGCACCTAAACATTCTGAAATGTTTGTATTGGAGCTTCCAGCACGAATGCCAAGCAGTGTGATATACCATTTCCAAAAGTCTTGTAGAGTGAATTGTATCATAGGGCACTTTTGCTCACAAATGGTGCCTAAATGATGCTACTGTACTGTGCAGTCAACAAAATCAAAAACAAACAATGTACATGTGGGAAATTAAAAAATATAAAACGGCGACAATTTACCCATCGCACCCCATATATATATATATATATATATATATATATATATATATTGTGTGTACATGCATTTAAGTAATTAATGGATTTTAAGCTTATATTTTTTATAACTATAAACATTATTGTTGAGGATAAACATGCCTGAGTCAACATCCACAAGTATATGTATATATTAAATAAAATTAGCAACTTTGAAGGGAGTCTGCTGCAAAGGCACACAAGAGAAAGAGAGCTCAATGTCATATTAACAGGCAGTTATCAAGTCATCGGTATATATATATATATATATATATATATATATATATATATATATATATATATATTTAAATTGTGCATATTAGAGGCAGCAATTTTTCATTGATACATGTTTCATTAAATAATATAGAAAAGTTGTGTCTATTTTAAGTAAGTTTCTTTCATATTGTCTGATAAACTTAATAACATTATCATTGAAACATCATGCAGAAACTAATTCATCTACAAAACAGATTTTTTACAGTGAACTAAAGAATATAAAACAAACACTTATTAATAATAGCTTTCCAAACTATATAGCTGATGAACAAATAAGATGCTTTCTTAGAAGTCTTAATACTAAGCAAATAGAAAATAATACTGCTTCAACTAATCCCAAACATATTAATCTCCTATATCGTAGTTAAATGCAAACTAATTATAAACAAGATGAAAATATACTAAAAAAATTAGTAAATACTAATATATCTACAAAAGATCCTAGCAAAAACATTAGGTTGATCATATACTATACTAAATCTAGTATATCCAACTTAACTATTTGCAATGATTCTTCCCTGCTTCCTGTTAGTGATTTGCAAAAAACCAACATAGTTTACAAATTCAAGTGCCCTTTGAGAGATTGTATCTCCAATGGATTAAATAATATTTATGTTGGTCACACCACAAACTCGCTTTCACAATGCTTGACTCTACATTTGAATGATAACTGTAACATTTTTAGGCATTTAAATCAACAAGCCTGGCTGCGTACACAATTCCAGATAATCCTTGTTGAAAACACAACTATACTTAAACATGAAAACAATAAACAAAAACGAAAAATTCTTGGAGCTAAAAACAAAACAGTTGGATCCTAACCTGAACAAAATAAACTCTGAAATCTCCACAAATATTCTTAAATGCCTATAATTGATAACTGAAGTCATTGGTTTACACCAACAGCTTCCCATACTTAATACTTCTCGATTTCACTCTTGAATGGTCATGTGTGACGTCATGAGCTGCAATGCAATTTTTGCTTCTGAGTCTCATATACACAAGTTTGTCGTTGCTTTGAAATTTTTCAGGGAACAAAAACAGACTATCATTATTGTTTTGTCCACATATTGTTTGATATATTGAAATGTAATTGTCATCTTTGATAATGGCTTATGTAAGCTGAAAGGTTAGATAAGATTTAAACATATATCAATATGGTGATTTCCTTTTGTCTTTCAATGATAATGTTATTAAGCTTATCAGACAATATGAAAGGAACTTAAAATAAATAGACAAAACTTGTCTATATTATTTAATGAAACATGCATCAATATATATATATATATATATATATATATATATATATATATATATATATATGTGTGTGTGTGTGTGTGAACTGTAATGAAATACAGATCAAATATGGATCAGAATTCACTGGAATTCTAGGATAAAGAACAAACAGGAAATGTTTATTTATATTGTTTGAACTGTTGTCCTTATCTTTACTGTCATATTCACCAAGACAGTGGTTTAAAGCATTGGCTGAAGTAATCCAGTGACTTGATCCAAAGAGTTGTGAGTTCAATACCTGGCTACAGCTGAGGTGAACGAAAACTTTGACAGTTGAGTTAAAAGGGAGATAACTGTTACTGAGATAGCCAGAAACGGCATGGCACGTGGAACTAAAAGAGTCTACCAGTTGTTGAAATAAAGGGTTCAGTCAATAAAGATGAGGACAACAGTCTGAAACAATCTAAAATGTTTCACTCTTATTAAGGCTTCATTAAAGAATAAGATAGGAAAAAAGAAGAAAAAAATTCAGATATTTTCATTTTTGTGATGTTTGATTTTCATTAATTAATCATATTTTAAGTGAATTTGATTCGTTAAACAATATTAGTGTAATTTATGGTGTTCTGAATTCAAAGAGAGACCATGCGTCCTTTAGAAGCTCCAGGAAATTCACGGATTTCAAGCTTAATTAAAAAAACATAAACATTGCTTTATGTATGTAAGTGCATAATAATTCTAGTTTGTCTATGTGGGACTCAGATGATAATGCTTATTTGTAAGTGTGTATGTGTGTGTATGTATGTATGTATGTATGTATGTATGTATGTATGTATGTATGTATGTATGTCTAGCAGACATTATGTTTGGTGGTTTTTGGCATGTTGATTTTGGAATGTGAATTTGAAATCGACAAATCTCTACTTTTCCTCAACATCTTATTAATATGTAATAATAACAAATTAGATGTTAGAGTTTATCATAAACCCACTAACAAAAACGATCTAATTTCTATTCCCACCACAGTCAAAAAATAAAATCAGGAATCATCATGGGATTCTACCTCATAGCCCTTAGAATATGTAGTCAAGAATACTTATGTGAAAAAGAGAAATACAGTGAAAAAATATTTAGACTTCTTCATTACCTACATTATTTCATCCTCAATGCTAGAAAACAAGCATACAAAATTCAAAAATCAAAAAATCTAGACACTACTGTTAACACAAAATTCATAATCCTACCCCCTAATATTTTATCTACAAAATTTATGAATAAAGTATTTATCCTTAATACTAGGATCTTTATCACTACGTTCAAGATAAGCACAAAAATGAGAGAACTTCAGGCAGCACTGTTACAGAGAATGTTATTGTAAAATAACACATCTGTGTTAAGTTAAAAATGGCAGCTATTTATGTGGTATAATTTTTATAATTAAATCGGAATATATTTTCAGAGTTTAAATTTTCCTTCTGTATAAAACTATTTTTGAATGTTAAAAAATGTTGGAATTAATAAAGTTTTAAATCCCTAAGTGACTTCTGGCACACCCTGTATATACTTTTCCCCCATTATGCTGTTTCTATCTGTCTATGCACCCAAGGAAGTGTTGAAAAATTCCTGGCCCAACACAATTCTCAAAATTTGACCCAATCACCAAATATCAGATTTGTTTCTGAAAGGAATTTCTAGGCCAGGCTAAGAACTTTTCAGCACCCTTTCATTTATTTCATTTTATTCATTATATTTGGACAGTAATTGCTTGTCTAATCATGTATTGCTAAAGACAATAGATATTTTATGTCCTTTTGCAACATTAATTTTGACCAATTTATCCACAGACAACAACCACATTCATGAAAGGATATTCATATATCAGAAAAAAAGACCATTAAACATAACAGACACAAAATGTCTACTGTTTATATATATATATATATATATATATATATATATATATATATTTTAAGACATTTTTATGTTTATACATTCTTTTTATAGATGGTATTTATCAATCCACGCACGAGGATTGAATGTGGCACAAAGCCTTTTTAATGTGGGTATCTCCGAGCCCATAGGCCCAGCCAAAAATAAATAACCATCCAAACCCCCCGAGGGGGGCCAGTTCCGTCAACCTCCCCTAACGAAACACTACCCTTCGGCGGAACTTCGTCAGGGTTCCTCCCTGCAAGCAGAGAGTTCGACAGACACCCGACCCGGCAGCTCACAAAGCACAGATACTACACTTTGATCCTAGCCACCGGGCCGAGCGGGTATTCTTTTTATAGATGGTATTTATCAATCCACTCACAAGGATTGAATGTGGCACAAGGCCTTTTTAATGTGAGTATCTCCGAGCCCGTAGGCCCGGGCAAAAATAAATAACCATCCAAACCCCCCGAGGGGGGCCAGTTCCGTCAACCTCCCCTAACGAAACACTACCCTTCGGCGGAACTTCGTCAGGGTTCCTCCCTGCAAGCAGAGAGTTCGACAGACACCCGACCCGGCAGCTCACAAAGCACAGATACTACACTTTGATCCTAGCCACCAGGCTGAGCGGGTATTCTTTTTATAGATACAAATATTTAAGTAAATGCTCTGTTTATAATAAACAGTATTAAACAACATTTACCAGCCTGAATGTCCGAGAAATTTTCATAGAAAATATTCTTCCTCCGACAGGAATTGAACCTGTATCCTATACGGAACCATCATATAGCCTGACGTGCCTTAACCGATTGGGCTGCAGAAGATCGTTTAGTTAGCAAGGTTGATTTTACTGCTTTTAAATTACAATCTTACATGATTTAAATCTACATATATATTAGGTTGGTGCAAAAATAATGTCGGTTTTTGACGTTATACGTCAAAAACCGACAATTTTTGCACCAACCTAATATATATATATATATATGTGCATGTATATATGTATGTATAAACATATGTATTATGAAATGGACAAAGTCCAACAATTATTTTAAGACATTCTTATGTTTATACATTCTTTTTATAGATACAAATATTTAAGTAAATGCTCTGTTTTTATGATAAACAGTATTAATAACATTTACCGGCCTGAATGTCCAAGAAATTTTCAGAGAAAATATACGTTCTCCGACAGGAATCGAACCTGTATCCTATACGGTACCGTCATTTAGCCTGACGTGCCTTAACTGATCGAGCCACAGAGAATCGTTCAATTAGCAAGGTCGAATTTACTGTTTTTAAACTTCAATCTTCCATGAATCTCTCACATACATTCATATCTGCTCAAAGTATACCCAAATGTAAACAATGGAATACATTCTTTTAAAGGGACAGTTTTCATCCAACTCTTCTTTGTTGGAACAACAATAATGAATATGTTGAAACTGAAAAGGGAAAACATATTTACACTACATTTCAAATGTTTAAAGCCACCTTCAGAATTAGCATGGGATGAACTTGACAGAAGAGTGAAAAAAAAAATGAAAATGAAAATTCGCTGTTAGAGTCATTGAAAAAAGAATGGAATCACTTATCAAACTTATACTTTGACAAACTTTTGCAAAAATTTGTGCCGCAGTAATTTAAAGCTAAAAGAAGATATTTTGACAAAAACAAAATTTAAGCATAAAATGTTTTTTTCGTTTTTGTTATAATAAAATTTCTAACAAAAAATAATGTCTCCCTTTTTTTTAACCCTGTATAATAATTTTCTCTTATTTAAAGTACAAAACTATTTTTGGTGCCAATTTAAAAAATTACCAGTAGTTGCCTCAGACTTTTGAACTGTAGTGTATGTTATATATATATATATATATATATATATATATATATATATATATATATATATATATATATATTATAAATGACCAAGTTGTTATAATGTTTGCTCTCTGACCATGAGCACCAGGTTTGAATCTCACCATGTTTGATTTGTCAGGTAGACAACTTCCTGATGTTACTGGTCAGGGGAGGTAATCCTTTCACTCAGCACCTTTGGAAAGTCTCTGAAAACTCATACCATGAGTTGTCCAAAGCCTTGAGAATTAAATTAGGTAGATGTTGTTCAGAAGGAATTGATGGTTATGTTAGCATGAAGTCACAAGTCATCATGACTAAGAGCATATTGGTGTTGTTCAAACTGCTGATCATGCCAGTTTATGCATGCTCTCCCAGAAACTATAACTAAAGTCCATTCAGCATAGTTGTAGTATAAACAACAGGTGGGCTCTGTGGTTGTCAAAGAAATACAAATGTGCCTAAGCAGGTTTCTGCAACAAGGATTGGTTATCTGATCTAGCAGATGGGTGTCCTCAGAAAAAGAGAGTAGCTTACCATTATATACATACATATATATATATATATATATACATATATATATATATATATATATATATATATATATATATATATATATACAAATAACTAGGAAAAGACTTTAAAAATCCATAGTAATAATCCCTACCAACTATGATTTGATATTATATATATATATATATATATATATATATATATATATATATATAAATAATTGAGGATGTATATATATATATATATATATATATATATATATATATATATATATATATATATATATACATCCTCAATTATTTCTACTCAAATAGCCTCTAGAATAATTTGAAATTTGTTATCACCTACCCAGTAACCGTTAAGATAATACAATAGACTTTGCTACCCATAATGGACCACTGACCAGCATGCTTCATATTTGAGCAGATATGTACTATTGAGAACCTCTATTGAGAAGGATTTTGCTTAAAGGCACTATTCAGACTTGCTTAATCAGCAACACCTTTGTGGCTGAGTTGGTCTAAAGCACATCAGATCTAACAACAGTTTCTCCTGCCAAGGAGGATGCAGGTTGAAACCCTGCTGGAGGGTACATATGTTTGTCTAATAAGATTTACTGGATATTCAGACTGGTAGACAAAAATAAATTAAATGCTGTTTAAAAAAAATACTGTTTAAAAAATATAATGGGTTATCTACTCGAATATGAGTATCCACTAAAAATAACATTTATAGTTGAATATATATATATATCAGTCAGACGATTGCAAAAGCGTGAAACCCAGGGTTACAAACTCACATCAATCCAACCAAATATGTTAGCTCTATCTCTGATATTGAGCACTTTCTAATAAGTACCATGCATATAATATATAAATAATAATATATTACACACATATATATATATATATATATATATATATATATATATATATATATATATATATATGCTCATATTTATATACACACACTTTTCTCACACACACACATACACACATATATATAGAGATAGATAGATAGATATTTGTATATATGGGTTGTATACTTTTTGCTTCTGTACAATCATTTATGCGTTTGAATGAATATAATGTCCTCACATTCAATCCATATAAGAACTTTTATCTACTGTTGATATCCCACTGACAGATGTGAAAATAAAATCACGTATATCAATAATATAAATATTTTAGCACCAAAAAATTAATTTTTTACAAGGTATAAAATGGATAAATTAGTTTTTTACTTCTTCCCATGATTCCCAATAAAGATGGAGATAAGGGTATTGGTTAGACAAAGATAATTTAAGTACAAAAGTCAGATTCATGAAATGCCTAGGGATGACTGAACTTATTAGTAATGGCCTCTGAGAAGGTTGATTTGGAGGAGCTCAATGAAGAGAAAACAGAAAAGATAAAAGCAGGTGGAGGTGTGTGGCGCCAGGACGACCAGCTGGTGGTTTATTAAAATGAGTAGGAAGTTCTGGATGAAGGTGGACATGTACGTGACTCAGTGGCCATTCTTCTGAAGCTGTGTGGAAATGTTTGCAAATTTTAGCCAAGTGAGGGTCTGCCTGGGGTTCTGTTGTTGACCTAACTACTTCTACTGGAGTTCCAGATGTGGTGTTTATGTATGGGGTTCTGGACTAGGTATGTGAGAACTTCCCGCTATCATCATATGGTAGATCAGCCAGAGATACAGATTTTAACTTAGATTATGCCCTGAACACATGAATATAGTAGATAAAAAAATAATAACAATCCATTAAGTGGGGGATCAGTTTTGAAGTTTATTATTATAAGAAATTATCCCTCACTTTCTCTTACACAAATACTGTGATTTTAATTAGAAAAACAACGCATAACAAACCAGGCATGTTTGAGTAAATTGACCGTAGAGCAGGATTTAGGAGAGAAGTTTTTTTTAATCATTTCACCCCAAGCAAGACAATAAAGCTACTAAGACACAAGGGGTTCCTAAGTGTTAGAGAATATGAGAAAAAAAATTCTATTAATGTTTCAGTCAGTCATTTAATTGCATAAGCTATACACACTTGGATGATCATGTCTCTTTCAATTCATGAATGACTAGGTAGATGATTTTCACAGTATAGGTTGCCATTTCTTTCTGCTGTAGACTGGCTGCCAACCAAGGTTATAGGACCCAGTCTGTCCTGCTATTCAACCCATTGATGGGTGAAAGAAGAGATGGATTCATGCCTTTCCCAGTGGTATTTGTGCGTAAGTGAATATAACAAACATGAATGGAAATTGAACTTGGCTCTCGGATTTCTCTTTCCGAGTCAATATCCATTGCATCACAAGGAACAAGGAGAGAAAACAATAAAAGAAGGAGAATTAAGAGCTATAAACTATGTGAAATTGTGAATAGAAACATGCTACCAGGCTGGCATCTCAGGTCTACCCTTTCACTGTCAAAACAATGAAATGTAACTGTCTCTTCTTTTCAAACAGCTTCTTTTCCTGCACTTCCCATCAGTGGAACTCCCTTCCTCTTACTTGACTATAATCTTCAAATATTCAAGTGTAATGTCAATCGATATCTGACACCCAGAGCTTGTTCCCCACCCTTCACTGTATCCTTTCCCCAAACATGCCTCTTTACTCTTGTTCTCAATCCTCTGTAATCCCCTTGCATGCTAGTGGCACTCTTGCCTTGCCTGGGGTGAATTGCCTTAAAAAAAAATATATATATACAATGTTTTATGATAGCTTTGCATCTGACACCCTGAGATTGTTCCCCGTCCTTCTCTGTATCCTTTCCTCAAACATGCCTCTTTACTCTTGTTCTCAATCCTCTGTAACCCCCTTGTGTGCTAATGGCACTCTTGCCTTGCCTGGGGTGAATTGCCTTAAAAAAAAAAGAACCATGATCAATGACCTGAAGGGGACACAGCACATAGAAGAAGAATAAACACATGTAATTTAATTTTATGTGTATATTAAATGCATGTATGCATAATGTAGTGGTTACTAGTATTTTCTGCTATGGATTAAATAGTAGGGTAGACGAGGCTCTCAAGCAATGGTTGGCAACCAGTCTATGCAAAGTATAATTCTGAATTTGAAACAGGTTAGGTATGGAATTGCTAATTCCACCCTGTAAAATACCTACTTGCTATGAAAGCCAATGTAGTAACACCTAACACAGGTGTATCTACAGCCATGTCTCCAATATGGAGCACACGAACCCCCCACCCCGCCCGTGAGACAATTTGAGTTTTAGAGATGGCAATTTGAGAATGAATTATTAACAGTGTTGTGTGAGTATGAGTGTTTGTACAAGTTAGTACATATGGTGCATATACAGTACTCATACATAAAAATATTTGTGTATATGTATGCATATGTTGTTGTTAATCAATTCACCCTAAGCAAGGTGATAATGCCACTAAGATACAAGGGGATACTGGAAGTGAAAAAGAAGTAAAAGATTTTTGAAAGGAACTGGAAATCCAACCCAGAACAGGAAACAACAGATAAACCTCTACTCCCGTTCAAATAACCAGGGAGGAGTGCAAACTGGACAATAGATGAACCTATCTCCTCCTATTGAAAGGGAAAAAGTAATTAAATAGTAAATAAAATTTCAGAGTTTAGGTGGAGATGTTAGAAGTATAAAGTTGAAGTAGACTTTAGAAGGAATGAAAGTCCAATCCTAAACAAGAAAGAAGGGATAAACCTCTACTCCTGTTCAAAAGACCAGAGAGGAGTATGAACCAGAGTGTAATTATATATGTACTTTATATAATATATTTATATATTTATATTAGTAACACTATTTTTATAAGTATTGTAAAATTGTAAAATTAAATTCTAATACTATTGCATTTATGGTCTCAAGTTCTTAAGGAATATTAAGGCTTTTAGATTTCCTCCATCTGAATAATGATTTACTTTTTGAATAATAAGAATTATATGTCATGGTGGGAGCATCAGGATTTTAAAGATGCTTAGGTGGGGTATGGCAAAAAAAAAAAGGTCGGAAACCACTCGACCACTGGTCTACAAGATTAACACACATATTAAATAATACCTGCTACCATAGTGAATATAAGAGGTTAATTTTCATTTGGGGTCTGGCACTCAGCATTATTTAATATATGTAATCTGTACATTTGAGATATGAAGATATTACTCCTAGTTATACTATTACTACTTTTATGCATCATGTCCCTTCCGGATATGACTCTCCACAACTTTCTCGAAAAAATAACTCTAAGTTACTTTTAGACTGTTTACGATCGCTCTTTGGTCCAGCTGTCCCATTCATTCCCACAAATTTGTTAGGTAGCTTATTGGCTGTTTTCTTTTGCCTTCAGTATTTCCCATGAGTGTTAAATTATTCAAGCCTTTTTTTCTCATTACATATTGAAAATTCAACTTTCTGATTGTAGGTATAAGTACTCTTTTATTTCTTATTGTCCTCAAAACTTCCTCATTGATTAAATGTTCAGTCCATGGTATTCTTAGCATCTATATGTAGAACTACATTTCTGTTTGCCTCAAGTATCTTCTTCATCTGTGAGAAAATTGTCCACCATTCCATATAGGAAAATTATTCAGCATGCCATATATGGAATTAGATATTACATAGCAGTTCAACACTCTGTTTCTCATGATATTTTCCTGTCTCTTAATACTTTGCTTAGTTTCTAAAATGCAACTTTTGCTATTCCCAATGAGTCTTTGTGTTTCTGTATCATACTTTCTGATATCTATACAGTCAAATTAGTTACATTTCTGTACCAGCAACTCTATCCTCTAAAAACTACTTTATACTAAGATAGCTGCATCAGCTCATGTGAATGTACAGGTCCAACAATATTCTTACTAAATATTAACATTTTCTTTTAAATTTAGAGGTAACTAGCAGTATAACCCGACTTTGACTGGGTCTCTCATTACAGGGAATTTTTTTTTGCCATTCAGTTGGAGAAGTTTAAGTTTAAAGTCAGTCTGAAAATCAATATTAGTAACAACAATTGAGTGCAACTGAGGCACATCCCCAAATGGGGGAGGAGGGGGTTAACAATTTGAATGGGGGACAGCCTGAAAAGGAAACTGTATAATAGTAAATAATATTATTGTAATAATTTAAACTATTTACTTTTATTAAAGTTTTTATGAAAGATATATATCCAAGAACAGATAGTAAATAGTAAAACGTTGCTGAGAGATATAATGGACAGGAAGTAATGGAGAGCCATTGTTGCCAGCAATTTGGACTCAAAACTGGCACTGAAGAATTATCTATCAAACAAAAAGCTTTCATCAAAATCGGATGAAAACTGTGGAAATGCATAAACAACGTCTGATCACACACACACATATATACACACACACATTTTGAGAAATATAGATATAGATAATATTAATGGTCAATTTTGTTATCAATTATATAATTCATATTTTATCAAAAATCAAAATTGCACAGGGGAAAATGGATTATTTTGATTCTAATTCTAAAAACACAGGATTGGTCAAGAAAATACTGAATTTAACATAGAAAAACAGTGATCACAGATTTTACCATTATTTTAAGATATGGAATTTAAAGTTTGCATGTCAGTGTCTTGCATGTTCACATATAAACCATTAAAGAAGAAGCAATAAAAACTTAGGTTTTTACTATGGACAGGTTATTCTTTTTTTTTTATAGAAACTGTAGGGGAACAAAGTCTCTTGGATATGTCCATTTTCTTATTTTGATTCAGAAGTAAGTTAGGGTACATAATGATAAAAATGGTTATAATGGTCAAGTTCAAGTCAGCCTTGTACTGAGTTGGAACGACCAAAGTAAATGTTGTATTTAATTCATCAGTGGAAGTCCTGCAAAACATGTCCAAACACTATGTGTTTGAAAGTGGAAGGAGAGCACCGTTCTGTCCTTTTCGGAAGTGCAGATGGCCGAAACCGTTTCCGGTTCTTTTATTACTAGCATCATGGGAAAATGTATTTATTTTTATTTTATCCTTTATTATTCTTTTATTGGTTGATTTTATTTCATTTCCTCACAAAAAATATCTCTGCTCACCTTTAGTTACTTTTTGCACCAGCAAACTATATATTTTCAAATGCTTAACTAAACTTACTACTACTACTACTACAACAACAACAACAACAGCAACAGCAACAACAACAGCAACAACAACAACAACAACAACAATAATAATAATAATAATAATATCAGCAGTAGCAGTCCCATGATTGAATGTAGTTATAAGTTTGAATGCCAGAGAAATATTCATTCATGCATAGCATGTTTTGGGTAAGTAGAACTGTCAGAAACTCCCCAGATGAAACCATAGATGATCTCTTCCAGCTTGAAGGTTTACCTTACTCTTATTCACAGTCACATTGATTCCATTAAGGGTACCCTCTGTTGTAGCCATTGGTTTCTGTCTAGGAAGCTAACAATACTGTATCATTGCTCTACTGGCTGGTATCAAACCCAGTTTACCGCAGTGTGTTAGACAGCTGTTGACCTTTTAAGAAGGTTCATTTGACCCTTAACAGGTCTTATTTTTAATCTGGTTAGGTGTTTAGCCACCTTCTTCAACAGAAAAGCCTGGTGGAGGATCTGGTTTAGTCACCAAGGACCTGACCACACAGCAGGTAATATTGGATTACATGGTAACAGTAGCACTCATTCAATGACCTGACATAAACACTCTCCAATAAACAATCTACATGCTATACATTAAAAATCAGGAAAAACTGGTATTGTCTGTGGTCAGGATTTAAGGCAAGAAAATGGTTATTATATTATTATAATATTATATTATTATATTTTTACTATTATTATATTATATTGTATTAATATTATTATTATTATATAAATAATGTGATTTCAGCTATTCGATTCAAATAATACTCTTTGTCAACCTAAAATTTCTCATGGACTTGTTAACAATAAACAATATTTTTAAGCTAGCACAACTTCTTGTCAGATAAGAAAAAAATTACGTCTTTTATTCATACTTTTTACCATTAAAGAGTTTCACATATGCTATTATAGCTTTACTTTTTTTTTTAATCATTTCATGCCAAGCAAGGCAATAAAGCCACTAAGATGCAAAGGGTTAGATGCAAAAGTGTTAGATAATATAAAAAAAGAAAAAACATTATTAAGGAGCAAGAAAAATGAGAGAACAGGAATTAAGAAGATAGAAGATAACGATTGACATCAATGTAAAATCTTTGAAAATAAGTTGACTGGGAAACAAGAACCTGGAAGAGAGTTCCTCAAGCAAGATGTGCAATAGAAGAAACTCTTAGCATAGGACTTATGGTTGCATCTAGGCATTTCAACAGTAAAATTATGAGACCTTGTTGCCAATCTCATACTACACTTAAATTCATAATGTCTAGGTACGATAGCAGAAAGTTCATCAGTAAAATTACCATGAAAGTTGTATCACACATGGCACATAACTGACTGACAGGGAAGCTATGATACAGTGGCGGGAAAATGACTGAACCTGAGATGCCAGGTCAGGACCAATAATATTGCTGATTCTTCTTTGGATCTTATCAAGAATCTCTAAATATATAGCAGGAGCAGCAGACTAGATGTGGCAGCAATATTCAAAGCAAAGATGAATGGTGGACTTATAAATATATAAGATAAATTCTAGCAAGAAAAATTGTTATATCCTTTAACATTCAGCAACCTTCTAGTATCTTATTAGATTTATTGCTTTACTTAGAATGAAATGATTAAAAAACAAAGAAAAGCTTATTTGGCATGGCAGGCTAATTGTTTTTCAAACATTGTTTGGTACTATTAACCAAACTGCATCTTTATAAAGATTTTTGTTACAGTGTTTATTTGTACTGGTATATTTATTTTATAAGTTGAAAAATTCCTACTGAAATTATTATTCTCGACAGCAGTTGTGTTTGATACAAAAAAGTACTTGGTAGCAAAAGTCAATCAGACTAACTCAATAAACATTGCCCCATAATTAAATAATAGATATTCGCTTGTAATGAGAAATCAGAGATCCAAGTTCGAATTCCAGTTGAGTCTGTTACATTCACTTACGTGCAAATAACCTCAGGAAAGGTATGAATCCATCTCCTCTCCCAGTTATAGGTTAAATAGCATGACTTATATCTGGAAAAAAATCATTGTTTTTTCAAAAAAATTGACAATGCAATATTTTCTTTTAAAAATAAAAGAAGAATTTTACAACCTACTAGGTTGGCCAGAATGTCCTGACTCACTCAGGAAGCGAAAAGAAAACAAACTTTGATTACTGTCTGGTGGAATTTCTAAGAAGTACTGCATTTCGAGTTTGTTCTACACATTATTAAACTGTATTGCTAGCAGCTAAATTGTGTGTACAAAAAACTAAAGATAGAGTATCCTGCTTTGGTCACCTGAGGCCAGGTTTTGTTTCAGCAAGACAATGTGAAGCCACACATTGCCATGTTGTCTCAAGAGAAGTTCAAACATATGGACAGTGTTGAGATTCTTCCACATCCACACTTCAGTCCTGATGCTGTTCCAAATGGCTATGGCATGTTCTGCTCAATGGCACATTTCCTCTGCGACCAGTGATTCAACACTTGATAAAGTGGTAGGAAGCTTGTTTAGAGTTTTTTGATTCAAAACCAGAAAACTGGTATCAGGAACAGAGTCGGATGCTGGCTAATTGATGGCAGAAGATTGTTGAGAATGATGGACTTCATTTTGAAGAATAAATGTTGGTGTTGCTCCATAAAAATTTGTTGTGTTTTTTCTGCTTTCTAAGTGAGTCATGACTTTCTGGCCAACATAAGACAATAAGTTTCAGAGTTAAATAACCTACAAAGAGTTGATAAACTGTAAAAATATATATATATATATATATATATATACCACTACTCCATGCTGAGGTACTGAAAATGGCAAAATTGTTACTGTATAAGCGACAATAGATAGAAACAATATTTTTCTTTCTTTGTTTCTTTTACTGACTCATAAAGGTTTTTACAGAGTCTTACAACAACAGGAACACATAGAAAGTAAAGCCAAGTCTTTGGCACTTATCAAACAGACATCAAAGCAAAGGAAGACGCTAGCAGGAAGACATGACTTCTCTAGTCTGATGGTTCATCAGAAGCATCAAAATCAAGGTAAGATCAAAAATATTGATTTTTCTATACATGAACATTTGTCTACAGTTTATATTACTATCCAGTTTATAAAGATCTAACATTATTTTGTGATTTATTCAGAATAATTCATTTCTTTGCTTATTATATTTCAGCTCGTTTTTGTACACAAATTGAAATTCTCTTATTAAAAACAAGGAAGACTTGTATTCAGACATGAAAGAAGTGACTGAATAGTATCGACGTAATGACGTTTTGTCATACATTACAAAGGCAAACCTTAGACTGAGTTTTTCATATGTAAAATTACATTTTATTAAACTATGGTCTCTTTGTCCTTGTCAATTACTGTCAACCAATGTGTGTGAATGTGATCCTTGGGTCCTCATTTGAACTTAGACCTTATCTTCTTGTATGAACTTTGTCTCTCTTCTCTCTGAGGTAAGTGTTAAGATATCTAATATATGATTCTTTTCCATGCATGTATTCTGGGAGGATAATGTAGGTCTGAATTTGGTGGCTTGGAAGTCACATCAGGTCAACCCTGTACCTGATTTCTCTGAAGGGCACTGACTGTAAAGTCCATTCTGGCATGAGCTGGGGTGAGGTACATATGGCATCAAGACTTTAGTTCAGAAATTTGTTGGCTTCCTTTATTATTGAATGAAGTTTATTATTTATTTCATGTTCTTTGACACAGATCATCATCCAGTCTTCTGTAGTTTCTAGATATCGTTGAAGACTGATTATTTTGGTTTTGTAAGACAGTTCTAGTTGAAGTAATCCTCTTCCTCCTTTGGATCTGGACATATACAGACAATCAACATCAGCCATAGGATGATGCATGCAGAGGCAAGTGAGAAGCTTTGTTGTTTTGACATCCATTCACTTAATATCAGCTATGGTCCAGTTAAGGATATTGAAACTGTATTGCACCACAGGGACAGCTAAAGTGTTTATGGCTGATATTCTGTTTTGTGAATTCAACTCGGTATTTAACATCAGATGCACATGCCTGTAGTATTCTTTTCTTACTTTCTCTTTCATTTTGGTATGCTGTATTCCATCTCCTTCGCTAACTCATTTATAGTCTTCTTCTTGTTCTAGTTCCTTAATCTTTGTGACAAAATCTGTTGAGTGTGTTTCTGTAATTCTTCCTTTCTTGAATGTTACTTTTGCACATTTATCTAATCTAAAATTCATACAGGTGTTACCACTGTAAAATTTGACAGTATTGAGGATACCCTTCAACTCATTGTTGTTTTTGGCAAAGATTTTGATATCATCCCTTTAGAATAGGTGATTAAACACTTTCTTTTTTACTTTGTATCCATAGTTATTATTGTTTGGTTAATGTGAAAGGGTGATTAAAGACAGAAAGAAGTAAAAGGGAAACAGAGAGTCTCCTTGAAATATTCTTCATTGGATATCCAAGCAACTGGAAGTGACAGTACTTTTGGTGCGATTTAGGTATAATGTGGTTTTTGGCAGTTCCGTACTATATTTAAGAAAATTTACTATCACTGAAGTGATTTTGTACATTTCCAAAGCTTTAAGGATCCAAGAGTGTGGCACACTATCAAAGGTTTTATGGCAATCTATCCAAGCTGTGCTGAGATTCCTACTTTTTTTCCTGCAATTTTCCAGGACCATTTTATTTATTAGTACCTTCCTTCTGTTCCAAGGGAAGAATTTATGTTTTCATTGAGAAAAGAGTAAGTACATTTCATCAGGACAGATGTGATCAATTTATATGCAATGGGCAGACATGTTATTGGCCTATAATTTTTTGGCTCATCTGTTTCACTTGTTTTTGGTAGGAGATATGTAATACCTTCAGTGATCCATTCTGGAATTTCATTGGGGTTATTAATTACCATTGATAAAGTTTGTGCAAAAGTTTTATGGATTGATGACAAATGATAGAGCCAAAAGTTGGACACCTTGTTATTTCCTGAGGATTTTCATTTTGGGGATTTTGGTAAAGCTTACATAAAATTGTTCTTTGTTATATTTTTCCATCCTTGCACAGGTTTATTCTTCATCCTTTCTTGTTCTTGTTTGATCCACTCTCCATTGGGATTATATTCCTTTGGGTTGCTCCAAATATTCTCCCAAAATTTTTGCCCTTCGTCAACAGATGGTGGCTTTTTGACCTCTATAACTGCTTTTCCAATTTACCTGTAAGACTTTTTGTATTATCTTGTGTATATGCCATCTAGATTCTTTTCCAATTGCTTTGTCAATATCCATGTGATGATACCATAGAACAATTCAGCTATGACTATGGCTTGGAAGAATTTTACTTAGTCTGATGCATGTCTCTGCACAGTGAACACAATAAAGAATGGATCTACTGAAGAATTAATAGAATGATTGGTTACTTTGTTAATCATTGTTCCATAATAAAGAATTTGTGTAAGATTTAGTTTAGTTTATGACATGTGACAATGATACATGTTTGAAGTTCTCAGTAAGACTTGAACACACTCCAGTTATATTAGTGTACTAGATTAGCTTTCTAATCATTATTCTACAGTGAGGTACCTGAAAGTTTTCCATGATGATAACTGACCTCACTACTTTTGGAATGATTTGCAAGACTAGTATATTAACCATTATTCCACTGTGAGGTGTCACTATCATGAGATGAGCCTCCAGTCCAATCTCCTTTTATGGGCCATGTCTCTTCATGATATGGTTGATCATAGCTCTCCACAACTTCCTATCCTTTGTACCTCTAATCAATGTTTGTTTCCTGTTCATCCATCCCAGTGCTTATTCTACCACCCATTTATACAAGCTTATGTAGAATATTCAATATTTCCCACTGCACCTCTTGACTTCAATATATCCTGTGAGTGTCAAATTCTCCAAGCTCTCTTTCCTCATTCTGTCTCAGAAATTTTAATTCTTTGTTTCTAATTATAAATACAAGTATTCTATTTATCCTAACTCTCTTTAAATCTTCCACATTGCTAACATGCTTTATCCATGATATTATCAGCATCCTCCTGTAGCCCTCTATTTACTTCTACTTTAACTATAAGGAAATTATTCAACATTCACAGGAGAATTGATATTGCATAGCAGTTCACTTCTTTTTTCTTTATTTCTAATAAAGAAATTTTTCTGTTTCTTAAAATTTTGCTTAGTTTTTGGAAGACATCTTTCACCATTCCAATTGATCTACAGATTTCTTTGTCACATTTTCTTTTATCTGTTAAAACACTTACCAATCATTTTTTTGTAATTATTACTATTCTTTTGGTATTTTCAATGTATATAATAATTACTCAAATTTTTCAGATCTGCTATTTCAGTCATACATTTGCCATTATAAAGATCTTTTTGCCATGGCCATTCAGGATGTGAATGATCATGTCTCTCTACAGCTTCCTATAACTAAGCAATGACTGTCACCTTACTATCCCACCCAGGCCCTGTTCTGCCATCAATTTACACAGGCTTGTTAGGTAGGTTACTTACTGTTTTCCCTCTGTCCTGTTTGCCTTAAGTATATACTGTGAGTGTTAAACTCTCCAAGCCCTCTTTCCTCATTATGTGTATCAGAAATTTCAACTATCTCTTTCTGATAATAAGTATAAATGTTTTTGTTTATATTTTTTTTAAAACTTCCTTTTGCTCACATCTTCCATCCATTGTATTCTTAGTGTTCTTCTATAGAACCACATCCCTGTTGCCACAAGTCTCTTCTTCATCTCTGAAGAAATTGTCTAACATTCATTACCATATAGAAGGATTTATATTATATAGCAATTCAGTACTCTTTTCTTTGTATTGAAGAAATTTTTTATATTTCTTAATAATTTGTTTAGCCTTATGAAGACATCTTTCACTATTATAAAACACCTCCAAATTTATGTCACATTTTTTTTACTGTTTGTTAAAACACTTCCCATAGAGTAAAACTTCTGTACTTGCTTGATTAGCTTAGCTTGAGAAAAAATCCTGACTTTCAAAGTTCAAATAACTATTAATATTTTCAGAACTTATTGTTAAACAAGGCAACAAGCTTGGTACACCCAGTTAGAATAGAACTCAGTACAATGATATACAAAACAACTGCTCTAGAGCAAGGCAACCATAGCAACAACTTTAATTAAAATTAGCCATTTAAAAAAAATTCCAGACAATACCAAAAGACAATGTTTAAATCAATATAAATGCAATAAGTCAATTAGCTAATTGAATAATGAGAGTACATTTCAGAAATTAATATAATATTCAATAAATTAATCACAACATGTTTGGTGACTTTAATAGCAGTATATTTCCTGTCAAACCACAGATTGTGGTTCAAGTCCAAACAGAAGCCAGGATTTCAAATGATGCTTTTCAAAGCAGACATACACTCCTTTGTATATTTGAAAGATTAGCACCATTCACTTTCCATTTGACCCTGGACCAGACTAATCTAAGTCTAATAAATATCTATTCCCTATCCAGAGGATCCACTTCTATATGTCTCAACAGTTGCTACCTTGCTTGGCCAAGTTTAAAAAAGATGAAACAATACAAGACAGAAGAGAGTGTTTATGAATTAAGCTGGTTTTATTTAAAAATGAATTCTTGCTGAGAGAAAATAGATAAGCAAGCAGGATGTTGTTTTACACAAGGGAATTATGGGAACATTGAGAAATAAGTCACTCTTCTATAAAGAAGATATGTTTAGTGGTGCAGTTCTCTGAAGGTTTCAAAAAGCGAGAAGCAAGGGTGTTAAGAAATGGATGGGGCCAGGTGGTAATGATGCACTCACAGTAAAGCAAGTCAAAATATTTGGAGCTTAAGAGAGAAAAAAATTACACATGAATGTAGACTTGAAGAAAAAAAAATAACAAAGGGTAAAATTAGGGTGTGAGGATAGAGTTACTACCCTGAGTTGAAGGCTCTGATGGTTTGGAGATAGTTTAAAGTCTGGGGAATTAGAACTTGTAGAATTTTGTGAAAAAGAATAATAATTATAAGTAGAAAAAGAAGAAGGTTGACAAGAGTTTAGGCAAGACATTGAATTGCTAAAAGGCAAAAAAGAAACGGTTGATTTTCACTAGTTGGAAAGTGAATAAGTAGAAAGATGAGAAGGGAAAATAATTTAAAAGTGAAGAATTTAAAAAAAAAAATGAAGGAAGGGAGATTTAAAGAAGAATTTTTGAGTAGGTGTTTGGAAAGAAGGGAAATAAAGGGCAGAAAAGAGAAAAGTAAAATGGGAAATGACTGAACAAGCAAAACTGAGATTTTAGACCAAAGTTAAGGAATGTTAAAAGTGTTAAATGAAAAGGGGAAGATTTTTTTTTTAAAGAAAAAAAAATGAAGTTAAATAAACTTGAGATTAAATATTTTAGATGCAAGATTTGTGGAGTAAGAGAATAAAACTAAAACTAAAACAAAAGAAAATTCTGAGTCTCCAATTGTGGAACTCATGTTAACAACTTTCCCTGAAACAGCACTCTTCTGATAAAAAAGGTACATTATTCTCTATCTTACAGCAATGATGTTACCTAGGCCACTTTGAGGCAGTGTAATCGTTAGCAAGCTTGTCTCGCTAGAACAATTACAATTGAGTAGTGAGTTCGATCCTCACTGGGTGACCCATACTTTCGGTCGTGTGCCGCATCTAAGCTATGCTTGGAAAATCATTACCGCATAAATTACTCTAAGTAATTTATACGTATTATTTATCGTCTCTCAGTTGCATCTCTGTCCTTGGACAGAGTGCACTCAGGGGCTTCTCTATCAAAGGAAAGAGGGGCAACTGAGGAAAATTATACTGAGAGGTGTCCAGCCTTGGGGAACAGCTGCCTGAGGCCGTGCTCTCCCATTGGTTGCGGGGGCTGTGGAGAATTTTTGTCCCTGCCTGAGTGTATGCACTCTGGTCCCCACATTAATCCGACCTTTTGTCACATCTCATTCTCATGGGGGAATGAGTAATCACCGCAATGATGTTATCTAACCTGTCAAATGAATGAATGGAAGGTACAATTAATAAAACTGACAAAATGGCGGAAAAAAAAACAATGTCATTATTCTTTAAAGTGTTCATGAAATTCTGAAATTTAATTTTTGTTATTAATGCTGAATTTAATCTTTAAAGCTAATTAATATTTGTTTTTAATACCTTAGATCAGGGGTCAGCAACATTTTGGAGGGAGCTATAATATTATTGTAATATAATAAATTGTCTTGACCTCAGATTGCTTCATCCAGAATGCTAACTTGGTTTGGAGGCATAAAGAAAAGTAACAAAGTTAATGTTATATTATGTAAACAAGGTTCCATAATTTAGTGCAGGAATAACAGGATAACAGCTAATGCAATCAACAAAAAATGCAAATTCCTAATTACGGTTCAGGTTAGACAAAAATTCATTGGGAACTGGGGGTTGCTAAACCCTGCCTTAGACTGTCAAAAACATTATTAACAATTATGTATAATACAGTTTCTTTAAACATACTATTATGCTTAGTAAGAAAAAGATTTCCTAGTTTTAACCTGTAAAAATTTGAAGGTTTTACTATTTGAATTTTGTGATGAATCATAATTTTTCAGTTAACGATCGAATAAACTCATTGCAAGTTCTATGACAATAAAGTATCTGTAGAAATTCCCCAAGCATCATTAAATATTTGAGCTTAACAGTTTTAATAAAATATTGCAATAACAATTATAAATATGAATGCTGGTCATTACTTTAAGCAGTAAGATGGTACAAATGAAAAGATTTGACAACTATTTTCATTTCACTGAAACAGATGTTAAAGATTTCTATCTTCCCTTCTTTCATTTTGTCACTGAAGTCTTTGAGAACTTTTGTCTTGTTATGATTGAAAATGGAATAGTCCATTATTTATTTTTGAAGGGGACATTAAACACTTCTTTCTTTTTTTCACTGAAACAAAGTAGTGCCTCTGATAAGTCTTTTGTCCTTCCATGCAATTAAAATGGAATAGTCTGTTATTTTGTGACACTGAGGTTGTGAAGTAATTAAACATTAATTCTAAGCAGAAAAAGGGTTAAGCCCAAAATGAAATATAAACAGGAAGATAGAGAGATAGAAAGGGAGAATGGAAGATATTTTCCCTGGTATTGTGGGAGTGAAGAAAGAATCATCTGGTTTGCCTCACCCTCTATGTATTTGGACAATACACCATGAGTTTACTTTTTTCTATCTTTCAAAAATCTGGCATGTAGGTAAAGCAAATTAGGAAATGGCTTTCTTTCTTGGAAAATTTGAAAAACACATATCATTGGTGAAAAAGAAGCAGACAGAGAATTATATTTTTGTTAGCGAAAATGAATTGAGAAATGAAAACAGAGAATGAACCCACTGCTAGGGTTAGGATTATGAAAATCAATCTGTCATAACAGGGAGGTGATCTGGTTTATGTTTCCACTAAGACAGCGACTGGCCCAAAGATGGAAAATAGTGTGTCTCTTTGTTTAGAATTTGGGTAAACAAATATATTTTCATTGATGAAAACAAATTGGGAAATAATTTTTATCTATTGCTAGGAAGGTTAAAATGAGAAGTTGATCTGGTTTGTGTTTTTGCTGAACAGATGTGTTCAGAAAGAAAGTCAGAGAATTGAAATTAATGAAGAAAATAAACCATGGCCTTTCTTCTACACACTTTAAAAATTAGATTTGTCACAAGTACCATTATGTCAGTCCTAAAAAGTGAGCAGTTAGAATATCGAGAAGGAAGGAGGAAGAGGAAGAATTTAGTCTCGCCTGTGCAGAGTAGGGATGTAAGATGTGAAGTGAAGCAGGTTGGAGTTAAGGGTAGAGCAATCCCTGTGACTACTCCCAAGAAAGGAGGACAATTCTCCAATTTTTGAAAGTTAATTAAGAAAGCAGAAATAGGGAACAAAGAAACCTTTATTGGAATTAATAAAAACACTGAATCCCCAGAACCTTTTGGCCCCATGCTAGTTTTGGGCCAAAGTGCATATAAGCAGATGACTTTGAGGAGCTTGGAGACTTTGGGCTGAGAAAACGCATCAAGTACCTCTGAGATCTGCATCAGCTGCCACTAGATTTCCTGATTCCAAGACTTTGAACTCAGTCCTTCAGAAGTTTAGAGAAGGCCCAGTGTCACTATTGATGCAGGAAGGGTTAATTTTGTTTAGAGCTATATAAACCAATTGAAGATTAACCCCACAAATCTCTCATTTTATTTTTCATTATGAAGATATTTTTTTCTTAATATCACACCTTCCATGGCTTGAACCAGCACTGCGAGTCTACAACCTTCAATTTCCCACTGCTAGGAGTTTTTTTTCTTGAATATTCCTTCCCACATTATAGGTATGTGTTAAATGCCAGTATGTGTTTTTCTGTGGAAAATACATTATATTGTCACCATTGGTAAATAAAAACTATTTTTCTTCTTGTGAAATTAAAATGGGAATAATGGAAGAAAATATTACAATTTTAAATCAGAATATTTTTGTCATTATAAAAAAAAAATCTGATTTTTAATCAGAAAAAAAAATTAAGAAAAATTAGAATATATTGAAATGCTGACTCTGTTGATTTTGTTTCCAAATTTATTTTGACAATATGAAATGCACAGACAAACACACATCTCCCTCTCTCCCCACTCTCTCTCTCTCTTTATCTATCTATCTATCTATCCATATCTATCTACCCGTCTATTATCATCTATTCATATCTATCTATCTATCTATTCATATCTATCTACCTGTCTATTATCATCTATTCATACCTATCTATCTATCTATCTATCTATCTATCTATATATGTGTGTGTGTGGGGGGATATATTTGTGTAGTGATATTAATTATCTATGTATGCTTCTTATAGTTGATAAAAACTGGATGGCAAAAATAGTTTTTTTTTATATTGTCTTATTTAGCTGACATATCAGAACACAATAAACTTAAAAAAATTTTTTTTTTTTAAATTTAAAAAAAAAATCCATCACAAAATCTTCTATTGATCCTGTAACCTTTGTTGGCATTAAACACCAATGAAAGTTGCAGGAGCAATTCTTTTGAAAAAAAATTTTCTCAAAGAAAATATTGTTCTCTTATATGTCGACTAAAGACTAAATTATAAAGATTAAAAATATTTTTCTCATATATATATATATATATATATATATATATATATATGAAGGAATATAGTTTTAAGGTGTGCTATATTTATGGGATAAAGTGGTCATTATCAGAGATAGAATGTATCTAAATATAAAAGTGAACATTGAAGTCAACACTCAGAGGCAACAGGCTGTTTCATGCTGGCTGCAATCATCAGGCCTGATGATTGTGGCTAGCATGAAACAGCCTGTTGCCTCTGAGTGTTGACTGCAATGTTCACTTTATATATATATATATATATATATATAAAGTAGACATATTAGAACCGAGTCAATGCAATCTTAAAGCAATGTATGTTGTGTTTTGGCTTGATTATATATGCTGGACATTAAGGTAGGTTGATTTTTGTATTGCATTCAATTTGAAAATTGGGGTTTCACATAATAAACAATGACACAAAATATAATCATTACTGTTTTTTGAGGAAATGAGTTTAAAAGATTAAATTAAATTTAGGTTCAAAATTGTTGTGTTGGAATTTAATTCCGATAATTAGTGAAAGCCTTATAGCATAACCTTATATAATTTATAATTTACTGAAGCTTTACAAACTATATATGGACAAGCTGTATGGCACAAGCACATTATTACTAAATCATTGTGCCATCAAATAAGACCGTCATTTACTTCAAAGGGAAGTTATACTGAACAATTTATCTATATTATGATGTAATTTCTCATACAGTGCAGTAGAATCAGGCGTGATTTTCAATAAATAATGCAAATTTAAAACATTTTGTCTTATAATTTGTGCCCAGCAGTATTATTTGTTATATACACATACATCTATTTTTTGTTTTCATTAATTATAATCTAACAAATTTTATTCATTGAGTAGCCTTTTTTGTAATCTACAATTTTTTAAACAGATTTTACTTGTCAAATTCAGTTAAAATTTCATATTTTGTTCTGGTGATTTACTGTTAGAATTCTGGTTTGAATATATTTTCAATTCAGTGTTTCTAATACAAAATATATTAATTTTATTTGGATTTATTCATGAAATAGCAAAATTTTGAAGTCCCTTTGCAAGCAAAAATCTGTGGAAATTAGGTATTTCTGTACATTTTTTCAGATGATCTTTGAAACTAAATGCTCAAAAATTGGTAAAAGCTATGAAACTGATTTTTGGCGTGACTACTTAACAAATCCCAGCTTTCACAGTGAATTCAATGTTGATTTTCTAAAAGAGTGAAAAATCAATCTGCCCTACTGGGTAGCAAGGTCTATTGTATCATCCTGACAGTTATTGGGTAGGCAGCACCAGTTATACATTAAATTATTCTAGAGACTATTGAGCAGAAATAATTGTGGATCAAAATGTGGTTATTTGTAGACATTTTATGTTTGTTGTTAACATTATTTATTAATGATGATTTAATTATTATTATAATATTTTCTTGTTAAATGTAATTTGTATTAATAATATATGTATATATATATATATATATATATATATATATATACACACTGTGCATTTAAGCAGCAATCCATGTTTTGTCAAAGACAACTAACAAGGTACTGTGATTAAGCTTTTTATTTCATTTATCTTGTGTTTGTACAAGTGTTTTCTTTTTGGGACGCAAAATGTATAAAAACTGTCCAAAATTTCTACATGTCTGAATGCTTTCAGCTATTCTTTTAGCCATTCTCAAGGGTGATTTTTTAAATTTTAAAATTTTTAATTAAATATGTGTTTTTTTATGTATGTATCTAAAGTTATAGGAATCTTTTATTTTCTGATCATGGTCAGCACATTCTGGCCATGCTCATTGTTAATGTTATTGACTGTTGGCTTTTCCTTTTTTATTATTAGGTCTTCCATTATTTTTAATGCATTTTTACATGTGGATGAGGCTATTACACTTGTATTTTCTACTAGTGTGTTTTAAATAGATTTCAGTAGGTTTTTGTGTGTGTTTAAATGAGTACTAATTGAGCAGTGGATTGGTAGGTGTAACTTAAGTTGTCTAGATAGGCATGTCGTAGTATGACCAATTTATGAGTTTGGTTTGATCAAGGACCCATTTCCTTAAGAGGAATCCAATGTAATAAATTATAACCATGGAATATTAGTGTTTGAGCCTTCTATATTATATATATGTATGTATATATATATATATATATATATATATATATATATATATATATATATATATATCATAAAAAGGCTTAAAAACTAATATTCCATGGTTATAATTTATTCCATTGGAATCGTAAATATTAGTGTTTAGTGTTTAAGCCTTTTTATTATATCCTTACTCTGTCCTGGACATCGAGTTCTACCTGGATTCTATCCTCTTGGAATTTTTTATTCAAAAAATATATATGTATGTGTATGCATCTATGTATATATATTTATATATTTTGCATAGGTATGTGTATATTTACCACTAATATTATCTATCTATCTATCTATCTATCTATCTATCTATCTCTCTCTCTCTCTCTCTATATATATATATATATATATATATATATATATATATATATATATATATATACTAATGTTCACCCTATAGAAGGCCCTAGAGCCATTCATGGTAAAGGTTTATGAGTGGTACGAGTAAGAGGTAAGAGATGCAGTTCATGAGGATAGGTGGGAAAGATAATTGTTACCCTAGACTTCAACAGGTTAACATTGTAGTAGTCAGAAAGCAAATACTTGGGAGTTGTTTCAAAGAAAGAAGCTGTTCAAATGGAACTTCTTACTAATGGAATAAGAAGGGAATGAAGATGGTTTACCTCAATGTACACATCATGATGGATTTTAGCTGTGAGGTTTAGAGATGGTAGAACCTAGGAATGTAGCGCAGCAGAATATTTTTTCAAGGAAATACTGATAGAGTAGCACAAAGCTTGCAATGTTTTGTCTGTGGTTTGGTCTGTTTTTTTTTACGGCATATCAACCTCAATGGGTTATTTAATGCCAACAAGATTTTTATTGCTGGTAATATTTTTTCTTTCCAAAAATGTATTGCTAGTAATAATTTTTATTTCAAGAATGTATTGCTGGCATTTTTACTATAAAATCCATTTTTACACTTTCATAGTGTTTTGACCCCAGTTTTGGGGTTAACTATTTGCCCATAGCTGTGACCCTAACAGGTGCTACCACCCCAGTTTTGGGTGGACCTGGAAACAACAGCAATTGAGGTGGTTCCATGCTCCTCAAAACCTGATCAGAGGTCTTGCTGCTGGATATATTAGGTTGGTGCAAAAATAATGACGTAATAATTTCGTTTTTTGACATATTTTTTACCGTCAAAAAACGACATTATTATGTCATTATTTTTGCACCAACCTAATAGTTTATCATCATATCCAGGGCCTATCTTTGGTCAGATTGGGATTTTATAAAGGTAGAGCATAGCAGGAAGTGTCAGGAGTGGTACAGGGAACTGATCATTTTTCCTACACCTTTAGTAATCGATTGTATATAAAAGTTTCACTTGAGGCTTGAGGTGAGCTTAAGTAGAAACAGGCTTTCAAAGGAAGAGGCCTCCTTGAGAGAAAACCCATTCATCAAAAATTCAAGGTCTGCTTGGTGATGATAGAACATTACTAAATTCATTTTTTGAAGTATTGATTATGACCAGCCAGTTTTTCTTCCATTGAGCTGCCAGAACTAGATCAGAGGAGAGATCAGCTGCCTGGCTCAGAGCATCTAGATTTGGGGTGGGGTGCAACCATATACTGTTGTTTCACTTGCATATATATTCACTAAATATATTGGTGTATGCCCTTAGGCAGATCATTAACATCAAGTAGAAAGAGGTTAGGACCAAGAAGTGAGCCTTGGGGGATATCTGCATTGATCTCATAGGCCTTGGAGGACTGGCTATTCACAAACTCTTCTAGTGCTTCTATAGCTGGAGAATTTGTGTAGCAACCTCTTATGCCACACTCTGTTAAAAGCCTTCAATATATTTATCATCCCCATGGTGTATTTATTTTTAATGCCTCACCAATACTGTGCACAATGACAGGATATCTAGCAGATCAAAATCCATATTGTTTGTCACTCAGGAGGTTCCTTTTGAGGTGATCAACAACCTTCTCATTGTTGTTAGCCTTAAGGAGTCTGTTGATGTCATTAAGGAGGTTGATGGTTCAATATTGTGATGGAGATGGGTGCTCACCCACATTCTTGAAACATGATATATACACTTGACATTTTCCATAGATTTGGGAAGGATTTCTCCTTCAGGCAGCAGTGAAACAATTTTGCTAAGATTGGAGATAACTCTGGGCTAATGTTCTTAAGAATAACCACTGGGATTAGTAGCCTTCTTAGAATCAAAGTTTGTTTTTATAAGTCTGGAGACTTCCCAGAGACATGACAGAGATAATACAAAGTTTGTGCTCCATGAGAGGGGGGAAGTCAGGAAAGGGGATGACACTGGTACTCTAATGTGGAGTTAGAAGCAATTTGCATTGTAAAGAGTTTTGCCTTATCAGACAAGGATGAAATAACCTCAGGATCATTTATGATAGTGTTAAATAATAGTTTAGTAGACTATTATTTTTTGGAGGAAGTGTATCACTGCTCCGACTTCCTGAGGTTGACCTTTGAGGTCACATTGAAGACAAAACAAGGAAGTCAATTTTGATTGGCTGAGCCAGTGTGAGAACGATAGACAGAGAAAGGTTTATCAGTGACTTGTTTCTCAACCGTCGAACAATGTAGACGTGTTTCCTTTTGTGTCTGAAACATCTCCCCAGTGGAGTGAGAGCAACCCCACTGGATAACTAGAAATGTACACATCAACAGCGTTAATAAAATACCTAGGTTAAATTTATCTTTGTTGTTTTTCATCTCTGGACCCAAAAACATTTCACCACCTGGCCAGGAGAAGATGACAGGATACATATTATTATCAAATTGGCACAGTGACCAAGACTTCCTGGCATGAGGGGGCTATGCAACAATAGCAGGCACTGACACTTTGTCTATATTAACAATTTCATTTGAAATTTTCCAGAACTCATGGTATCCAAGTCTTTTGCTTTCAAGCTTGGCTTTGGAACTTTCTTGCAATGATTGTAGGCAGTACTGTATGCAGGGAAGGTCTGAATACATCATTCCCATACTAGATATTATTTTAAGGTATGCAATATTAAGGGGATAAAAGTGCTCAATATCCCAGATAGAGCATATTTAAATATAAGCAGTGTGTCCGCATAGATCAACATGGAATGATGACAGTCTGTTTCATCTCTGTGCTCACATTGCTGATATATATATATATTTATATATATATTAATCAAATTCCTCCCAAGCAAGGCAAGAAAGCCACTAAAACACAAGGGGGTTACTGGATGTAAAATAAATTGAAAACACAAAACATTATGGAGGAGCATGAGCAATAGAAGAGTAATCAAGAAGACAGCAGAAAATGATTGGCATTGCATTAAATGTTTGAAGATCAAAGTTGGCTGGAAAGCATGGAGCTGGAAGAGAGTTCCACAAGTGAGAAGTGCTAGAAAAGAAATTGTTAGCATAGAAATTATGGTTACATCTAGCCAATTCAACTGTAAATTGGCGAGAATGTCTACTCATTTTTGAGCTAGGATAGCTAGTCAATCCCTGTTGCAGAAACCTGTTCAGGCACATTTGTGTTTGTTCAACACCTACAAAATATGGATGTGCAGGTGGCATAATTAGTATCAGCATGGAATTCAGAATCAGCAAGCAATCCCATACAAATGTTCTTGTGAAAGGCATAAATTCATCTCTTCTCCCAGTTACGGATTAAATAGCATAGTAGACTGGGCTCTCTAGCCTTGGGTAGAAAGTCTAAAAGAAGGACTGATTTGAATTCAAAACCATGGATAAGGGAACAGAAAACTACTATTTTTTCCAAGAATCCATGGTGATACATTAAAGGAAGGTATAAGAGAGCCACGATCGTTTATCTCGCAAAGAAAAATGTCATCTAAAACTTATATATTAATTACTTACTTAAAACCAGATGGAAGTTGTCTATCAAAATATCAAAATATTCTTCTTCTATGTGCTATATATCTCCAGAATGTTAGCGATCATGGTTCTCCACAATTTCCTGTCCTTTGTAGCTCTTAATAAATTTTGTCTTTTTGTTAATTCTCCTGAACCTTGTTCCATCATCCACTTACCCAAGCTAAATTTAATCCAATGTATAATACTACCTCTGTCCCAAAATAATTGCTAGATTTGCATACATATTTTATATGCTAAATGTAACAAGTATTATAGGACAGATGTAGTAATTATTACTGTTCATGATATAATATAAGCTGATTTAAGAATAATCTTGTTTGATTGAAGCTAGTCTAGATGATTAATCTGAAGATATAATTTTTTTACTGACCAATATTGGTAAAGAGACAACTGTATCTTGTGGCATCAAAAGTAAGGTGTATGCTTAACTATTTTTCAGACAGAATCACAGAGTACATTGAATGAATGACATGAAGATGAAATCACGTGAAAAGGAAAAAAAAAGCAATAAAAAGAGAATAAAGAAAGAGAAAAAGTGAAGAGGGAGAAGAAGAAGGCAAGAGATTCATATAGTGAAGAGAAAGGAGAACACAAAGTTAGGAGTAGAAAAAAAGAAGAAAACAAGGAGAAAAAAGAGAAGGAAATGGAAAGAAAAATAGTAAAGTAGTAGGGGAGAGTGAGAGATGAGATGAAAAGAAAACAGACAAATAAAATTTGGAGAGCTGAAAAATAAAACAGAAACAGGGAAAGTGTGCAAGAAGGACAGGAAAAAGAGAAAAAGAGAGGAAAAGATAGAAAGTAGGGAAGAGATAAACAGAAAAAAAGATGACGAGTGAAATTGAGAAAAAAGATATAAAAAGGAAGAAAGACAAATAAGAGAGGGATAAAGGAGAGAGAGAAATATATATATATAGAGAGAGAGGGAGAGAGAGACAAAAAGAGGGAAATATGAGAAAACAGAAAATAGAAATGTAGAATGAAATACAAAAAATATATGAAAAAATATGTATATAGAGAGAGAGGGGGAGAGAGAATGAGAATTGGGAAAGAAAAACGAGAGAAAAGGGAAAAAAACAGAAAGAGAGATGAAGGGTGAAGAACAGAAAAAGATAGAAAAAGAGTGAAAAAAAAGAAGAGAAACAGAAGAAACTCCAAAAAAGAGGAAATGCAGAATTGAGAAGGGGAGAAAAAAAAAAAAAAAAAAGAAAGAAAAGAAGGCTATTTATTAAGTATAAACTTGTCTAGTACAAGACTACAATAGTGGACCACCCAGTGACAACTGAACTCACTAGGAATACCTTGCGGGTCTAGGTATCTAACATGGCTCCATGCTAAGAGAATAATGAGGAGGAAGCTAACATAGTGCTTTTATATATATATATATATATATATATATATATATATATATGTATGTGTGTGTGTGTGTGTGTGTGCATGTGTGAAAAACAATGGAATAAACACAGACAATTGGAGGAAAAGCAAAAGGAGAGACAAGGAAAGAGAAAAGCTAGAAATAGCAAAAATAAAGTTACAACAGAAAATAAAAATATTAAAGTGACAGAAGATGATGAGTACAAGAAAAGTAGAGAGAAAGAAAAAAGGATGAAATATAAAGAAGACAAGAAAGTAAGAAATAAATAAATAAATAAATAAAGAAAGAAAGAAAGAAAGAAAGAAAGAAAGAAAGAAAGAAAAAGAAAGAAGGAGTTGGAATGTTATTTGTTCAATTTTTAAATAGTCTATTTTACTTTGTTTTTGCAATTTTTTTATGAATGGAAAAGCAAGAGTCAAGAAAAAAAGATAAAAACAGAAACTAGAGAAAAGAGAAAAACAGAGACTGGAGAAAAGAAAAGAAAAGCAAAAAAGAGACTGGAGAAAAAAAGAAAAAGAAGAAAAACAAAGATAAGAGAAAGAAGAAAAAAAAAAGACAAGGATTGGAGAAAGAAAAAAAAGAAGGAAAAAACAGCGATTAGAGAATGAGATAAAAAAAAGGAAAAAGACAGAAAATTGAGAAGGAGAAAAAAAGAAAAGTAAAACAAAAATGCAAGAGAAAAAAGTATTGATCATTTCTGATTGATTTTTATTCCAGCATTAACATTCCATTCTCTGGTTTGGTGGCTTGTTGTAATTGTGTCTGACTACCAATGAGCTCCAGTCTGAGATATATTGCATCGTTTATCTGTCTTCCATTCACTTGATTTGTTTGGCTGATCTCAACCACATACATGACTAAGTGGGTTTATCTTTTGTCCTGAGACACTGTCAGTCACCATCCAGACTCTGAGACAGACAAATAGTAAAAGATGTCTCACCAACAATACACAAGTTATAATAATTATTTTGCCTGCATTTCAAATTAAAATAATGTCTGCTTCGTTTACAATTAAATGCAGTTACACTTAATGGTGTCATCGTCTGCTAGGTGGCCATTTTTAATCAGGTGAGTACTTAGCAGCAGTTGCCATGGCTACAGACAGATGTGAAGACATTGCTTAACATAGATAAAGATAAATAAGTACGGGGTATGGATTGAGGAAGGAAAAGAGAGGGATGAGCAGAGAGAAAGAATGGAGAAGACAGAAGAGAAAGGAGGAGAAGAAAGAAAAGAAGATAAATAAAGTGATTCATAGAAAAAGGGAAGACAATGAGATTGTGACAGGCAATAAATGGTAGGTAGAAGTAGAGAGATGTTCTAAGAAAGAGAAGAGTAATGTTGAGAAAAAGAGAAAGGGAAGGAGAGAAAAAAGAAACAGAAAGAGAAAGATGTAGAGAATAATAGGAAAAAGAGAAGGTGAAAGAGAAAGAAATGGAAACTGAAGGTGACAGCAGAGGGAATGTGAGAGTTGGAAAGAAAGGGAAAAGGATATAGACAGAGGTAGAAGAAAAAAGAGGAAAGAGGGTAAATAAAGTAAGAAAAGAAGAATAAAAAATGTGTGTGCATGCATGTAAGCAAGAGAGAGAGAGATAATGTGTGTGTGTGTGTGTGATAGAAAGAGAAGCAGAACAGGTGAAAGAGAGAGGAACAGTAACAATCAATAAATAGAAAGAAAGAAATGTTCAAAATACTAACTTTGTAAGAAGATAAAATAATGAAATCTTTAAAAAAAATAGAGAGGGACAGAAAAAACAGAGAGAGAAAGAGAAAAGTGGGAGAAAAAAGAGGAGTGAAAGAGAAGGGGAGAGAAAGAGAGAGAGAGAGAAGGAGAGTCAAAGAGTAGGGGAGAGAGAGAAAAAGGATAAGATTTTGGAGAATATAGAAGAGGATCATGTCATTGAGTATAAAAAGAAGAAGAGTAAGATGAAGATATATAAAGAAAAGGTAGGTTAGGATAGAAAAGGAGAAAGTAAAGCAAAGAAAAAGAGGTTGACTGTTTATCACTGGACCCCATTTATGTTATACAGACAACAATTCCCATCCACTGCTAAATGTGCAGTTGCAATGGTTTTATAAAGATCTGAAAAAAAAATTTGCAAATCCCAGAGAAATGTAAACAAAATGGGATATAAAGTCCACTATGAAATTTTCTACAGTTTTACTACTTTCAAACAAACATGATGCTGGTAAAAATATAAACCATTTTTTGTTTTATTTTTCCTTCTTCATTTTTTTTACTTTTGACATAGAATAGAGCATAAATTCATGAGGAATTTTGCTATAAAAATGATTTAACCTGACACCTAGAACCAGCGTTGTTGAATTAATCTTCTATGTGCCATGTTTCTTCAGGGTGTTGGCGATCATGGCTCTCCATAACATCCTGCCCTTTGTAGCACTTAATAAATCTTGTCTTTTTGCTGCAACAATGCAAAAGATGTTAAATTGAGTAGATCAGTTTAAATACTTGTAATTTCAAAAGAAAATCAATTGATTATTGAAAAATAAAGATGAATCCAAATTTTTATAAGACTTCTTCTATATTCTGTGTCCTTTCAGGACGTAAGCGATCATGGCTCTCCACAATTTCCTATCCTTTGTAGTGTTTAATAAATTTTGTCTTTTTGTTATTTTTCTTAAACCATGTCTGCCATCCTTTTACACAAGCTCATTAAGTAGGTTATGTGTTGTTTCCCTCTGTTCCTCTTGCCTTCAATGTGTCCTATGAGTGTCAAATTTTCCAAGCTCTCTTTCCTCATTATGTGCCTTTGAAATTTCAGTTGTTACTGTCTGATGCTAAGTATAAGTGTCCATTTTTTAGGATACTAATGAAAAGAAAGTCATTTTAAAAACTAGTTTTTAAAATGTAGCTAAATTCACTCTTTTAACCCAATCTGGCAACATTGGTATGGGCAAGTTTTTTTTATTTTTTTTTTTTAACTGGTATAAACATCACCCACATCTGGTTAAAAAGATAGGACCTGTAACAATTTTATGGGACTTTACAATACAAACAGGCAGAACAATCAAAGCTAATCAGTCAGACGTTGTGATCAAAAACCACAAAAACAGAATGTACTTTCTTATTGACATGGAAGATTGTAATGTATTTTTGAAAATAACTATCAAAATAAAAGTGTCTTGAAGTGAAAATCTCAAAAATGTGGCACATAAGGACATCACTAATTTCAGTTGTAGTTTGGAACTCTCAGATTGATTGGAAAAGCTACTGATAGATTCCCTGAAGGGATTTCTAGTAACCCATGTCTTAAAGAAATACCAAAAATTGTACTCACAAGTACAGCTCACACATAATGAAAAGCTTTATCTATGTAAAATGTGTGTGATCCTAGGGTTTTTGGGTTTTTTTTTCATGATCAGGGGAAAATATCCTGAAACAATTTCTGACCTTAGGTCTTTGGTTGGGACCTGGAAGGAAATGTGTATATAACAGAAATTCAAGGAAATAATAAAAATAATAATAACAATAACAAATGTCCTGATATGACACCAGGCATGGCTCTCATAGTTTCTGATCTTAATTGATTTGAGGTGTTAGTATGTACATGTTTTGCATGGGAGAATTATATATTTTGTCTTTTCAGGATGTAGGTCAACATGGCTCTCCACAAATCTTTTTTCTTGATTATCTGCAAATTACATAACTTCATGAGAAAGATAGTGAAGTGCTTTCTTATTCCCTTCTCTGTGATTTTCAATTCAGAATAGGTTAACTCCTAGACTGGCCACTACTCAAGGCTCATCTTCCTTGATATTCATGCCTTTCACAAGGTAATGGTAATAATAAAGGTAATATTAGCTGTTTCCTTATAAGGAACATTTAGCATTCATTGGCCACGAAGTCAATCCCACTGTTGGTTGAAATTTATAAAATGTTTTGTTTAAAATAATTTTTCAGGAAAACAGGTTTCTCAAGTTCAGTAGTTGTTATCACACTTTCCAGTATTAATGGAGGTTTCCTTCCTAACCTTTTATTTGAAGTGGTGTGGAATGTCAACATCTGGATTGCATCATTATTTCCGCTTCAAGTTACATGTGCTATCCATTTTATGTGTTGCTGCTGTTGGAAGTCCTCAAGTGATGTGGTTTCTGATTTTTGGTAACATTCTTTGTTTGTGATTTTGTCGCACCAATTCACAAAGTTTGAAGAAATATGGTCTTTGTGAAGACCCGCAGGCTTTACTAGCTCAAAATGTGGAGGCCAGTATTTGAACTTGACGTATTGACTCCATTTTCTGCAACAATAAACATTAAGCTACTCACACATCCAGTCTAAAAATCTAAATGGTGCATCCACTTGTATCTGAGGATGCCAGTCTACTAGGGCGGTTAGCTAATCCCTGTTGCAGATGCCTGCTCAGACACATTTTTTTGTTTGTTCAACACCCTCAGAGCCCACCTGTGGTTTATACAGCGGTTATGATGAGTGAACCTTAGTTACAGTTTCTAGGAGAGAGATTAACAGTCTGAACAAGGTCAGCACACTCAAACCATCGGTCATGATGACTTGTGACTTTGTGCTAGCACAACCACTGACAGTTTCCAAGGTTTCCATCTACCCATTTTCACTCACAAGGCTTGGGTCAACCCGTGGTATGGTTTTCAGGCACTTTCCAAAGGTACCGCATGCTGGGATCATCCTCAATCCAGACTGATAACATCAAGAAGTCATGGACAAATTGACTATGGTGAGATTTGAACCCAGGTCTCATGGTCAAAAAGCAAACATTCTAACCACTTGACCACATGCCTATACACATATCCAGTAATAAAGAGAATAAAGTACAATAGAGACTTTTGTATGGGAAAATAAATACTTTTATTACATGCATGTGAAGGGTTGGAAGTTGTAGAGAGCCTTGATTGCATATGTGCTGAAGGGACGTGGCACAAGGAAGAAGAAAAGATGTGAAAAAGGTCAGAGCAGATAATTTGATTGTGAAAAAAAAAAAAAGATGACAGTTGACTGAGTCAGTAACAAAATTCATCATAAAATGAATTCAATATTACCTACATTTTCCAGATCCAGTTCCAGGGCCTTCTCACTCCTGTTGGAGGAATCACTCTCTGATGGACCATGTTTTCAAAGGTATAGTTGTACTTAACATACTTGGCTAACTGCAGTTTGGTGAAGCTAGTTAACCCATCATTGGAGGTTTTAAATTTAGAGTTATCCTTCTCCTAGACTGGTTGTCACCCAAGGCTATTTAAGGAGAGAAGAGATGAATTCATACCTTTCTCAAGGGTATTTGTATATAAGCAAATATAACAAACTCAAATGGAATTCAAACTCAACTCTCTGATTCCTCAATCTAAGCAACTATCCATTAATCCACCACGCTTCCTGCATTATTAACAAAAGATAAAATGATTGTGTTAAAAGCAAATGATTGAAGCAGCAGTTAAGTGGCCTACAATACAGGATTCTAAGTGTGATAAATTTAAATGCTGATCACATGATCAACAACAAAAAACAATGCTTTGAAAAGGTCATTAACAACATTGTGCTGAATATTCATTTCAGTAGAAATTTTGAAACACCAATGCAAATGATATGAAATTGAGTAGATCAGTTTAAATACTTATACTTTCAAAAGAAAATCAATTGATTATTGATAAATAAAGATGAATCCAAATTTTTATGAGACTTATTCTTTTATGTGTTGTGTCCCTTCAAGATGTAGGTGATCATGGCTCTCCATAATTTCTTTTCTTTTGTAGCTCTTAATAAATTTTGTCTTTTTGTTATTTCTCCTAAACCTTGTTCTGCCATCTACTTACTCAAATTTGCTAGGTAGGTTATGTGTTGTTTTCCTCTGTTCCTCTTGTGTTCAGTCTATCCTGTGAGTATCAAATTTTCCATGCCCTCTTTTCTCATTATGTCCCCAAGAAATTTCAATTATCTCTTTCTTTTTTAAGTATTATATGTCCATTTTGTTTCCGTTTTCTCTCATACATATTTTCAGTTCATGGTGTTCTCATCATCCTTCTGTAGAACCACATTGTTCTTGCTTCAACTCTCTCCTTCATCTACAAGGAGTTGTCTTTAACTGGATGGCAATACCTCTATTTTCTGATTGATTACAAGGATTAAACTTCTGATTTGGTAAAAATAAAAGAAAGAATAAAAGATTTATCTTCTGGTTTGGTGAGAAAAAATAAACTAAAGATCTTCTGATTAGGTAAAAAAAACTATTTAGTTTATGCATAGGCCTCCATCAGTCAGGGTTGACCATGGGTAGCATCCTTTGTCTGGTTAGCTGGAGCATCAATGTATGTGACTGTAGAGGCTGATGCAGCAGTGACAATCTCTGTCCCTTGTCTGTTGGAGCTGTCACGTTGCTTTCTGTGTGCCCGCCTTTCCATGGCAACTTGTGTCAGCTTCTCCTTGCCTGACTTGAGGTGTTTGGTCAGGGTTTCTCTCCATTTGGATCGTATGGCTGCCAGGCTCTTCCAGAACTCTGTGTTGATGTCTGCAGCTATCATGTTGTGTCTCATGACATCGCAGTACCGTAGCTGTGGCCACCCGGCAGGTCTTCTTCCTTGCATTCTACCACACCACACTGTACCAAAACACCTTGCATTTAGTTTATGATTGGTGAGAAAAGATGAATGACAAAATTCAATTCCTTATAATCTGTTATCTTAGTTTTGTTCAAATTAAAGATTTGTTATATTCTATGCTAAGGGAATAAATACTTAACACCAGGTGGATAATAGAAGAAAGGTTTATTGTACACAACAAGTACAATATAAAATACAGTACAGTTATACACACAGGTCAATCTAGTGAGTGCCATTAATTGGAAGGTCGGATGTGCTTGTGTCGTCTCTCTCTGACTCTTCTCCAACTCTCTTGTAGACAGTTGACTTTATAGGTATTTACTAGCTATAGTGTAATCATTCATGGGGGTGACTGGATATTCCATTACATCAAGATTACATAAAGTTGTTCATTACACCATCAACATGGCTATGTGCTCGACTAATCTAAGCACAGTCAATATCTACTCTATGTCCCATATAATAATGGTTGGCAAAAATATCTTGCACACTGTTGCAAGAAGAGAGAGTTTGATCCTTACTGTGGGCCAAACTACTATGGCCTTGTGCTTGTCTGAACTAGCTTATTAAACATTTCTAAGTACTCTGGTATTTGAAGGAGTTCTCTTTTTAAATTTTATCTCAGTTAAATATAGACATCATTATAGCCTTTGTTGTTGTCAGAAGAATGTTGAAAAATCTAAAACTCATTATCTAGAGTAAGAAGCAGGCCCTTGTTTAAGTTATTACTGTGTTTGGAAGAGTTTAATTCCAACTGTCAGGATGAGTTTTATTTTGAATAATTATCTTCTCAAATGCCTAAAGAATTTAACATCACACTTGTTGACATGGAAATATTGCTTGTCATCCAACACCAGATAAACACTTTATATAGTCTACAATTAAAGCATTATGGACACCTTATTTTTAACCTTTTATAATTAGTATTGTAAATTTGGAATGTGTTTATGTAATGGTTTACCAGTATAGAAAGTGCCATCAGTGAGACAAGTTCACCTCCTGGCCTAATCAGTTACATTTACTTAATGCTCTTGGGAAAAGTAGGAATCCATCTCTTTATCTGTGACTATGGGTTAAATAACAAAATAGGTCAGACTCTAAGGGAATAACTTATTTGTTGCTTTCCTCTATCCCTTTTACTTTCAATATATCCTGTGAGCGTCAAACTTTCCAAGCTCTCTTTCCTCATTATGTGCTGTAGAAATTTCAACTATCTCTTTCTAATTCTATAAGTGTTCTTTTTGTTTCCATTTTTGTTAAAACTTCCTTTTAGCTCACATGTTCAGTTCATGGTATTCTCAGCATTGTTCTGTAGAATCATATTTCTGTTGCCTCGAGTCTCTTCTTAATCTGTGATGAAATTGTCAACCTGAAGAGGGATAAGCTCTGTCAGGCTAGCCTTGATCTAGATGCATACACTGCTGCTATGGCTGGAATAAATATGGTATCCCTACAGCCTTAATGGGTGATAGGACTCATGAAAATTGAACTATGATCAGAAGTTGGGAAAATATGAAGACCTGTAATATGAGTGAGCAGGAAATGGCTAATGATGGTATACATTTCCCATCAAGATTAGATGTAATGGTTTCCTCACTACTTTGATCTTAAAATATCTAAGGTTCATATAAGATATCTGAGCCCCAGATCCAAACTGTCGCTGTATCCGGTTGACTTAGAGTATGTACCGTATATACTCACATATCATGTGACTTATGAAGACCTAATTTTGAAGCTAATTTTAAGGGGGTCACATCATATACAAGATATAAAATTAGCATATGTACTGCTGACTCTGGCCATGTCATTGACCAAACTATATATCTATTTACTTTAGTTAAATTAGCTTCAACATCAGGTCTTCAGAGGTCACATGATATGCAAGTATTTACAGTATATCTTTACTCTTCATTTTTTATGTGCAGTGTGCCCTCAGTATATAGACGATTATGGCTCAACACAATTTCCTGTTCTTTGCAGATCTTAATAAATTTATTCTTTTTGTTATTTCTCCTAAACCCTGTTCTGCCATCCATTTACTCAACCTTACTAATGATGCACTGTTTTCGTCTGTCCCACTTGCCTTTAATCTGTCCTGTGAATATCAGATTTTCAAAACCCTCTTTCCTCATCATGTGCCATAGAAATTTCAAATGTCTCTTCCTGATGTTAAGTATAAGTTTATTTTTGGTTCCATTTTCTCTAAAACTTTGTTGTTGCTCACATATTTGGTCCATGGTATCCTCAGCATTCCTCTGTAGAACCACATTTCTCTTGCTTCAAGTCTCCTCTTCATCTTTGGTTGGTTGGTTGGTTGTTTTGTTTTATGGCATATAAAAGTGGGTCATTTTAATGCCAACAAATTTTTGAAATAGATTCATAGTGATAGTTTAGTAAAAAAGGTGAGTATGTATACATATATATTTGAACCATTTTTCAATTACTCATATTTTTTAGTACAATCCAACTTGGATGGTTTTATTTTTGTAAAAAATTTTTTTAAATTACTTACTTTGCTAATATTTTGTTTGCACTATTTTGTATTCTGAGTTCCATTTTCCAATTTTTTTTTTCAAAGAATATATAGCTGTTTGTATTACTGATATTTTTTTTAAGTATTGCTGATAATAATTTTTCCTTCAAAACTTATTGCTTGTAATAATTTTTTTATTACAAAGTATTTCTGGTATTAAAACCTATTTTTACACAAGTTTGGGTGTTAACTATTTGCCCATATCTGGGACCCTAACAGGTGCTACCACCCTGGGTTAGGGTGGATTTGGGAATACCAGCAATTCAGAGGTGGTTCCACGTTCCTCAAAACCTCCTGATCAGAGGCCTTGCTGTTGGATGTAGTTTATCGTCTTACCCAGGATGCGGATGTAGTTTATCGTCATACCCAGGACGGTTTTCATCTTTGAGGAGATTGCTCAGCATTCACTTTCATATAGGAAGACAGATATTAAATAACAGTTCAGTACTCTTTTCTTTGTTTCTAACAAAGTTTTTCTGTTTCTTAATATTCTGCTTAATTTTTTGGAATTCAGCTTTGGCTCTCCCAATGCATTTTCGGATTTTAGTGTCACACTTTCCATCGTCTTTTAAAACATTTCCCAAATATTTAAATTTTTGTACTTGTTTGATTTTGATATTTCTGGTTTGTAATTTGCATTTCGGGCTTATCTTTTATTCCAACATGCTCTGCTGGAGTCATATGAGGTAGTTGTAATGATGCTTAAGCTTAATACACTGAACCCATCATTAATTAAATACTTAGATGCACCTCTGCAGATACATTTTGGCAGTGCATCAATAAGTTCATAACTTACTTATTAAAAAAATCTTTTATCTTATGTAAATATTTATTTTCCAATATAATCTCCTGACTTGCCAATGCACTTAACACAGTACTTCTCCATTCCTCACATACGGACTCATAGTCTAAAATGTTCACTATATAATTCATATTATTAACAACACAATATCTATATTAATCATGATATTAACCTATTAATCCCATTTTTGTGATGGCAGAAATTATATTCAGAAAGAGACAGTTGAAATTTCTGGGACACATAATGAGGAAAGAGAGCTTGGAGAATTTGACACTCACAAGGCATACTGACAGTAAGAGGGGCAGAAACACTGAGTAACCTAACTAAAAAGCTTGAGGGAATGGATAGCTAAACAGAGACTGGAATGTATAGCAAAGGGACAAAAATTACTTATGGATAGGAAGTTGTGGAGAGTTATGATCGCATACATCCCTGAAAGGACACAATATATAAAAGAAGGAAAATAGGAACAAAAAAGAGCTGAAATTTCTGGAAGACATAATGAAGAAAGAGGGCTTAGAGAATTTGACACCCTCAAAATATACTGAAGTCAAGACAGGCAGAAGGAAATAGCAAGTAACTTACAAAATAAGTTTGTGTAAAGGAATCAAAGAATAGGGACTGAGAGGGATAGCAAGGACACAAACATTACTTAGAGCTGTGAAGGATAGAAAGCTGTGGAGTGCCATGACTGC
>OZ010584.1:88164352-88291852 GCA_963932145.1 Acanthosepion lycidas
GCTTGGGCCACTCCAGTCTGGAGGGTAGGTGGGTAAGATGCATCAGCCCTGTCCTCACCCCCCCAGTTGTTTGTTTATTATTCTTTCTCCTTAATAATCCTTTCCTTTCCTCATATTCGTTCACACTCAGTAACTCCTTGCATTTTAGTGTCTTTATTGCCTTGTTGGTGTGAAATGATTAAAAAGAAAAAAAAAGAAGATAAAACAAAAACACCATGAAATTGTCCTTTATTTTTTGGAACAACATCCCAATTATCTTCTTCCCAGTATATCCTACATTTTTGACCCACCCACACCTTAATCAAATATGTCAGCATCTCATTTCAGCTGCATGTGAAGTTACAGGCAGTGTGAGCTGGTGTTAGGGGTAGTAGGGGGGTGCAATTAAAAAAAAAAAATTCATCTCTTCCTTTTTATCCTTTTTATTTTCCTCTGACGTATGGGGATATATCTCCTAACATGAAATAGGCTTAATAGTTGCAGTAAGCACTATTATTCTATTGTTGCCATTGGCAATCATAAGGATGTCGCAGGGGAAACCTGTTTAATCCTTCAGGAAGTCGCAAGCTCACATATCTGAGTACAAATTTACTACAACATGTAATAGACATACTTGCAGGCTGGGCCTACTGCAATTTTTTTTTTTTATACTATTTAAAAAACAGATAAACAAACAAACAAAACAAACACATTTAAATTTCGTAATTTAAGTATATATATATATATATATATATATATATATATATATATATAAAGAATTAATGAATTTGTTTTTATCAGACATTTTTTATTACTTTAAATATTATTATAGTAGATACTCATATTTGAAATAGATGCAGAATTTTTATTATTAATAAAAGTGTGGTGTCTATTTCAAATACAGAGTATCTGCTGTAATAATACTTTAATATATATATATATATATATATATATATATATATATATATATATATATATATATATATTGTTATAGTTAAATTCCTAGATCAATTCTGTGGACAAGACAGATTGGTATAAAATGACAATTGCCTTGAAAAAGTTGGAAGATGAAACACATCGACAAAATCTAAGATTTTTTTCCAATTGTCATTTTATACCATATATATATATGTGTGTGTGTGTGTGTGAGTTAATGATCATCAGAGATTGAGAGAAAACAGATAAAAAGATAGGATTCTGGCATTTTCAATTTTATTTGGATTGGTTCTCATTGGTCAATCATGTATTACGTGCATTGTGCATTAAAACTGTAGATAATTTTATATGTATGTAAGTTTCTAAAAATTCTAATATGTCAAAGCAAGCATCAGATGGTAATGTGTGTTCATAATTGTTTATCCAATATGTGTGAGTATGAGTACATTATTAATAATGTTCTCTCTATTGGGTGCTATAATTATATTGACTCGTTGTCTTAAAAATGTTATCTTCCAGAAATACCCTGGTTGATATTCTGCAGGGTCAAAATGCAATCTTTTTATTGCTATATATATATATATATATATATATATATATATATATATATATATATATATATATCAATGGGGACTCTAGGTCATTAGTGTTACTTGGGCTGATACCTGTCATTGTGGTTGGGTCTGCTCCTCCCAAGAAAATCACCATCCCCCTCCTGTGAACAGTTTTTGGGTGTGCTAATGCTTATTTGCATCAGCCGCACCCCAGCTGAAAGGCCGCTCTCCCACTCAAAACTGTTCTGCCTCATTAAAGCAATTTTAACATCTAAATATTTAATATCTGTCCTAAATAAAGATATCTCCAATTTTCATCATGAGAATTTGATACCTGAGTAAAAATATGGTATGAAATATGTATAAAACTTAATTTTATGGTTATTTTCTTCAGTTATTTCACAGTTCAGGGTTGTCAGACAATTTTCTTCAAAATCAGTCCAAATTATGCACAATTAATTATTACACATAAATGCATGGTAGTGTAATTAGTCAAAATTCCTACTCTATTTTTAATGTGTTTGTGTATATGTCTATATATTAGTGTATGACTGATTCTTTCTCTCTCTATGTCAGCTTCTCTGTTTATTATTTTGTTTAAGTGGTGTTGAGTAGTGACATCAAACATTCAATCATCTTCATTCATTCCCTATTCCTTCTCTGGCTGAATTATGACAACACTTGTACATATGCCCATACCATTGGAATGTTTTTTTTCACTCAGACAGTTTTATTTTTCAGCTTTCTACTTTTTTCTATCTCATTTAATGAATAGAAAAAGGAATTCAAAGTCAAGATTTAAAGGTATGGAATTAAATAAAAAGGTATTCTTTAAAAAACAAATGAAAAATCATTTGAGATGTTTAAATATTGCTTTTGATAATTCAGCATGAAATCTGTTCACTTGAATCATGAGATTAGATGCATTTTCTTTTGGCCTTATTGAGCTGGAATTTTTTTGTTTTGGCCTTATTGAGTTAAAAATTTTTCTTTTGGCCTTATTAAGCCAGAATTCTTCTCTTTTGGCCTTATTGAGCTGGAATTCTTTGACCTGTAATCACTTTCCTCAATTGCTAGTCACGTTAATTTTTTCTTGGTGTAATATTTGTATGAACACATTTAGTAAAATCTATTTAAGTCAACATTTTAGAATATGAAACAGCACTATAAAAAGTGGCATATTTGTGAAATCTTATTTAAGAAAAATGTGTCCTATGGCAGAATTTGAATCTGAATCCACCTTTGCTGGAGAAACCATCATTATATCTTCTGTGCCTTAACCAACTCAGCTATGAAGAGTGTCATGAACAGGTGAATAGAACACAGGTTCTAATCCTGTTGGGGGCACATTTTTCTTTAATAAGATTTCTCAGATCTTTAGGCTGGTAGGCAAAAAAAAAAACATACTGTTTAAAAAATAAATGGAGCATCAACTGAAATATGGGTAGCCACTAAAAATAATGTTTAAAAAAATAAAAATATGCTGAATTGATAAATAAATAAAAATCTGTTATTTGTTTAAAAAAAAATATATATATATATATATATATATATATATATATATATATATATATATATTGTGTATTTGGGTAGCAACCTTTCTTTCAAACATGTTTTGTTGAATATGACAGACAAGAAAAATTGGATTCATTTTTTAATTTTTCCAACATTCTTACATTTTCCTATTTGGTAGAAGTAAGAGAGTGCAAAAATTGTTCATATTGTCCATTGTCCCAAGTGCTTTTGGCCATTTCATTCACCATTCTCAAGGGGGTTTATTTTTAAGTGCTATTAATTTCTATTCATGTTCGTCCACTTAAGATATAGATTTTGTGTTGTTAGAATAGTGGTAGCATTTATTCTAAGCTTCCTGAGTTGAGTGTGGTTTAAATTTGAGTTGGTGTCTCTCTATTTGAAAAAAAACCTTCAACACACCATTTCTGCAGATGAATAAGGTGAGATTTATACTGGGTGCCAGGTGTTTTATGTGAAAGGCCTCTCTCAGTGAGATGTTTTTAGTAACATGATCTATATAGGATGCTAGTGTTTTCAACCAGAAACTTCCTTATGGATTGTTGTAAATTGTGGGTGGTTAAGTGTTTTTTTAATAGTACTTTAATCAGATAAGTGACATAATGCATGTACTCAAGAAGGTGGTGGTATGGCCAATATAGGTAATTGATTTATGAGTATATACATATATATATATATATATATATATATATATATATATATATATATATATATATATTAATAGTAAGGAAATAGGAATCAGTACTGCATGGTGACTTTCACTGTAAGCTTATGACATTGAACTGCTAGTCACCATGCATTTCATCCTGATCCTCTAATTGTAGGGTGCAATCTTTTGGAGAATGAATAACTTTTCTCACCATAACACCAGATTATACAGAGTATAATATTTGGATACAAGATGGCAGATATAGTTGATATTTTGACCATGAGACAATTTTAAAGACTGAAGAACACATCAGATAATCATCAATATTTGCTTCGAAAAGAAAAAGTGTGGTTGATTTTGTTTATATTTAAAGGCATATTCAAATTATTTTGAGAAAATATATTCCTTGTGCATGTTCATGTCTGCAAGTTGTGTGCACATGCATTTATGTGTCTGTATCCCCCAACACACATACACACACACATGCAAAGTGTGTGGGTGGGTATATGAATGATGCAGTGTGACTTAGTTTTGTCTGGGATAAAATTTCCATGATTTTCATTCATAGTTAGCCGAAGACATCCTACAAAGAGAAATTTTAAAAGCAGATGTTCTTTGCTGGGTGTGGTCTGAAGCAGCTCTGTGAGTGCATTTAAAGATGCCTTTTTTTTTCATATGTCTGATTCTGTAGCAAGTCTTTCTCAGAATAAAACAAGGTTCTATTATGGAAAAAAAAAATCCCAAATATAATTTAGGACACACTACTATGAGATTGCGGCGAGAAAGTGAGTTTTGTTTTTGCTGTGTGTCCACTTGTGGCCTTGTACCAATTTCAACTTACTAAATAAAAAATACCTTGACATAATGTGATGGCTAGCAAGCTAGTCTAAAAAAATATTAATACTGTATTTAGTAATCTTTCAGAGTGAAAAACAGTTGCAGTTTGACTTCAGTTCAAAAAGATCTTTATTATTAAAAACTTGAGATCTCAATGCAAGGAACTGCCATGCCACTTACACAGTAGCAAACCACCTACAGTCCCTCTGTATTCCATTGGCGAGAAGTAAGTTCCACTCTAACAGCTTCTTTCCGTGAACCACTGCCCTATGAAACAGACTCCCAAGTGAATGTTTCCCTGATCACTACAATTTTAACATGTTCAACTCTACAGTCAACCATTATCTCCTCCAACTATCCATATAAGCTACCCCTTAACATAACCCTCTACCTTGAGTAGCTCCCGGGCCTTATACAGGGTGAACCTTACTGTAAAAAAAAAGAAGGGATCTTTTTCTTCTTGATGACATAGACGATCATGGCTCTCTATAATTTCCTATCCTTTGTAGCTTTTAATAATGTTTATATTTTTACTAGTCTTCCATGTTCTGTCATCCATTTAAATAATTTCATTACAATGTTTCCCTGTTTTTATCCATTTCAATATGTTCTGTGAGTATTAAATTCTCCAAGCCCTCTTTCCTCATTATGTATCTCAGAAATGTCAATCTCTTTAAGATTTTAAGTATGTGTCCTTTTAGTTCACACTTTCCTTAAAACTTCCCCATTGCTCACATGCTTCATCCATAACATCAGTATTCTTCAACCTGAAAACTTGAGACATGTTTTTAAATAGTCTCATCAAATCAAGACTTTTCTATGGATATCATGCATGGTGCCAAACTCCTTCATAAGTATCTAAACTCTCAGCTGTACACAACTGCTTTCTAAGGTCAATGATGAAAAAAGTCTTTGAGTAAAGACCTGAGGGCCTTTGCAAAGATCATGTCAATCAGTTGAGGACTACCAACAGCAGCATGTGTAACTAAGAGAAAATGATGATATGATCAAGATGTTGATGTTCCATACAACTTCAAATAAAAAGATTAGGAAAGAAAACTTCATCAATACTGGAAAAGGGCGATAAAAGCTACTGGTCTTGAGAAACCTGTTTTCCTGAAAAATTATTTTAAGAGAAAGATTTTATAGATTTTAACTGTATTCAGTATTGGCAGCTTGGCCAATGAATACAAAAATCCTTCCTTGGAGAGAATTGACTAATATTACAATTGCTATTTAAAAGAATCACATCTCTGTTGCCTCATCTCCTCGACATCTGCCATATTGGAGGGATTGATATTATATTACAGTACATCAGTCCTTTTTTGTTTCTAGCTATACAGTATTTGTAAAGTGTTGTTTGAGAAATTAGTAATTGACATCAATTATTTCAGTAAAATTAGCACAAGTTTGGTAGATATTACCTTATTAAATTAGATGCTTCCTATTTTTTAAAATCAATTTCGGAGAAAATGACAATGAAACCATTTCTTTTGCATTAAGACAAAAATGGAAGCTGAATTCATTGCATGGGTTGGACAAATATATATATATATATATATATATATATATATATATATATATATATAAATATATATACAGGGTGTCCCAAAATAATGTATACACTCTTTAAATATTAATAGTTAATAATACATTACAGTGATATGAAAACTTATATGGATGAAAATATGCAAAACAGATGGATTGGAAGAAGAGGGACATTTGAATAGCCACCTAGATCACCAGATTTGACACCTTTGGATTTCTTTTTGTGGGGGTATCTAAAAGACAAAGTTTACAGCAGGAAACCTGAAACAATTGCTGAAATGAGAGTAGCGATTGAAGAAGAATTTGCTCAAAATACCAGAGGAAATGATACTGGACGTTTGTATTTCTTCAAGATATGAAAAGTGTATTGAACAGAACGGCAACCATTTTGAGCATTTGATGTGAACTCATCATTGTATGAACATTCTACCATTACCCTAAGTAGCTTTTATCTTATTAAAGTTAATTTTCTATGTTTTTTGTATATTTTACTCTCAAATTCTTTAAATGTGTATTCTTTCTCTTGCATTAATCTTATTTACAAGCCAAAATACATAAATTGAATTAGTTATAATGATTCAAAGAGTGTATACATTATTTTGGGACACCCTGTATATATGTATGTATGTATTCTAGTGAAACAGTTTCAATTTGATTACATAATTTTCTGCCTACTTGTCTCACAAGTCATTTAATTTCTAGATGGAGATCAAGAAATGTGGCCTTGTACCAGACTAGGACTCAGTTAAAGCTGGAATCTACTTTCTGCCTAAGTACATGCAAGCAACCACTGGCACCAATGTCTGGGCTGAATTTGCTTGACAAAGGCAGCAGTAAGAAGAAAGTTGCTGTTGTCAGGATGAATTGAACAGATGAAAGAATGTTGATAATCATCTGCATGACACAAGAACTGGAAGGAAAAAAATACACTATTGGGGAACAAAATATAACATGTTCATGCAATTTTATTAAAAAATTACAATATGAATAAATATAGAAAGTGAAGCAAATATAATAGGATCGTCATGAAACTGTAGCAGATTTTATTATGTAAGTCAATATGTCCATAATACAATTATTAGCCAACTAATGTTAGTAAAAATTTCAAGATAGACTTAAATTTATATGAGTAATATATCAAGTCTTTATAAAGCCTATCCTTAATAAAAAAAAATATTGATAATAACTTATTTTTCAGGTTTTATTATATAAATGCAACATAAATTTTTATTTATCAATAAATCCAAAAGATTTAAGCCATAGAAAGATCTATTTCATTTACACAATATCCTATACACCTGAATAAATTATTATTTTGCATATTAGTATGGTTTCTTTGATATTCTATAACTTTCATCATACTTTTGTTTGTTGATTTTCCTGTTTTCTTGCATATACTCTTTAGCTTAAAACATCAGTTAGTTAATAACTACTTTTGTTGTGAAAACATTGATTTGAATAAATTTATATTCATCAATAAGTTCAAAAGATATAAGCCATTTGAACAATGTCACATATACCTGAATAAATTATTATTTATATGTTATTATGGGCTTTTTGAGATTTTATAACCTTCATTAGTCATTCATTAGTTGTGTTTATAACCTTCATTAGTTGTGTTTTTAAATACTTTTACTGTTTTAAATTTAACATTGCCACATTTTTTATTCATTCCCAAAGAACTTTATTCGTTGAATAATGTTTTCTATTATCATACCATCTCTTTTAATGATGGACCAAAGGTTTTTTATTTGATAACTGGAGAGATTTTTAGCTTTTTCATTAATTTATTATCTGTTCTTTGTTGGGCTGAGAATACATACATACATATATATATATATATATATATATATATATATATATATATATATATATATATATGATAGTTGTATATTTAGGCAGCAATCCTTCCTTTATGCATGTTTCATTAAAATGACAGACAAGGTACTACGGTTAAGCTTTTTATTTAATTTTTCTTGTGTTTGAACAAGAGCTTTCTTTTCTGGACAAGGGGTGTGTAAGAACTGTCCAAATGTTTTATATTTCCAAGTGCTTTCCAAGTACCTTTAGCCATTATCAAGGATGATTTGATTTTTTAGCTTACTTGAGTGTGTGCGTTCTGTGTATGTCTTAGTGTGTGGTAGGCATGTTTTTAATTTTCAAATATGGTTAGCATATTGTGGCTTTGTTCGTAGTTAATATTGTTAAGAGTTGGCTTTTTCTTTTTTATTATTAAAGCTTCCATATTTTTAGTCTTTTTTTGCAGGTGGATGCAGTTAATATATTTGTGTTTTCTACTAGTATATTCCTAATGGAGTCGGGTAAATTTGTGTGTGTGTTTAAATGGGTTCTAATGGAGCTGTGATCAGTTAAGTGTAACGTAAGATGTCTGGATAAGCATGTGGTTGTGTAACCGATGTAATTATTTATGAGTCCGGTTCGATCAGGAACACAGTTCCTTAAGGGGCATTTGAATAACTGTGTTCCTTATTAGAACACAAGAAAAACTAAATAAAAGCTTAACCATAGTACCTTGTCTGTCATTTTTAATGAAACATTCACACACACACACACACACATATATATATATATATATATATATATATATATATATATATATATATGTGAATGTTTCATTAAAAATGACAGATATATATATATATATATATATATATATATATATATATACACATGCACACACACACACACACACACATATATATATATATATATATATATATATATATATATGTGTGTGAAAATATATAGAAAATAGGAAAGATCTCGTTAGGTAAATAATTTAAAGTTCTTTAGTATTTTTGTTATTAATTTAAAAAAATAGTGCTTGATACAAAAGAAGAGCATAAATATAATTATTTATTTAAACATATGATTCCAACACGCTACATAAGAGTTCTCATATTTCAAAACAAGAGCCGAAAACTTCAATAATTATTTGAATTAAATTGAATTAAAGTAAGCTCTGTTCCATCTTCAAGTGAAATTTTTTTTGGAATAACTTATTTCTGAAATTTACATGTTTTAATAGCATATTCATTATTGAAATCAAAATTTCCATGGTAACGGCTAGAGCAATTGTTTAAATAGAAAGTGTGTAGGGTGTTAATAATTTGTTTCAGTAGAGTTACATTCATAGATGTCAAGTCAGGGTAGGATTGGGGTGTCTAAATTTAAAATGGAAGATGATTTTGCCTAATTTGGTTTACGTGTCTATGAAGATTTATTTATTTTTTTTATTTTATTTTTTTCTGAAAGGGTTTTGTGTATATAAAAAAAACAAAAAAAAAACTGTTGTAACATTTGTTTTTAGATGACTTCATAAAGGGTTATCTTTTATTGTAGGGTATTTAAACTATTTATTAGGACTATGGATTTTAAAAATTATTTTATTGTTTGTTTTTATGCTAATTATTCAATGCAAAAATTTGATGATGTTGGCAAAAAACTGTTAACTCATGTCTATTGTTTAATAGATTTTTATTATTTAGAAACTTAATAATGTGTAGTTTTACATGAAAAACTACACATTATTAAGTTTCTAAATAATAAAAATCTATTAAACAATATATATACATATATATATATGTATATATATATATATATATATATATATATATATATATATATATATATATATATGTGTGTGTGTGTGTGTGTGTGTGGTATCTGTTGATCTTGAGAAAACTTGGATCAGTGCCCAAAGAGTTATGCCTCAGCTACTGATGGTGGTGCAGCCTCCGTTATGGCTGTACAGGCCCAAACATTCTTGATTGTAATGAATGCATGCAAAAATGTTCTCCCCTGATGTTGCCTTAGTTTTTCTTTTTGTCGTATGCTTCTCCTCAGTGGAAAGCCTTCATTTCTCCTCTCCTTGCTACAACCTTCAGTACAAATTTTGTATCCAGCATGAGCAATCATTGGCAACATCTTCCCACCTCTCCATATCCATCACTCCCATGTCTCTTTTGCAGATGTCCTTGAAGTGATCACCCTTGTACCCTCTTGTCAGTGGCCAGTTCTCCATACAGAAAGACCTTCGGAATTCTCCCATCTGGCATATGGTGTACATGTCCAAGCAACCAGAGCTGTTGGAGAATGTATAGATTGGGTAACTGGGCATGGGTCAGAACTACAGTGTTAGTGAGCTGGTCCAACCAATTGATGTCCAGAATTCATCTCAGTGAAGATGAAAGTCGCTGATGTGTCTCTCTTGTCTCAAGTAGAGGTTCCAGTTCTAGTTGATGTAGAGCAGCATGCTTACTACACATGCCCTGTAGACTGCAATTTGGGTGTTCATAGTAAGCTTTCTGTACCCCAAGACTTTTGAGGTCAGCCTAGTAAATGTGGTGACAGCTCCTCCTATTCATTAGGGAGACGGTGTCTGAAATGGTATAGCTGAGGTATATGAATTCATGAACGACCCCCAGGTCGTAGTTGTTGATTTTGATGGTAGGAGGCTGTTCAGTGCCTTGGTCCATCAGGTCAGTTTTTTTCAGATTGATGGTCAGACTGAATTCTTGGAAAGCTTTTGAAAAATAGTCCATGAGTAGCTGCAGTTGTTCTTCAGAGTGTACTGCCATTGATGCATCATCTGCAAACAGCATGTCTCTAATAAGCACTTTGGATTTTGCTCTCAGCTGAGACAAACTGAACAGAGTTCCATCTGTTCTTGTGTGCAGATAGATGCCATCAGTCTCAGTTGAATTCCTGAACACATGTTTTAACATGACTGCAAAGAAGATGCTGAATACATTAGGCGCAAGCATATAACCCAGTTTCATATCACCATGGATATTGAAAGCCTCAGAATAAGAATTACCAAATTGTATGATATCCTTCATATCTGAATGAAATAATTCGGTAATCTTGAGGAATCTTGAAGAACAATTGATTCTGCCAAGTATCTTGAAAAAAACGTCTCTGCTCACAAGAGTGAATGCTTTTGTGAGGTCAATACAGGCAATGTATAGTGGTTTCCTCTGTTCTCAGCATTTCTCTTGTAGTTGTCAAAGGGAGAAGATCATGTCAATTGTGTAAGCTCTGACCTGAAATCACACTGGGACTTGGGATATACACTTTCAGCGAGCTTCCACCAAAGACCATTTAGGCAAAGACCTTCCTGACTATGTTCAGTAGGGAGATTCCTCTGTAATTTTTGCAATGTTGTTGTCTGTTGGTACCATTCCCTTATACCAGCATTGACAGAGTAGACTTGCCTTTGATCAGTTGATGGTCTCTAATGGAATGCCATCCAGTACTGATGCCTTTTCGGTGGGTAACTTGTCAGTAGTGAGCAATGCATCTAGTCCTGCCATGAATGATAGATGAGATACTGTGTTTAGTACATTGTTCAAAATACTGCTCTCCCTGGAGTATAGTTCTGAGTAGTGCTCCACTCACCTCTTCATTTGTTTGGCTGTGTCCTTGATAATCTCATTGATCTGGGATTTCAGTGGTGCTGTCTTGCATTTTGTTGGGCCGATAACTTTCTTGATTTCTTCATACATCCCAATAATGTCACCAGTGTCAAATGATAACTGTATCCTCTCACACAGCTTGAGCCAGTAGTCATTTGTACAACATCTGGCTGTCTTCTGCACATTGTTTCTGGCTGTCCTCAAAGCTTGCAATGTTGCTTGAGTAGGTTTGTGTTTGTGCTCCAATTGTACAATGTACTTCTTCTTGATGGCCAGGTTGAGCTCATTCATATTTGCTTTGAACCAGTCCAATGTCTTGCTCCTATTCCTCCTGAAGATGTTAAGTGCAGTGCTGTGGATGGTGTCCCTGGTGGGTTTGTGAGGAGGATGTCCTTCAGAGATTTGATGAATAATGCTGATTTGGTTGAGTTCTGGATTATTGTGTCATTGATAAGCTGTTTGCCTGGAAGCTTGAAATAATGCATCCTCTTTGGCTGGAGTCTGAGTTTACAGCAAATCAGTAAGTGATCCATGTCACAGTCAGTGCTCTGAAAGGGCTACATCATGTGTACATTCCTCAGGTATCTGAATCTCATGAGGATCAAATCTAGCTAATGCTAGTGTTTAGAGCTGGGGTATCACCAGGAGACTTTGTGCTGGGCTTTAGCCTGAATGTATGTATTGGTGATGCATAGCTCATTAAGCACACAGAGCTTGATCAGTTGTTGGCCATTGTCATTCAATTTACCAACTCAATGCTGTTCCATACAGGTAGGACATGATCAGCACCCACTCTGTTGTTATGTTTGGCAAGTATTAGCAACTGTTCCTCTTTCAGAATGGTCTCTATCTTCTTTGATAGCTGATCATAAAACTCATCTTTGATGTCTTGTGAGGAGTATAGAGTTGGAGGGGTGTGTAAGAGCTGACAAGGTTGACAGTTCTATTAAAGGTATGCAGTCAAAGAGTAGATTTTCTTTGATCCATCCTTGCTGAGTGCCACCTTCAACAATGAGATTTTCACAGCAAAGCTGACATTGTACTCCCTGATATCCTCCTTGCCTTTTCCCCATCAGAAGAAAGTATACTTTCACTTATGAAGGGTCCCTGACTTGGAAATGGTGTCTCTTGAAGTACTGCATTCTCCACTAGAAGTAGAAGTTAATCACTGTTGTTTTGTGTGTGTAGTTGATCTTATGAAGGTTATCAGATAGACCAGTCATCATAGATCATACATTCAAGCTTCCAATTCTTAATGCTGTTTTTTTTCTTTGGTTCCTCATTTTGCTTGGTGCAGTGTTTGCAGAACATGATTCAGGATACTTGTATACCTAAACCCCATGCACCCAGCAGAGCAGGCAGACTGGACAGCACCTTATTGTCACTCAGCATGTGACAATAGCATTGTTCATAAAACTCAGAGGTATGCCACCAGTGAGGAAGAAAATGTATAATTATTATTAGTATAAATTTTAGTTATTATACATTGTGCACTGTCTTATTACCACCAGCACTGAATATGTGATACTTTATATATATATATATATATATATATATATATATATATATATATATATATATATATATATATTTACATGTTTGATAGATTTGACAAAAAATAATAATCATGATTACTCACAGAATTCAGTGTATTTATGGGGAAGGAGATCATATTAAAAATGTACTCCCTTCAAAAGAATGCTGAGAGAAGTGTGTGAAGCACTAAGTCGAGTAATTTCAAAGGACAAAGGTGCCATTGTCCTGAGAAGGCTATTTTTTTCATTGATATTGAATGGTTGAATACTTTGTGGACAGATCTCATATATATATATATATATATATATATATATATATATATATATATATAATGGTGAATTGATACATCTAGCTTGACATGGAGGTTGTAGCTAAATTTTGCTCTGAAATTTTCAGTCTATCATGATATTAACTACTGAATTAAGTGCATTGACATGTGATGATATTGAAAAATAAATATATGATGTGTAAAATAAATGGTTTTTATCATTAAGCTATGGATTTATCTGTTCATATGTGTGTGTGAGAGAGAGAGAGAGAGAGTCAATATGTTCAATTTATTAGCATTTTCTGGGACAATATGGATGTTTTCCTTTGAAATATGCATTTTAAAATTAAAAGCAAATAAAAGAATATTGGTTTAAAAGAATAAAAGAATATTGGTTTAAAAGAATAAAAGAATATTGGTTTAAAAAGCAGAAAGTATTCCTTATGATGATGTCATTCTCTTGCATTGTTGTTAAGTAAAACACTGATTTCTTTTTTAAAAAAATCTTTTTAGTATACGGCTGTTATCTGCCTTCAGTTGTTCCACCTGAAAGATCTTCTCTCACCGATGTATTTGCTGTTTCTTTGTCTACTGACTCACCTGTCTGTCTCTTTTCATGTCTATCTCTTCACCTGTGTGTCTGTCTCATAGTCAACTGACTCATCTTTCTATCCATCTATTTACCTATATAGAGGTCTTTCAGTTCATTGACTCACCTGTTGATCTATCTTCTGGCTCATATATATATATATATATATATACATATATATATATATATATATATATATATGATAGTAGAGAAAACTTCCCCAAAATATCAAATTTCATTTTATTTCTTGAGAAAGGTGAAACTGAAAATTCCAGTTTTTGACATAATTACTAATCATATATGTTAATAATATACAATAAATATTATTATTAATTTTTTTTGGTCACATATTTTTTTCATCAGCCTACTCTATCTATCTATCTATCTATCTATCTATCTATCTATATATATATATATATATATATATATATATATATATGTTGTGTATTTAGGCAAGAATCCTTAATTTATACATGTTTCATTAAAGACGACAGGTAAGGTACTATAACTAAGCTTTTTATTTCATTTTTCTTGTGTTCGAACAAGTGTTTTCTTTTTTGTACAAAACTTATGATTACATCTAGCCAATTCAACTATAAATTGATGAAAGCTTGCCAGCAATTTAGTACAGCACTTAAATTCATAAGTTGGTAGGTACCAATGAAGAAAGTTCATCAGAAAAACTACCATCAAAGTATTTATAGAAAATGGTTGGGAAGTGACTGAAGCCTAGATGCCATGCCAGGACCAATAATATTGCAGATTCTTCTCTGGATTTTATCAAGAATCTCTAAATATATAGTAGGAGTACCAGATCAGATGTGGCATCAATAGTCAAAGCAAGGCTGAATAGTAGACTTATAAATATGTAAGATGGATTCTAGCAAGAAAAATTGTCTAGCATGACACTTTCCTAAAAACAGACCTAGCAACTGATTCAATATAATCTTTCCACTTCAAGTCAGTGGAAAACATTCATCTGGGAAGGTGCAATGAGTCAGTCTCCTGGCAGTAAATATAAGCCATATGGATAGAAGTCAAAAAGCATTCTCATAGATGATTAAATGAGAGCAGTTTCATTTTGGAGACATTAAAATTAACAAGCCATTCCTTACACCAGTTAACAACAGATTTGTTGTAATCTGGGGAGGTTACTGAATAGAATAATCACACGAAGGTTGGTAATGAATGATAAAACTTAAAACAAGAAAAACACATATAAGATTTGCCATTGGCACATAGAAGTAGTAGCCAATTGCTAGAAGTGAGTCAAATGAATTCTACAATGAATTTCAAGCTGCAGACCAACATACAGTATTTACTACTGCATGTATGTGAATGGTTTCATTTCAAAATTAGTAAATAATTTAAACATATAGAATTATTTGGTAAATTAATATGCAACTGCTAAATAAAGATCCTTCTTATAAGATGATAAGAACACTAACCAAAAAAAAATGTTTTTCTAAAGAAAGGTATTTTGCTTTTAAATCTAAATAAATCGTTTATTTGCTAGTAATTTACAATTGCGTGATGAGATGCATTGATATGCATTGAAACACAACTGTAATTGTGTAGCAATTTTACATTTTATATATATATGTGTATATACTTGCCGAGGTACCCATTGTTGTCCGGGTGTACTTGGCTGCAATTGTATAACCGCACACCTCCATATACCCACACCCGCTGTCTAGAAATGTCTGCCTTCATATCTGCTTGCATGCATCATCCATTGGTATACAAATCTACTCTCCTCCCACTCATCCTTTTTAGGGTATGTCCTTTGCAAGTGTTTGATTGTTCTTAAAAAGGAATTCCATTGATAAAACCTTCTTGTGTGGTCGTTGTTTGGGGTTAAATTGTTTCAATGTTTTAGATATTCAGTAAATTTCCTATGGCCATAATAACTTTCAAATATAATAATGAAACAAAAACACAAATGAAGCATCAGAGCTTGATTCATCTGCAAGTACAAATACATGAATGATCCCCTCCTTCTTTGCACATTTGCTGTAAAGCCGGGGCTAATAAGAGATCTTTGGGAATTTTTCCCTTTTTAACACTTCAATAAACCTTTTCAAACAATCTTTGATGCAAAGATTGTTTGAAAGCCAATTTAAGATGAAATCATATAAAGAAACTATGGCCTAAATAGCAAAAGCTGATTTTGGACATAGTTTGTTGTAGACAACTGAAATAATCTAAACCAAACATTCACATTACACAATTTGTGTGTCATATGTAATTTACATGACAAATTTGGAAAGAATTGGATGAAAAACCAGGGAGTTATGGCTGAAAAACGGGCTTTTTTAACAGTTTTTTATGGTTTATGATTATATATGGGGAAGTGAGCAGGACTAAAACTACACTATCTTATTTCTTGCATGATGGCAAATTTTTGCAATATATGAGGAAGCTATTCAAGTTTTTATGTTAAGTAGTATAAAAAACCTGATATTTTTGCAGTTTTTGCAATGTTTTGTGTGAAGCCAATGTTGCTGGAATGCTATCAAGCATTCTACATAAACCTCATAACATGAGCTATGATTTGCAAAAAACATCAGCTCATTCAGTAAAATTTTTCTTTGTGCGTAACTTGCATTGTTTTTTGCAGAATGTCATACCCATCTTCATTTTTATTGAATATATATAACGTCATCCACAGACAGACTGTTTCGCTGTTTCACAGCTCATCAGTGTGGCTAGACATCCGGTTGCCTCTAGCTTGGATCGAAACCCGACTGAATTGGTATCAGCCAGAGATTCTACCACTAAGCCGTTGGCGCATGGCAGGGAAGCAGGTGGATTTTTAGCGTATTTATTTTTAGAAACACGCCCAGTGACTGACAGTGACTCGGTTCGCTATGCGAAGAGTCTCGCTATATATAAGCTATAACAGTCACTGTTTACAAACCCAAACCTACTCCCTAGAGAGCTCAACCGAAATTAATATTTATTTCAGGAGCCAATATAACGTCATCCACAGACAGACTGTTTCGCTGTTTCACAGCTCATCAGTGTGGCTAGACATCCGGTTGCCTCTAGCTCGGATCAAAACCCAACTGAATTGGTATCAGCCGGAGATTCTACCACTAAGCCGTCGGCGCACGGCAGGGAAGCAGGTGGATTTTTAGCATATTTATTTTTAGAATCACGCCCAGTGACTGACAGTGACTCGATTCGCTATGCGAAGAGTCTCGCTATATATAAGCTATATATATATATATATATATGTATGTATGTATTTATGAGATGAGGTATTGTAATTATTTACATTGTTTGGTCTATTATCCTCATCTTCTGAAGATAAAAGCTTTAGTTGGATGCAGTGACTTGACCCAAATAGTTGTAAGTCAATACTTGTCTACTGCAGTGGTGATCCAAAACCTGGAGAGTTGATTTAAAGGGAGATAACTGAGACATCCAGGTGGATGAAATAAAGGGTCATTTCAAAATTCCAATCACCTGAACGAGGCAGGAGCATGCAATGACTGAAACATCTTGAACATGACAATAAAGATGAAGAAAGCAGTCCAAAGAATGTAAATAACGTATATATATATATATATATATATATATATATATATATATATATATTCGGGGTATTTGACTGGATACAAAAATTCGGGTTTATAGAGCTGTTGTACTTGCCATCCTTTTGTATGGCTCAGAGTCGTGGACTCCATACAAATACCATATATGCCAGCTAGATGTTTTCCATAAAAGCTGTCTGCATGCAATCTGTGGAGTTAAGCTTCAATATAGGACATCTAACGTAGACTTGTTTAACAGGTGTAATATTGGAGGAATCATTTTTTTATCATACAGTCTCAGTTATGGTGGATTGGTCATGTCTTGGGAATGTCTGATGACAGGATACCCAAGATCCTAAGGTACAGCCAGTTAGATCAGGGCTACAGGAATGTAGGACGCCCATGGCTAAGATACAAAGACAAGCTGAAAAGCAACTTGTCAGCAGTCAATATACCTCATAACACCCTTGAGCGCTTAGCTTTGGAGCGGGTAGAATGGAGATCAATGTGTTTTAGTGGACTCAGCAATTTTCAATCTGCTTGTCTGAATCATCTTCAAGAAACAAGAGCAAGATCTTAAAGGTCAGCCAATCTAACAGGGATCTCATCTCACAATTCTCACACTTGCTCCATATGTGGCCTCCTTTGTAAATCACTAGCGGGTCTTAAATGCCACTTAAGATTATTGCACAAACTTTCATAACTGAATCAATAAGCTGTCCGATCCTCATACGTTGAAACCAACGGGAGAGTCCATATATATATATATATATATATATATATATATATATATATATATATGTATATAATTATTTTTACTAATAGATTAAAATTGTTCACTTATATGAGTCCATACTTGGAATTTTGTGTTTTTTTCTCTTTATTCTCCTTAATATATATATATATATATATATATATATATATATAATTTTATTAGTAATAGATTAAAATTGTTCACTTTATGCATCCATACTTGGAATTTCATGTTTTTTCTCTTTATTCTCCTTAAAACACACAAAAAATCATTATTTTTATAATGACAGAAGATGTTTGAAATAATTCTGTTAATCATTCAAAATTAATGCATATGATAAAATTTTGAATTTCTTTAAACTTTTTAAACAAAAGGTATAACTGAATACTAACTTATAATAATAATAAAAATAATATAGTTAAATCATAGTCTTTAAATGTGTATTTGAAAAAAGCTTTGGAGTACATTCTCTTTGAAAAGTTATAAATAAATACTTTTGATACTTTGTAATCTTAAAACTTTTTAAAAAAAAGAATCAATTTAATAATGTGACTATTTTATATTTATTCTGTTTATAGTTGAGAATATAGTACAATGTTTAGACTGTATGCAGGACAACTTTCACAAAATGAATTCTTGAACTTCTGCTATTCAGCAGTTTTCAAGAAAGCAAAGACGAAATTGCATAGTCAGTGTTTTCAGGTTGTTGCCTTGCAGCCAAATATTTATGCAAAGAAGAGTTCACTTGGCACAGTCATAAAGAATAATATTACTTTTTTTTAAAGACCTATCTCACTCATCTGAGGTGGTTTCTTGATGGAATTTGTTTTGCCATTGGTAGTTTTGTTTGATCTTATATATAGTGTCTGAATTTTCCTTAGCATTCAATTTCAACTAAAAATCCACTCACCGGGAGTGTTTAAACTTTTTCTTCTTTTTTTTTTTTATTGGAAAGATTTCTAGCATCTTCCTCTGATAAAAATTACAAGAGATTATGTTGAGATTTGAGGACGTAAAAAATAGCAAGGTGTTTGTTTATGTAAATTCATAATGGAAGAAATACGAATGAATTCCAAAAGCCAAAAAATAAGAATACGGCCATAATAATACTATTCTCGCAGTAAAGCTTAATTCCTGACCTGTGACAATTCCTTTTATCCTGATTTTGCATTTTTGCAGTAAAATCATTTACATTATGTATATCTTCAGGACATGAGTGATTATGACACTCCACATCTTCCTATTCCTTGTAGCACCAAACAATGCTCATTAGATAGGTTACTTACACCCTCTGCCCATCTTACCTTCAGTATATCCTGTGAGTGTCAAAGACTCCAAGCACTCTTTCCTCATTATGTGTTCAAAAAATTTTAACTATCTCCTAATTCTGGGTATAACCAATCCTTTTTGTTTCTTTTATATGCCATACCTAGGAACACTAATGGGTACATCTCAATCCACATAAATACATTGGACACTATTGTAAGTGGGAGTAATATGCTGTCTAAGTAGTCCTCCACTAGCAGTGGTTTACCTATTTCACACTGCTGGTGGGTATTGTATTTTGTTGATGTTCTAAAGATTACCATTTCATTTCCAACCTCCATTTTGGTTATTTCTCATTCAGTAACCCTTTCTAGGTTACAACAGTTTCGATTTTCTTTAAAACTTTCTTGTCACTTACATGTTCAAGTCCATTTTATTCTCAGCATCCTTCTGTAGAACTACATTTCTGTTGGCTCTTTCATATTGCCCAATATAGGATGGAATAATATTACATAACAGTTCAGAATTCTTTTCTTTGTTTCTGATGTAATGGAATAACCTGTCACCCACATGAGTGACTACACTATAGGTAGTAACTACCTATAAGTATCTGTAAGTCAACAGACTACAGAGACTAGCTGGGATCTCTTCCAGCTAGACGGTTGAACGCTCTGCCTTTGGGCAGAAAGGATGTGCCGAAGAGCAGAGTCTCATTCAGGGAGGTTGACCAACCTGATCCCACTTATGCGGGTTCTACAGGGATTTTTTGGCCGAGCATACGGGCTTGGATAACCCACATTAAACCTGGTCTTGTGCCACTTCTACCCTCGTGAAGGGGGGGCTATGAAATACCGACTAGCTGGGAACTGTTGAGTACGACTCAGACTTTCACAAGAACTACCGACCTTCCAATAGTAGCACTTATTGCTGGATTGACTTGCAATGACCTTGTGCATAACTGTTACTTTTATTCTTATTATACTGTTTTTTTTTTACAATAAACCATTACTTATTTTATCCACCTTGTTTTTCAAGTATATATTCCTATTAGCATGGAATATAACAGTTTCTAATGAAATTATCTTGTTTCTTAACACTTTGCTTTGTTTTTGGAAGGCATCTTTCACTCTACCAATGCACCTTCAGATTTTGGTGTCACATTTTCCATTCTCTGTTAAAAACAATTTCTAGATATTTAAATTTTTGAACTTGCTTGATTTTGGTATCTTCAATCAGTAGTTCACATCTTGGGCTCTTCCTCTTGCTTTTTTTTTCTTCATTTTTTCGTCCTTTCTTCTTGCTTTCCTGTAGTACCTTCTGTAGGAGTGCCTGTAGTTTTCTTTCTATGTCTTCTCTGTATAACTTATGTTGTTATGACCATGGCTGCCATTAATGAATCCTGCTAGGAATCTCAGGATTGCCTCACTTTAAAGGTGAAAAAACACATTTACACACCTTTCTATTTTTGTGTATTGAGTTAATTCATTTTCTATCTGTATGTAGGCAGTTTACTCCCAGTATAAATCCTGGATTATTCTAAAATCTTTTCCAAATAAATCAAGCTTACCTAGCAGTTAAAACTGTTTTTTGTGTCATACATTATCAAACTTTCTTGCAAAATTTATGTGAGTCTATTTTAGCAAGCACAAAGAACTGTTTTTATATAATGGAAAAAATAATAAGTTTTATATCAGATGTTTCTGTAATTCTTTTTAGTGATATAAATTTTATGAAAACTGATTAAGCTGTTATAAATGATTGAATAGTTTTTATGAAGGGGTGTCCAATTTTTGACAATTCTGTAATCAAGAGAGACATTGATGACCCTGTTGAAATGAAGGTTTCACCTGACAACAATTAGCATTTTGATGCCATTTTATGAACAGTGACTAATTCTATTTAATTATATACAGTAAATTATGTTCTTCTTTCATGTAATAAAAAAATGTGATCGTTTAGTGAGTATTTTAACCTTATTTTAAGATTGAAACTATGAGAAGTTAAGTCTCTAATTCAGTAGAATTCATTCGGTCTCTTTCCCACCACTGCAACATAATTTACCAGTGCCTTTTTTATAAATACTTTCATGGTAATTAATCCAATGAACTTTCCTTGATGGTGTCTAAACTTTATGCATTTAAGTGCTGTACTAGATTGGTGCAAGTTCTCATCATTTTACAGTTAAAAATGGCTGGATGCAGCCGTAAGTTCTATACTAACAGTTTCTCTACTGCACTTCTTGCGTGTGGAACTCTCTTCCAGGTTCTTGCTTCCCAGTATCTTTTTTTGGTAGACAGTTGAACTGTCCATAGAAATAGACACATATAGATAAAATTCAATCATTCTAGTAATTTTATCATTGCTCAGTTTACAGGAGAAACGAAAGTATAAGTATATTGACTATTATGGGGTCCACCCTTTTCTGATATAAATGGACTTGTCCTGCTGCCATAAAATAGCCACAGTGAGTCAGTTACAAGGACGCCCGACTCTAAGGAAGTTTACTTCGAGACTGTACACTACAGCGATCTTTGATTAATACTAACCAGCGTTCCTGGATTTTACTAACAGCATTACCTTTTGTATTTTGTGTAAATACATTTAATTTCTTAGCTTAAATACTTGCGTTTGTCATTTATTGGAGACCGATTTTTCACGCGGAATCCACAACAACTTGGCGAACGAGGATTCGAAACTCACGCGGATAACCCACAACAATTGACGAACGAGGATTCGAAACTCACGCGGAAAGAAAAACTTTTCGTACGCCTAACAACAAACAACTTGGCGAACACACGCGGAAAAACTAATCAACAGAAGAAAAATCCTTCCTTCGTCGTCCAACAACAAATTAGCGACAAACAATTTTGAGGAGTAAAAATACATGGAAGATTTTAAAAATATGTTGGTAGAACTGATAAAGCACCAAAATGAGCAACAATTACAAATGCAAAAATACCAAAATGATCAACAGTTACAGCTACAAGAAAAATGGCAAAAGCAAATATTACAAACGCAAAAGGAAAATAAAGATAGACAAACAGAGCTCCAGGAACTAATATTGAAAGTAGCGGGAAGCAAGCAATTAGATATTGAAAAAGAAGCAACATTTTCGCAAGACGCAGTGTTGAATACCATAGAGATTTTCAAATATTCTCTAGATGAGGACAAAAATTTTGGAGATTACTTCAGAAGACATGAAGACATCTTTAACATAGACTGTCAAAATTAGACAGAATTAAAAAAGCTACGTCTATTGCTTAGAAAATTAGGAACTGAAGAATATACACAGTTCGTGGATTATATCTTGCCAAAAAAGACGAACGAATTAAAATTTGATGAAGCAGTGACATGTCTTAAAGAACTCTTCAGCTCCAAAATATCACTCTTCCATAGGAGGTGGAAATGCCTTAACCTGGTAAAGGGCGATAATGAGGATTATTCCACATTTGCCGCAATTGTAAATAAACATTGTGACGACTTCAAACTAGCGGAATTAACACCGGACAATTTTAAATGTCTCATCTTTGTTCAAGGGCTAGTTTCTACAAAAGATAGCGAAATGCATAGAAGAATGCTTGCAAAAATACAAAATGAACCAGTTCTAACATTACAGCAATTATCGGAAGATTGCCGGAGATGTTTAAGCATAAAGAAAGACGCAATGAACATTGAAAAATCAGCTGTTTCTCATATACGTAAGTTAAATAAAAGTCTACGTTCTTCACCCTCCCCAGAAAGAAAACTAAAATTTTACGACAATGAAAAAAGATTCTCACTCTCCCCGGAAAGAAAAATAAAATATTATGATAAGAGAAAAAATACGACATACAGGACAAATTATGACGGATATCGAAACAAATATAAGCCCCCCTCCATCAGCATGTTATCGATGTGGAGGATTACATTGGAACAAGGATTGCCGCTTCAGATATAAAAACTGTCATGAATGTGGAAAAAAGGTCACAAGGCATCCCAATGTAGAAATAGAAAAGATACTAATAGAATAAGAGCTTCAAGGATGAATAATGATGACAACACCAATGTAAAGAAATATGTAAAACTGGAAATTTTAAACAAAAATATTAAATTACAACTGGATTCGGGTTCTGACCTCACGATAATCAACTTGCAGACATGGAAAAAACTCAACAGACCTACCATGTTACACACTCAAAAACTGCCAAGTCGGTTACAGGCAAACGAATAAAATTCGAGGGAGAAATAATAGTGAATGTTATATTTCACGGCAAAAGAAAAAAAACTTAAGATATACGTCATGAAAGATACTGAAAATTTAGTAGGTATCGACTGGATGCAGAAATTCAACGTTTGGGACCTACCTATCAACTCGTTTTGCAAAAAGTTAGAGGTTGAACCATCAGATACCATAAAATTGAAGGGAGAGTTATACAAGCAATTTCCTGAGGTATTTTCAAGTGGGTTGGGACGATGCAACAAATTTAAGGCCAAAATAGAATTAAAAGAAAACGTCCAACCAATTTTCAGAAAGAAGCGAAATGTACCGTTTGCTACTATAGAAAAAATAGACAAAGAATTGGAGAGACTTGAACAAACTGGGATTTTATCTAAAACAGAGTTTACTGAGTGGGCTGCGCCGGTAGTTTACGTAAAAAAGAAGTCAGGAGAAATTTGCGTATGCGCAGATTTTTCGACGGGACTCAACAAGGCAGTAAAAGACCACCATTACTCACTACCGAGCCCAGAGGAGATATTTACAAAGCTCAACGGCGGTAAGATATTTTCAAAAATAGATCTTAGTGAAGCTTATCTACAAATTCCAGTACAAGAAGAGAGTTCGAAAATCTTTTGCATTAATACGCATAAAGGGTTGTACAAGTTCAACAGACTACCATTCGGAATAAAAGTTGCACCTGCAATTTTTCAGCAAACGATGGACACAATGCTCACGGAATTTCGCGACCGCGTATCTGGATGATATTCTAATTAAGAGCGACAATGTTGAAGAGCACACGTCACACATAAAAAGTTTTTAGAAGACTTCAGGACTTCGGCTTCAAAGTAAAAGGAGAAAAGTGTGATTTTTTCCTAAATGAAATTAAATATTTAGGTCAGATAATAAATGAAAATGGCAGGAAAACGGACCCAGAGAGGGCATCGGCAATTAAAAATATGCCGGAACCAAAAAATGTTGCAGAACTGCAAAGTTTCCTGGGCCTAGCTAACTACTATGGCGAATTTATTGATAATATGCATAAACTGAGGGCTCCATTAAATGAGTTACTAAAAAAAGGAGCATAATTGGAATTGGACAGAGGACTGCAAAAAAGCGTTCAAGGAAATAATACAGAAATTAACTTCAGAGCTAACACTGACACATTTTGATCCTGAACTCGAAATAATTATTGCAAGTGACGCGAGCTCACATGGGGTAGGTGTGTGTATTTTACACAAGATGCACACGCATCTAGATCATTATTACCGACGGAAAGAAACTATTCACAGATTGAAAAGGAGGCATTAGGCATAATTTTTGCAGTAACGCGTTTTCACAGATATATTTATGGGAGAGAGTTCACACTCCAAACGGACCACAAACCACTCCTTACGATATTTGGTTCAAAAAAAGGCCTACCAGTCTATACAGCGAACAGACTTTTAAAATGGGGAACTGTGTTACTGAACTATAATTTTAAACTGCAATTCTTACCATCAAAGAAAATCGGACATGCTGACGGACTATCGCGATTAATAGCTGCAAAAAGCGAACCGTTAGAAGAGTCGGTAATTGCCGCATTACAAGCGGAAGATGAAATCAGCAAGGTACTATGCAATACAATAAAGGAACTACCTGTAACGCTGCTAGAAATAAGACGAGAAGCAGAAAGAGACGAGTTTATTCAGGAAACCAAGAAAAAAATAGAAGACAAAGTGAAGAATTTAGCAGATAGTTTCTCAATCTGTGACAACATATTGTTGTATAACGAGAGAGTTGTAATACCAAAGTTACTACGAAGAAAAAAACGGATGAAATCACTCATGAGAAGTTTTGTATACTGGCCGAACATGGACGATGATATCACGCAAATGGTGGAAAGTTGCAAAGGCTGTGCTGCTGCGGCGAAGGCACCACCCTCTATACAAAGGCCATGGCCTAAAGTAGACAGACCATGGTCCAGAATACACGTGGATTAGGCAGGACCCGTTGAAGGTTACTATTATCTAATAACAATAGATAGTTTTAGCAAATGGACAGAGGTTGCCAGATTCAAGCACCCAACAACGGAAAACACCATAAATTGTTTAATTGAACTATTTGCTAGATTTGGTGTCGCAGATTGCGTAGTAAGCGATAATGGCACACAGTTTACATCCAGCGATTTTAAAGAATTTTGCGAGATGTACCAAGTAAAACATATTAAGATAGCGCCATACCACCCGAGGTCAAATGGACAAGCCGAGAGATTTGTCGACACATTGAAAAGAGCACTAAAAAAAGCAGAGGATGTACCAACGACAAAAGCTCTACAGCAATTTCTACAAGTATATAGGATAACACCCAACGCAAACACACCATCGGGTCTTTCTCCAGCAGAGTTGATGTTTGCGCGGAAAATAAGATCGGTGTTCGACAAATTATTGCCAAGCAAGAGCAAAAATCAATATACACCGATGGTGCCAAAGAGATCATTCAAACCTTGAGAACGGGTTTATTTCAAAAATTTTAGAAAGAATATGTCGTACTGGGAGCCGGGTACAGTAATCAATAGAATCGGGAATCTAATGTATACCATAAAAGGCGAAAAGTTCACACACAGAAGACATATCGACCAGTTACAGAAAAGACGAATTGAGGAACCAAGCTCGTCAACCACAGATAATGTCGATGCTATGGATACAATCTTTGAGGCATTCGAGATACAAAGACCGCAAGAAAATAATACAGTAATGAGAAGGTCAAACAGGAAAAGAAAATTCGTCGAACCACTAATCATGAACCACAAGAGACAAAAATATTAACTCCCCCCTAAAAGGGATCTAAGGAGGGTGGTGTTATGGGGTCCACCCTTTTCTGATATAAATGGACTCATCTTGCTGCCATAAAATAGCCACAGTGAGTCAGTTACAAGGACGCCCGACTCTAAGGAAGTTTACTTCGAGACTGTATATAGCGATCTTTGATTAATACTAACCGGCGTTCCTGGATTTTACTAACAGCATTACCTTTTGTATTTTGTGTAAATACATTCAATTTCTTTGCTTAAATACTTACGTTTGTCATTTATTGAAGACTGATTTTTCACGCGGAATCCACAACATTGACTTAGAAAACTTTCTTGTAGCTTGATTTGTCACTTGTCAAACCTTAGTGCACATATTGGTCATTGCCTTCACAAACAAGCAAAATACAAGTAACATGAGACTTCTTAATAACGACTGATATAATTGAAAATACTTAAAAAGAAAAAAAAACATGAACTTTGAACAGTTTATTCATAATTTCAATCTTGATATGCAACATCATATTTGGAAATTGAAAATATAATAAGATAAATAAACCTTGTCAATTGAATTTAATAAAACTTGTTTGAATGGATAATTGCTGCCTAACTTAATATACACTAATATATATCTGAGTGGAGGCATGGTGGGGTAATGAATAGCAGCTCAGGATGCGGAATCAGACAGCCAAGTTTGAATTCCAATTGATTTTGTTATAGTTACACATACATGCAAATACACTTGGGAAAAGCATGATTCCATCTCTTCTCCCCACCATCTATGGGTAAATAGCAGGACAGACTAGGTTCTATAGCCTTGGGTGGCAACCAGTCTAGGAGAAGGAGAGCTCTGAATTCAAAAGTTGAGGAGGGTTGTCTGGAGACATTGTGACATTCTGTGCACCAGTTTTCTGTATTTGGCTCTTTCAAAAAGTGTGGTCAGTTCTGTAGTAGCCATCATCATGATAATTAAATCATATATGTGAGTTGTCTGGCTGTTCGGTTCTAAGAATTGAGTTGTATCTTCATATGTCAAAAACTACAGGGGAGTTCAGTATATATATATATATATATATATATATATATATATATATATATATATATATACATACAGTCATACACAGACTGCTTCACTGTATCACAGCTCTTCAGTGTGGCTGACATGAAAGGGATTGAAACTAAACTGATTTGGCATTAGTCGGAGATCCTACTCCTAATCTATTGTTCCGCTGCTGGCAGAGAGAAAGGGAAATTTTAACATTTTCTATATGTAATACACAAGTAGCTACAATTTTGTGTATCAGTCATTAAATAATTTAGACAATTTTTTTCTACTTATTTTTAATAGGATCCTCTCATAATTACAGACAAGTTTTTTAGTAACCTTATTAAAGGAAGAAAGAAAATTACCATGTTGATGCATATTCATTTTATTCTGAGTATTTTTGACATTAGCACAATGTCGTCATCAGGGTCTTATTTTTTCCAAGACAAAAAACTGAGTTCATCATCTTTCTAAGACAAAATTATTGTATTCATCTAAAAATTAAATTTTTTGCACGCAAACTGAAAAACACTAAGGTTATGTACAGCACAATACTTAAATTTTATAATGGAGACACATGTGCAAACGTCAAGGGAGGTAACTAAGTTATTGAAATGTCTAAATATTTAAAAAAAAGAAAAACTATTAGTTAAAACCTAGATATTTTAAGCTATCTACAGGGTCATCAGACTAGGTTTCTTTCAAAATGGTTCTTGATATATTAAATTTTTTATAAAAATTTAAATATATATATATATATATATATATATATATATGAAGAAATATAGTCTTAAGATGTGCTATATTTATGGGATAAAGTGCTCAATATCAGTGATAGAGCATGTGTAAATATAAAAGTGAACATAGAAGTCAACACTTAGAGGTGACAGTCTGTTTCATGCTAGATGCAATCGTCAGGCCTGAGGATTACATCTCGCATGAAACAGACTGTTGCCTCTAAGTGTTGACTTCTATGTTCACTTTCATATATATATATATATATATATATATATATATATCACAGCGATAGCAAAGATAGCATCAAGCCAAAAATGCTGTAAGTTAGTGGGATACTGAGAGACATTTAAGTCAAGCAGTCCTTGCAATAAAGTGCTTGATATCAGAGATAGAGCATTAATAGAATTAATAAAAAGTTTGTCACTTAGCTGATTGGTGTTACTTTCAGCATCCTGACTCCAGACTTTTGGAGATGAATCCTCTAGCAATTGCATCTTAATAAAAGGATGAAAAGTGAGGAGATTAGAAAATCATTTAAAAGGTTAAAAGTATGAAATTAATAAACAGGTGGTTTGAAAAGTTTCTTATGAAAAAATAAGCATCTTGATTATCATGTAGTTAAGAGTAGATAATGTCTCTATTAGTGATCTACAATGGATTCATTACTCAAAACCAATTCTTCATTTATACAAGTTTGATTAAAAACTGGAGAAGAAAAATGATTTTTCTAAAATTTTAGTTAACTTCTCTTAGTTATCTATGTGAGAAATACCCGTGGGGAGCCCTACCCCTGGCACCCCACAAAAAATGTAACATATTGCACAGTGACACCTTCTTATATATATATATATATATATATATATATATATATATATATATATATATATATATGTCATTCGCAGACAATACTGTTTCACTGTATCACAGCTCCACAGTGTGACTAGACAACCAAATGCCTCAAGCCCAGATTGACACCCAACCGATTTGGTGTCAGTCAAAGCTTCTACCACTGAGCTATCATCACTCAACAGAATGAATCAGCCAAATCTAGCGTGTTGTTTTTACAAATGTAAACAAACACCAAGCAGCCATAGTGCTCCATTCATTTTACTGAAGAGCTTTGCATTTATGCAGATGGCTGTAAGTTTTTAGAATTAGAGATGGAGCATATATATATATATATATATATATATATATATATATATATATACTCTATCTCTGATATTAAGCACTTTAACTATAAATCTGGCATACCTTAAAGCTATATTTTTATCATGCATACTGGGTGTGATGGGTAAATTGTAGCCTTTTTATATTTTTAATTTCATCTGTGAGAAAAATAGCAGTATTACACAGTTCACTCTGCCAGAAACAGCATACTGTCCTGCTTGGCATTTGCAACAGATGCTTCAAGATGAACATTTCAGAATATTTGGGTGTCAATCTGAGGACAGTTCAGAGGATTTGGAAAAAATTGGATGATATATCTAGTCATCATCATGGTGTTTGGAGTGACCCACTCGTGATAGCAATGTTATGTCTCTATTCATCTTCACAAAGGGCCTCAAACTCAACACAGAGGCCTACATCAAGTACCTTGAGGAAGTAGTGCTGCCATGGATCAACAGGGTGGCTGCTGAGAGTTCTTGTGTCTGGCAACAGGATTCTGCACCATGCCACACAAAAAAGAGAACCCAGTCATGACTGTTAGGCAATTTCTGTAACCATATCACGCTTTACATCTGGACACCTTACTCCCCAGACTGCAACCCCCTTGATTATTATGTGTGGGGCACAGTTGAGCAAGAAACCAAAAAAACTCCTTATAACACGAAAGTTGAACTGAAGGCAAGGATTATGGCAGCATTCGACAACTTAAACAAGGATGCCATCCAGAAGAGTAGCAAGTGATTCCAAAGTCATCTGGAGGCCGTGCTTGAAGGCAGTGGCAATTTTATTAAATAAATTTAATTTTTAGCATTTCAAGATATTTTTGTATAATTTTGGTAAATTTATCTATTAAAATGAGATCTCATTTTTGCATTATTTAGAAGACAATTTTCCATCACAGCCTATATATATATACAGGCACATACAATTCTATTCTCTATGAATAGAACAACCAACAAATTAGCCAGGTATGAATCACACCAGGAATATATGCGGATATGCCTGAGGGATCAACTAATACTGACCAATTTCAGGATTGATTTGGAACCATCAATAGGTAACCATAATGATGCATTTCTAGCATAATGGTACCAAAGATTTCTCCGGGGAACCATACAACTTCAATGGAGCACACTACTTGCAAGAGGCTGTGCTATGGGCACAATTGCAGTTCCATCATATACTACAATCTTCATGGGAAAATTTGAGGGACCCATATCTATCCCCCTCATCGGTAGCAACTGCATATTCTCTGCAAGATATTTGATGATATATTCTTTGTATACATGGGCAGTGATTACAAACTTATCCAATTCCTCATGGGCCTAAATACAGTACATGACTCAATTAAGTTTGACTATGAAAATTCCACAAGATCGGTAATGTTTTTAGACACCTGCATTTACATAGATAAAAACAGAAAACTACAAATGACACTACACACTAAAATCTCCGACACCAACGACTATCTACACTTTAAGTCTTCCCACCCTAAACACCTCAAGGAGAACCTTCCCTATTCACAAGCACTTAGAAGGATATGTTCCAACAATGAAGAACTAAATAAACACATTGAAAATCTTGAACATAAATTCACAACATGTAAATAAATAACACCTAATCAGAGAACAAATAGATAAAGCAATTTCCACACCTAGAGAAGACACCCTAATGTACAAGATAAAAAATAAACCCAGCCACATTCCTCTAGTAACCACTTTCATTCCCACTCTGTCTCCACTATTCCAGATAATCAAAAGTTGCTGGGAAATACTATATCTCAAACCAAACCTAAAAAAATTGTTTGAGGAACCCAGCCTTCTAGCATATCGTAAGCCTAAGAACCTAAAGGAAAGTATAGGTAGTAACCACATTTCAGGGGATAAGGTAATCCATAATAAACCAAAAACAAAAACAACAGGATTTTCCCAACCATGTAACAACAAAAGAAGCTTATGCTGCAACCACATTAGACACATGAATTCATTCACTAGCTCAGTCACTAAATCTGGTTTCAAAATCTACCACAACTCTAACTGTAGAATTTATAACATAATTTATCTCCTAGAATGCATACTATGCCAGAAACAATATGTAGGAAAATCTGAATGGCCCTTTCGCTACAGAATTACAATTAATAATTATTGCAATCGAATTAAGTCAGCTCCCCATGAAAGATTATTACCTGTAGAACAACATTTCCACTTACAAAAACACTTACAAAAACACAATTTTAAAACCCATGACAAATTCACTATAATTGAGAAAATAGAAAAGTTCAGAGCAGATAACATGAGAAAAATTTTAGAAGACCATGAAGATAAGTGGATTCTGTGCCTTAAAACACTTCATCCAGAAGGGCTTAATCACTAATTTAACAAAATAGATAGAATTAATATATAACCACACACATCAGGCCCTACCCATATTTCTCACCCACACAAGACAGACATGCTTGCAGAAGTGTTGAGGCCTTATACTTATACACACACCCATACTAATATATACACTTACGTACATCATACTCACTCACTCCCTAATGATCTAAATGATAACACACACCCATACTAATATACACACTTACACGCATCATACCCACTCACACCCTAAGAACCAAATAACAGACACTTAACAGTGACATATCCCCTTTCCAGGAACCAATAAAACTGTCAACATGACTAAGGGAATTCAGAGGAGCATGAATCCATCCAACCCTTATCTTAAATAACAACTTCAAAGAGACTGTTTGACCAACACAAGAACTGATCAAAATTCATGACAAAAATAAAATTAAAAAAACAAATGAAAACTACAGATAAAGTTCATTTTCTCCATCAAATCATTCATTTCTGTATTTCACTGCTACTAACAAGCAGAAATTGTTTTTTCTCCTGATGATGGGCATGCTGGCCGAAACTAGTCAAGGAATCAAATTGAAATAATAAAAATGAAAGAATATTAAATTACAACCCAGTGTGTCTGAAGATTTTAATTTTTTAATTTCTTAATATTTTTTTATTGTTCAAAACATATATATATATAATATGATATACAAACAAGTTCATGTGTATATATATATATATATATATATATATATATATATATATATATATATATATATATATATACATGAACTTGTTTGTATATCATTATAATATTACTTTCACATACTTTCATATAAATATAGACCAAACAGACTTAAAATTTATAAGTAACAGTTAAACAAAAAGAAAAATTAACATCTAGGGAAAAAGTAAGTGTAAAAAAATTGGACCATCTTCATTTCTGAAATGAAAACTACAACTTTCTACAAAGTAACTTTTCTTGCATTTTCTATACAGGCTTATTATACAGCAGATCCCAAAGTGCTGCCCCTGTAAAAATGTCACCCTGGGCCAGACCACCCACCTCTATCTACATTACTGTTTATATTCTATAAATGTAAGTATTGTTTGAACTTTCTGGATTCTCCCACATTGAAGCACAATTCTAATTATTAAGATCAGGAAAACTGTAGTGTTGCAGCTCAGATCAGACACCAGACTCATTTGCAGGGTGCAGCTTCTCATAGCTGAAGGCTTATCACTTAAATGGAAAGCAATACTTTGGCCGGATCCTTACCCCAGAAATAAAACCATAAAAAACTTCTAGGAGCTGGCAAAATTTAATTCAATTGCAACCTTTTTTTAAGGGCCATTTGTAAGCAAATGCAGAAAAAATAAGGCAAGGTGAGTGGGAAGATGGTCTAAACGGCATGTGCCTTTCTTTTGTGTGGCAAGCAAGCAGTCCTCTCTTGTTAAGTTGCTAAGGACAACTGTCTTATAGAGCACAAGCCTTCTTTGTCCTGTCAACTTTTGTCTAAAAAGTAATTCATCAAAAATCCAGGGTTCTTAGGCTGCTCCACTCAGCTGACCCTCTTTTTCAGAGTTGTTTGATCTGGTTCTTGTGAGGTCCACTCTGTTTGGCCAACTTTCTTTATTAGAATTGTTTCATCTGGTTCTTGTGAGGTTAGCTCCACTCAACTCACCTGCTTTGTCAGGGTTGTTTCACCTACTTGTGAGATTTTCTCCACTCAGCTGACCTTTGTCAAGGCAATAACTATCAAAATGATTTCTGTAACATCCTGCAGCTGTCTTGATAACTGATATTACTACAAAACAATAACTATAGATATTAGACACATGAAGAAACAAAAACTCGTGATATATAAAAACCCATAAATTATTCATGAAATTCATGCAAATCCGTTAATTCTTTTCTTTCCCTTTTTTTTTAATTCCAAGATTTTATTTCCTTTAATCTTTTTGCAATTTTATTTTTATATCCTGATTATTCTTAATACTAACTCTCTCATACAACCTGACCACTGAACAGCCCCTTACCTACCAAGCTGGGATCACACAAACAGCAATTTTGTCCAAGAGAAGATCCTTAAAGGACATACAAGCTCAAGTTGATGAATGTTGAGTGACGTACGAATCTGAGCATGAACCATAAGTTTTGTTCTTTTTTATCGCAAAACTTAGAATTGTCAAAATACATTATAAGACTATGTTGCTTTTATTGAACGTCCTTCTCTTTTAGGTATACTATGTGCTTGATTTAGTAATACATCAAGAAACAGGGTTTGAAGGTTTGAGGATCATTGTGTAGCAGGATCAAGTTCAGATGGTAACAGATATAGTCAGAAGGAAATCTTTGAGTGGCTGTTTCATGGAAGGCTAACAGGTTATTCTTTGGTTCATTTCTATCTCTGTTTGGCAGTTTGTTTAATGGCATATCAACTCCTTATGGGTCATTTAATGCCAAAATTTAATTTTCTTGGGAGCTTGAGTAATTTTTTTTCTTTTTACATAAATCTGTTGCTGATAATTTATTTATTTATTTTTATTTTAAATCTATACTTTCAGTTTTGTGATCCCAGTTTGGGGGTTCAGTATTTGCCTATAGCTAGGAACCTAACAGATGCTACCACCCCAGATCAGGACCTGGGAACAACAGCAGTTAAGAAGTGGTTTGGCACTCTTCAAAACTTCCTGATCAGAGGTCTTGCTGTTGGATGTAGTTTATTGTCATACCCAGGACATATTTGGCAGTTCACAAATCCCGTAACCAATTAGGAGTGTAGAGGTTCCACAAATACTACAGTTGTAGTAGTAGTGGTGTGTCTTAGACAAGCTAGCCTGATGAAGCCCAACCCTCTCCAGGATGGTTTGAATTTAGTTTTCCTTCACTTACTGATTGCTAGTTAAGGCTATAGAGCCCAGTCTGTCCTGCTATTTATACAGAGCTTAGGGGAGAATAGGTGGATTTATACCTTTCCCAAGGGTATTTGCTTCTAAATGAATGTAACAAACTCAATAGCATTTCTAACTCAGTTCTCTGAATTCTCATTCTGTGTTGCTATCCATTACATCACTGGTTGGCAGTTAGGTGGAGGCAGAATTAAGAATTGACCAGACAAAGAAAAGAAAAAGCTATTTATTTGAGTAGAAGAGACATGGAGCATAAATATAATACCTGCCAGTGGTAAAGTTTGTTATTGCTACATTTTCCTACTGTTTGTCCCAGTATGTTTTTTTAGGGGCTTATGGGAGTGAAAGAAAATGAAAAGATTTAAGAAGGAACTGGAAACTAAATCCTAAATAGGGAATAAGGGATAAACCTATACTCCTGTTCAAAAGATTGGGGTGGAGTGTGAAAAAAAATTACTAAATAAAATTTCAGAGTTCAATCAGAAATGTTAGGTTTATAGATTTGAAGAAGATTTTAAAAGGAACTGGAAACTTAGTCCAAAACAGGAAACAAGCGATAAACCTCTACTCCTGTTTAAAAGACTGGGGAAGAGTGTCAACCTGGTGTTTTCTGTTTTGAAAAAAAAGTTTCTCCTTCTCACTGTCAAAAAACTAAATTAAATATATTTTTCTGCATGATATATTTCATTCAAAATGTATTTTTTAGAGAGAACCTTTTCTGCCTGTCATCACTATGGCTGATGCTAACCTTGCACTTTTATAAATCTGCCAATTGCCCATGCATTGGATATTGCTGCCTTATCTGTTCTGGTTCTCCTACTATATACCCTCAAGATTCTTGAAGAAATTTGAAGATCTTCAATGTAATCAATACTGACTGGGCATCTCAACATCAGTCCCTTTTTCACGGATATGACATGGCTTCCTCTCTCTTTTCTACAAATATTTTTATGGCAATTGTTCTGATGCTTTCCTCATTGGTGCCTTGACAGTGTGAATTTAAGAACTGAACAACAATGAGGTCAGAGAAGTCACAAACAAGAAGAAGGCTTATACTTAACATCAGAGAGAGGCAACTGAAATTTCTGGGACACAGAATGAGGAAGGAGAGCCTGGAGAATCTGATACCCATGGGTCAAATAGAGGAAAAGAGAAACAAGGGAAAGCAGTGCATGACATACGTAATGAGCTTGAGCAGGTGGATGACAGGATGTGGTTTGGGAGAGGAAGCAGAGGGAAGGGACTTACTGAGAGCTGTAAGGGATAGAGGGAGGTGGAGAGCCATGATCGCCTATATCCTGAAAGGACATGGCTCTACATCTCACTGTTTTACTGCCAAACTAGCGAGATGTAACCGCCACTTATATTTTAAGAATTTCTTTTTCTCGCACTTCTCACCTGATTTCTTGTTTCCTTGCCAGCTACTATTTTCAAAAACTTAAATGAAACACCAACTGCCATCTTTTGTCTTCCTGATTTCTGTTCTTTTATTGTTCTTTCTCCTTGCTTAAGTTTTCTTATTTTCTTTCAATCCCAGTACCCCCTTGCATTCTAATGGCATTATCACATTGCTTGGCATGAAAGGATTTTCAGCTGCATTTAAATCCCTAAAAAGCTACCCGGGTGTTTGATTTGATGAAACCTCAATTCCTGGCTATCCATTAATGATTGCCATGCAGCCTTTGTCAAGTATTAGTTTAAGGAAATTTGTTGCTATCAACTCAACTAGAAGAGAAAAAAAACATGATTACAAGCTAGAATAAAAAAGGTTTTTTCTTTTTTTTATGCAATCAAACTTGTTATTGCACAAACCTTGTTGCCAAAATGATAAAAATGTCTATTCAAGCATGAATCAGTAGAGCACATTATCATTAATAATTTACATATCGTTCGCAGCTAATGTCACATTTGCCCATAAAATGGCGACTAATTTCATTGATCCACTTATTCTAGACAAATCTATTTTTCAGAAGCTTTGCATTTTAGCAACTATGGTTGGCAGAACAAGGATTAGGAGAGATAGCAAAAATATATACTTTATTAGGAGCTATAAAAGACAAGAAATTGTGGAGAACCATTCTCGTCCATGTCGTAAAGAGACACATACAGAAGAAGAATATCATGAAGTGGATGTGTGGGAAGAATAAAAATCAGCACAGAAAATGAAACTGGCATGTCTAATTTGTTGCATTCCCTTTTGCACTAATGATATTGAAAAAGGCAGGAATCCATTTTTATCTGCTCTCATCTATGGATTAAATAGCAGTTTACACTGGGCACTCTAGCGTTGAGTAGCAGCCACTCTAAAAGAAGGACTACTCTGAATTCAAAACTGTGAAGAATACAACAGAATCCCTCTTGCACATTTATAAATTTACCATTTGTTCATGTACTGAATATTGCTGTCATATCTGGTTTGGTGCTCCTATTACTTATTTCAAAATTCTTGAAAAAATTCAAGGAAGGTTCTGTAATATAATCAATCCTGACCTGGCATCTCAATTTCAGCCATTTTCCCACCAACATTACATGGTTTCCCTCTGTCTTTTCTACAAATATTTCCATGGCAATTGTTCTGATTAGCTGTTCTCTTTAGTGCCTCGTCTACATGAATTTATGCCTGTCAACTAGGTCTCACCATTTTACCATTGAACTAGCTAGACACAACTACCACTTCTATTATAATAGTTTCTTTTCTCGTACTTCTTGCCTGTGGAACTCCCTTCCAATTTCTTGTTTCTTTGCTACTTACGATATTAAAAAATTTAAATGCAACATTAATTGCCATTCTTTTGTCTTGCTAAACTCTGTTTCCTTATTGTCCTTTTCCTCACTAAAGCCTTCTCATACACTTTCACTCCCAATAACCCCCTGCATCCTAGTGGCATTGTCACCTTGCTTGGGGTGAAATGATTAAAAAATAGAATAAAAAAACAGGTAATGACTCCATTATCTTTCCTAAGAGCAGGTGGCAATTTGCAGAAATAGAATCTGTGGAAAGCTATGATTGTCTTCATCCTGAAGAGTCCTGACATTTAAAAAAATATATTACACCACAGAATATCTTTTTTTTTTTTAATACATTAAGAAGAGGATATGGATATCATTCATGGCATTCATCTTGTTCTGAAATGTTTAAACTATCAGTTATATACATTTGTTTCCTAAGATCTATGATTAAAAATGGACTGAAGCAAATTAAGATTTGGAGAGGAATGTTCTTTGTTGGACATCTTAGATTGACAAAACAGAATTGCAAGCAAAGAATGTTACCAAGTAACAGAAATCACATCATTTGAGGACTTTCAACAGCAGCAACAACTAAAATTAATAGCACATGTAACTTGAAAAGAAAATAATAGCATAGTCAAGATGATGACTTTCCCCACTACTCCAAGCAAAAAGTTAGGAAAAAAATCCTATCAATTAGAAAGAGCAATAACCATTAATGAACTTGGGAAACCTATTTTCCTGAAAAGCTGTTTTAAGAGAAAGATTTTATAAATTTCAACTGACAACAATGCTAACTGTTCAGTCAATGAATGCCAGATGTTTCCTCATAAGTAAATGGTCAATCTCATCATTACCATTACCATAGATCAGAAAGAAAGAATTTTGAGTCTCCATTTGTTTTCAGTTGTTGTGATCTGGGATCTAGTAAGACATAACACTTAACTCAACAGAGTCAGTTGGGATAGTAGTATTCAATACTCAGCTCGACAAGTCACTGCAATAGTATTACCTTCTTTCTGCAGACAATTACCCAGGACTTCTTCTTATGAATGGATCAGTCCATTCATAATAGTAAGGAGGATAACTGGCACTTACCACAACACATTTGAATAACTATGTTTTTTGTTATAAAATAGATGCATCCCACAGTTCTATTGAAGTTAAGTATTCATAAAGCATATCATAGTCTAACACAAGGCCAGAAGAGTTGAGCATACAGAAAGCACTGAACAGAAATAGTTTGTAAGACTAGCTTGATAACCCCTACACCATGGTGAAGTGTTCTAATTCTCTGCTTCAAGGTGCAGAAAATTATGAATAAATTTTTATTAAGTTGTGGGAAGAAAAAAATAGAAACAGAAGCTGGGGTGATGCAAATGAGTTGTCAGACTTGACAGCTCAGTAGCAGATCTGTGGCAAAGCTGATTAGATGCAGATAAAATCGAAAGCTTATCACAGGATAATTTGTTGTTGTCTTTTACTTGAAAAATCTTTAAGAAAATTGCCTGATTAAATGTTATCTAGTAGCACTGCTTTTAAAAATAGTAAAAGATGGAAAAGTTGAGTAAATAGGAGCTTAATAATGACTTCAAAAGAAAAACCAACTGATCAGCAAATATTGTAATGATTGCAACCATTTATAAGAATTTGCTGGTTGAAAGAAGTGTTAAAATTGATTGAGGATAATTTGTTAATTGGGATTTTAATTGGATGAAAAATATTAATGCATATATATGAATTTTTATTGAATATTATTTGATCACAAAACTTAAAGACTTTTTGATCCTGTTTCATTTTTTAACTCAGTGAATTTTATACATTTGTTTTAATCATTTCACCCCAAGCAAAATAACAACGCTACTCGGATGCAGTTGGTTACAGAGAGTGAAAGATAATGAGAAAGCTTTAGTGAAGAGAAATGAGGAAAAGGAGAATAAAGGAACAGGATTTAGGAAGACAGAAGATGGCGATTGACATTGCATTTAAATTTTTGAAGATTGTAGGTGGCAGGGAAACAAGAAATTGGAAAAGAGTTCAACTGGTGATAAGCGTAAGAAAAGCATAAAAATTTAGCAAGGTTTAAAATTTAACCCATCTCATTTTTGGACAAATTTTATTTTTTTATTTGTTTTTAATATAGCAATTAAAAAACTGAGACACTTTGAAGTACCCAAGTGATGGCTAATACCTCTACCAGACATAAAAGTTGATAATTGGACACAGTTCAAGCTCAGAGGGGCATAAAAAGAATCGAGATTGATGTATAAACATGTCTGTAGCTGTTTTTTGAATGTTATGTTTTGGATGTGTTTATTCGTCTGTGTCTAAAAGAACTCTTTTGGTAAAAACATATATACACATCTATGCTGGGGAAAGAGTTAAAAAAGGAATTCAAACTTTGGTTATTTTTTTATATTTTTTAAAAAAAAAATCCTTCAGAAGTTTTCATCTTTTCTGTGTAAATACAATAATTGTCCTTGTTAATATAATCCGTAAACAAAGAATATATCAGAAAATACTGCAAGAAAATAAATGATAAAAGCAAAGAGTATGTGGAGATCCAGATTTGAGCTAACAACATTGTAGTGATAAAGCAAAACATGATATTAAGTTTAAGATTTTGTAACTTTCATACTGATGATCCTGATTTGCAAACATTATGGTAAGAGGAGCATAATCACTATCAATAGAGAAGATAAACTTGGCAGGCAGATTTCAAATTCCGTTCAAGGCTTTTATTATCATTTCACTCTAATACTTGTGTGAAAATCCTGCATCTATTGCTCCAAATCAGCAAAACACAAGGAAACTGAAATATCTAGGCTTGGTAGGACAATTCTGAATTCAAAAACATGGAGAAAACAAGACGAGATAACTCTAACTTCCCTTAATCTAGAACCTATATTGGGAGCAAACTGCTTGCATATGGACAGAAAATGAATTGAATAAGCAAAACAAAGATAGAAAGGGACATGTGTCTTCTCACTAAACAATGAGGCAATACACAGGGTCCTTGACTTGCACCAGAGATCTGTTTCTAGGGTGCAATGTAACCTGATTTTTGACATAGTTCAGAACTTACCTACATAATCAGCCATGAGTCTCTCTTACATCTGGAAGCCATAATGAAGAGCAAAAAGTTTTAAAAAATTGACACGAACAAGAGATAGTGAATGTAGTACAATCCAATATGGCATACAGCCGGTGGAAAAACAATGATGTCTTCCTCATATAATGCTGCATGACGATGTATTATGTTATGGGAGATGGTACCATAATAATGTAATGCCATACATCAGGTCTGACATAACCCAAGAACCTTCTGTACTAAGAGAAGTAGAAGTCCTCACAGGATTTATTATTGGTGGGTTTAATGTATACATCATAAGATGAAGCAGATGACATTGTGTTGATAGCAGACACAGAAAGAAAAGTGCAAAAACTCCTAGACAAAGTAGTAAAAGAAAGTGGGAAGAAAGGATGAATCTCAAATTGTAAAAAAAAAAAAAAACAGGATGTATAGCTGTTAGCAAAAAGGACAGTTCCAAATGCATGGCACAAATTGGAGATGCCAAAATCAAGCAAGTACAGAAATGTAACTATCTGGGAAGTGTCATAATAGATGACAGAAAACATCACTGACACTGAAATCCAAAGGCACATTGGGATAACAAATGATGCCTTCCAAAAGTTAAATAAAGTATAAAGAAACAGGAATCTTTCATTAGAAACAAAGAAAAGAGTGTTTAACTGTCATGCAATATCAAACCTTTTGCAGGGAATCCTTTTAGATGAAGAGGGGACTTGAGGCAACAGAAATGTGGTTCTACAAAAGAAAGCCGAAAATACCATGGATAGATGAAGTCTTAAGGTAAATGGGAACAAAAAGGAAGCTTTCACTTAAAATCAGAAAGAAATACTTGACATTTCTAAGATACATAATGAAGAAAGTGGGCTTGGAGAATCCAACACTCACAGGAGATATTGAAGGCAAAAGGTTTAGAGGGAAACAGCAAGTTACTTAACAATTTTGTGTAAATGGATGGCAGAACAAGGGATAGTAAAAAGACAAAAATTGTTAAGAGATGCAAAGGATAGGAAATTGTGGAGAGCTATGATTGGCCACATACTGAAGTTACATGGTACATAAAAGAATATTGCCTATGTCATTCTTATAGAGATCATTTTGTTTGTTTCAAAAATCGAAAAAGATGCAAGAAGGGCGTATGTCAACTTATGTCCTTTCAGAATTGCACTGACAATCTGAATTTCTGCTATGAAATGGACACAAATTAATACTGAATAATTTTATTTTAATCAGGTTCATGCCAAGCAATAAAGCCACTGAGATACAAAGGGGGGGGGGTTACTGTGTGCGGAAGAATTGGAAAACAAACACAACTAAGAAGTGAATACAAAAGAGTAATCAAGAGGTCAGTAGATAGTGACTGTTAATGTTATTGCATTTAAATTTTTGAAAATTAAAGTCGGCTGGAAAGCATGGAGCTGAAAGGGAGTTCAACAAGCGAGAAGTATGAGAAAAGAAACTGTTAGCATAGAACTTACAGTTACATCTAGTCATATTCATTGTATAAGACATCATTGCCAGTACTGGGCTTAAATTCACAAAGTCTAGGCACCATAGTGAAGATCTTTTCCAAATAATTACCATGCAAGTATTTGTAAAAAAGGCACAGGGAGGTAACTTTACAGTGGCGGGAAAGTGATTGAAGCCAAAATACAAGATCAGGGCCAATGATATTGCTGATTCTTCTTTAGATTTCATCAAGGATATCCAGATAAATAGCAGGAGCACCGGACCATATGTGGCAGCTATATTCAAAGCAAGGATTGAATGGTAGACTTATAAATATGTAAGATAGATTCTGGAGTGAAAATTGTCTAGCATAACACAGTGAACCAACTTTCTTAGCAGCTGACCTAGAATGGATTCAATTTTAATTCAAGTATTGATTTCCTCTCAATATATATATTTTACTTATTTTATCCTTTTGGTTTTAAAAATGATCAGGGATAAATGTTTACACTCACAAAAATAGTTATTTAAAAAAATTTATTTTTAACATTTTGCTTAATAAGGCTGCAGACCATGTTTACCAATAATTTTTGAGTTATAGCCATATTCTAAAATTAAGTAAACTGTTTAATACTTGTAAGATGTTTAATTTTTGAAAATCATTTGGATTAGTATTTTATTGTTATTTTTTATCATATTGTATTCAGCTGTATGTTGTATTTGGTAATCCTGAATTTCTGTTCAGTATCTATCAAATTGAAATCTCATAACCTTCTCAAGTAGAACAAATTTAACTGCCTAAGCTTCAGACTAATGCTAAAAAAGGGTTGAGTTAGTCAGGGAAAAAAAACAAACTGTGTATTGAAAAAGGTCATGGTCATGGTTACTAATTATTTTGTGTAGTATGCATGGGAAACTTTAACCATCACATTATTATCAACTTCAGATATGGAAGCTCCAAGCAGCTATTATCCTTTGTTCATTCTTTCATTTTCCTGGTTTATTTATCCTACGTTTATAAACTTGTATATGCTGTCTCCTTTACCATGTATATTTCATAGTGTAGTTCCTTGTCTATTATATATAACTCATTCCAGAGGGGAGCAGACAATACACAAAAAGTATTGGATAAAATTTATATCTAGGACAGGTTGAACAGTATATTAGTTTAAATAGTGTGATAAAACCAAGAGATAAATTTACTTGTCTAGTTAATTTGTCGAATAATGACAGTGCTTCATCTCAAAACTTAAAATATTTATAAGAACAGACAAAATACATTTTTTTTTCTGTATCTGTCTATATTTCTGAGATGAGGTATCATGTACATTATTTACATTATTCGGACTATTGTCCTCATCTTTGTTGCCATATTTATTACATTATTGTACACTCCAGCCTTCTTCAGGTGGTTGGAATGTCGAACTGAACCCTTTATTTCACTCACTGGGGTAGACTGTTCTAGTTCCACGTGCCATGTCTAATGGATGTCAATTATCAGTTATCTCTTGTTAATTTCCCTCTGACAACCATTAAACATGACACGTGGAACTAGAACAGTCTACCCCAGTGAGCGAAATAAAGGGTTCAGTTTGACATTCCAACCATCTGAAGAAGGCCGGAGCGTACAATGGCTGAAACTTAATAAATATGGTGACAAAGATGAGGACAATAGTCCGAATAATGTAAACAATGTAATTTTTTCTGTTTGAATTTCTGGAGTGAGGAGTAATCTTTATTTACATTTGGACTTAGGTTCTCATCTTCACGTCCTGGGTAAAATGATAAAATACATCCAATGGTAAGGCCTCTGATCAGGAGGTTTTGAGGAATGTGGGACCATCTCTTAATTGCTGGTGTTCTTAGGTCCACCCTGACCCAGTGTGGTAGCACCCATTAGGGTCCCAGCTATGGGCAAATAGTTAAACCCCAAGCTGGGGTCAAAACACTATGAAAGTGTAAAAATAGGTTTTAATACCCAAAATACTTTGTAAAAAAATTATTCCCAGCAATACATTTTTTAAAAAAATATTACCAGCGATACATATTTGAAATTATTACCAGAAATAGATTTTTGAAGAAAAAAAATATTACCAGAAATAGATTTTTGAGAAAAAATATTACCAACAATAAAAATTTTGTTGGCATTAAATAACCCATTGAGGTTGATTTGCTGCAAACCAAACCATACCAAACCAAACCTCATCTTTACTGCTATCATTATCTGATTGTCTTCTGTTTGAATTTCTGAAATGAGGAGTTATCATTATTTACATTTGGACATAGGTTCTCATCTTTGTTGCTGTTATTACTATGGGAGAGTCATGTACTGAATTAAAGCATTAGTTTGTGAAATTGCAGGCATAGTAGTTCAATACTTGTGCTGAGTAGTACAGCAATACCTGAGCAATACTAAAAAAAAACAAGATGAGATATACCTAGATGTGGACAACAGAATGAGAGTGATCTACCTCTGTAAATTGAATAAAGTGTTCAGTTTAAAATTCTTTGAATGATAATGGTAATGAAAACATTTGCTGTTTCCTTATAAGGAAATATTCAGCATTCATTGACCAAGCAACCACTGCCACTGTCAGTTGTAATTTATAAAACCTTTCTCTTAAAATAGTTTTTCAGGAAAATATGTTTCTAAAGTCCAGTAGCTGTTATTGCTCTTTCTGGTATTGATGAGGGTTTCCTTCCTAACCCTTTATTTGAAGTGGTGTGGAATGCCATCATCTTGATTATGTAATAATTCTCTCTTTGAGGCACATGTGCTATTCATTTCAGCTGTTGCTGCTGTTGAAAGTCCTCAAGTGATGTAGTTTCTGTTATTTGGTAACATTCTTTGTTTATGATTCTGTACTTGTCCAAAGGTTATCCAAATCGAGAGACACTTGAAGAAGGCCAGAGAGTACAATGACCAAAACACTGTGATAGTAACAACAAAGATGAGGACAACAGTTCAAATGTAAACAATGTTTGACTGATTGATTTGTTTTTTTATGGTTTATCAATATTTTGTTGTTTAAAGGTGAAGCATATTTTGGGTTGTAAGAATATTGCATTAACAATTTTTGAGACTAACAATGATTTTTCCGGTTACAAGTATTAATATTTAACCCATAGCTAGGGGAGGAAATGGATACATACCTTTCCCAAGTGTATTTGCATGTATGTGAATGTAAAGAACTTAACTGGGTAAATAATATAAATAATATAAAACATTGAGTCCAAAGTAAAACATGAAATTCTGCCCCTTTCCATCAGTCTCGTGCCTATAAAATCCGTGTTAATTTTATGCATAGATAAATTATGTGTCTATAGACATAGATGAGAGAGTAACAATTTAATGGCGCATAACGTATAACATTTTCTGTTTGGGTTTTTTTTTTTTTTCCGGCCCGTCATATGCTTGTAAAATCCTATAATCAAGTAACTTTAAAATTTATTCACACACTGTCTCTTTAAATGATTTCTTTCCACTCTCCCTTCATCCTATTCAAAGTCAGCTGGGGAGCAGGAGAGGAGGGGGAGTACTTGCTTGCCAGCACCTCTTACCCAACATCCCTTTATCTGCTTTTTGTCGACTATTCCTATCTCATGCTACTTAGATTTGACAAATGATCTGTTTGTCTTTTATTGGTGTGGGGGGGGGGGGTTGTGCATTACCCAAATGAACATGAATGCTTATAGCCATACCCACCATCACTCTGTCTCAAATGGCCTTCAAAACCAATGAAAATGGGACAGTGATTCTATATTTTAAATATATATGTATGTTTATGCATGTGTATATGCACATATACACATGCAGACACAAGCATATATATATATATATATATATATATATATATATATATACAAAAAACGATGTACATGTGTATTTCATGCATGTGCATGTTTCTTTCTCTCTTATATATATCACTTTAAATGTTATTTTTAGTGGATATTCAAGTAGATGCTCCGTTTATTTTGAACAGTGTATTTATTTTCATCTGCTGGCCTGAAAAATCGAGAAATCTTATTAAAGACAAAGATGCACCCACCGGCAAGATTCGAACATACGTCCCTCTTTGTAGGAGAAACCATCATTAGATCCGATGGGAAAATAATAACAAAAGTGATAAAAACAAAAGCAAAAAGAAACTAAATGAAATTGGCCATATAGGCAAACAGATATTTAAAAAATTTCATCCTCTGATGGACTTTATCAAGGCAAATGTAGAGATCTTATTTTGTAACATGTATTTATAAACAGAAGTAAAAATATCATTTGTTTTTAAAATTTTAAATTTAAGAACATTCATAAATATTCATGAGGCTAAATGTGAAAGTCAAGGTAAACTATAGAGGAAACAAAATGATGTAGTTTAATGCCTAATAAATGAAAGTGAGTAAATGTTGTTGAAGAATTTTTTATTTTCTTATTTGTTTATATATATTTATTTATTTTCTTCTTTTATGAATGAAATTATTATATATTATTTTTTTTAATTTGATAAATTATGTATTTATTTATTTTAAATAATAAAAGGTTTTGACTTAAATGATTTATTTTAATTTTAAAATAATAAAATATAATCATGTATGTTGGCTTAGGAAAGAGTAATTCTTTTAGGAAAAGACATATTTAAAAAAATCTGGGGCGCAGGTTAAGAATTTGGTAAGATTTGAATAAAATTTGATAAAATCCACCAGAGAATGAAATGTCTTTGTAAAGAGAATTTTTTTTGTCTTTATTCATATATATATATATATATATATATATATATATATATATATATTTGTGTATATATATATCTAAATATATATATATATATATATATATATATATATATATATATGAAGAAAATTATATGGAAAAAACAAACAAAAATCCTAATATGCAATTATGCTGTTTTAATGTAAATATAATGTCAACGTTGGACATTTTGGTCTAGTAGACCATCTTCAGGACATATTCAGAAAACATAATTAACATTAGATGTTAATTATGTTTTATGAATATGTCCTGAAGATAGACCGAAACTAGACTGAGACATCCAACATTGACATTATATTAACATTACAACAGCATAATTGCATATTAGGATTTTTGTTTGTTTTTTCCGTATATTTTTCTTCATACTGTCGGATCTATATCCATATATTTGCTTACATATGCATATATATATATAATGGACTCTCCTGTCAGTTTCGACGTATGAGGATCTGACAGCTTATTGATTCAGTTATGAAACTTTGTGCGATAATCTTAAGACCCACTAGTGATTTACAAAGGAGGCCACATATGGCGCAAGTGTGAGGATTGTGAGATGAGATCACTGTTAGATTGGCTGACCTTTTAGATATTGCTCTTGCTTCTTGAAGATGATTCAGACAAGCAGATTGAAAATTGCTGAGTCCACTAAAACACGTTGATCTCCATTCTACCCGCTCCAAGGCTAAGCGCTCAAGGGTGTTATGTGGTATATTGACTGCTGACAAGTTGCTTTTCAGCTTGTCTTTGTATCTTAGCCATGGGCGTCCTACATTCCCGTAGCCCTGATCTAACTGGCTGTACCTTAGGATCTTGGGTATCCTGTCATCAGACATTCTCAAGACATGACCAATCCACCATAACTGAGACTGTATGATAAAAAAAATGATTCCTCCAATATTACATCTGTTAAACAGGTCTACGTTAGATGTCCTATATTGAAGCTTAACTCCACAGATTGCATGCAGAGAGCTTTTATGGAAAACATCCAGCTGGCATATATGGTACATATATGGAATCCACAACTCTGAGCCATACAAAAGGATGGCAAGTACAACAGCTCTGTAAACCCAAATTTTCATATCCAGTCGAATACCCCGCTCATTCCACAAGCGATGGTGAAGTTTGCCAAAAGCACTGGTAGTCTCAGCAATCCGATGCATGATTTCATCATCTAATGTTCCTCTGTAATCAATTTTGCTACCTAGATAGGTGAAAGATTTTACATAGTTCTGGGGTTTGTCTTCTACTTTCCAGGTTCTCTCTGGAAATTTGTAAATAAATCCACCAGTAAATAAATCTACTGTTTATTTGTAGATGGTCACAAAATCATCAAGAGTTTGAAAAGGACATGAAACTCAATTCTCTAATTAAATGGTCATTATGTGGTCAGCTGTATATATCACAAACCAAGGAGAGTGAGCAGTGATGGATGGAAAAAAACAAAACATGGGCATATCATTACAATGTAAGGTGTGCTATTCAGAAGGCACAGATATATGTGTCAAGGATCAAAGGCAGACATACTTTATGGTGGTGGCATACTACATCAGAGATTTGTTCCTATGCCTATAGGCGGACATGAGCTCTCTCCTCCTATTTAGCATTCTGTCATCCCTAATGCCTTGCAAGATTGCAAGTTTTTTGCCATACAAAAGTTGCATTTCCTCTTCCAATAATAGGGGACAAAGTTGTGGCATTTATGTGCTTTTCATTGAACATGATTAACTTGTGATTGCATTATTTCCTTTTCTACTGCCCATTTGCAGCTTCAATATAAATTTTTTCATCACCCTCACAACATATTATAGCTCTGTAGACCACCTATATATATATATATATATATATATATATATATATATATATTAGTGGACCCTCTGGTCAATTATGTATGATGGTCCAATAGTTCAGTTTAGAACTGAATGGCTAAACTACCTCCTCAGATGATTTGATTATAGGGCTTGTGTAGAAACAGGCACTCTTTTCAGATGTATTGATTACAGAGATATTGATACACAATGTGGAAAAAATTCACACCTCTCCTCAGGTTTGAATTCAGATTTTTCCTTCTCCTAAATTAATAGATATAGATAAATAGATAGATATAGATATATATCAATAATACAATTATTGGTAATCCATATGGAATTTCCAAGAGGATATAGATCTGTTGAGAGCTGTATGTCAAAAGACGGAGTAAAAATTATTATATAATGACAAATATACACTTAAAAAACTTAAAAATGATAAACAAACACTTAAAAAACTTTAAAAAACTTAAAAAGGACAAACGCTTAAAAATCTTAAACTTTTTTGTTTTTGTTTTTAAATGTTTGTTTGTCATTATACCTATATCTCTCTCTCTCTATATATATATATATGTATATACTGAATTCTCCTATAGTTTTTAATGTTAGAGGGTACAGCAACTCAGTTCTTAGAACCAAACAGACAGACTATTTGCACATATGATTTGATTAAAGTGTTGAAGGCTTGTGCAGAACCAACCAGTTTTTGGAAGAACCAAATACAGAGAATAGGTGCAAATAGTCTGACACAATGTCTCCAAACGACCCTCCCCAGGTTTTGAATTCATAGCTATCCTTCTCCTAGACAGGTTGTCCCCCAAGGCTATATGACCCAATCTGTCCTTCTATTTAACCCATAGGGGGGGTGATTCATACCTTTCTTAAGGGTATTTGCAAGTAAGTGAATGTAATGAACTTGACTGGTATTCTAACTCAGCTCTTTGATTCCTCAATCCAAGCTACTATCCATTATTCCACCATGCCTCCACACACACACACACGCACCTATATATATATATATATATATATATATATATATATATATATATATATATATATATATATGATAGCATCTTTACAATTTTTGAAGCCTCTTTATATGTCCTCATTTCTGATGACCCCAAGTTTACTCACGTATATCAAAATTGAATTGCTAATAAAACCATGTCATCTGATTTCAATAATAAGTATATTCATTATGCAGTAATTTGTTCTGAATTCCTCTTCCAAACAGATACATAGGTATATGCATTTGCATACATACATATATAGACACACACACACACACACACAGAGAAAGAGGGAATGTGGTAAGTTCTGTATTAAACATTTGTCCTGACCCATTTCTAATGAGCATATGTAGAAGTTATTTCACATCTAGGAATAAACACCCATTCATGGGATATACTTCAATTTGCAGGTTTCAGGTGAAACAAATTTTTAAGGATTGTCTTTACTTATATATATATATATATATATATATATGTATATATATATATATATATATATATATATATATATAGTTGTAGAGTGGATAAATGAGATGGCCAAATATAAGCAGGTGTGTACACATGTGCTGGTGTGCATACGCAGGCAAGCAAATAAATGATTATCAAATTTATGCATCGGGTGTAAAAGTAATAGTGCTCAGTGTAGTTATGCAAAGATATGTATTGATTAGTACATATATGTGTACCTATGTTTTGGCGTGTGACTATAGTTTCACTGGGTGGTGTTCCCAGCTCATCGAGCATGGGGTCTATGTTGCCGGAAGTAAACAAATGGCTCATGTGAGATCCTGGCAACATAGAACACCACCCAGCAAAACTATAGTCGCATGACAAAACATTGGTTAATACATACATACATACATACATACATACATATATATATATATATATATATATATATATATATATATATATATATATATATGCATGCATGTGTCTGTGTGTTTTATATATATAAGGTTTCTTACAGAGTGGAGGCAGATTAGCTAAGGTGACAGCATTGACAATGAGGAAGGGTAGTGCCAAGAGTTGACTGTTATTTTGTGTTGGTTTGACAAGATATGCTTGTTCGCACATGTTGGCCAATTGAGGTCACAGTGGTGGGTCAATTCATTGGTTATCAAGGTAACAAGGGACTGGCATAGATGGTAAGCTCATTCTATGAAATAGGGCTGCAGTGACAACTGCAAAGGGAATGCCTGTAGCAAGTTGGGTATGCCGAGATGATGGTGGTGGGTTGCTGAGATGATGGTGGTGGGTTGCCGAGATGATGGTGGTGGGTTGCCGAGATGATGGTGGTGGGTTGCTGAGATGATGAGGTTGGTGCCAAGGTGTCGGCTGTGGTTTGCTGAGATGACAAGATTGGTGTAGCTGGTTGGTTTGTGTTCTGCAAGATGGTGGTAGCTCGAGTGGGTTGCCTGCTTGTGGAATCATTGCTTGTCGAGTCAGAGTCATTTACTTGCAGAGTCAGAGTTGCTGTAGTGAGTTAGGTTTGCTGAGGTGACAGCATTGACAATGAGGAAGGCTTGTAGCTGGGTAGTGATAACAATGAGATAATATTCTGGAATCCAGGTGTGAAGAGTTGGGTGGTAAGTCAAGCTTGGGAGTGGTGACGGTTGTTAAAAGTGGTCATATTGGTGGCAGTGCCCTGTGTGTTGGCAGGTTACCAGCTGGCAGCAAGTACTTGTGGTCATTATGGGCATCCTGCTTTTAAGCAGATCTAGTAGTCTCCAAGGTCACCTCCTTTTCCAGTGGGAACATTCATAATTGGCGAGTGTCACTTTTATTTCCGGGAGTTACTTCAGGAAACAGATGTGATGCTTGAAGCTTATGAACAGAAAATCTTTTTTTATTTTGTCCTCTGCCTTTATGATGTTTTTATGCAGCCGGGATGCAGAATGATTCAGAAAGAGATCTAACGGCACAGAGTATAACATATATATATATATATATATATATATATATATATATATATATATATATATATATAAAGATTACTTAACTTTTAAATATCAATATTTTATTGTTTTCTTTGATTTTGAAGTTTCTTAGTAATGTCCATTTTTCAACGGGTTCTGTTTTTTAAATCATATTTCCAATTGTCTCAATTTATTCTGCGTCTTTTTCAATCTGTTTTGTATATATATATATATATATATATATACATTCATGAATTTAACACGTGCACTTTCATGAATTTTTGCTTTTATTTACATTTTCTTTTTTCCAGTTGTAAATTTAATTAAATTTTTAAAAAATTTTATGGTTTATTTTGAAGTGATGTTACATTGTATTATTAATTAAATTGTAATATTTGTTAATTTGTATTCCTTATTAAATTATAATATTTTATTGGATTTATTATGTTATATTAATATTAAAGTAACAAAGTAAATATTTGTTAATATGTCAGCATTGACCCATTCTCATTTTTTATGTCTAATAATTCAATATATATATATATATATATATATATATATATATATATATATATAGATATGTATGTATATTATAATAACAATAATAATGTCTTGTTGCTCATTTCCAAGTACATCTATTTACAAAGGTTGCTTGCTAATTCCTGTTGCAGATGCTTCCTTGGGCACTTTTGTGATTGTTCAACACCCCCAGAGAAAATCTGTGGTTTATATTATAATGCAACTATGCTGAATAAATCTTAATTAAAGTTTCTGAGAGAGAGCACATGATCTGGCCCGACCACCAAATTAAACAAGACCTGTATGTTCAAACCCTTGGTCACAGTGATGTAATTTTGTGCTATCACAACCATTGGCTGCTTCCAAACAGTTTTGCTGAACCAATTTCATTCAAGAGGTTTGGTTCAACCCATGGTATGGTTTTCATGTATATTCCAATGGCTCCACATGCTGAGGTTGCCTCCCCAGGCTGATAACATTAGGAAGTCAATACCTGACCAATTAACCATTGGTGAGATTGGAAAATAAAGTTTCTAACTATTCAGTCATGACACCATAATTTATATCAAGAGAAACTTCCAATCTGACACAGTAAATGAAAAGGAATATAGTCCCAATAGTACTAGCCACCACCTATATTGACTCTGAAATAATAATTTATCTGAAAATGGTCTAGCTAACAAGAATAACGAGTTGTGGCTCTACATAGACTCCATTGAGCTGTCATCAGGTTCCTGTTTTGAAAAGGTAAAAATACAACAAAAAATATTGGAGGACATTACAGTAGTCTATGGACCAAATGCCCTATCCTGTCATGCTATTCAATTGCATCATGGTGTCAGCATTTTAAATGTGATTGAACTTCAGTAGATTTCAGTCAGACATTGATGGTTATATCATCCAACAAGTGCAGATTCCAATCTCAGGATATTGCCATATAACCAGGAACAAATGAACAGGATTAAAATTAGTGCAGGGTCTGTGGAAAAACAATCATCCCTTCCAAACCTGCATATCCAGAATGTGTCAGCCTGGAGGGTCTTTCATTTACTCACACCATTCCAGAAAGAAGATAATAAAAGCAAGAATTTTTTTTCTAATTACACAGGATGGAGCATGTTATTCCTTTTAACCCTTTGATATGTTGCTAGTATGTGGCTTACTAAATCAGTATATTAACAACATAACATATGCAGATGACAGAATGTTGATAGCAGACATAGAAAGGAAACTACAGAAGGTAGTGAAAGAAAGTGAGAAGAAAGGTCTAAACATCAATTACCAGAAGATAGAATGTATGGTTGTGTTATAAATATGCATATGATAGCATGGGAAAACAAATGAAACAACAGTACCACTGGTGAGACAAAAGCAAAAGAAGACAAGAATTATAAATATAAAATTCTTTTGTATTTGGCAATACAGTGTATGTGAGCAGAATGTCTCTATATGGGCAAGGTATGGCGATTTTGAAGGAAGGGTAGAATTGATGCATTTGTTGGGTCGGTTGACTGAGGTCATGGTGGTGATGTTGAGAGAATCCTGGAATGGATTAGTGAAGCTTGATGTTCACTGTGAATCCAATTTTGCTGATACATAGGATACAGGTGAAATGTCTCTGTGGGCATTGCGTAGGTGTTTGAATAAAGGTGGGTCTTGAGTGGATATGTGTATCAGGCCAGTTAACCAAAGTCACAGAGGTGACATGAAGAGCCCACCTTGTCAACAACAGTTGGCTTGTTGGACATGTTTTGTGTCAGTTGTTTATGAGTGGCTTTCTTAAAAGCAAATCTGGTGGCTCATAAGCTCATTTTTTTTCTTTTGCAGCAATGTTTATGATTGACTTCTTTTATGTTGTATTTTAGATTTTTGAGGGGATTTATTTTGTGGGCTGGATGTGACACTCAGAGCTCCTGCACAGAGGATGACATTTTTTATTTTCGGTTTTGCTCATGTCCAGCCAACATGTAGAGTGAATCAGAAACAGCAAAAGGAACAGCCCATCATGTAAATTATAAATTGGAGATACCAAAGTTAAATAAGTAATACAATTTAAATATCTGGGAAGTGTTTTACCAGAAGATGGAAAGTGAAAAACTGATATCCAAAGGCACATTGGGATAACAAATGATGCCTTCCAAAAGTTAAGTAAAATAATAAGAAACAGGAAAATTTCATTAGAAAGAAAGAAAAAACTACTGAACTGTTACATAATATCAGTCAGCCAATATAGCAGTGAATGCTAGACAATCTCCTCACAGATGAAGAAGAGACTTGAAGCAACTGAAATGTGATTCTACAGTAGGATGTTGAGAATACCATGGAATGAACATGTGAGAAACAACAGAGTTTTAGAGAAAATTAAAACAAAAACGGCACTTATACTTAACATCAGGAAGAGATAGTTGAAATTTCTATGGGACATAATGAGAAAAAAGGGCTTGAAAAATTTGATACTCACAGGATATATAGTGGGACAGAGGGAAACAATGAATAAGCTATCTAACAAGCCTGAGTAAATCGATGGTGGAACAAAGTTTACGAGAGATGTCAAAAAGACAAAATTTATTATGAGCAACAAAGTACAAGAAATTGTTGAAAGTCATGATTATCCATGGCCTGAAGGAACATGGCACATAGAAGAAGAAGACATATTTCAGCACTGTGAGACTCAAGAAAGTTCTGTTCAGCTCACACAAACCCCATAATGCCAGCTCACACAGACATTTAATAGAATATTTACACTGAAAATAGTATAGGTTGAATAAGTCTGGTGAGAAGACACATCCTTGTCTTAAACACCTTTCTATTTTTGCATATCTGCTGAACTCATTTTCTATCCATATGCAGGCCATTTGCTGCCAGTATAGGTTCTTGATTATTCTAATATCTTTCCCAAATATATCAAGGTTGCTGAGCAGTTCCAACAGATCTTTGTGGCATACTTTTTACCTATCATATTTGGATGAAGGTTTAAGAAATTATCATAATATAATATAAAATATATTCATTTACATAATTTGATAATAATATAAATTTCTGCAACCAAACACTTAATTCATTTAATAATGTAATTTAACAATATAATTTAATAATAAAATTTAATAACATAATTTAATAATATAATTTAATAACAAAATCTGGTAACATAATTTTATAATATAATTTAATAACAGAATTTAATAACAAAAACTAATAACATAAATTAGTAATATAATTTAATAATATAATTCCCAGTCATAGGATTAGATTCGTTTTTACTTTTAAAATGTTTTCTCTCTTTTTACTTTATGTTTTTCTTTCATTTCTTTTGTCATGAATTGAAGTTAACCTCTTAATTGTCTTTTTCTGGTCTAATTGAAAGATGAAAACCAATGAAGCTCCTGGCAACAAATATATGACTAAACCATCTGACTAAGTATCATTGCATAACTGATTGTATGGGTGTATTCATGTATTTAGATGAATTTATATATATGTGCATGTGTATGTATATCAATGTATACAGTATGTATTTGAATTATGTGTGTCTGTGTGTGTGTATATATATATATATAAATATATATATATATATATAATTATTTATATATTATATGTGCGGTACTTATTAGAAAGCACTCAATATCAGAGATAGAGCTAACATATTTAAATTAAAAATTAATCAGTTTGTCCGACGATCGCAAAAGCGTCAAACCCAGGGTCACAAACTGACATCAATCCAACCAACTATATATATATATATATATATATATATATATATATATACCTAGAGAGTCAGACAAACCTACCAAGGTTTCACCTAAGCAGATCGTCAGGGAAGGCTCTACTAACTGTATTAAGCTTTTTATTTAGTTATTTTGCCTGCTCGTATCAGGGTTTTTTTCTTTGAGCTTTGGACTTGCATGCTAGACAATTATTTTCGGTTAACGTACATGTTTTTGGTTCTTTCTTTTTTTATACCTTTTTTTTGTTTGATTATTTGCAAATCAAAACACTGAAGGTTTTCTGAATTAGTATAATTTCTTATACTTATAATATTAGTTGTAATATTATACTACTAATATTATGTAGTATTATTACTACTAATATTTTATATATATATATATATATATATATATATATATATATATATATATATGCTAAATCATTGGAGCAGAGTCCTGATGAACTAGAAAATGGTATTGAATACAAAGAATTCATGTAAAATTTGTGGAAAGGTTTGTAAGTCAGCTGATCAGTTGAAAAGATGCACAAACATTTAAACCCAATGAAAAAAATGTGTGTGTCTCTCATTCTGCCAATTTTGTGCCAGAGGTTTTAAAAGTTTATTCAGTTTAATGAGCTGTATTCATTTAAAGCACAACTAATTCTTACAATGATCATACTTGACAACACGGTAGAAATCATCATATATATACATATTTATAGTTTTAGGGTATGCCATATTTATGGGTAAAAGTGCTTAATATCAGGCATAGAGTATCTGTAAGCATAAAAGTAGGCAATAAAGAAAACACCTAATGGTGACAGTCTGTTTCATGTTTGGATGCAATCTACAGACCATCTGAATGTTGTCACTAGGTCATGACCTCATAGTAGACAGTGTCTACTTATAATACATATATATATATATATATATATATATATATATATATATATATATATATATATATATATATATATAAAAGTTGATATTGAAATCAAAAATTGGTGGTAATAGTCTGTTTCATGCTTAAATGTAATCATCAGGCCATATATATATATATATATATATATATATATATATATATATATATAGTTTTAGGGTGTCATGGAGTAAATAGTACATCCCTGGTGACTATATGAACTAGTCCATTACTATAAGAGATCCAGGTCAGAGGTAAGATTAGTAACTGTTTGGGTCAGTCTTCAGACTAACTATACAGGCGTGACAGCAAGTAGGCGAAGTATTACATATAGAGAATCCTTATACGAAGTATGTTATGTATGAGTGTATTATAACACTAGTCATATAATAGTAGCATTATAATATAGAGTAAGCTATATTTATGAGTAGAAGTGGTTAATATCAGGGATAGAGTGTTTGCAAGTATAAAAGTAGACACTAAAGCCAGTAGCGAGTGGTGACAGTCTGGCTTGATGATTTTTTTAAAGCATAAAACAGATTGTCACCCGTGGCTGTTGACTTCAATGTTCACTTTTATATTTACATACACTCTATCCCTGATATTGAGCACTTTAATTTATAAATATAGCATACCTTAAAATTATATTTTTATCATTCATATATATATATATATATATATATATATATATATATATATATATATATATAAATATATATATATATATATATATACACGTCTCAACTAATTAATTTGAGATAAACAAATAAATAATTGGCAAGTATGAACATTATGGCCATTTAATATAACATACTATAGATAAAGTAAATAATTTAAACCAGGGGTTCTTAACCAGTGGGGAATTTCTGGGTTTCATGGATGGGGTATTGGGACCATGGATTGGTAGACTCAAAATGTTAGCTTTCAAATTCCCCAAGGTGGCACAACATGCAATGTGCATTAGTCCATGCAACTGAGACGTCATGCTGGGTTTTCTTTCTGATAACTCGTGTTTTTTTACCACTACAATAATAATCCATGTAAATGCATACGTATTAATAGCGAAAAGAATGAAGATTTTCAGTAACATATGCATATTATTTGGAATGCACCTTTCGAGTCAGACAGTCTTGGAAAGTGGTGGGTGGGGGGATGACATCCTGACTTCTGGCGAAAAAGTTGAATTGGACAAAATAAAACTGCTTTAAACTAATCAAATAACATAACCAACCCCACAATATAGTAAAAATGAAAAAATTAAGTAAATAAATAATAAACAAATTAACAAACTGTATGAATGCACACATAACCACAATAAGTAAATTTAGGTTGGTTTATTAGTTCAAATGCCCCTAAGGAACTGTGTTCCTGATCAAACCCAACTCATAAATAATTACATTGGCCACACAACTACATGCCTATCCAAACAACTTATCTTACACCTACCTGACCATAGCTCCATTAGGACTCATTTAAACACACACAAAAACTTACCAGATTCTATCCGAAGTATAATACCCTTATCCACATGTAAGAAAAAAGATTAAAAATAATAGAAGCCCTAATAATAAAAAAGAAAAAAACCAACACTCAATAATATTAATTATGAACACAGCCACAATGGTGCTGACTGTGTTTGGAACATAAAACATTCCTATAACTCCAGACGCATACATAACACAATATTTTACATTCAGTTAAAAGTAAAAATCAAATCATCCTTGATAATGGCTAAAAGTATAGCCAAAAGTGCTCGGAAATATGGAACATTTGGACAGTTCTTACAACCCTTTGTCCAGAAAAGAAAGTTCTTGTTAGAACACAAGAAAGATTTTTGGACAGTTTTTACATGCTTTGTGTTCAGAAAAGAAAACTTTTGTACAAACACAAGAAAAATTAAATAAAAAGTTTAACTGCAGAATCTTGTCAGTCGTCTTTAACAAAATATGTATACAAGAGGGATATATATATATATATATATATATATATATATATATATATATATATATATTCATTCATTTCTATTCTTGATATCTGGCGAGGCCTTAATAAATAATGTTAGATTAAGATTCATTTCCTACATTGTTCTTTATTTCATTTTATCATCTCGTTGGATTTCTATCCATATATGATTTACATTTAATCTTCAATTCATATATATATATATATATATATATATATATATATATATATATATATATATATATATATATATATATATATATATATATATATATATATATATATATATATATATGTATGAGAGAGTGAGTGAGATAGACATGATGGTGTAATGGATAGCAGTTCAGATTGGGGAATTGAATTCCAGTTGAGTTCATTATATTCATTGATGTATTAATGCTCTTGGCATTGGTATAATTCCATCTTCATACAAAACAATAGACTTGAATATCATTATGTGTATGTATGTACATGTGTGTACTTATATGTACTTTATATGGAAGCTTTGTAGGTCATAATAATGGGGTATCCACGGGAGCTTGTAAAGACTACACTAAATTAAAATCTTGAAATTAATGTGCTAAACATTCTTCAATGTAGAGCATATATTTTTTATATACTAAAAGAATCAAATTAGATTATGTAAGTAAATATTTTCCCAATTAAATACATATTAACCAACCAATACTGGTAAGCTCTTCAGAATTTATTTATATCTACATCATTGATATACTATGTGGATTTCAGCTTATAATATTTATTTCTATCAGAAATATTTACAATAACTTATTTGAGATTTTATTATTTGACTAGGCTGTTCATAATGTTGTAAATAAACTTATATCTTTTAATTTCAGGTGAATGTTGTGGTTCATAAAACATAACCTCAAAAGAGAAAAATGATTGTAAATTTAATGAGTGATGAAAATACAAGTTTATATTTTTTTACATATGTGAAAAAATCAAATAGAAATCATAGATCAATCCAAAAAGAAATTGAAAATGTAGGCAAGATTTATGACCTAATCTAGGGATTGAACTCACGAATGCTAGCTGACAGGTAGGGAAGTTCTAATTCCTTTATGGATATAGGAGTCAGTTAAACATGTATGATTGTCATCTAGTGGTTGTGAGTTCAATCCCTGGATCAGCTAGTGGAACATTGATTCAGCTGTGGCAAACAGTACAGTAATCAACAGATATCCCATATCAGTCAAACGATTGACACAAGATGATGGCCAGAGGGGACTCATTTGAAACATTGTGTCTATAAGAAGATCTATATCATCCAAAATAAACAAAAGTTTGAAATAAACTATAGTCTGCTTCATTCACTTACACACTAATGCCATTGAAGCCATGAACCTATATCCTCTCCCATCCAACTATGGGTTAAATAGGGTAAGCTAGACTCTCTAGCCTTAGATGGTAATGAGTTTAAGAGAAGGAAAACTTGGAATTTCAAATTGTGGGCAAGGAAAGCATCACATTATCTTTCCCAACATGTACGGCAATTCAAAGATAATAAAGAAAAGGAAGCTGTGGAGAGTCATGATTCTCTACATCCTGATGGGACAAGGTAATTTGAAGAGTCCTTGGTATGACAACTACATCCAGCATCAAGGTCAATGAACAAGAGATTGGAGGTTTTGAGGAGTGTGAAACCACCTCTTAATTGCTGATGTTCCCCGGTCCTCCAGGTGGTAGCACACATTACAGCCCCAGCTATGGGTAACCCAAAACAAAACACTATGAACGTATAAAAATACATTAATATAGTAAAAATACCAGCAATACATTTTTATGTAAAAAAGGACAAACAATAGATATTTATAGTAAAATGACCAGCAATACATTTTATCTGTGGTTGAAAGTATACAACTAAATTCAAAATATATTTATTCAAAGTCATAAAATTGTGTTCAAATTACGTAGATTTCAGCATTAAATCCCCTGCAGAGGTTGATAAACTGTTAAACAAAAACAACCAACCAGCATGAAAAACTCTTTCATAACATTGACCCATATAATATTCAACAATTTCTTAACTCAAACTGTATTCCAAAAATGTAATTTCAACAAAACTACACCATAAAACACACATATTATCATCTCTAGTAATTATGAGTAAGATGAGTATCATCTACCATGTACCACAATTCCCCATGTATAATACATCTTTATCCATAATACACACAACTAAAATTGTGCTGAAAGTGTGAGTAAATGCTTCTACTCATGTATAATACGCACCCCTTGTTTGGTAATCAAACCCTATAAATTGTACCTCTCCAATTTCATTATAGACAGGGTTTTCTAATCGTCTTTAAAAAATGATTTAAACATGGAATAATATTATTCTAATTTTGTTTTATGATAATTCTTATTTTATTTTACAGCAATTTTTTAAAGATTTTTGTAGCTGTGCATAATACACCCACCTGATTGTGCTTATTATTTTTTAGAAAGAAAAGTATATTATACATGCAGAATTACAGTATTCAGTTGTGAAACCAGAATAACATCATATTTTTATTACTTCAAAGCTTCCAAGAAAAATAAATTTTGGCATTAAATGACCCATGAAAGATTTGATATGCCACTCAACAGACAAACAAATCAGTCTATCAACAATTCAAAGATAATAAAGAAAAGGAAGCTGTGGAGAGTCATGATTGCTTACATACTGACACAACATGGTATTTTTTTAAAACGAGAATGGAAAATAATCTTCAAGTACAGAAGATCTTTACAAGTAATAAAAGTCGCTGTAAGTAATGTTAAAGAAGAAAGAACAGAAAAGTGAATAAAATCATTTGGAAAAGTAACGAAGCTTTTATAGCCTAATTAATCTATTAGGTTGGTGCAAAAATAATGTCGTTTTCTCACATATGTTACTATGTGAGAAAACCTAATATATATAATATAAATAAAATAATTATTTATTTAGGTATTAGGTGCTAAATATACATTTCTGTGGCTTATATCTTTTTAGATTTATTTATAAATAAATAAATACGCTGCACTTTGTTTATATAATAAAACTGAACCTCAAAAGAAGGTTATCATGAATATTTTAAATAAAGACAGATACTAAAAAATAAAAATCATATCTAATGCTTGTATAAATATATCCTGAGAATTTTGCCAAGATTGGCTGTTTAATACCAATTTTAATGTGAAAACATTGACTTTTATAAATAATTCTGTTGTGTATATATGCTTACAGCTATATCACATTGAAACATTGGTACTTGTCTGATCAACAAAGTTAAGCAATCTTGAGTTTGGTCACTACTCAGATTATACATTCAGCTATCCCCAGGCATGGAAATTATTTTTTTTTTTTTTAGTAGATCCAGGTAATAGCAGACTTTAAAAAATTAAGTACTAGCAGAATAAAAAAAAGATCTTATACAAGTTGAAGTTATTAAAAAAAGGTTCATAACATTCATCGAGAGGTTCGTGGGTTAATGTAACTTTAATAAATTTGTTTGCAAAGATGTTTTTTGCCATTTATATCATTAACTTTACTAATCTACTTTTTATATGAATGATTCATGTAATATCAATTGAATTGCACCACATATTTGATTTAAAAAGAACTGATCTGACATGCAAATTTTCAGGATAACAGCTGCGACATTACTCTATTTATTGTTCATGCCACATTGACTGAAAAAAACTCCTACAACAAAAAAAAAAAAATTCTCAAATTATCATATTAGTAAAAAAATGCACTCTCTTAAAGTTTTAAAAAATTCAACTTTCGCGTTGTGACTGCACGCTCCATAAGCTTCTATTCTTTAACAATGACATATTTCGATTTGCATTTAATTTTTTTGAGTCTGCTATTACCTGGATCTACTAAAAAAAAAAAAAAATAATTTCTATGCCCAAGGATGGCCGAATGTATGGCCGAAATTACTAGCAGAATAAAAAAGACCATGTTTTTATATATATATATATATATATATATATATATATATATATATATATATATATAATTATTTATATATTATATGTGCAGTACTTATTAGAAAGCGCTCAATATCAGAGATAGAGCTAACATATTTGGTTGGATTGATGTGAGTTTGTGACCCTGGGTTTCACGCTTTTGGGATCATTAGACAAATTTGTCTGATCACAAAACCATGAACCCAGGGTCACAAACTCACATCAATCCAACCAAATACATATATATATATATATATATATATATACTCCTTCTACCATGTTTTATCTTCACAAAAATCAGATGGGACCAAAAATGCAGTATTACTGATATATCTATCCTGGATCTGCTCAATCCACACTTTCCAGCACCTTGATAGCATTAAAAAATGTCATAATATATTTCCACTCTAAAGTCTCTTTCCTACAGATGCAATGTTACAAGCTTATCTCTACTCTGTCACTTTTCCTATTGCAAATGTTCAGATGAACTCCACTGTTTAGTTCTATCAATTCAAATTTTTTTACACTTAGGACTTGCCAAGTTATGTCCACAGAATTGAATCACCCACATTTCTTATGTATACCATTTGTTAGGAGGAAGTTCCACTTTTCAGCTTTTTCCCTAAGAGCTGTTACTTTGTGGAACAAACTCCCATGTTGAACGCTGCAATCTTAACCTCTTCACGGCAAGAGTCAGTCACTATTTATCCTCCTTATCTTCACTTCCCTATAACTCCTTTTATGTTCATAGCACGCACCTCCTTCAAGTAAACCACTACTTTAGAATTGAATCTTTTGTCTCAATATCTGGAAATTCACCAAAATTGATTAAAAAATTAATAAAGATCTTCCTTGTTTTAATAACATTGATGTTATAATGGCTTATCTGTTATATAAATTATGCAACTTTTTATTTTTCTCTGATTGAAAAATTGTGCTATTATTTACCTGATCTCTTCATTAAAGCAGGACATCAAACAAGTTCAGTTTTACCTGGATAGTGCTATACACATTCAGGCCAAGGACAAAAATTGCGCAGTTCCCATGACCAAAGTCATGCTAGCATCAGTATTACACTGATTCAACCTCACTTATTGCAATGAGGAAAACATTGCTGCAGGCTTGAAATCCCTGGAAGCAGGCACCTTCACCATTTAAAATAATGAGAGAACAGATACTATGTTTTCATCCCAGCTAAAAGGCTTGTAAATGGAGCAATAATTCTCATCTAGTGAGGTTGCTGTTTCATATTTCTCATGTTGACTTATCACATCCAGTTTGAAATCTTCAAATGATTGGAGAAAAATAAAACAATACAAAATAGATATGTAAATCACCACAACAGAATGAAATCACTACATGAATAGTGTACACTAGGACTTGAAATTTTAAATTGCAAAATATTATGATAATTTTATTGGATTTATATATGAGATTGAAATTTTAATGCATAATATGGTACGACTTTTGGAAAAAAATTGCACTGGGATTACTCTACTTTGGAGTTATATTATCCTCAAGAATGCAATTCATTCTGTTTTTAGTTTCAGAAATATGACATTATACTTAAGTCATATTATACACAAGAAGATATTTTTTTAAACAAGACCAGCATATTCAAACCCTTGGTCACTCACGATGGCTTGTGGCATGATACTAGCATAAACATTAAGGACTTCTGAATGATTCTGTCTAACCACTTTCATTTACAAGGCTTCGGCTAAACAATTGTTTGGTTTTCAGATACTTTCCAAAGGTGACATGTGCTGGAATTGCCTCCCCAGGTTGATATTATCAAGAAGTCACCTCCCTGGCAAAATCAAGCATATATATATATATATATATATATATATATATATATTAGTTTGGTGCAAAAATAATAACGTAATAATGTCGTTTTTTGAGGTATTTTTTAACGTCAAAAAACGACATTATTACGTCATTATTTTTGCACCAACCTAATATATATATATATATATATATATATCCAAGTATATGATTGGTGTATATGGAATGAATTCCAATAACCAACAATTACTATTCTTAAAAGAGTGCTCAATACAAAGTAGAGCAGATATAATTATTTATTTTTAAAAAAATTTATAACATAAATATGTTATAAAATCACTACAAAAATAGCCATTTTGTTTCAACACCCTCGGTGTCTTATCAAGTGATGAGGTTGAATGTAAAATAAATGGTTAATTAACAATCCTTCGCAAGGGGAAAACGTTGTTACAAAGGCTAGATGGACCAATCAGAACACAAGTATAGGAAAATTCAAAAAGCTTGATAATGAAGTCATGTTATAATATCTATTCAGATGTTTAAAATATGGGTAGTATTAAAAAAGAATTTATTCCAATGAATAATTACTAAATTATATGATAAAATTTAATATTAAAATTTAAAACTGCTAATTACAAAATCAAAATTTAAAATTTATTCGCTATTAAGTTTACAACTATAAAATTACTGAGGAGAAAAGAAGAAATATATGTTATTCAATTTATTTTTTCATTGAAGTTACTTTAGCTAATTTAATATCCGGTCCTATTACAATGTATACATTTTAATCCTCATGGTGTGTGAATGGGGTCCTAAACTCACGCGTAAAACAAACGCAGTCAGATTCTAATATATAAGCACCATGACATATACACACACAAAAAGAGACAAGACAGAGAACATCTTCACGGTCTGTCATGAAAGAAAGGGGGGGAGTGGGGGAAGTGGGAGAAGGGAAACCAACACACACGTACATACATACATAATTAAAAGTGAATGCACTTTCCATACACATAGATACATATAAATACATGCACACACATCCACAGACATTGACCCAGACAGTCGGATACCACAACCGATAAATATTTAAGACAGAAAATGTCATTGCATGAATGTTAACAACCTATTGAAATCTAACTTAAGTGAGTAAATATACAAAGATAAAAATGATTAAAATTAATATTATTTAATATATTAAAATAGTGTGTGTAAATATAAAATCGGACATCAAAGTCAACACCCATCGGTAACTACGATGTCCACCTCATATACATATATATATATACACACACACATACATACACACACACATACGCATATATACACATACATATATATATATATATATATACATATATATATATATATATATATATATATATATATATATATACATATATACACATACACACACACACATACATAAATATGCATACATACATACACACCAAAATATCTACACATACATACATAAACATATACATACGTATACATTTCTATGGTATCAAGTACACATACACATACATGTACATATACACATATTTACCCACAAATATACACACATATATGTGTACACATACTCACATATAAATACATATATATACACAGCAATACACAAATATACACATATATACTAACCCATGTGGCCGTAATGACATACCTAAGTTTCTCTACCTACACGTACACATAAACAATTTCATATACAGTAGGTGTCAACATACATATATACAACTGCAAACCCACATAAGTAAACACACACACACACACATATACATATATATACATACACATACATATACACACACACACACACATATATATATATATATATACACATATACATATGTGCATACACACATACAGAAATATACATACACATAAATATCTACATAAAAATACCTATCTATAATAACAAATACACATATATACGTACATACACATAAATACAACGACATTTAACCAAAAACATATATAAACATACATACAAACATACACATACATAGGCATAGACATACCTCGATATACATGCAAACACAAAAATACATGTATCCTAACATACATATATAAAAACACATTCATACCAACATAAATATACGTAAATAAATTTAGGTACACAATATAACAATACACATACAAACATATATACATATATATATACATACACATACACATACATATACTCATATATATATATACTTACACATACACATAAATGCACACATACACATGCACACACATATATATATATATATACATACACCTACACATATATATATATATATATACACACATACATATATATACAACTACATAAACATACAGACACATATATACACACATAAAAATACATATATACATGCATATAAGGATACATACCCACATATATATACACACACACATACCCACATCTACAAATACACATACATACACATATACACCAATATTTTTAACCTCTTTTCTTCTTCTCCTCCTTTTCACCTTCTTACTTTATATATATATATATATATATATATATATATATATATATATACACACACACACATACACACACATAAATACATATACATACATACACGCACATACACACATATATCTATATACACACAAACAAATACACACACATACATATATATATACATATATATATACAAAACTTAGCAACATATTAATACATTAAAATACAAACATACACATTTCGCAGTACAAACACACATAACTACACACAAATATATATATATATATATATATATATATATATATATATATATATATATATATATATATATACACATACAGAAAAATGAATAACATTATGTAGTTATACCATACACATTCATATCGTCAGATTGACCATCAGGCAATAAAAGTTATAATCTATTAAACTTACAGCTACATATCATTATCATTTAAAGTATACAACCCCTATAATAAGTTAAATTTATAACAGTGTTTACAATTAACCGTTAGTTCATATCTTTGATTTAAGAGATCAGCCTTGTTTTTAAATTTCAAATTTTTCGTTAAGACACAGGTAACATGGGGAATATAGGGAGTTACATGTCCGGGCTTTCTTAATCAATGTCCATTTAACCGTAGGTGTTTTGTTCTTTTCTTTTAGATTCCAAAAGTACTTGGACAATGAAGTCATGTACCTATAGTCACTGTTATTATTTTACATTCAACGTCATCACTTGATAAGACACCGAGGGTGTTGAAACAAAATGGCTATTTTTGTAGTGATTTTATAACATATTTATGTTATAAATTTTTTTAAAATAAATAATTATATATATATATATATATATATACATATATATACACACACACACACACACACACACACACACACATATATATATATATATATGAATATCAGTGTGCCATTGTGTCACACTTTTTGAACTTTACTCCTAGAGGCTGTGGCCCAACATATCATACCATTTTGGAATCAGGCCAATTCCATGAGCATATTAAATCATTTAAGGCTGGATTCAGACTTGCACTTCTGAAATTTTTGGTTCTTAAGTTTTGATTACTATGATTGTTTTTGGATTCTGCCCTATTGGCTTCCACTGATAAAAACAATTAAAGGCACACACCTCCAAGCACCTGCAATCCTGAAATTTTGGATTCCCAAGTTTTCATTACTGCGATTGGTTTTGCCAATTTTTTTATGCAACTTTTTTTAATAAATTTTTTTTGTATGATAACAATTTTTATAACTTGGAAATAAATTTGGGAATAATCAAAATTAATTGTGAAATTCAGCAAAAGTCATCCATGAAATAAAATTAATTGTTTATACAGAAAGTAAGGACCTATGTATATCAAATTATCTTTAAATTAAGTGGTGGCAGAATGATTATTATTGAACTTTTAAAAGTTAAGCTTAAATATTAATGCAATACTTAAATGCAGCAATCAATTTTGAGTTCCTCTGTAGTCTATTGTTGACTATCACATCTACTCTTACTCTACTTATTGTAATGAAGCCTAATCAAGAGCCCTCTGCAGGAGGTAAATTAAATGCTGCCTGATATATATATATATATATATATATATATATATATATATATAAAACCTATCTTAATGCTAGAATATTAGTATGTACTTATCAGTAAATATAAATCTGTAGCTTTAGAATAACTGAAATACTTTTACTCATTCAGAAGGTTCTCTTCTTTCAACAGGTAAGTGTTATGCCTGTTGAATGTTGTTTAGCCGTATCTTCATTAAGTGAATTTCCCACAGTCAATGAAAAGTAGAAAAACAAAAGATGTCAATAAAGCAACTAAGAACGTACAAAAGAAAAAATTCTCATTCCAGGGAACAAACAGACCAGATACATTTGTCGGAAAAATGGGTAAAAATTAATGATAAACAATAAATTCTGCATATATTAATTATATGCAGGCTTTCACACATCCACATGCTTTTCTATCAAGATCTTTTTCTATGTGACCTGTCCCTTCAGGACGTAGGTGATCATAACTCTCCACAACTTCCTATCCTCTGTAGCTGTAAGCAATGTTTGCCATCCATTTGCATGTGTGCATTAGGTACATTACTCACTCCTTCCCTGTCTCTCTTGCTTTCAGTATGTCTTGTGAGTGTCAAATTCTCCAAGCCTTAGGAGGCACAGTGGAGTAATGGATAATGGCTCAGATTGAGGAATTGGAGAGCCGAGTTCAAATTCCAGTCAAACCCATTACATTCACTTACGTGCTAATACCCTTGGGAAAGGTATGAATCTTGTTCTTCTCCCCTAGCTATGGGTAAATAGCAGGACAGACTAGGTTCTATAGCCTTGGATGGCAACTGGTCTACTGTAGAAAGAAATGGCAACATACTGTGGGAAAAAATAGTCTGCCTTGTCAGTCATGTATCAAAAGATACATGATCGCTTAAGCGTGTATCACGCATGGCAGATAACTGTCTGATCAGTATATCATATCACAATATGATCATTCTAGACAGTTCTTACCTTGACATATAAATATGTCAGTGTGTGTATATTAAATACCTATTTCTGTAGGTGGATGTGTGATTAACATATGTAAAGTTATGGTCATCATAAGTGAAATCAATGAGCCAAATACAAACTCCAGCCTAGTCTGTTGCCTCAATGCCTTTAGGAAAGGCACAAAACCATTTCTTCACTCCTTAAGGGATAAACAGCATGAGAAGTAGGGCTCTTTAGCATTGGGTGGAGAAAGCAATGGTAAACCACTCCACTATCTTTCATAACTATTCACAGATAATATAGAAACAGAATTTGTTGAGAGCCATGTTTGCCTATATCCTGAAGGACATGACATTTTAAAATAAAATTATATAGATATAATTTCCAATTATTAATATGATTCAGGTTATTAAATATAAATTCAAACTCCACCTCCCTGCTCTCTCTCTCACTTTCCCCCTCTCTATCTCTCTCTCTCTCTCTCTATATATATATATATATATATATATATATATATATATATGTGTGTGTGTGTCTGGGCATGTGGCTGAGTGGTTAGAATGTTTGCATTCTGACCATGAGACAAATGTTTGAATCTCACCATGGTCAATTTGTCAGGAAGGAGATGTTATTGGACTGGAGGGATCAATCCCAGCATGCAGCACCTTTGGAAAGTGCCTGAAAACCATACCACGTGTTGACCCGAGCCTTGTGGGTGAAATTGGATAGATGGAACATGTCTTTCTATATAGTTTGCATTGTGAAGTTTAAGTGTTTTTACATTAAAGGTGAAAATGGAGAAAAAGGAAAGGAAAAACATTGTACAAACAGCAAAAGAGTTATGTGCCATTTATGGAGATAGTGCCATAACTGAAGGTACTGTAAGTACATAGTTTACTAGGTTTGGAATTGGAAATTTTTATCTGCAATACTGAAAATGTCTGACAGGTGTGAAGTCATTGATAATGACAAAATTGAAATGCTGATTAAAAATAATGCAGGCCACATGACGTTACATTGCCAAGATACTCCTAACATCTCATATAAACATTGTAAGGCTTATTAAATACTCCTAACATTTCGTATAAGTATTGTAAGGCATTTGAAAATACTCAGATGCTAGGTGAATTGCTTCAATGTTTGGGTGTCTCACAAAAAAAATTTAATGGACTGTATTTCCATCTGTGGCTCTCTGCTCCATTGCAACAAAAACAATCCAAGAATGATCACAGACAATAAAAAAAAAAGATGTTTACAATGAAATGAGCCACCATTAACCATTCCAAAAGCCAGCCTGCATTGAAAGAAGCTGATGCTGCGTATAAGAAAGAGAATTTTTATATTATGAGATCCTTCCACAAATTCAGATATTGAATTCAGAAAAGTACTGTTACCAGTTGGACAGATTAAATGCAGCAATGAATGAAAAATATCTGGAACTGGCCAATTGGTAGGGTGTTGTTTTCCATCAGGACAACACCAGACCTTACATCTCTTCACAGATCTGGCAGAAATCAGTACAGTTTTCTGTGATGTTCTACTACACCAGTTGTACTCACCTGATCTTGCATCTTTAGATTATATCTCCTTTCAGGTGTGCATATATTGAACTTAAACCTCTCAAATATCTTTCTTCTCATAGGAGGCAGTTTTGAAAAAAATGTTTTGGGTCCACTATAGATGTTGCTCAGAAAATAATCAGCTGCTTGTAAACACCTTGGAGGACATTTCTAATTCTCACTGTCACGGTCAAGCAGAAAACATAATGAAAGATGGCACACATCCTGGGTACCACTTGTTTGATTTCTTACACTTGGGGTGACATTTTACATTTGGTTCACTGTGTTGTGCTAGACAATTTCTCTTGACAGAATCTAACTTACATATTTATAAGTCTGCCATTTACCTCATGCTTTGAAATTTGCTGCCACATCTGGTGCTCCTGCTATGTATTTACAGATTCTTGATAAACTACAAAGAAGAATCTGCAATGTTATTGGTCCTGACCTGACATCTTGGCTTCAGTCACTTTCCCACAATCATAATGTGGATTTTTGTGTCTTTTTGATAAATACTTTCATGGAAGTTGTTCTGATGAACTTCCCTCTGCAATACCTAGATATTATGATTTTAAGTGCAGTACTAGATTGGCAGGTAGGTCTCATCATGTTAGAGTTGAAATGGCTAGATGTAACAGTAAATTCTTTTCTAATGGTTTCTTTTCTCACACTTCGCATCGTTGGAACTTCCTGCTTTCCAGCCAACCGTGAACTTCAAAAATTTAAATGCAATGTCAATCATTATTTTCTGTCTTCTTAATTTCTGTTCTTTTATTGTTCTCTCTCATTAGTAATGTTTATTTTTAGTCATATTCTCTTGCACTCAGTAACCCCTTGCATTATTAGTATCTTTATTGTCTTGTCTTGCTTGGAATGAAATGATTAAAAAAATTACTTCTAGGACAAAGTACTTTTTGCACAGCTATTATCCTTGGGCCATGCATAAAACAGAAGCCTTTTAAATGTATTTTAATCATTATTACTTATCTTCAATCAAAATAGCATGTGTATTTGTTTCATTTGTGTTGTATGTGTGTGTGTGTATATATATATATATATATATATATATATATATATATATATATATATATATATGTATTAATTGTGTGTATTTTGGGCAGCATTTTTTGTCTATATTATTTAATGAAACATGCATCAATATATATATATATATATATATATATATATATATATATACTCGGGGGAAAAACAAAAAATAAAATTGAACTTTGGTAAATTTACCAATTATATAAAAAAAACTAATTCAGAAACTTGAAAAAGTTACACACACACACACACACACAGACACACACACACACACACACACAGACACACACACACACACATATATATATATATTAAGTTTCATTAAAAATGACTGACAAAGTGCTGTGGTTAAGATTTTTAATTAATATTGCATGTGTTCTTATAATTTTCTTCTTTTCTGGTCAACTGTTATGTAGAAATTGTCCAAATGTTTTGTATGTCTGATCACTTTTGGCTACACTTTTAGCTTTTATCAAGGATTAATTTTATTTTTATTTTTAACTGAATGTATGGATTCTTTATGTACGTCTCTAGAGTTATAGGAATGTTTTATTTTCCGAACATGGTCAGCACATTGTGGCCATTTTCAAAATTTTTTTTTTTTTTTTTTTAAGCCTAGCACCCCAAGCAAGGCATGAAGCCACTAGGATGCAGGGGGGTTGCAGAAGATTTGTAGCAAGAGCAGATAGGAGTGATAGAAGAAAGGATGAAGGGAAGGATAGTGTGCAGATCAAGGTAACTGGAGATGTCGATTGACATTACATTTGAATAGTTGGAGATTATAGCTATCAGGGAAACAGTAATTGGGAAGGGTGTTCCATAGGCGGGAGGTGCGAAGTATGAAGCTAATGGAGTAGAAGAGACGGCTACATTTTAAAGTTTCTACAGTGTAAGGGTGAGAGCGGGATGCCAGCCTCGTAAGGCGCTTGTATTCATGGAGACTGGGGACCAGGGAAAGCAGCTCATTGGAGCAATTGCCATGAAAGTATTTGTAGAAGAGACAGAGAGAGGCGATGGCGCATCTGTGAGATAGTGGCTGCAGGCGAGATGCCAGATCAGGGCCAATCACATTACATATCCGTCTCTGGATCTTGTCAAGAACTCCGAGGTAAACAGAAGGTGCCCCAGACCATATATGGCAGCAATACTCCATGCAAGGGCGAATGGTCGTTTGTATATTTGAAGTATCGATTCAGGGGAGAAAAATTTCCTGGCACGGCACAGAGAGCCAACTTACCTCGTGGTGGACGATGCAATTGACTCAATGTATTTGTTGCATCTCAGGTCAGCAGTCAACGTGAGACCGAGCAGACGCAGGGAGTCACTCTCAAGAAGTTGACTATCAGACATTCTAATGGGGGGCAGGTAAGGATATCTATGGTGGTTAATGGAGAGTAGTTTAGTTTTTGAGGCGTTAAATTTGACCATCCAATTGTTGCCCGAGTTAACAACCGATTGGAGGTCCATTTCAAGACGCGCAGCCAGGTTAGTTTTGACTGCGACATTAGATTTGTTTTTGAGGCAGGAGTAAATTGTAGTGTCGTCCGCGTAGATGCCAACTTGGGAACCTATGGCGTCAGGAAGGTCATTGATGAAAATAAGGAAAAGTGTGGGGCCAAGGATGGAGCCTTGGGGAACACCTGCGTTCGTGGGATAGGAACTGGAGGAGAAACCGTCGAGAACGACCTTCAATTCTCGTTTTGACAGGGATGATTGTATTAGATCAAACAGTTGACCAGTAATACCGTAACCCTGGAGCTTACGAAGAAGGCCGGCGTGCCAAACCCTATCAAACGGTTTGGAGATGTCTAGGGCCACGGCACGAGCCTCACCATTATTTTGAAGTGCTTGGTAGACGGTTTCAGTGATGGCCATAAGCACGTCAGCTGTAGAACGGGCGTAGCGGAAACCATATTGCTTGTCTGAGAGAAGGTCGTGTGTGATAAGGTGGTTAACCACTTCTGCGTTGATTAGTGCTTCGAAGACTTTGCCGAAGAGGGGTAGGAGACTAATAGGACGGTAATTAGCAGGGTCAGAGGGGTCTCCAGAGTTCTTAAAGACAGGAACAATTGAAGAGGACTTCCAGCAGCCAGGAAAGCAGGATTCCTTGAGGCAGTAATTATACAGTTTAGAGAGGGTGGGTGCTAGCTCAGGCGCGCATTTCTTCAAGACAATGGCTGGTATGCCAACTCCACCACTAGCCTTGTGGGGGTCTAATTTGGAGATAATACCCAGTACTGATGACGGGGTTATGCGTAAGCCGCTGAATAGGGCCTCAGTTCTTAGAGAGAAGTCAGGTATGGGTACACTGGTGGAGTCAAGCGTCGAGTTATATGAGAACTTCCGAGCAAGGCATTCAGCCTTATCGGTTGAGGAGGTCAAGACATCGAACTGGTTGAATAAAGGAGGTATGGAAGGTTTTCTATTGTTCAGGACACTCTTGCAGAGCCGCCAATAATCTTTGGAGCCAAATTTGCTAGATCCAATACGCTCCCTCATCCGAGCAGCAAATATTGTCTTAGCTTCGTTGAGGACATGCTTACACTCGCTACGAGCAGAGGCAAAGAGATGTCTATTGCAGTCCGACATATCGCTACGAAATATGTGAAAGAAGTGGTTCCTATGGGCAATGGCGGCTGAGCAAGCAGCAGAGAACCAAGGGGAGGAGTGCGACTTGACCTTAAATTTCCTTGAGGGGATGAAAGCGTCGATTCCAGCTTTAATCCAGGATGAGACCTCAGAAGCACATTCATGGACAGGGAGGGTAAAGACAACATCCCAGGGGACATCGCGGAGGAAGTCATGGAACGAGTCCCAATCCGATCGTTGGTAGTAGAACGGGGTTCTAGTAATGGGAGGTTCTTTGCGGGGTGTGGAGTTGAAGGAAATGTTAACAGATACCACGGCATGATTGGAGTTACCAAGAGGGCAGAGCTGTGTGGCGCTACAGGATTCGGGGATGGAGGTAAAACACAGATCTAGAAGGGAGGCCTTATCTGCCAGGTTAGGGGCAAAACGCGTGGGGAAGTTGACTATCTGCATGAGGGATTGAGAAATTGAGAAGTTAAGTGTTTGAATGCCAGCCCGGTCAGTAGTAGCATTCTCGAGCCACTTGGTATGATGGGCGTTAAAATCACCAAACAAGAATATGTGAGCAAACGGGTGGAGAGAGAGGGCCTTGTCTATGCTGTCCGATATGCTATCGAGTATCCCGCAGTCTTGAGAGGATGGAGAGCGATAGAGGAAGAAGAGATAGCTTACGGCATTGAGGAGAGATAGTCGAAGACACATATACGAATGGTCTGGTGATTCGAGAGACAACTCTCTGGCCAGGGGGGGTGATCCTTGACATAGACACCAAGGCCGTGCATGTGGGTTAGAGAGTCTTTCCTGAGGATAGGAAGGTAGCCGGGGATCGAGAGATCAGAGGAGGGAATAGATGGGACAAGATTTGTCTCGCACAGGGCCAGTATATCCGGGCTGTTGGCAGTGAGGAAAGATTCCATATTGCAGAAATTTGTTCTAATGCCACGGATGTTGCTGAACGAAATGTTGAAGGGTTTAGGTGATTTTTGAGGGGCTGGTTTAGGTTTACTTTTTTGGTTCATTTGAGTCTTCATGTGGAGTAATTGCAGGAAGATGAGAAGGCCTGAAGTACTTCAGGCCGTAGTCTTCATGTGGAGTAAAAGTTGAAGGATGAGAAGGCCTGAAGTAAGAGAAGCAGACGGTTATCGACCGCAACATGAGCAGAGAGGAGTTGGTACACCTGCATCATAATGTGGCCTCAAGGTTGCCCACTGAAGGTGACAGCAGGGACACCGTTCCATGCGTGACATGGCACTACAAACACCCCGGTATTATACAACTGTTGATCAGAGCGGCCGCTCAAGATGCTATGCAAGAGTTAGGGCTCCTAACTACCAGTCAGAAACAGCAACCAGTGAACTGTCAACCGTGTACCCTCAAAATGAAGAGGCAATGTCACAGACTGCACACGTCACAGGAGAAACACATCAGCACTTGTACAGAGGCCAGAGAAAGAGGGAGAGAGAGAGAGAGAAAGAGAGAGTACTGGGAACCCCTTCTTAGACAGGAAACAAGGTGTGAGCCTCTACTCTTGTCCAGGGGAAGGGGGAGGAGTGTTGACCGGGCGGTAGAAGGGTCTACCTACTCCTGTTACATATAACACATAACAGTGACAAAAGACAAAATAGAGGGATATGGGCGGAGAAGTAGTTGATAGAACCAGGGTGACACTAGGTGTGTGTTCGGGGGGGGGAGGATGAGACTTATTAATATTTAATCCTTACATAGGACTAAGTTTTAACTTAGTATAAGTCCCATTGTTCTATTCTAAAGACAGAAAAAATATGATTATCCACCTTTTTGTGTATATGGCATAAATGCTAGCTTACTTGTGGCTGTGGGTGGTAATAGCAGTCCGCATGCATTCTGATGGTCACCAGTGAGTTTGACACGTTAATGCATTTTAACAGGCAAAAGACAAGCCCACTGGGCCGATAGAATACTGAAGACACACTAACGCCAGGTGAAGAGACATTTTTCCCTTCTTTTCAGGTGTGGGGAGGATTTTCAACTACACAACACAAACTGTTATAAGTTAGGTTACAATGGTTAGAACAAGAATCAAAGTTAAATTAGTCGCACAGAGTGGGGCGGGAAGACTAAACAATAGATAAATAAAATAAGTACATAAACGTATATATATATATATATATATATATATATATATATATATATATATATATATACACACATAGAGAGAGAGAGAGAGAGAGATGCTTTGGATGCGTCTCAGGTAGAATGAATTTTTACTCACACATGGCAGAAAGTTAATGCCCTCTTCATTTCTGATGGATGCCAGTGATTGTATAGCCAGCCAGATCTCAATGCCCAAGCATCAAGTTACAGATAACGCAGTGCTGGGGGGGGGGAATGGTCAGCGACCATTCCTACCCGCCACAAGCAGTGGGCTTGGGAAAATATGCTTTTAAAAAATATTTAAACCACAAGGAGAAACAAACGGCTTCAAAATTCCACGAAGATTAAATTTTTATCTCGCAAAAGACAAGCCCACTGGGCCGATAGAATACTGAAGACATACTAACGCCTGGTGAAGAGACATTTTTCCTTTCTTTTCAGGTGGGGGGAGGATTTTCGACTACACAAAGCAAACTGTTATAAGTTAGGTTACAATGGTTAGAACAAGAATCAAAATTGATATTATTGAGTGTTGGCTTTTTTTTTAATTAATAATGCTTTCATTATTTTTAGTATTTTTTTTTTATATGTGAATGAGCCTATTATATATATATATCTATCTATAAAAGGCAGGATGTGTGTGTGTGTCTGTGTGTGTGTGTAACGCATGCACGTACGAAATTTTTGACGGATTTGCACCAAAATTTACATGCACATACTCCAAGTTAGCGGGAAGGCCAAGACCAACTTTGCATTTCCCAACTCCCATCGATAGTGGAAATAATCGAATTTTTCATGCTTCTACAGCAGTTTTCATGTAGTTTGCTGCCATTTTGTACTGGCCAGAGTAAGAGTCAATAGCTGGCTGCCGCGAATAGGCAGGAAGATTCTATTGGCCAGCATGAGAGCCAACAGCTGACTGACATGAATGTTAACTAGCATGCTAGGATGCAAAAAATTGATAGCTGCATTCGTCACAAGTGGGAAAAATTTAAATCTGCATGGTACTTTACTCCAATTGGCTCATTTACTTGCTTAAACTCAATGTTGATTCTGATTCCACAGAACTGAGTTGGGTGTGAAAAAGTATTTGTTCTTTTTTCGTAACAGATTTAATGTTTAGTATAGAGCTTAGAAAAAATTTGCAGTGTGAGATAGGCAAGAAGTAAGACATGTAGCAACATCAGCACGGCAAAGGGCACTCCTTTAAAGGCAAGGAAGGGCAAAATATTTTAAGTCAAGTGATAGCGATTACTGTATGAGTCTTACGATTTTTGAAACAAGCACAGGCAATGCCGGCCCATGCTGCTAGTATAGATATATATGTATTCACACATTATGAAATGGACAAAATCCGACAATTATTAGGCTGGTGCAAAAATAATGACGTAATAATGTCATTTTTTGACGTATTTTTTAACGTCAAAAGACAACATTATTACGTCATTATTTTTACACCAACCTAATATTTTAAGACATTTTTATGTTTATACATTGTTTTTATAGATACCAATATTTAAGTAAATGCTCTGTTTATAATAAACAGTATTAATAACATTTATTGGCATGAATGCCTGAGAAATTTTCATAGAAAATATTCGTTCTCCAACAGGAATCGAACATGTACGGAACCATCATATAGCCTGACGTGCCTTAACCCGTTGGGCCCCAGAGGGTCATTCGGTTAGCAAGGTCGATTTTACTGTCTTTAAAATACGATCTTCCATGAATCTTTCACGTACATTCATATCTGCTCAATGCACATCCAAATGTAAACAAATGACATCACACATTTTTATGTTTATACATTGTTTTTATAGATATCAATATTTAAGTAAATGCTCTGTTTATAATAACTGAACAATCCTCTGTGGCCCAATCGGTTAAGGCACATCAAGCTATATGACGGTTCCATATAGGATACAGGTTTGATTCCTCTCAAAGAACGAATATTTACTATGAAAATTTCTCAGACATTCAGGCTGGTAAATGTTATTTAATACTGTTTATTATAAACAGAGCATTTACTTAAATATTTGTATCTATAAAAAGAATGTATAAGCATAAAAATGTCTTAAAATAATTGTCGGACTTTGTCCATTTCATAATGTTTCATAATGCACAGTGACAAGAAGAATAAATGAATAAATAATAATTGAATAATTAATAAAACTAATTGCAAAAACAAATAAAAGATTATTGAAGCTATTTATATACAACTTAAGCAACAAAATAAAATACATCTATTCTAAGGGCCTAGATTTTCGAGTGCATATAAAAAAATAGTAATCATTACATATTGTTTTTACACACTGTTATCATGTGACGTTATGTGTTCTGCCACATTGAATTTAGCTTTAAAAAAATAATGACACTTTTAAAAATAATGATACAACCTGCTGCTTAATATACATTTTCTTTTTCCACTCACGCCCACTGACGATGACTTATGTAAGTCGAAAGCTTTGGTATACACAGCATGACTTTTACTCATTTTATGCATAAACAAGTCACATTTGCAAAGCCTTATTTGCACACTATAAAAAAAGATTAACAAATTTAACACATAAAATGTCTATTTTTTGTAACAAAGCATAAAAACACATATTTTATTACTTAAATATTATTTTTTAGTGGTTACCCATATTTAAGTAGATGCTCAGTTTATTTATTAAACAGTATATTTATTTATTTTCCATCAATTCTTTAAAAATTGCTTTGTTTATGTTAAGATATGAAGCTGAGCAAATATGTATATTTCAAGAGTCAGGGAAAAACTTGCATTTAAAGACACTATTTAACTTTGCTTGATCATTGACTCACTTAGTGGCCAAGAGTTCTAAAGCACGTTGGACATAACAATTGTTTCCTCTGACAAGGGGGATGCAGGTTCAAATCCTGCTGGAGAACACATTTTTTTTCTTATATAGTCAGGCTGGTAGATATAAATAAATAAATATACTGTTTAATAAATAAACAGAGCATCAATTTAAATATGAGTATCCACTAAAAAATAATATTCAAGTAATAAAATCTGGCAGATTAATAAAAAAAAAATCCATCACTTCATTATATCTCAGTTATTATTGTGGGAAATGGAATTAGCAGGCCAAGTTCAAATTTTGGCTGGGACAGTGATATTCCATTGCTTGAATAAATCACATCTCCTGCTCCAGCTGTGGGTAAAATAGTTGAGCACGCTGGGTTCTTTAACCTTGGCAAGACAACCATTCTATAAAAAGAGCAACTCTGAACTCCAATTCCCTGCCCACATGTATGACAAGATAAGACCTATTATGCACCCTGCTTGACAAACATGGAGAAGGTATGAGTCATTCAATTACCTTAAAAAATGGTAGCCATAACTGAATAAAAACATTATATATATATATATATATATATATATATATATATATATATATATATATATAAATATACATATTTTTTCTCCCTAGTAGCACAACTTGATGTTTCCTGCCCAATGCAATCTTCAGCTTCTGAGTTAAGACTAACTGTCATATAATTCAAATTTTACTAAATATATCTGGTTATCATAATGAGAAGGCAGTAAATATTTTATATGGAGATTGTTTTTGTTAATTTTTTTTATGTAAAATAAACATAAATAAAAAAATGATGAATTTTATATGTAAAATAAACAAAAAAATGATGAATTTTGTATGTAAAATAAACAAAAAAATGATGAATTTTATATGTAAAATAAACAAAAAAATTATGAATTTTATAAGTAAATAAACAAAAAAATGATGAATTTTGTATGTAAAATAAACAAAAAAATGATGAATTTTATATGTAAAATAAACAAAAACATTATGAATTTTATATGTAAAATAAACAAAAAAATTATGAATTTTGTATGTAAAATAAACAAAAAATTTATGAATTTTGTATGTAAAATAAACAAAAAAAATGATGAATTTTATATGTAAAATAAACAAAAAAATGATGAATTTTATATGTAAAATAAACAAATACACACATCCACACACATTTATTTCAAATAAAGGTAGAGATAAAATATAAATATAAATATTCAAGGATTGAATTAACACCTGCACTCAATGTGTGATATTATATATATATATGTATATATATTTTTTTGTGTGTGTGTATCTGAAAGCTCAGATATAACTAAAATACATATCTATAGAAGAACTATATGAATAAAGACAAAAAGAAAATGTATCATAACTGATGTGTTTCATCTACTGATGGAATTTATCACAGCAAATTTAAGGATTTTATCAAGTATTTATAAACAGAAGTAAAAATATGTTAGTTTTCCAAATTGTTAAATTTAAGCATGCTCAAAAATATACCTCCTGGCAAACAGAAATTCATGGTAAACTATAGTGGATGCTAAGTGATATAATTTAATGCTTAATAAACAAAGTCAATAGATGTTGTTATGTCATGGTTGAATATTTTTTTAATGTAATAAATACTTATATTATTTTAGTTTGGGATCAATTTACATATCATATATTTTAAATAATAGAAGGTCTTGAATTTAACCATTTTCTTTTAATTTAAAAAAAAAATTATAGTTATATTAGCTTTGGAAAGGAGTATTTCATTTAGGAAAGAAGAAATTTAAAAAAAATACAGGGTGCAAATTTATATTTTGTTAATATTCAGTAGTACCACTCTCAATAATTTTCTGTCAGCAACTGAAATATATATATATATGCAGTGATGTGCCTAAAGTCATGAGATGGATGCTTAGTATTGTGTAATCCTCATGAAGTGGCTTTGATTCCACAAGTAGTTAGAAGACCTCTGGAGAGATGTTGAGCTGTGCTGTCTTGATAGCTGTCCTTAGTTTCCCACTGTTTGTCACTGCAGGATCTTGCATGTAAATAGATTTCTTCAGCCTGTCCTATAAATGCTTGACTGGTCTCATGTCAGGTGGATATAGTAGCCATGTAATTAATTTAGAAGTCACCAGAAAGCTCTTCAAAATAAACAAACCAATTCTGGGGTCAATGTCATCAGGCTCAAGTTGGGCCTGATGACATGGTTTATTATATTATTGATATAACCCATTGTTATTGCACTATATGGTATCCAAAAATGGATGCAAATGGTCGAAAAACTACGCATTGTAGTGTCCAGTAGTCAATGATATGTTTAGGTGAACCAGCAGACTCAACCCATGCCACAGGAAAACCAACCCTAAACCAGAACTACCACCAATCTTTATGCTTTGACAACTGGGGTCCTACAATGCTTGCACCACAACATCAGTTTAAAACAGTTAAAGCCATGGCTCATCTGACCCTGCCACATCATTCACAGTCTAATTAGTGATGTCATAACTCAGGTGGTGCAATGTTTCCAGTGTCATCATGTTAACAAGAATATCAATGTAAATCATCTTCCTCTATGGAAGCTAAAGAATGCTGGATATTTATCCGGTACCTCCTGTATTGAGTCTGAACATGATTTGGGTTATTTTGCTTGTCATTTATCATAGACAATTCTTTCCAAACACCTCTGGTCATGATCATTAAAGACTGACCAAATGTAATGTCCACTGTGAATGATGTCTTCCAACAGTTATTTCTGGCACATTGCATGAAACTGTGTATTGAAAGATATCAAAAGTCCCCTTGATTTCAGAAATAGTTACCATCTGATACCCACTGTCATGTATTGTTTGAAGACGCATCTTTTTGCTATGAGCAGCCTACCCTGTATGATTCTGGCTTATCATTGGTAAGATGTAAGTTCTACCTGAGTGGCTTCTTCCCATGTACTGTTGTTTTGTAGAACCAATTCACAAAATGATGCTACCCAATCCCTATAATCTTAACCTGTTCAAGTCTAAGGTTAACTGGTATCTTCCCCATATATCCCCATAAACTGTGCCTCTTACTCTGTAACGTTCTACTTTGAGTGGCTCTTGAGCTTTTTATAGAGTGAAAATTATAGTAAATAAAAGATGCTTCACAACTTGTTTTTTTTGTTATGAGTTCATAAACTTGCATTATGATGTAATAAAAAATACCAAAGTGAGTTAATGATGACTGACATGATAGCAGCTGATGCTACTACTGTATTAAAGAACCAATGAAATCAAACTTGACCATTGAAAATTATATATATATAATTTATTTTTATGGTCAAGATTAATTTCATTAGCGTTGCAAGTGTTGACAAAAAATTAAACAATTTTGTTCATAATTATAATATTAAAAAGAATAAACACTAATAGCAACTAATAAAAATTCAGAAAATATTTCTTTGTTATTCTTGGTATTGCCTTATCCGATTTATGTCCAAAAAATTGTTATTTCATCTGAAGAACTATTTGAATGTTAATGACCCTTCTCCAAACTATGGAAAATACCAAAATATTTGTTGTTTCCAAGAATATTTATATCTTATCAAGGAATATGAACCAGTTATTCCCATTTAGCTAACTGCTTTTTTTTTTTTTTTTGTATTCTGGTTCTTTGTATATCTCCTTTGAATATTTTTTACAGGTAGCATATGTTGAAATACCTTTTCAATATTCAAAATTTTATATAACCTACAAAACTTTTCAATCGCCCACCATTTTCTGTTGAGTTGCTCATTTCCTACTTAGCAATTGAAATCATCTAATGGTGGGCAATACCATGATATATAATAGTTTAAATAAGCAAATGACAGTACAATGAACGCTATTCTCAGGTCAGTTTATCAGATGCTGCTGATGATGATCTTATCCTCATAATAAGGAGACATTCTGCATCACGTGTATTGACTTAATATAAGGAATTGATTATTGAGATCAGAGGGAGAGAGAGTGTAGCATCATTAATAAAGAAGGGTAAAAGATAACCTTTTTTTTTTTTTTGAGCAACTGAAAGAAATTGAGGCAAAAAAAGAAAGCTGCAGAATACAACAACATGAAAGCTTAGAAAACATTTTTAATATTTTTTAAAAATTTACTTCACGATGATGCATTTTCCCAATTATTATATTATTACTATTTTTTCCTATCATATTATTGTTGCTTTCTGACAACACGAATTTGATGCACACTTCATTATTAATATTATTTTATTACATCTTTTTCTTTATCTTAGTTCCATTAATTTTTCGCACAATAATCTGGATCAATATTTGATTATTTTATTTATCCCTGTAGACATCTTGTGGAATGTACAGCTACAACTATTATTTCCAGTTATTTTGTCCAACATCTGTATCGTGTGAAACTGATGTTGCTGTGGTTTTAATAGCAAGGGAATTTTTATGGAGACAAGGCACTGATGAATACCCAAGAAGGTTTGCTGTACAATGCCATAGGTGCTCCAAGTGGTCTTCTAGAGAAGAACTGGATTCATGAAAGGGTATTGGTTCAAAATGAATGCAAACAGGTTCAGCCAAAATTCAACTTAATTCTATTTGCCATACTGTTAACTGCTAGGTCATCTGTACTTCTTTGGTTAATATATTCCTCATTTTTATAATTATTTTTTTTACTAGTTTTTGTACATCTTATTCATGTTACTTTTTATCCAGGGTTGATAAACTTTTTGAGCTATGAAGTAAACAGCATGAAAGTGAAATACAAGCAACGAGATATTTAATCAATTGTGTTGGAGATATGACAGAGCATAGGGAAAAGAGGATTCATGATTTTTCAAAAGGTGATATTGTAAATTAAACATAAACTATCCCAGCCAAAATCAAAATGAAACTTGGTTCACTGGTTTTCTTTACCATATAAGATAAGATAATAAAAATAGTAACGCATGTTGATATATGTAAAATTATATAATTTAATCTATGTCAAGATCTTGTTAGTAAGAGTGCTCAGAAGACACTGAGAGCAATAATTAATATCAATAAATGAAAAAGTACATGGTGCCTATTTAAACCAGCTATGAGTTTTAAAATGTTAATGCTCTTCAGAGTTAAGATAAAATAATTGTATTATTGACACTGCATATATTTTTATAAATGCTTGTCAAATACACTAACTAAATTTTTACAAAGTGTATATATATATATATATATATATATATATATATATATAGTAACATTGGTATATTTTCCAGGTGGATCCTAGTAATATAAAATTTTAAAACTGATCCACAAAAAGAGCTCAATGTATTTATTATTACAGAGCAAATAATTAATAAACAATAAAATCCTAAATCACCTCATATGAGGAATAGCCTATTTTGGCAGATGAAGATATCAGTTGTCTGTCTTATCAACCCTGGAATGGACTGAGTTTGTGTAAGAAATAGAAATTTAACTGTGAAAAGTAAAAAAAAACAGTTGAAAAACTAATACAGAATTTATCCATTTCAATGTTTCAGTCAGATGAAAGGCACTAGTCAGATGTCAGGGGATATATATATATATACATATATATATATATATATATATATATATATATATATATATATATATATATATATATATATATATATATCGACAAGTTCTATCAAAACTATTTATTAACTTTTTCAAATTTCCTAATTAGTTGTTTCATATAATCCATAAATTTTTTATCTTATGATTTTGGCCCAAGTACTTTTGAATATTGCTACATTTACTTTCAAGGATTTTGTTTTTTGTGTGATTATATAAAAACAAAATCTTTGAAAACAAATGTAACAGAATTTGAAAGTACTCGGGAGAAAACAAAAAAATAAAAACAAACTTTGATAAATTTACAGATTATAAAAAACAACAAATTTAGATATTTGAAAAAGTTAATAAAAAATTAGATGGACAGAACTTGTCGACATTATTCAACAAAACATGTTTGAAAGAATTCTTGCTACCTAAATACACCTATAGATCATAGTTCATCTACTGTTTCACACCTCTGATTTTTTTTGCTGTCAGGGTTCCACTTACTTTCCTCATCTGTTGAGGATGCTGGTTTAGTTGCCAACCACCTAATCACTCAAGTTTTGAATTCAGAGTTGTCCTACTCCTATACTGGTTGTCATCCAGGGCTGTTATATTTCTCAGTTTGAGCTGCTATTTATTACTCCATCATGTCTCCACCATGCACACACACAAACAAACACACATATATATATGTTATATATTTTTCCATGTTAATGTAAAAAATAAACATAGAAAATACTCTACCATAATGGGAGTGAAATATTCAAATGAGAGAAAGAACATCTCGAGTAAAATTCTACTGTTCATAGTATTTACTTTTAAAAAAAAGTACTTAATACAAAGTAGAGTAATATGTAAAAAATAAATGTAGAAAGTGCTCTACTTTGTATTGAGCACTTTTTTTAATAGTAAATAAAAGTGGAATTTTACTCCATCTGTTCTTTCTCTCATTTGTATATATTATATAGATACACAAAAAAAATCAGCCATTTTAGATACAGGAGTTGGACAAAATAATTGAAACACTTGTTAAATTCAAAGAAAATTTATTTAATATCTCCATGATATGGCAGCCCAAACTATCACTGATCCACCTCCATGCTTCAGTGTTGGAAGAAGTTTTAAAGTTCTTAATATAATAGGGTCTTTGAAATATAGAAGTGGAATTTGCACCTGTTCCAATCATTTTGTCCAACCCCTGGATCTTGTGAAACAGTTGTGTGGCCTTGGTGTAATCTGACAACCAGAGTGGATCATAATACATGGTTTATGTCCATATTATGTTAAAACACTGATTCTCATATGATCACCAAAGTTAAGCAATATTAAGCCTGGTCAGTACCTAGATGGGTGACTGCTTGACAATACCAAGTGCTGTAAACTTGGATATGCAGATAGTTGAGAATTTGAAATTGGAGAGCTGAATCCCAATTCCAGTCAAGTTTGTTATATTCACTTAAGCACAAATACCCTTGGGAAAGATATAAATCCATTTCTTCTCTCCTCAACTATGGGTTAATTAGTAATATCAGTAAATCATTATTATCTCCTAAAAATTCTTATAATCTAAAAACATTTTCTGGCCTTAAATAACCTGTAAAAGGTTGATAATCTGTAAAAAAACAAATCAATTAATCAATTTTACAGCACATGTCTGAACAAACACTCTCCCATGAGGTCATCAGTTGGGAATGAAACAACATCAAATGAACTTATTTATTGTGTGACTATCACAATTACAGCAAAAAGACATGGATTTTTATTGTTTTTAAACTTAAGCATTCATCTGCAGAACAATTTTACATTTTTTTAATTAAAAATAGTTTTGCTGATGATTCAATGATTGAAGCCCAGATAAAATTTTGGTAACAAAAGTTTAAATTTGACTAAGAATTAATTGAAAATGATCTATGTTTTGGAAAGCTTTCAACAAACAGTACATCTGAAAATAATAAGATTTGAAAATTAGAAATGCATTAGAGAATTTCCTGTCCAGGAAATATCCACCCATAGTAGATATTTTCAGTGTCTATTCTTCACATCTCATGCAAGGGTTTCTTTGGGGCAAAATGTCTGTTGGAATGAAGATTTTAAACTGTGGATGAGATTAACTAGAATGGTACAATGCAGACATTTAAGTTTTTAATGTCATGTGTCTTCATGATGTAGACAATCATGGCTCTCCACAGATTCTTTTTATTTATTATCTGTGAATTTCCATGATTTCTTGGGAAAGATAGTAGAGTCATTTCCTGTTGGTTTCTCTACATTTTGGAATATCAAATTTTCCTTTTCTTAGACTGCATACCACACAAGGTTAGAGAATGCAGCCTACCCTATCATTTAACAAATGGCTAAGAACAGAAGAAATCAATTCATGCCTTTCCTAAGGGTATTAGCATGAAATGAACGGACTAGGCTAAAAATTGAACTTGGCTCATTGATTCCATTTTCCATGCTAATAACTGATACATCATCTTAACATCCAAGCAGTTGTTACTGATTCTGGAAAAGAGAATTTACAGACTGCTTAGAAAAGTGGAAGCAATGCAGGTATAAGTGCGTGAGATCTCAATGGAACAATTTTGAAGCAGACTAAGAGGCAATTGCCTTAGGCAGACTACTTTTTCATTAATATTAAATGATATCACTCAATATATATATATATATATATATATATATATATATATATATATATATATATATATATATATACTCAACCATGTCTCTCCCACCACTCCTCGCTACCCTCTCTGTTAAATTATATAAACTTGATACTACCTGTCAAAAGTGTGAGCTTTCATTTCATTTTTGGAAGTGTTATCTGATGATCCAGCATCCCTTAAAAGAGCTCTGGTGAAATAAATTATTATAATGGAACCTTAAAGTGGTCTGTTTTTCTTTAAATTATTAGCTCTAGATTTACATTGAGCTCTCAGGATTTCATCCTCCTTGGGACTACCCATATGGATTACCAAGTTTTTCATAACTTAATTATATATATATATAATATATATATATATATATATATATATATATATATATATATATATATATATATGTGTGTGTGTGTGTGTGTGTGTGTACATGGTGTATTAAAAATACTTTTACTAACTTTGGGGATGGGTTCCTCACACAGTAAAATGTCTATATAAACATATGTCCAAAAGGCCATCATTGTATCTCAAAGCAGCAACTCGTAACAAATGTTCAAATTGTACTCTGCTTGAATCTACTCTCTACACACACATGCATCCATCAGATCATTGACTGATGGACCCTTTCAAATACTCCTATATGCTGTCAAATGGTTTTACAGGCCCCCCATGACATGTTGGTGAAGCGTTTCTGCATTATTAATATCTGCTGCATAAACTAATTGTTTTAGGTGGCTTCACAGATAAAAATCCAAAGAATTGAGGCTGGGGAATGTGCAGGCCATGGAACTGGTCCTCCCCTGTCTTTCCATCTTTCATGATATATGAAAGTGCATTGCAAACAATGTGATTAAAATGTACTGGAACCCCATCATGCATGAACCACATGTGTCTTTGTATTCACAGGTCTGGAAGTGTGTTCAAAATAAAGTCCCTGTAAACAGCTTCTGAAAGACATGTTGGCAGAAGATATGACAGTCACCTATAATTCCAGCCCAAACATTAAACATAAACTGATACTAATGTCAAGCCTGTATTGTACAATGGGGATTCTGATCAGCCCACAAATGTTGGTTGTGTAAATTTGCTATTCCATTTCTTGCAAATGTTGCCTCGTCCATAAACAAGACAAAAGAGACAAACAACGGATCGACAGTTTATGCAATAAACCATTGACAAATGTTCTAATGTGGTGAATGATTATAGAGTGAAAGACCCTGCATACATTGCAAATGATATGGATACTGGAGCTGTTCTTGAAGTACCCTTTATGTGGTACTATGAGATGTACATGCTATGTGCTAATACCTGGATCATCTCTGACAACCTGTAAAATGTGTTCTTTGTGGTCAGGCATACAAGTGGATCTTGTTCTTTCTCAATCCATAGTTTGTGGTGAAATGGATCCTGTCTTAGCAACATGACAATAAACAGCAGCAAAGGCTGGGTGACTCAGCTGCCTTTCATCTGGAAATGCAATATGAGACAGCAACATTGCGCCCATATGTACAAATCATATCTGCCTGCCTACTATATGAACATCCTACCATTGTTAAACAGAACACTTCTAAGTTAACTCACTACTACACATATTAAACACTGAAGACAGACTAGCCACAACTGTACACGAATAACAAATGTAACCTAGTTTACATCCTGACTACCATAAACTTTCTTTAAACTGTTATATTCTGTGCTAATAGGAATACATACTTGAAAAACAAGATGGATAAAATAAGTAATGGTTCATTGCAAAAAAAAACAAAAACAGTACAATAAGAATAAAAGTAAGAGTTATGCCCAAGGTCGTCACAAGTCAATCCAGTAGTGAGTGCTACTATTGGAAGTTTGGTAGTTCTCATGTAAGTCTGAGTCATACTCAACAGACTCCAGCTAGTCTCTGTAGTCTCTTAACTTACAGATACTTATATGTAGTTACTAACTATAGTGTAGTTACTCATGGGGGTGACAGGTTATTCCATTACATCAAAAACTTTACTAAAAAATGAAGGATTTGCAGGTATACGTTTATATAGCCTTTTGTTCTTGTTTTGGTTTAAGGAATCCATGCCCAAAGTTTGTTAATGTATTTTCGACACACCCTGTATATAGAGAGTGATAGATAGATAGATAGATAGATAGATAGATAGATAGATAGATAGGTAAGGTATTTGACTCAATAAAACACACATCAGTTTTCAATGTATTATGAGAATAGAGTATTTAAGAGAATTATGTAATTTATTCAGAATATAAATGACAACAGTCTTGCAATAAATCAATGACACAAAAACAGAAAAAAGGTAAAGACTAGAAAATGACTGAGAAAATGGGATATAATTTCACCAAATTGTTTTGAAAGTAGCTTTAAGAAAATAAATGGGAAAGGAATATATAAACACTCTATAATTTGCTGACAACATTGTACTGATATAACAATCATTGGAGGAGTTACAAGAAATAAAGAACTAAAATGTTCAATTATCACATTTCAAAACCAATCAGAAGAATAAAGGATGAAGAACTGGAAGAAGTTCAGGAATACATTTCTGTAGGACATGTGATAACATAAAAAAAAGTAATTAAAATTAAATAAAATGATTAGGTGGAAAGTATTTAGTAAAAATAATGAGATAATAAAAAGAATCTTGTTAATATGCATAAATTTTAAACTTAAAGCTTAAAGAAACAGTAACAAAAATGGAGATACCTATGACTAAGAGAAGAATAAAAGATGGAACAAAAAGTTGGTTGAATAGTTTTCAATAGATAGCAATTGAAGTAGGAAAAAACACATATAAGATAGAGAAATGAGATAAACGGGGTTTTGCAAACACAGTTGCAGTTGTTATAGGAGGATTTAGGAATATCTTTGTCCAGCACTATGGTTGCTGCTACTACTAAATATTAAGACCCATGCATGCACACACAAACAAACAAACATATATATATATATATTTATATATATAAATATATATACATATAATGTGTGTGTGAAAATATATAGAAAATCGGAAAGAACTCATTAGGTAAATAATCCAAAGTTCTTTAGTATTTTTGTTATTATTTTTAAAAAACAGTGCTCAATACAAAAGTAGAGCCTAAATATAATTATTTATTTAAAACTATGATTCCATTACTACATAAGAGTTCTCATGTTTCAAAACAAGAGCCAAAAACTTCAATATAATTATTTGAATTAAATTGAATTAAGTAACAAGCTCTGTTCCATCTTCAAAAAAAAAAAATTTGCTTGAAGATGGAACAGAGCTTGGTACTTTAATTCAGTTTAATTAAAATAATTATATTGAAGTTTTTGGCTCTTGTTTTGGAACATGAGAACTCTTATGTAGCAATGGAATCATATTTTTAAATAAATAATTATATATATATATATATATATATATATATATATATATATATATATATATATATATATATATTACAGTAAGGTAACCCTGTACAAGATTCTAGACTTGAATGTTTAAGATATTGTAGTGATTAGAGAAACATCCTCTTGGGAGTCAGTTCCACACACCAGTGGTTTGTGGGAAGAAGCTGCTTGAGTAGAACTTACTTCCCACCAATGAAATATGGAGGGAATATGGGTGGTTTGCTACAATGTAAGTGGTATGGTGGGTTCCAGCCATGAAGGTTAGACTTGGTGGAACCAAGGAATGTAGTTTGTCCAAACACTTTCCATGGAAATAGTGATAGAGCAGTGAGAGACTCACTACATACTGTCTTTGAGAGAGGGGTTGGAAGGTGGAAAATAATTCTTCTCCAACAAGAACTTGAAGAGGCTTTTAAACTCTATAAAGACTGGAAAGTGAGGATCAGGCAGCTCCCACCCAAATATGATAATAGTACTCCATTTTAGGTCTGATCTGGTTTTTATAAAGAAAGAGGATAGCATAAGGGTCAAGTCATTTTACCTGCATTTTTAGTGATGAATCAGATATGGGAGTTCCACTTGAGGTCAGCTGTGAGTTTGAGGACCAATATTCTCTCAAGAAACAGTGCCTTCTCAAGGGGGCATCCATCCATCAGGAATGGCAGTGATTGGTGGTGATAGTATATATATATATATATATATATATATATATATATTCAACAAAAATAATAATGACTATGAAACAGCCCTAAAAGATAGTGGGTTCCTAGCAACACTCACATACACACCACAAAAAAACAACAGGAAGAGAAACATCATATGGCTCAACCCACTGTACAACAAAAATGTAAAAACAAAAAAAAAAAAATGCAGGAAAAATATTCATTAAATCCATACACAAACACTTCCCCACCACTGAACACTCTCCCAAAGATATTTAACAAAAACACAGTAAAAATCAGCTACAGTTGCATTGAGAGCATGACACAAATAATAAAAAAGCACAACAGGAAAACAATCAAAAAGCCATCTGAACAAATCAAACCCACATGTGTCTACAGAATAAAGAAGGAATGTCCCTTAAATGGCAATTGCTTGCAAAACAATGTAATATATGAAGTCACTGTAACATCAGCAGATAATGAAGAAAAAATATATATAGGAGTATGAAAGGACCTTGGAAACTAAGAAACAATGCATACAAAACATCGTTTACAAATAGTAAATATGCAAACAGCACAATGGTTTCTAAATATATCTGGGATATTAAAAAAAGCTAATCACACCAGAAATATTATGGAAAACAAGAAAAGAACATCAGCCTACAACAATCAATCCAAAAACTGTAAACTCTTCCTGGATGAAAAAAATAGATATAATTACCTTCCCAGACCAAAACAAACTACTAAGTTAATGACAGAACTCATCTCAAAATGCAGGAAAATAAATTTTTACTACGTTTCTTAAAATTCAAAAACTGAAAATCAACCATCATAAATGAAAATAAATAAACAAAAACAAGTAAAATAAATTAATCGATACAAATCAAACTATAATTCAAAATTCTGATATTTCCTGACAGGAATCACATACTATGGAGAGGGTAACAGATGGAGCAAAAGGTCGGTTGAATGATGATAATATATAGTAATCAAAGAAGAAAATCACACAAAAGATAGTGAGGTAAATGGGTTTGCTAGCACATCATGGTTGTCAAGGAAAGATTTAGGAAATGCATTGTCCAGTAAGGTACCCACAAAGGCTGTTGCTGGTGACATGCATAAAGACACACACACACATTTATATATATATTTGGTATATTCAGGTAGAAAATTCTCATTTATGCATTATGAAAAGTGCAAATTGAATTCCAGCTGAGATCATGTTTACTTTTGCACAAATACTCTAGGGAAATACTCTTACCCTCAGCTATGGGTTAAATAGTAGGGCATATTGGCTTCTGAAGCCAATATGCCCTACTGGTAACCAGTCTAGCAGAAGGACAATTCTAAAACTGGTTGACCTGCTAAAGGGTAGATAGGAGCCCCCCAGCTCTTGTTACCAATCTATCTAGAGATAGTATCCACCCACTAGTAACCCAGGCACATTTGTGGGGGTTTCAATGACTGAAGTTCTTAAGTTGTGTGATTTGTGCAATATCTACTGCAAGTGGAGATGGGTTTTTGGTTTTGTTTTTAATTAAAGTTTTTCTTAGTTTAAGATTTCATAATTTATTTTCTTGGTTTGGAACATTTTTATTGTTTCTGGGTAGCATTTGAACATTGTCTTTTGTGTATTTTAAGCTTTCCTAAGCCATTATTAAAAAATATTGTGGGTTAATATGGTTGCATATGTAGTTATAAATTCTGTTTCTTTGACTGTTATTAAGGCTCATGTATTTTGTGTGAGTTGGTATCGCATTTGTGTTTTTCTTTCAATAGTTTGGTTTGTTTTGTTTTATGGCATATCAACCTCAATGGGTTATTTAATACCAACAAAATTTTTATTCCTGGTAATATTTTTTTTCAAAAATGTATTATTGTTAATGTTTTTTCCTTCAAAAATCTATTTCTGGTAATATTTTTCCTTCAAAAATCTATTGTAGACAATATTTTTTTAAACCATTGCAGGTAATATTTTTTCCAAAAATGTATTGCTGGTAATATTTTTTCAAAAATGTATTGCTGGTAATATTTTGATTGTAATAATATTCCTTTGAAAATGTATTGATGGTAATAATTATTTCTTCAAAAAAAAGCATTGCTGATAAAAAATTTTCCTACAAAAATGTATTGCTGGTAATAATTTTTCCTTCAATTTGCTATTTCCAAAAACAATTTTTCCTTGAAAACTATATTGCTGGTAATAACACTTTCTTCAAAAATGTATTGTTGGTAATAACTTATTCTTCAAAAATACATTGCTGGTAATAATTTTTCCTCAAAAATATATTGCTGTTAATATTTTTTCCTTCATAAAATTATTGCTGGTAAAATTTTTTTCTTGAAAATATATTTCTGGCAATAAATTTTCCCTCAAAAATGTATTGCTGGTATTAATACCTATTTTTACACCTCCACAGTGATTTTGACCCCTGTTTGGGGGGTTGACAATTTACCCATATCTAGGACCCTAGAAGGTGCTTCCACCCATGTCAAGGTGGACCTGGGAACACCAGCAATTAAGAGGTGGTTCCTTGTTCCTCAAAACCTCCTGATTAGAGACCTTACTGTCAGATGTAGTTTAATGTCTTACCCTGGATGTGGATGTAGTTTATCATCATACTCAGGACAATTTTTTCTTTTAAGTGGTGTGTCTTTATATGTAAGATTTTGGTGCCATATCATTTTTTTTTTTTTTTGCTGCAAAAAAGGTAATTCCAAAATTGAATGAAATTTTATTAATGTTGAGTTTTATGGGCTAGGCTTACACAGGGTGTGGTAGAAAAAAACCTCCCACATATACCGCCCAGAAATACATCCTATATAATGATAAGACATTAGCAACAATGGTATCTTCACCTAGCTAATGTCTTACTATTATTAGGTTGGTGCAAAAATAATGTCGTTTTCTCACATATGTTACTATGTGAGAAAACGACATTATTTTTGCACCAACCTAATATGTGGGAGGTATTTCTCCTGCACGCTGTATAACTCTTCCAACAAGTATTTTCCATTCTTGTTTAGTATAAAACTAATTTCATAAGTCTAGTTGAAATGTGACCAAATAAACAGGATATAGGTCATGTACTGATACACTGATTTTCATTCTGTAATCATTGTTCTTTTTTTTTTGTTTTGCTTTGTGTCTGCAAGGAAGGAAATAAAATCAAGACAGAAAGAAAGTTTCCTTGTCAGTCATTATGGTTCCAGATCTCATGGACAAATTGCAACTCTCCCTCCTCCTCGTCATCAAATATCAATCAGCTGGCATCTGTGAGACTGTAGATGATTGAAGAGAATGATGGTTTTGATTTTGGGTTGGTTTTTTTTTTTTTTGGTTGTTATGATGCAATGCAACGATTGGCTTCTGCCATTTTTAAGAATATATTTTATTTTTAAGTTTTCTTTTTAGCCTTAAAAAAAGAAATCAAACAAAAATGTTTTCTTTTTACTTAGCCATGTCTCAGATATGAACATCAATTCTTGGCTTTTCTTTGAAAAGGAAAAGATCAGAATGGTAAAAAAAGAAAGAAAGAAAAACAAAATAACAATAAAAATGCAAAAGTTTAATGTTGAAACAACAATAGAAAAGTAAAAGTATACATACAGGTAAATATATATAAATATACAACTGTAATATATATCTATAAATCTATATACATATATATATAATACATTTATATATATATATATATTAGACACACAAACACACATATATATTATACACATACATATATTATACATTCATATTATGCACATATATATATATATTATACATTCATATATTATACATACATATATATATTACAGACACATGCACATATATATATATTATACACTTATATATATTATACATAAATATTATGCACACACATATATATAATACACTTATATATTATACATTCATATATATAAATTACCACTGATATGCACACACACATACATACATATATTATACATACATATATATCATGCACACATATATATATTATACATTCTAATATTATACATACATATATATATATATATATATATATTACAACAAATACACATACATATTTATATGCCTATATATATATATATATATATATATATATATATATATATATATATATGTGGGGGTATGTATTTATGGGAATTTATATATATATATATATATATATATATATATATGGATATATTTTACAGTACTTTTACTATTTGAAGAGTACATGAATATATTGCATTTCTTTTTTAGATATGCAAATCAATCAATAAAAAAATTATGTGTGTATATGAATCATACATGGAAAATGATCTATTCGGTGATATTAATTCCTCCACCATCTGTACATGAACAGGTTGATAGCAAAAGACTAAAACAGGCAGATAATGGTCAAACTAAGATACAAAGAGAGGAGCGATAAGATAGATAATTAGACTGATCAAATTGATTAAGTGATCGCACTTATATGTATAAAAAAACAACTTTTAAAATAAAATTGTTATTAACCATTCGATGCTGGCAAAAATTTTCAGGACATGTTAATATGAACGATATATCATGTGAATTTCAATTAATAATATTTCTCAGACTCCTGATCAGATGTTTTCCTGATCACTACAATCATAAGCTTTTCAAGTCTAGAGTTAACAGCTATCTTTCTTTTTTTTTCTTTTAATAACTTCACACCAAGCAAGGCAATAAAGTCACTAAGATGCAAAGGGTTACAAAGTGTGAAAGAATAAGAGATAAAGAATAACATGACGATTGACATTGCATTTAGATTTTTGAATATTAAAGTTGATTGGAAATCAAGAGGCCAGAAGAGATTTCTGCAAGCAAGAGAAGAAAATGTTAACATAGAACTTACACTTACATCAAACCATTTCAGTTGTAAAAGGATGAGATCTTGCTGCCAATCTTGTACTGTTTAAAGTTTCTGGGTCATGTAATGAGGAAGGAGGTCTTGGAAAATCTGATTCTTGTTTGAAGGAAAGTGGGATAGAGCACGTAACATACTTGATGGGCTTGAGAAAATAAATGTTAGAACAGGATTTGGGAGAAATAACAAAAAAGTTGCCTCCCTGTGTCTTTTCTATAAATACTTGTTAATTTTTTCTACTTTTCTAAACTTTAATATTACTTACAGCAGATCCTTTTGATTCCCAGAGATATTCCTTGCTTGAATATTGTTTTCTGTTACAAAAAATATCTTATTTAATGAGGGATCAAAGATTTTTATTCAACTAATATCTAGAGAGTTTTGAGAACTTCTTGTTAATTTTTCTATCTCTGAAACATTTTTTGACAATGTGGGCAATTGTGTAATGTAGCATTGTCTTGCACAAATATACACTTTGGCTTAAATATTCTAGATTGTGACCTGTACTGCTTAAAAATATCATGTCCTTGAATTTACAATATTTCTCTGCATTTATCTTGATACTATCATCAACTTTGAAGAAACCTATGAACTTAACTACTAACTGCCTTCTATCAGCATGGCTGATGCTAACCTCCAGCAGGTTAATGTTCTCAGCTGACATAGAGTAGAAAGACTATATTGAATCCACTGCTAGATCAACTGCTAAGAAAGTTGGTTCACTGTGTCATGTGAGAGAATTTGTCTCTCCATAATATAGCTTACATACCTATAAGTCTACCATACATCCATGCTTAGAATATTGCTGCCATATACTGTCCAGTGCTCCTGCTGTTTACTTTGAGCTCATTGATAAAATCCAAAGAAGAATCCGCAATATTATTGGTGCTGATCTGGGATCTCAGTTTCAGTTACTTTCCCACTGCTGTAAGGTTTCCTTCCTGTGCCTTTTCTATAAATACTTTCATGGCAATTGCTAGGTTGAGCTCTTCACTATGGTACCTAGACTTTGTGAATTTAAGCTCACTACTGGACTGTAATCAAAATCTCATCAATTTACAGTTGAGCTGGTTAGATGTAACCACAAATTCTATGCTAACAGTTTCTTTTCTCACACTTCTCACTTGTGGAACTTGCTTCCAGCTCAATGCTTTCCAGTCTTCAAAAATTTAAGTTCAATGACAATTGCTATCTACTGTCCTCCTGATTTCTTGTCTTTTGTTCTCATTCCTTAGTAATGTTTCTGTTTTCTAATACTTTCATGCTCAGTAACTTTTTGTGTCTTAGTGACTTTACTGCCTTGCTTGGGGTGAAAATGATTAATCTTTAACATTCTGGAGGTGATTTTGTTTGCAAAGAAAAAAATTATCTTGCCTCTGCAAGTGACTTTGATGAATGAATGATGGCGTGTTTGAATTTTGTAGTTGTGTTGTCATATCCTGCTATGGCAACAGAAAATGACCACAATTGAAATTAAGTAGTGCAGTAGAGGAGCCTTGAAAAACAATGCAGGGGAAAGGAAAGTAATGAATAATGCAGAGTGTTAGAGGTTGAAAACAAAATGACTCTATTTCCATTCTCTTGTATTCTAATCTGTGTTTGTTAACTACTCTTATAAAAGACCTAACCTCTAGTCCAGCCATCAGGTCAAACCAATCTAACTCTATATTCATCAGTAAAAATTACTGTTGAAAATTCAGTTTTCATGTATTCTTTGTCCAACTTAAATATTTTTCTTTGTGAAGTTTACTTGAAGGTGGTACGTTGATTGTGTTCATACCTTTAACCAATGTTCTTAATATTCTGCATCTTTGCAATCCGCTTAGATTGGCAACATGTAATTCTTCAACTAGTTTCTTCTTGATAAATTCAATTTTCTTGCTTATTAGCCTTTTAACTGTTTTCAAATCTCTGTTTGGAAAATGCTTAAAGCCAGTTATTTTCCTGGTTCTTATCATGCCAATGTTTTCAATTTCTTTTTTCACACTTTTCAACATTGCATTCCTATCATTCAATAGCATTACTAGATCTTGTTTTTCTTTTATGGTAATAACTTTCTAACAATCTCAGGCAATCTTTATATATTTGAAGTTAAAATAAATAAATATAAATACTATTATATAAATATTTATTTGCACTATTATGAACAACTCCTTCAGTTCATAATAAAATCTCACAGCACCAGATATTTTATTGTAAATATTACCAGAAAAAAAAAAAAAAAAAGCTGAAATTCACATAGTATATTTATCATATAAATATAAAGTTTGTTTTTAATAAATAAAAGTATATCTTGAAAATTGTACAAATATTGTTTGGTTAAAACTGATTTTATTCTGAAAACATTGACTTGTATTGTAACACCCGAGAGAAGATGACTGGTCTGAGAATGGCTGATAAATCGAATGAGATTTAAATGCAAACAAATTTAATGCTACATATTTTGCAGAGATTCTCTATCTACACGAACAAGATCTACGCACATTTATTGAAGAATGCACATCAATACATCGACATCCTAATCTCTCTGCCAGTATTGATTTTCTGTACTTGTCTCAGTTCTCAACACTTTGACTATTTCGGTAACTTGTTTTCTCTGAAGATACAGGCATGCATGTTTGCACCCAAATCCACCCAAGTGCACAACAGAAAAGTGCCTATGGCATTCTCAAACTACAGACGTCAGGAAATAACGTCAACCTTCATTTTAAGTGTAATAAAACTATTTTGTCTAGGGAAAGGGTTCTTGATGCCAACATTGTTAATATATTAATCTATTTTGATGTCTATGAGAATGTATAATTATATATATATATATATATATATAATTGAGATATAATGTTTGTCCTTTAGCTGATTGGTATAACTTTCTGTATATATATATATATATATATATATATATATATATATATATTATTTTTAACAAAAATAATATCACCATATATATATATATTTAATAAATTTAATAACAATAATAGCAAATCAAAAATAATATATATATATATATATATAATTCAGATATAAAGTTTGTCACTTTGCTGATTGGTATTACTTTCAGTATATATATATATATATATATATATATATACTAGCAGCATGGTCTAGCATTGCCTGTGCTTGATTCAAAAATCATACGACTTGTACAGCAATCACTGTCACTTGACTTAAAATATTTTTGCCCTTCCTTCCCTTTAAAGGAGTGCCCTTTGCCGTGCTGATGTTGCTACATGCCTTACTTCTTGCCTATCTCATACTGCAAATTTTTTCTAAGCTCTATACTAAACATTAAATCTGTTACGAAAAAAGAACTAAACAAAATGAACAGAAAATGATCAGCTTTAAAAAAGGACTCGTAACTGGAAAAACCAAATGAAAAAACAATGTTAACAACAAATAATTTTTCGCACCCAACCCAGTTTTGCGGAATCAGAATCAACATTGAGTTTAAGCAAGTGAATGAGCCAATTGGAGTAAATTGCTATGCAGATTTAAATTTTTCCCACTTGTGACGAATGCAGCTATCAATATTTTTTTGCATGCTAGTTAACATTCATGTCAGTCAGCTGTTGGCTCTCACGCTGGCCAATAGAATCTTGCTGCCTATTCGTGGCAGCCAGCTATTGGCTCTCACTCTGACCAGTACAAAATGGCCGCAAACTACATGAAAACTGCCATAGAAGCATGAAAAAATTGATTATTTCCACTATCGATGGGAGTTGGGAAATGCAAAGTTGGTCTTGGCCTTCCCGCTAACTTGGAGCATGTGCATGTAAATTTTGGTGCAAATCCATTGAAAATTGTGTCCGTGCATTTGTTACACACACACACATCCTGCCTTTTATATATATATACACACACACACACACATATATATATATATATATATATATATATATATATATATATATATACATATATACATATGTATATATTCCACAAAATCCCAAAGTATTGGTAAAACCATTACAAAGCCTGACAAAACATGCAAACCAAAAGCAATAGAAGATTAAAGGAAAATGAAACATAAACTAAGAAGAAAAGACTAAAAGACAGACATCTATCCAAGCAGTAATATACAGTGTGCTCAAATTAGTAAGACAGAGCAAATACACTTCCCACCATCATGACTCAAAAAGATACAAATTGTAGACCAATACAAACGCATTGTCATTGAAAACCAACATACATACATACATAAATAGAGAGAAGGTCTGAAGATTGTCTTTAAGCATTAAACTGTCACTGCTGGATGTTGACCTCAATGTCCACTTTTATAATAGTTTGGTAACAGTTTAATGCTAAAACACAATCTTCAGGCCATCTCTCTCACTCTCCCTGTCTTTCTCTCCCTCTTTCTTTCTCTCTCCTTATATATATATATATATACGTGTGTGTGTGATAAAAATACAGTTTTAAGATATGCTATATTTATGGGTAGATATGAAAAACATAAAAGTAGACAATGTGGTCAACACCAACAATCTGTTTCATGTTTGAATGCAATCTTCAGGACTGAAGACTGCATTCAAGCATGAAACAGACCGTCGCCACTCAGTGTTGACCATTGTGTCCGCTTATATATATATATATATATATATATATATAATATAAAAGGCTCAAATTCATCAGATGAATTGGATCGTGATTACAATTCCAATGTAATAAATTATAAACATGGAATATAAGTGGTGTTTGAGCCTTTTTTATATTATATTATATGTGTTTGAGGCTTCTATATTATATTATATTCTTGCTCTGTCCTGGACATTGAGCTCTACCTGGATTCTATCCTCTTTTTTGGTTGTAATGTGGATTTTTTTTTTTTAAATATTATACTTTATTTTCCATGGTTAAATGATCTAAGAACACACAGGGGTCATTAAAACATTAAAAGATAAAATACTGATAAGTAATTCATCGTTTCTCTCGAACCAATCTTGATTGTTTTATGACCCTTCGTGCAGAACTCTTCACTGCCAGTTCAAGAAAGAAATTTTAATAATATGTGGAAATCTCCACCCTTTACCTGATGACGGTCGAGAGACCAGAAACATATGCACTAAAATTATGGAAAATAAAGCATAATATTTTTTTTAAAAATCCACATTACAACCAAAAACATTTGTGGTACCTCTCTTCTTTTTAATATACACACTTTTCTCTTGTTGGAACTACTATATCCTCTTCCTTATATATATATATATATATATATATATATATATATATATATTAACAACTAATATTATTTCTCTCTCTAAATAAACATATATATATATACATACTAAATAAATATATATATATATATACATACATACATGCATATATATATATATATATATATATATATATATATATACAGTAGCGTCCAAAACTAAGGGACAAAATTTTAAAACTTAATATTTGTTAGAAATAACAACTGTGAAAAGCTGAAATTTTGACAACTGGTAGTCCTTATCATCCATAATAACATACTAAAATTTGAATCATTTGCAAAGGATAGAAAAAGAATTATAATAATTATTTATTTATTTTCAAAATAGGATCGTCCAAAAGTAAGGGACAAAATTGAGAAAAACAATGTAAACAGTATGCTATATTCAAATTTTTTGATTTCCTCTAAAGAATAAGTCTTACTTAGTCATTTGTAAACGTTGCATCAGCTGGCACCATGGCGAAACGCCAAATCTTGATTACTCTGTGAGACAAGCTATTGTGAAGCTACACAAGGAAAAGCACACCATTAGAGAGATTTCAGAGAAAGTCAAACGTTCCAAGAGTGTTGTAGGCAGGGTTGTTAAATCCTACAATGATACTGGCAAAATAGTTAGTGCTTTTAAAACCGGCAGACCTCGCAAAACTTCGGCAAGAGAAGATCGAATAATGCAGCGTATGTCATTAAAGGACCGTTTTAAGTCTTGCACAGAAATTAAAAGGGCTATGAATAGTACCTCATGTGTTAATGTGTCAAGACAGACTGTTTGTAGACAACTGCAAGAAATAGGGCTGTTTAATCGAACCCCAGGGAAGAAACCACTTGTTAGTTCGAAGAATAAGAAGAAGAGATTAGAGTTTGCAAACAGGTATGTAATTTGGACATATGAAAATTGGGCAAAAGTATTTTTCAGTGATGAAAGCAAGTTTAATTTATTTGGAAATGATGGAAAAAACAATGTAAAGAGACGTATTGGTGAAAGATTAAGTGCAAAGTGTACTAAGAAAACTGTCAAGTTTGGGGGCGGAAGCGTCATGGTATTTGGAATGTTTTCTAGCCAAGGTACAACGCCTCTTGTCCGGTTACAAACTCGTGTAAACACGCAGATCTATAAAAACATTGTTCAAGATCATGTTGTGCCAATCATACAGAATTCAGGTTTCGATAGGGCTACCTTTATGCAAGATAATGCCCCATGTCACAAGGCAAAGGTGGTAATGAGTTACCTTAGCGAGCAAGATTTGGAAATTATGGATTGGCCACCGCAAAGTCCTGACTTAAATCCAATAGAAAATCTTTGGAAGACCTTAGGAGTGAAAGTTATGGAAAGAAATCCCTCTAACACGGAGGATTTGTGGGTGAAGCTTCAAGAAGAATGGTCTAAAATTAGTATCGAGGATTGTCAAGAACTGATTCGTTCTTGTAGTCGAAGATGTGCAGCTGTCATTGAGAGCAAGGGCTCATTTACTAAATATTGATTGTACATGTATTTTTATTGTTTTTTTGCTGTTTACATTGTTTTTCTCAATTTTGTCCCTTACTTTTTTGGACGTTCCAAATTTGAAAATAAATAAATAATTGTTATAATTCTTTTTCTATCCTTTGCAAATGATTCAAATTTTAGTATGTTATTATGGATGATAACGACTACCAGTTGTCAAAATTTCAGCTTTTTACAGTTGTTATTTCTAACAAATATTAGGTTTTAAAATTTTGTCCCTTAGTTTTGGACGCTACTGTATATATATATATATATAGACCACTAATATTACTTCTCTCTCTCTCTAAATATATATATATATATATATCTATGTTGGTTTTTAATAACAATGTGTTTGTATTTAAAAGTTTTGATGGGTCTGGAAATGTTATTATAGCTAATTTCTCTTGTTGACAAAGGTTGCAGATGTTGTTATGATTGTTGTAAGGTTTAGCTTTTTGTAAAATTTACTAGTTTACAAACAGATCTTTTATTATTTTTCTCCTTTAATGGTTGGCTAGTTTAGTAACATTTCTCAGGTTTTCTAGTATAAAAGATGGCATGATTTTATAACCTATTTTAAAAGTTACCCTCAGTACCCCCTATGGATATTTTTTCTCATCATTTGTATCTATTAATTCTGCTTTGCAAATTACTGCTTAGTTTTGCAAACTCCATCTAATGGACATCTGCTTTTATTTCTACAATTGCATATATTCCTGTTAATAATATTTTGCTGTACATTTTTGAATTCCTGGCATTTTGTCTTTTTATTGTTGTTTCTAAATTACTAGTACAACTGTAGCTTAATTTAACTATGTTTTTATTAAATATTTTATGAAATTTGGAATTTAAAGGGAAGTGTTTATTAAGTAAATTGAAAATTATTTTTCCTATTTTATACTTAACCGCTAAGTTAAAAAGGGGGTTAAACCAAATAATATTTTTTCTTTTCCTTGAATCATTTTTTATTTGTTGCTTTATTTGAGTTTTAAATTCCAGTTTGGTTTTATGCCCCTCTTCTTTTAAAGGCCTTTCATATTCTTTCTTTTTATCTTTGAAAGTTATTTTACTAGAGGAATTTCTAGATAACCTGGACTCTATTCCTTTGGGAATTTGCTTTATTATACTTGCCGGGTGGTTGGATCTAACATTCACATATTTTATTTTTGTGTTGGGTTTCATGTATGGGGAGACATTGCCACTTTGTAGAAACCAAGGTAGTGGAATTGGCTGATTTCTTAATTTTATATATATATATATATACAAACAAGTGTGATTAAAAAGAACTGACAAGGTCTGTCTGTTTAATTTTTTATTGTATTTTTCAAAATTTTGGACAAGGTGTTGAGTAGTGGATAAACTGCCTGAAGTTCATTTTTTGTTATGTTTTGTTCAAGTACTTTTGACTTTCCCAATCAGTATCAAGAACCAATGTGGTGTTTGTGTAGTAGTTAGAATTTCTTTGTCTGAATCCTGGTATTCTTTGGGAAGCTTTATGTTTGAAATGGTCTAGCATGATGTCATGAGTCAAAAAAAAAAAAAAAATAACAAAATATGAACTTTTGGACAGTTTATCCACAACTTTGAGCACAATACTTTATTTGAAAATTTGAAAAAAACATTAATAAATTAAACAGACAAACCTTGTGGTTTTTTGTAATCAAGTTTGTTGGGATGAATATTTACTGCCTAAATATACTCTACTCATATATATATATATATATATATATATATATATATATATATATATATATATATGAAAAAACTATACTTAGTTGACATGTTTCATCCACTGAGTGACTTTATCTAGGAAATGTAAGATTTATTATGCTGCATATGTTTATATACACAGAGGCAAGGATGTCATTGGTTTATCAAGGTTTGTAAAATTGAGAACATTCATGAATATTCATCAGGTGGTTGAAAGGTCAATCAAAAGCTTGTGGAGGTCACAAAGTGTCCTAATTCAAAGCCTGGTGAAAAGTAAACTGAGAAAGTAAAATTCAATAATTTATTTTTTTAAAATGAATATTGCTTGCATTGTGATTAGATTATTATGGTATGAGATGGAAGTTTGTGCTGTACATCTTCAAAGGCTGAAATGATGGATTTAACCATTTTAAAAATTTTTCTATATGTTTGTTGTGTATGTTGGCTTGGGAAAGTAGTAATTCTTTCAGGAAAGGTGAGTTTGGGAAAAAACAGGGCATACATTGATATTTTGATAATATTCAATATCTGTAGTCTCAAGGATTTTCCTTCTGTGTAAATTATTTTCTCTTTTGAAGAGTGTAACATTTTTTAGATCAAAATTGTGGTCGAATTTATTTCTGTGTATGATTAGTGCTTTTGTCAAATTGTTATTTATGGGATCCCTTTTATGTTCATAGATACATTTTTTTAAACTTCTGCATATTTCCCGAATGTATTGTGAGAAAAGGTTTTGGCAATTTATTTTTTATATATCTGCTTTTGAATTATTAATTTTATGGATGTTTTTAGTTCAGATTATATCCATAACAGTTTTGGAAGTGGTTGTGACTTGGGACATTGTATAGATGGGATAAGTTGTTCTGGATAGCGGATGTCATGGAGTTGGTAGATAGTGTTATGTATCTGTTTTTATTTAATCTATTATTGTGGATAATGTTATTTTTGTTGTGTTTGTGTATTTTTTGTGTCTTTCTCTTTGTGTGGCAGATGAAGTGATAAGGATACTGAAGGTTTTTTAATGTGTTTTCTATGTGTGTTTCCTGTTTGGGTAGGTATTGGAGGCTGCAAATTCTTAATGCTCTTAAGTAGAAAGCTGTAATTATAGCAGATTTAAATGATTTGAGCAGAAGTTGACCAGGTCATTTTTGCTGGCAGCTTTTCTGTAAACGTCAAAATTGAGTTCGCTATTGTTTCAAAGGTGAGGTCTGTTGTAGGTTCAATGCTGTCAAGTGGGTTGACAAGATCTGTTAAAATAGAGTTTTGTGGATATTAGAGTAGGAAGTTGGCTATGTATCTGAAATAAGAAGAGTTTGATGGTAGAATGTTTTTGAAAGGGCCACTTTCTAGAAATTCTAAAAGAAGATAAGCAAGAACGCTGCTGAGTGGAGATTTCATAGGTAGGCCAATTTTTTTTATATAATTTATCTCCACATACATATACCTATATGCAAACAACACAAAATAAAAATCCTGGAATTTCCTCTTCCTCATATTTCATTTTCTGATGAAGCTTAAATAAAAGTGAAAGATGTCAAACTTATAAATATTTATGTTATGATGCTCAAACTTAGTAGCCATAGATATTCTATATACACTGACTCAAAGCTGCCTGTGAGTTAGAGTGGTAACTCTCTTTATGCTAATTACCTATTAGCTAAACCAATCCCATTACATCTCCCTGAACCTTTTGTGTTTCATGCCCTGTGTGGATCTATGGCTTCTCTTATGTTCCCTCCCCACTCTCATTGGTTGCACAAGTATTTCTCATTATAGGATCCCTTGATCCAATTCTTTTATTCTCAGTGTCCCTTGTTCCATACTCTGAGTCTTCCAAAGAACTTTGATCATCCGTTGATTCCTCTGCTCTGCTCTGCTCTGCTTTCTTGTTTATTTACATAGTCATTCAAACTAGCTTCACTTTGTACTTCCTTGTAATTTTGGTTAGATCTTAATTGGTCTACATAGGCAACAATATTTTTACCCTTTTTGCATATTAATGCCTTTTTTGCATTATGAAATTCACCTTTTGCAGCTCATTTTCTTTATTTCTTTTGTACCCTATGTTTTCATTAATAGAATAAGACATGGTTAATGAAGCTCTAATCTGTCTGCCCATTAATGCTATCAGGCTCTCTAATCTGTCAGCATGTGGTGTCGTTCTGGAACTGAACAATAAACTTGGTAGGAAAGTTTCAATCTTTTCTTGCTGAGAAGAAAATGCTTTCAATCCCATCTTTATTGCTTGGACCATTTGTTCAGCAATCTCATCTGATTGAGGGTGGTAAGGATGAGTTTTATATGAGAAACAGCCAATCTTCCTTAAACATGAACATAGACTTTAATCACAGAATTCAGAAGTATTATCACTTACTAATGTTCTTGGTACTCCATTTCTAGCAAATATTATGTGTAATATTTGTTTTACAGTAATAGATTTCTTTTTATCCTGAACTCAAAAACTTCAAGCAATGCAGACATAATTCTACCTTGTTAACTTGTGCGTAATTAATATTAACTCTAGACCAGGTTTCTGTTTCCTTATTGTAACGAAAATTCTTTATTTCGGCATATTTAGCACATTTGTGTACATAAATCTCCACATCTCGGGTGTGTCCGGGACACCATGCTTCCAGCTTTAACCATTTTTGTGTAGCAGTTATCCCACAATGCACATCATCATGTACACTTTTAATTACTTCTTTTCTACATTTTTCTGTTGGTACAACTAAATCACATCTATAAAATAGACCTTTTTCTATTGCTAGTTTGTGTTTGGTTTCTTTGTATGGTCTCTCTGCTTTTAAACAATTACTCCATTTATTTTTCCTTATTTTAGATAAAATTTGACTTAAGACTGTATCGTGTAATGTCTCAATAATTAGACTATTCATGAACAACACATCCATTTCTATGTAATCCAAAAATTCACTCTCAACGTTATTTAGATTTTTTGTTTTCTCCTTTTTCAAATTGTAGTCAGGACAATGCGTCTATGTGTGGTATTATATTTCCCTTCATGTATTCTATACCATAATCAAAAGCCATTAACTTTAAAGCCCATCTTAATATTCTGGATGATGTAACTTTTGTCAATTCCTTCCTAGGATGGAATATAATATATATGAATATAAATTTATGATCAAATTGTCTTGCTCTGGTCACACTCCACACAATTGTAAGTGCTTTCTTTTCAATATTAGAGTAGTTCGATTCAGCTGGTGTCAATGTCCTGGAAAGATACATAACCAGGTGTCCTTTCTGGCACAAAATTGCCAATACAGGCTGGCCATTCACTTTTGTGGTTAATGTAATATCCTTTTTAGGGTCAAAAAACTTGACCACAGGGTTTTTTTTTAGAAAGAGCTTCTTTTAATTTAATGAAGACTGTTTGGTGTGTACGCGTCCATTCAAACTCCATCTTCTTTTGCAACTCAGAAAACATTTCAATTCTTTTAGAATATTTTGACAAGAATTTACTATAAAAATTGGCTAATCTGAGAAATGATTCCAATTCTTTTTTATTAGTTGGAGAAGATATATTTAATATTTTTTGTATTAACATTGGGTTTGGCAAAGTACTGTTTTCTGAAATTTGTTAACCCAAGAATGTTAATTCTTTGCAATTAAATATACACTTATCTTCATTTATCCATCATTCCTGCCTTCCTCAACTTCATCCATTACAAATTTAGTTTTTTCTTTCAGTTCTTCGTCACTGGCCTCACCTAAACATATTTCGTCCTGATAAATAATCAGATTTTCTAATCTCCTTGCTAACAAAGTTTTCATAGCTTTTTGAAAAATCGAGCTGGCTGTCTTAATTCCAAATGGTAAGTGGAACTATCTAATTGTTGTTGTGATTTCCTTAAATTTGAATTTGGTGGTATGCATTTTTTAAATCAATTTTCGTAAAATATTTCATTTCTGCTAGAGAAGGTACTATGTTTTCTATGTTTGGAATAGGATAAGAATATGAACAAATCTTATGATTTATGCCTACTTTTTAATCTCTGCAAATTCTAAAATCACAATTAGGTTTTCTTAAAACCACAATAGGCAATGCCCATTTACTGCCTTCAGGTTCTACATATTGAAGAATGCCTTCTTCCACCATTTTTCGCAGCTTATCAACTACCATTGATTTTATATGGATGGGAAGCCTACGGTTTTCAAAATACGATGGACTGATATTTCTTTTTAACTTAAGGCTCACTTTATCGTTTTTTAATGTTCCAGTTTCAGGACTTCTTGTATTCATAGCATTAAGTAAACATGTGCTATTAATATTTATCAAATAAGTTCCTACTAAGCCATGACTTCTTATACAACCATAATAGTGACAGTTTCAAATCTATTTTTTGTTTCAAAAGCGCCTTGAAAGGAGACTAATATTTTTATACATGTTCCATCAAACTGTCTAAGTGTTTCTTTAATTTTGGTTTTGATAATTGTTTTCAAAAATTCTTCAGAATAAGGGTTGCTTTGCTTTCAGTGTCAACTTGTATTTTTAAGTCTACACCATTTAATTTAAAATTTGTGAAGGTGTTTTTTTGTTTCTCCTTTCTATTGAAAAAACTTTTGTTTGACTTTTTACATTGGGGGTGTATTATTTCTACAGTTTTTACATTGGTACCTTGCTATCTACACATGACTTGAAAGTGATTTTTCTTTTTACATTTTTTACATGTCTGTCCCCATACTGGACATTTCTCTGTCTTTGATTCATGTTTATAATTGTAATATCTGATTTTTATCATTGTTCTTTTTATCGCACATGTCCATAAGCTCAGGTTAATTTTCATTTATATTAAATTTTTCAATTAACTCCTCTTGTTGTATGAAGTCAATACAAGCTTTTAAAGTTGTTTGGTTCATCTGTAACCACTCTAAAATTTTTACTCTTTGAGAGGTGTTGTACAGTTCTTCTACCAATCGGAGTTGAATTAAATCTTCCTTTGTGCTGATTCCAAGTTGTCTGAGTTCATGAAATTCACAATATCTGCTGGTATCTCTTAATCTACTTAGATATTTCCTTATCAGTTAGGTGCCATGCATGATACATACGTAAGCGATCATGTATCTTTGATACATGACTGATGAGGCAGATTTTTTTTCCTGCAATAGGTTGCCATTTCTTTCTGTGGTAGACTAGTTGCCATATTTACCCATAGCTGGGGGGAGAAGAAGAGGATTCATACCTTCCCCAAGGGTATTAGCAAGGGTATTAGCACGTGTAATGGATTCAAATGGAATTTGAACTCGTCTCTCCAATTTCTCAATCTGAGTCACTATCCATTACTCCACCATGCCTATTTCCTTATAGTCTCCCCAAATTCTTATTTCAATGCTAAGAATTTGGTTCGTTCAGCTATGGCCAATCTTTTCTTTGGTTGGATATTTCTCAATATTATTTCTTTGACTTCCTTAAATGTCAAGTTTTCAATTTCAGCTCGATAAGTCATTAATGAAATCTGCCTAATGTCTTTGCATCCCACAGTGGTCAAAAATAGATCCATGATTTCTTTCTGTCCTTCAGGTGCTTGGTCATCTCATAACCTCTTTATTCTGGCACATGCCTCAAAGCTTTTTATCCAAATCTTTACGTTTTCAGGTTCTTCTGTGTTCAACAGAGCTTTGTCAAGCAATGCCACTTTGTTATGATGATCAAACCTGGTAGCTGTAGATAATCTATGTACACTGACTCAAAGTAGCCTGTGAGCTATAATTATAGCTCTCTCTATGCTAATTACCCAAACCAATCCCATTACAGTTTCCTATTTGTTCCTCATCTTATCATATATATATATATATATATTATATAAAATTAAACCTAAAGAGCCATATAAACCTACCAAGGTTTCACCTATACGGATCATCAGGGATTACTGGTAATCCCTGATGATCCACGTAGGTGAAACCTTGGTAGGTTTATATGGCTCTTTAGGTTTAATTAGGTTTGCTCTACTTAGTGTATTGAGCACTTTACTTAGTTATTTTACTTACTCATATTGTTTTTTTTTCTTTGGACTCTGAACTTGGACGCTAGACGATTGTTCTTTCTTTTTTTGTACATTTTTTTCCCTTGGGTATTGGTCTGTTTATTTACATATCAAAGTGCCCAAGGTATTCCAGATGAGTATAATTTCTTATATTTATAAGATTATTACTATTATTAGGTTGGTGCAAAAATAATGACGGTTTTTAATGTCAAAAACCGTCATTATTTTTGCACCAACCTATATATATATATATATATATATATATATATATATATATAATAACTGTAAAAAATCTATTGGTATATAATTCAAGTGGATCCTAGTAACATAAAATATTAAAACTGATCCACAAAAAAGAGCCTGGTGCATTTATTAATACAGAGCAATATAATTAATAAGCAAATAAATCGAAAATTACCTAATTACTGAAATAGGCTACTCCCTATATGAGGTACTTTTGTATTTATTTGTTTATTAATTTTATATATTACACAGTTGAGTTAGTTCAGACATTGATGAGTCTATCACACAAACCAAAATGGTGCTGAAAGGTCATTAGGGAGGCATTTTGTATCATAACATAGCTGGTCAATATAGATGGTTACTGGGTGACTAACTCATCTTGCTCCATGGCTATGTGTCCAGAACAGTAGATCACTCACAAGTTCTTGATTTGCTCACCAGCAGTGTACTGCAATGTGCATTCTGTGTTCACAGAATATTGTCCAAATCTCAGGGATTGGGTCCCTGGAGCTGTGATTTTGTTGGATGCTGTCTCCAGGAGATGTATGCATCAGCGTCCAAGTGTACGTTCCTTCAGGCTTTAGCTTATGTCCAGATAGCGGCACCATACATCAACACTGCAGTGGCTTGAAAGAATCTCCACTTGAGGTTTTCTGGTAGATCAGATTTCCAGATTACATCCATTATATTTAAGGTGGTTCGAACTTTAGCTATGTGAATTTTCACATCCTTTTCAGTAGAATTTATCTTGCTTCATAGAATTTTTTTTCCTATTGTTATAATGTTACGAATACTTACTCTCATAGCATCTGGTGATTTTTACTAGGGAGTAGTTATCAGTAAGTCCCCTCCCTACTCCAGTATGCTCTTTCTTTCTTTCTTTCTTCATCATTCCAAATTTTAAAATCTTTTCATAAGGGTTTTCTGAACTTTCAAGTGCTCCAATTATAAAAATTATTTAATTATACCTAAAATAATTAAATGTTATTTTCATATTAAAATTTTGTTTTGTTTCTTTAATTTTTTGCCATTTATGCTGTTTTTTTACCATTTTCCTTTTCACTCTGATCTGCCTGAACAACAGCATCTATTACCTGGAAGATCTTTCTTTCTTAGTTTCCGATAACTAGATCTAGTATCCTGGTGCAGATATGGTAATCTAATTGAATTTTCAAATTCTAGAGAATCTTGCCTTTTTGCTTTTGGAGAACAGATTCTGATTTTTTCTTTTGCCATTCATTAGCAGAATCAAATCCAAGTTAATCTTCATGAGTTGCTCCCCTTGGCAACTTTCCAACTGGAAAAGGGACAGCTTACCCAGTAGGGAAGAGCAACCATTTTAGATAGGGCACACACGTGGAGAATGAAGGAGTCAAAATAAAACAATCTCTTTCCATTATGTGTCTGAGTTCCTTTAATTTGAATTTATATTGGTAGCCAAGCACATTGATCAACACAATGGCTTCCAAATTTAAACATCCAACTATTTTAAACACAGATAAATACGACACCTGAAAAAAGAAATGCAAATTTGGGAACTTGATAACTGCACTGACAAACCTCACTGCATGCTTATAGGTTTTTATCCCTTCAAAGAAAAGCCAGAGAGGCTAGATTAAAATTGGACATTGCCACATTACATGCTGATGATGGAAAGGAAAAATTATGTGAAAAATTGGATACGCTCTTTTTAGAGGACGCAAAACAGTTGGCTTTTATGGCATACAAGTCCTTCAAACAATATTGCCAACAGAATGACATGGCTGAGTGTTAATCTTCATGAGTTGCTCCCCTTTGCAACTCTTCAATCGAAAAAGGGCGGCTTACCTGGAAGGGGCTGAGTGGTCATTTTAGTGAGGTTACATACATGGAGAATGAAGGAGTTGAAATAAAGCATTCTCTTTTCATTACGTATCTGAGTTCCTTTAATTTGAATTTACATTGGTAGCAGAGTACATCAATCAACAAAATGGCTTCCAAATTTATTCCTCTACTTATTTTAAACACAGATAAATAAAACACTTGGAAAAAAATGCTATCTGTATTGACAAACCTTACTGAAAGGAAAAGCCAGATAGGCCATATTGGAATTGGACATTGCCACATTACATGCATGGAAAAATTATATGAAAAGTCGATATGCTCTTTTTAGAGAATGCTAACCAGTCGGCTTTCTCTCTTTTTTTTAAATGACAAACTCCCTTCATTAAAAAGTATTTCTACCAGTGAACTTGTTGCAAACAACCTCAATGCAATGCATGCTGCCAGGAAACATTTCATAGCATGTGAGTCATCAGACAAATTAAGATGTGTACTTTGTCACCAAATTCAAACAAATATAATGCAGTCATATGAAAATGGTGGTACTGTTCTCCATAAAAGAAACATGTGATAGATGTCTTGCTCTAGGAACAGTTATAGGGTGGGAGCATAAGCAGGTACTTGTTAAACATGGCTGTACATATGTGAAAGTGCATCCATCCCATTTAGTCTCCTATCCTGAAGTATATCATAGTTTTGAAGATAGTGCAATAATGGAACAGATGCCGAAACACCTTACAAAAAAGACATGATAAAACACCAAAAGTATCAAAATGAATAAAAATATTGAACAGCATCTGACTGTAGCGGCAAAGAGCAGACCACCCAAGAAAAACTCCATTCTTAAGAAAATTGAACTCCCAAAACCAGGAAAAACTATTAAATGCAAATGGTGATGATTCAGAATGAAGAAAATTGAATGTCAGGTAAAGCAAGAGACAGAAACAAATACTTAATGAATGTAATTATGGAACGAGGTGAACTCTTTTGGATTGACTTTGAGCATGGAGTATCAGAATGGCAAGCAAGTGACGTTGAGAAAAACAAGAGAAGATGAAAGCACTTCTTGCAATGAGGAAAATATAGTGATTTCCTCCTCAAATGATGATCTGGAAAAGGTAAGAAAGGGGAAGCTCTAAAGTTGGGTTGAAAATAAAACTTACAAATTCCTGACCAAGATCAACCTAAGAAATCCACAAGATGGGTTCATATCTATAAAAGTTCAAATGGTAAATAGACTTGTAGCTTGAGGCTTCCAGGACAAAGATGCAACATAAGAAATGATTCTCATACCTGCTCTAAAGAAGGTCTCTGCATAACGTTGGGAATAATGGCATCTAACCATTGGATGTGTGGTCATAAAATCCATGTTTCTACAGAGTAAACTTAGACTGATTGGTTAATTTGGATCCTCTGAAAGAGGCCAATGTACCTCCAGGTTATATTTGGAAGCTCTCTAAATGTGGATAAGGTCTAACTGATGTTTCAAGATCCTTCTACCTGACACTCAAGGAAGAATTAACTAAATTAGGAACTTCCTTGGTAGAATTATTACCAGTGATAAAAAGTGGGTTCTCTATATCTAATGAAAAACACAAATGCTTAGTACGGGAAAAGGAAAATCCATCCCCAAACCAGAAATGCCTCTGAAAAAAATTAGCTTCCATGTTTGGTAGTATATAAATGGTATCACTATTGTTATAGACAAGCGTATGGTTGCAAGAAAGAAATACGACAACAGCAGAAATAGGTTTACTTGGTTTATTTCAACAGGAACATGAGGGTTTGGGACAGCTACCTTGTGGTAAAGTTTGTAAGCCAGCTTCGAATCTGGATCGATCTCTCATAGTAGTTCGCACATGTTGACGCTGGCGCTCCCCTGCTGATAGCTGCTGACCGCGACAGGTCTCTACCCTGGCCACCTGTTGACTGCCCGTTGAACTTCCGTGTGACCCCTTTTATAGCATTTTTTATGGCTTAACAGGCTTGAAAAACGAAGCGAGTATAATTAGAAGGGAAGCATTTTTATTGGACGAAAAATAGAACACTTTAAATATTTTATTTTTCGATCGGAAATCGTGTGTCGGGAACATTTGTAAATGAAGATAATGGTCATTTTGTGACGGGGCTTTGTCCTGTTCACATCCAGCTCTCGCTCTTGAGTATTTGCCTGTAAATCAGCTGAGATATGTCTTATTTTATTTTATAACACTATCAAGAAATGCTAACAAAAAACAGCTAATCTGGAGAATTGTTGTCATCATTTGAAAATAATGCACAAAAACGTTTAGAAAAAGTACACATCATTGGTTAATTGTATAGCTGTGTTGCTCTTACATTATAATACAAGAACACACATTGCCCAAGTCACTTGAGAGAAGATTATGGCACCGAATATAAAGGTTTGACTCATCCTCCTTACACTTCTGATCATGCTCCATCTGATTATCATATTTTCAGATCACTGAAACATTTTTTAGAGAGAAAACAGTTTATTGTGCAGAGCTTAAAACTCATTTTCTGTGTTTCTTTTCATTGAAACCTGAATAATTTTATGGTCAAGGGATTAGCAATTAGATAAATAGATGGAATTATGTTAAAATAAATAAGTGAAAATATAATCTTGATTAAATATATAAATTATGATCAAAGAAACATTTGTTTATTTTCCATTTTCTAAATACATCTTCACTTTCTTTCTAACCAAATACATTGTCCAATCTCAAATGACTGGCATTCTTCAGTTTTATTTTCAACTGGTAACTTTTTTTCAACTGGTAGCTTTTACTAACAAACAAAGGAATCCTGTGTAGAGTGGTACCTTTTCTGACATTGAATCAATTTACTATTCTTTGTCTGAGGCTTATAAACAATTAATAATAAATGATAATGTTTCATCTAATAAATTTAAAGAGTATTGCATCTAATATTACTTTTTTAAAATCTCAATGAAACAATTAAACATCATTGGAGGAAATTAATGAAAAATTGAATTACTAATGTCAGTTATGTTTTATAGAAATCCGATATGATTTTGATCAAGCCAAATTTTATACAAAATGGAACTTTGTCTCACTAACAGTAACTGGGTGTTGCTGTATGACTGAGGGTGTGGTAATATGGGAACTTTGCCATTCCTAATTATTCACACCCAGATAAACCATTTTTGCAAAAATCAATCTCCATCAATTTGTGTGTGTGTGTGTGACAGAGAGAGAGAGAAATAATCTGAGTGAAGGGAATTTGCTTTTCTTAACAAAAGGGAAAATAGAACCTTGCTTGCTGTAATGTTCTCTGTGGCTGACTGTGAAAGCACACTGGATCAAATGGTAGTTTCCCCTACAAAACAAAGGTGGATGCAGGTTCAATCCTTGCTGAAATTTCTTGAATATGCAGGCCAATAGACATAATGCACACTGTTTAATAAATAAAAATAAGGTGCCTATTTCAAACACAATGTTTCCACTATACTAACATTTGAAGTAATATAGTGATTTTCCAAGCATAGCTTGGATGTGGCACAAGGCCGAAAGTAAGGTGTGCCCAGTAAGGATCAAACTCACTACTCAGTCGTAATTGTTCTAGCAAGACAAGCTTGCTAACAATTACACCACCTCGATGTGCCCACATTTGAAGTTATATATATATATATATATATATATCTTCAGACATGTATTTTTAAATACAACAAAGAACGAATGTCTGTGATGTTTTATCAGGAGCTGCACCAAGCTTTGTATGTTGGCTTTAATTTCAGGAGAAAATAAAGACAAAAAACTGTCCAACATTTGGATATTTCTTTATTGTGTTGTTCACTGATCTAAGCTTGCGGCTTGCATGAGCCATCATCACAGTGGTTATTAGGACTGTACAACAGAGATGTTGACCATCAAAGATGGTATCCTGTTTTGTTTACATGGATGTAAGCTATATGACGATAATAGAACAGCAGATGTAGGCCATAAAATTCATAATGCTGATCTGTGACGTTATACATAACCGTGTGAGAGAAAGAAATGTTATCAACAGAACCATGTGTTTAAATGCACTGTAATATGTTGTGAATGGTAGAAATGTTAAACCAATTAATAAACAAATTACATTAAGTTTGTATGTGTGTGTGTATATATGTGTATGTATATATATATACATATATATACGTACACATATTTTCCTTGTTCTCTTATTACTGAGAAGTAAAATACAAGAACAAATCTATTTCCATACCTGAGGATGTCTGTAGGAACAGACGAAAGCTTGTAAAAACTAAAAAAGACCTTATGCAACTGGAATTTATAAACAGGGATCATATCATTCATATACAGGTTCGGGGTTAGTGTACCTTATTGAAATTGTTTGCGAAGATGTATTCTCGCCATATAAATCATTAACCTCTATATTTGTTTTTTGTATGAATGATTCATGTAATTATATATACATATATATATGTGTGTATGTGTATATATATATATATATATATATATATATATATATATATATATATATATATATATATGACAATAGGAAAACTGTAGTTATTGCTGATGCGTTTCATCCAATGTGGACTTTCTCAAAGCAAAATCGAAATGAATATAACTAAAGAAAGTAACTAATAGTAACAAAAAACAGAATGTTCTTAGCAACTGGAGGAACTCAAAATAATGTCAGTTATTGTCATGTGTGGAGAATATTGTCATTATAACTGTGTTGACAGATTCAACCATTTTCTTTATATGTTACGATATTGTTGTGTACGTTTGTTTGGGAGAGCAGTAATTTTGTTAAGAAAGGTGAAATAGGAAAAAAGCTTGGGCATAGATTAATATTTGGGTAATATTCTATATATATATATATATATATATATATACATACACACAGAAGATTTTCATATCCACTACTCCACTGTGCTTCCTATAGATATATATACACACAATGATATATATATATATATATATATATATATATATGGGGACAGTAATCATTGCAGACAGTTTCTGCCCAGTATTAAAAAACAAGACTGAATGAATATTAGAAAAACTTAATAAAAACTACATATAAATTTATAAAGGTGGACATTGAGGTAAGTACCCAGCAGTGACAGTCCATGTCATGCTTAAACGCAAGCTTCAGATTGTCTGATGATTGCGTTTAAGGATGAGACAGACTGTCACTGCTGGTGGTTGATTTCAATGTCCACTTTTATAGTTACATACACTCTATCCATGATATTGACCATGTCAACCCATAAACATAGCATACAGTAATACTATATGTATATTGCATGGGTGCAAACACACACATACACACACACACACACACTATGAAAAAAAATTGGACCAATGATAAGTGCATATAAAAAAGAAAAATTAGAAGTACATGCAGTCAATTGCTGACATCCCCTGATGAGTGGACAGAAGGGTCTCTCTACAAAACTCTGGAGTTTGGATGCTGAAGGTAACATCAATTAGCTAAGTGATAAACCTTTTACTTATATTAATTCACTTTCTCCCTCTCTCTCTCTCTCTATATATATATATATATATTTATTAATTTATACAAGTTTGGTTAAAGAGCAAAGACAGTTCTTTCTTAGGAGTTACATTTATGTTATATATATATATATATATATATATATTAGTTTATACAAGTTTGGTTAAAGACCAAAAACAATTCTTTCTTAGGAGTTAAATTTATATATATATATATATATATATATATATATATATATATATATATATTATATATATATGAGCTCTTTGTATATCATAAGAAAAACAACAGAAGTAGGTATTTTCCACATATCTTTATAGCACTAATCTAAAACAATGAAATCTAATAAATGGCAGAAAAGACGGAATTCCTTTTTGGGCAGTACACCATGGTGGTATTCAGAAGAATGTCCTCTTGGGAAGGAACCGGAGACAAGAAGCAGAATTTATGCTGAGAAAAAATATTCTAGGAGACTTGGGTGTGTCTAGAATCTGTTGCTTGGAGAATGGAAGCCATTTCTGGAAGAATTAATTTTGCATAAGTTGTGTTTAAACTCTGGAGAGACTTGGGATAGAGCCGAGTGGGCTGGAGGTGAAATATGTTTGGTTAGGAGTAAGCAAAAGGAAGGACTCAACATTTTTTTAGGCACTTCTCAAGGTTGGATTTTCAGTATGAATTTAGTTTCACAGACACATATATATACATGCATATATGCATATATAAATCAGCAAGTTTTATTCAAGACCACAGACAGTTTGTTTACATTGTTTTTAATAATTTTCTTTATTATTTTAATCATTTTAGTGTTCATTAATGTTTGTTTGCTTCACAACTGGTGTATTGAATATATTTAACAATTAAAATTTTCACTGCTGCATTGTTATAGCATTGTTTCCTGGCTGTGCTGGCCTATTTTAGGAAAAATAAGAAATTGCCATTGACTGGTAATAAATAACGATAAAGGCACTGAGGTGACTAATTTACATATGAAATCATAAACACTATAAATAGCTACAGCTATTACCTATGAGGTAGTTGAATACATACTTCTCATGAGTCAGTAACACTACATTACAATGTAGTTACCAATAACTAAAGAACTGAACAAACAATTATCACTTGATAATTATAAGTATGCACAAGCATGGCTTAGGATTATAGCAGCTAAAGCTAGAACAGAAATGCTGAAGGATTTAAAATTAGTTGAAGGAGAAAACCAGATAATTGATCTCTTTTTGCCAATTGTTGGTTGTGAGGCTATTATAAAATTACCAGCCATTGCACACCCAAGACTGTTGGGGGAAACAACGTTTGACGATACAAGTCAACTAATAATGAAATACATAGCACCCCCTCAAAAAAAAAAAAACTAGTGAATGCAGAGAGAGCTAAGTTCATAAATCTTTTTCAAAAAGTGAATGAATTATCTTTTTGTCTAAAACAGGCTACTAAATATTGTGAATTTGAGAGACTGGAATCAGAAAACCAGTCAGTTGAAGAGGATTTGATCCAAATGAAGTTGGTAAACAGCCTTCAAAATGAGGAGTATCAGAAAATGACTTTAATGCATTTACAACTGTTGTCACTAGAACAGTGTTTCAAGTTTGTTCCGCAAAAGTTACGGATTTTGTAAAGGAAATGGACACATAAGCAATAAAGAAAAAAAAAATAAGGTTCACCTTTTGAGGATATCAACATCAAAGAGAAAAATAAAAATGTCAAGCATATAAAAAAATGTGAAAAGTGTTTCAAAATGAATCATTTTAAATTTATATGTAAATCCAAAAAGAAAAACATAGAGATAGTCCAAGAAAATGAAGAGGAAATAAGTATAGACATCTTTTGATTGAAAAGAAAAAATGAAAAAGGGTTATTAAAAATTTGAGTCAATATTTTATTGAATATGCAACTAGATACAGAAAGTGATGTGACGTTGATACCCAGAAACTTCTAGAAGAAATCAAGAAAACCAAGATTAAAAAAAAGCCTTGTTCAATTGAATCAGTTCAACATAATCCATAATAAGAACATTAGGCTGTTTCAAAGCCTACATGAAACTAAAAAATAAGTTTAACATATTACCAATTATTGGGGTAAACTGTGAAAAGAATCATAGTCAATAGGAAATTAAGTATTGAACATAAATTCAACAAAATCAGGAAAAAACAAATTCAAGGCAGAAGAAATTGGAATGTTAAAAAACTATGAAGCAAAATTACAATTAAAGGAAAATGTTTCCCCTCATATTTTGAAGCATGAAAAGTACCAGTCCATCTACTGCCAATAGTTGTGGAAAAACTTAAAAAAACTAAGACAGACAAAAACATATACATGGCCTAAAGAATCCCAACCTTGGGATAGAGTGCATCTGGATCATGCCCATGTTAATGGAGTGGGATTATTACTAATACTGGTAGATTCATATTCAGGCAGGCCAGAAGTAATACAGGTTTCCAACAAAAGAAGTTTGACCATGAAACAAGCATTAAGGATCACATTTTCAAGAAATGGAATTCCAAAATTGCTAGTATCTGACAATGCCCCAGAGTTCTGTGACAAGCAACTATGCCAATGGTTGAACAAAAATGGATGCAAACCATATAACCCTCACCCCCATAGCATTCACAATCAAACTGATTAGCAGAAAGAATGGTGTAAACTATAAAAAACAGGTTGAAAATATGCCTACAATGGAAAGAAAAGATAGAAACATATCTTCCTAGACTGTTTCTAAGTTATAGGACATTACCACATGCTGGAAGATCAAAAAGCTCATCCACCCTCATAGGTAGACAAATTTAAGCCCCAATGACCATGTCCTATGCTACCAACAAAAAACTGTGGTACAAAAAGAATAGTGAATCTAATCTACAAGAGGCAAGATTCATAATGCAAAATGGACAGAACACTATAAAAGAAAAAAATAGAAATTGGATATTAGTGTATGCAGACCAAGTTGCAACATGGTAGCAATGAATAAAAGTATAGTGAGCCTGAAAGTAATGATGTCAAAAGTGTCATGTCAAGACAAGACAAATTAGATAGTGAAATCAAGAGTGATATAGACTATGAAGATGAACAAGGACAATCATTGGAGGAATACTCATATGAAAAAAGAAGATCAAAATCTCTCATCGACTAAAGCTAAATGGCACCCCCAACAGACTACTTGATAAGAATATGTCACAAAATATCATATTTTACACTACTCTATGTTTATACTGTTTTGAAGAGAAGTAAGCTTCAGGTAGATTATAATACAAATGCTAGGGATATATACCTTGAGAGTAGGCAATGTTATTTTTTCAAAGACATATGAGTACATCTTGAAAGCTTATATATACATTAACAGCAAGGAATATAAGTTTCTTAAAGAGGTATAAATATTAGGTTGGTGCAAAAATAATGACGTAATAATGTCATTTTTTGACATTAAAAAATACGTCAAAAAACGACATTATTACGTCATTATTTTTGCACCAACCTAATATTTCTTGTCAGCATATATACATATATATATATTTATATATATATATATATATATATGAAGAAATATACTCTTAAGGTGTGCTATATTTATAGGATAAAGTGCTCAATATCAGAGATAGAGTGTGTGTAAATATATAAGTGAACATTGAAGTCAACACTCAGAGGCAACAGGCTGTTTCATGCTAGACGCAATGATCAGGTGGCCTGTTGACTGCATCTAGCATGAAACAGTCTTATATATATATATATATATATATATATATATATATATATATATATATATATTAACTGTTAGAAATGTAAGTTTCATAGTTTCATACATCTTGTAAATGTATATATATGTTGACAGCAGGTAAACATGTAGGAATGTGTTTATTTTAAAAACCTCCTGGTAAGGCTATCCTTCGCAACAAAGTGAAATTCAAGGACCCACACTAAGCACGATCAATCCTCAAAGACCCTTAAGGTGGAACAAGTGGATGATGATCATAGCATATCTTAATGATTAAAATAGTGGCAGAAGATGTCTATGCATTACGGACATGCTGCAGAAAGGGCCACTCAAAATTATATCAGAGTCAGCAGGGGTCTGTTGCAGTTTTATAACAGGATTCCACATGTCTCGTTCCATATGTGCCACAGAGTAAGGTCATGGAATCAAGTGTGTGGGGATCTCTTCCTGATGAGTTGAGGTCCACCTTAAACAAATTTACACATTCAGCATTTTCTTCTACTCTGATTTTCTTTCACCCTCAACCAACTCTTAGAAAGCCTAATATCCAATAGGGAATGGAAAACAAGAGCAGGTTTTGGTGCAACTGGAAGCTTCTCATCCTGAACCTGCACATTGGTGTTGAATGTAGTCATCAATATCATCATCAGAAAGGAAGCAATCAGCAAAGAAGAAATTAAATTCTTGGATACGAGATAAAGCCGCTGTTGTCTCCAAGCAATGAAAGTGTTAATAAACACACAGTCTCAGTCTTTAAACTAAGTGTAAATTTTTAATAATTGCCAGTTTATAAGTGGATGCTTCCCTTCGTGTTTTCTATAGATTGACCCTATTAGAGTCATTTCCAGACCTAATTATAATTTATAGCAGGAACTGTGAATGGGAGGGGAAAATGCAAGAAAACCCTGTGGTTGTGTTAAAGCTTTTCCAACCTTACATACATCAAGGCAGTGTTTTAAAAGAGGAAAATGCCTTTAATAAAGACTTATAATATAATTTTCATTTCAAGAGATTACTGTACATTGTCAATGTTTCATGTGGCTTCCTTTAATCTGAAGAATTACTTCGGCACACCTGGGAATGGATGTGTACAAAAGTTGTGTGGATGCCTCTGATGAAGTTCTTTTCAGATTTTCTTCATTAATATTGAAGTCAAGGCTCTGAACTGGCCAATATTTCAAAAAACCAGATTCTGTTGTATTACACAGATTCTGAAAAATCTCACCAAGTTGGGAATCAAATGTTTCTTAAGCAACTGAACGTTTATGATACTATTCATGCGACCATCAGTTTTAGCTTCTTTTGGATGTACAGTTTTTTTTGTATCTCCAAAATACCAAACCCTTATCTCTAAAATTCATTGTTTTTGTGTTCTATAATGTGATTTGTTTTGCTTTCTAGTAGGCCTTCTAGCAAATTCTCACTTACTCAAATGCAGCTCCATCTTAGTTTCATCGCACTGTGATCTTATTCCAAATACCCGCACTTATAGTTCATAGCTCTTTGACCAAAACTTAATCTTTCCTTCAAATGTTTTTCCTTTGATACTGGCTTCTTAGCTGAAATGCAAAAATTTTCTGAATGGCTTTTTAATCTATCTGATTTTATCAATAAGATTTTGTACCCCCCCAAAAATATGATAATTTTCATTCCCTTGTAGTTTTATGAATAACTTTTTTTATACCAAAATCAACACTTGTGAAAAGTGGACCATTACAAAGTTTTTGTGATGGTGGTCCAAAATGTATCTTTTATATTTCTGAAGTTAATAAAGATGTTAAAATAATTATTTTTCAACATTAGTAACATTATATTTGTTCCAACTGTTCATACACTAAATATATGATGGAAATTTTGGCATCTGCTTACTCCTTGTATAGGATTTTAATATTTTCTTTGTTACTGTATGTAACAAAAAGCATGTAAAAGTTTTCAGCCTCTTTAAACTAATGCAAATTTCTAGTTTTGCTTCATATTTCCTGCAGATGAAACATCGGAAATATTTCTATACATAATTATCATATTTTGTCATAGAGGGGAAGATGCAAGACAACCACCCCCAAATGGGTGTGTAAAAGGTTTCAGACACTTTACGTAAACCAAGCCAGATACAATGTTTTAAAACACAAACATTCTATAAAGATAAAATTAATTTTAAGAAGATATTGTACATCTCTATCTATAAAAGCAGGATGTGTGTGTGTGTGTGTAACGAATGCACGGCTGCAACTTTCGACAGATTTGCATCAAAATTTATATGCATATGCTCAAAGTTAGTGGGAAGGCCAAGACTGACTTTGCATTTCCCAACTCCCATTGATAGTGGAAATAATCGATTTTTTCATGCTTCTACGGCAGTTTTCATGTAGTTTGTGGCCATTTTGTACTGGCCAGAGTGAGAGCCAATAGCTGGCTGCCACGAATAGGCAGGAAGATTTTATTGGTCAGCATGAGAGCCAACAGCTGACTGACACAAATGTTAACTAGCATGCTAGCATGCAAAAAAATCGATAGCTGCATTTGTCACAAGTGGGAAAAATTTAAATCTGCATAGCAATTTACTCCAATTGGCTCATTCACTTGCTTAAACTCAATGTTGATTCTGATTCCACAAAACTGGGTTGGGTGTGAAAAAGTATTTGTTGTTAACATTCTTTTTTCATTCAGTTTTTCAGTTATGAGTCCTTTTTTTAAAGCTGATCATTTTGTGTTCATTTTGTTTAGTTCTTTTTTCGTAACAGATTTAATGTTTAGTATGGCGCTTAGAAAAAATTCACAGTGTGAGAAAGGCAAGAAGTAAGGCATGTAGCAACATTAGCATGGCAAAGGGCACTCCTTTAAAGGCAAGGAAGGGCAAAAATATTTTCAGTCAAGTGATAGTGATTGCTGTATGAGCTGTACGATTTTTGAATCAAGCACAGGCAATTCCGGGCCATGCTGCTAGTTCTTAATATTTTGTGAGGCTTTCTTTAGCCTGAATAAATGGTTCTAAGTATGTGGGTACGTGTACATACAAATTCTCTACCATTCTCTGTTGGCGAAACCCTACAATTTTTCAAGATTGCAAGGTTTCTTGTGACAAACGTTTTTTAGTTCTTTTCACATGTGCTCAGTGATATTCAAATTGCTGAACTGGCCAATTCTTCAATACAGTAACATCTTCATCAGTCAGACTCTGTTGTGTTACACATGAACTGTGACATGGATCTCTCTCATACTGGAAAATATCCGCTTTCATTCAAGTCTGGAATCAGATGGTTAGTAACTAGATATATTTGGCGCTATTCAAGCTTGTTACATGAGATTGTTGCTGACCTTGTTTTGATGGTCAAGTGAAAGGAGGAGAAAATGATGATCTGGCTGACAGTAAATTAGACAAAGAAAGTGCAAACGATCCTTCACCTGCACCAAACGAATAATAAAACAACAATGTGGAGTAAATTTGAATACAATTTAATAACAATGGTGACAATTAAGTAAAAGAGAAATGATATTCTCAGAAGAGAGTTCATAAATAGTCTAGGAAAATAAAGTTTGGGAACATGTATGTGTGAGTGCATTAAATATATACAGATGTGATAATATATGTGTCAGTCTGTGTTATATATTATAGATATAAGTAACTCATTTAGAAAGTTTCTTTTTCTGTAATTAACAAGTGTTTGGGCAAGTATTTTATATTGCTTGGGTTGATATCACTGTATGTAGTAAGTGCCCAAATGAGAAAATTTCTTCATCATGATGTAAGTGAATGCACCATGTATGCTCCAGTCTGCACTTGTTGTGAATCAAACTGGTGTGCACTTCTGTGTGTGTTTGCTGTAGTTTATTATATAGGCTGGGGGTAGACTACAAACAAAAACTAAAATTTAATATTTTTTCCGTGTTCCCATTGGTTGAGAAGAGTCACATGGTGTGCTTACTCTGACGTCCACATGGAGGGTAATATCAAGTCTTGTTCTATGCATCTATTTTTAGATTTGATGAAATTATAGTTGTAAAGGGAATCTGAAAATCTATTTTTACATATTTATTTTTGGGTATTTTCAAAGTCTCAAGAAGCTATTGTCAGTTTTAACCAACTTTCTTGAATCATCCATTTTCAGCCTTCCTGTAAACTTACTAACAAAATTCTTAGAATACTCCTCTGTCCTAGCTTCATCACTGAATATGATCCTGTTCTAAGCATCTGTATTCTATAGTTAATAACTCGGATTAGATCTAATCTTGCATTCAAATGATATTTTTAATGTTGGTTTCTTCACAGAAATGCACCCCATCACTCTATGTTCTTGAAGGAAGCACTTTGTGTTATCTTCTGGTATCAAATTCAGTAACTTGTACTCATCCATCACTTGTCTTGTAGTTTTTTTTGGCTGAGATTTTGCTGCCATGATAAATTTACCTTTTAAGGCAACCAAATCTTGTTCAATGCAAAACACTTTGAATGTCTTTAAACTTCAAGATTTCAGAAATGCTGTTTTTTTTTTAATTCAGAGTTCCTTATTATTGGTTATTTTCAATCCTGGATTCTTTCAAAAGAATGCAAAAATTCAATGTAAGAATTTTCACTATAAAAAAAAAAAAAAAAAAAAGCAGTGCTGTTGCAAAAAATATTTGCATATTAGAGAAAAGGAAACAAAAAAGTTAGATGTCCAAAAACATTTGCGTAACTACTTTTGAGTGCTGCCTTGCATACTTTTCTGAAATTTAGAATCCCTGATGCAAAATATAATAATTAGATATGGAAATGACTTAATAGGGCCAAAATTTAATCTGTAGAAATTGTAATAAGTTAGCAATTATTACAAATTTACAATAGTTTAAAGTGTCTGAAGAATTTTGTATAGTATTATAAAAATTGCAAACACTTTTAGATATGTTGAAAGGGGCCTGAAACTGATATTATCAGCACAGGTGAAACAGTGAAATTTATAACACTGTAAACATTAGAGGCCATGATAAAAAACAAAGAATTTTTTTGTTTGAAATTCAAAACCATAACATCTTCAATCTTGAAAATTACCAATAATGGTCGAAAGCAGATGAACATATACATTTGGAAAATTCTTATACATACTGGAACTATACTTTTTTATTCTCAAATGAAAACAAGAGAAAATAAGTACAAATTGTTAAAACAAGCTTTTTCTATGCAACTAAAATATCATCCTGTGTGTATATATACATATACGCTTCACAATATATATATATATATATATATATATATATATATACATACACACACAGAGGTACAAAGTTGGTCCAGATGGAATAAAATTCCAATAACCAAACACTATTCTTAAAAGAGTGCTCAATAC
>OZ010584.1:88296852-88361852 GCA_963932145.1 Acanthosepion lycidas
TTTATTGGAACAGCTCAGCAACCTTGATATATTTGGGAAAGATATTAGAATAATCAAGAACCTATACTGGCAGCAAATGACCTGTATACAGATAGAAAATGAGTTCAGCAGATATACAAAAATCGAAAGGGGCATAAGGCAAGGATGTGTCTTCTCACCAGACTTATTCAACCTATACAGTGAGGCAATTCTTAGAGAACTGGAAATCCTACTAGGATTCTTCATTAGCAGCCACAATCTTAACAACATAAGATACGCAGATGACCCAGTGCTGATAGCAGATATGGAAAAGAAATTACAAAAACTCCTACAGAAGGTAGTGAAGGAGAGCGAGAAGAAGGGACTAAGCATAAAGTACAAGAAGACAGAATGTATGTTCAGCAGTGAAAAGATGAGCCCAAAATGCAATTTACAGGGTGCAGGCCAACAAAATCAAGCAGGTGTGGAAATTTAAATATTTAGGAAGTGTTCTAACAGAGGACTGTAAATGCAACACTGAGATCCAAAGATGTATTGCGATGACCAAAGATGCATTCCGAAAGCTGGGCAGAGTATTACAAGACAGGAGGATTTTGTTGGTAACAAAGAAAAGAGTGATGAACTGCTATGTGACATCTGTCTTCCTTTATGACAGTGAATGTTAGATAGTCTCCTCAAAGATGAAGAAGAGACTCGAGGCAATGGAGGTATGGTTCTACAGAAGGATGCTACAGATACCATGGACTGAACATGCGAACAATGATGAGGTTTAGGAGAGAATGCAAACAAGGAGGAAGCTTATACTTAAGAGGCAGCTGAAATTTCTGGCACATGTAATGAGAATATATTTATTTTGTAAAAAATACAAAATTGTGGCACAAGGCCAAAGGGGAAGTGGGGAGAAAGCTGGTCTTTCACTAGCTATCCTATTCCTAGTTAACCACAATCATGACCCATTCATTCATTACAATTACACATTCACCACAAGAACTCATCCATCACCTTTCAATACGGCACACACCACAATACCACATATACACAAAAACACCCCATGAATTAAAAATTTGTAATGTTCTTATATATATATATATATATATATATATATATATAAATTTCATATTTCATGAAACATGAAATGCTGGTGGTGGGGATATGAACCCAGACAAGAAACTCAAACTGTCAACCAAAGACAAAACAAAACCAAAATAATGTTAGTAGGAACCGTCCACCTATCAAAATAGTAAGAGCAGCCTCTGTATTCTATTGATAGATAGAATCAAGAAGCACACTCACTAATGGAATGGGGAGGGAAAAATAAATGACGGAATGGGAAAATCAAAGGCAGACTCAGCCGAGATGAAAAAAGGGGGCAAAAACAAACCAGGGAGATTGGGAATCTCGACATGAATCATAACAGAAGAAAAGGCCGGGAACAGGCCAGGAACAAGACTTATTCACATTAACTAGGACATGTAATGAAAAAGGAGGACTTGGAGAATCTGATACTCACAGGGTGGATAGAGGGAAAGAGAGACAAGGGAAAGCAATGCATAACATACCTAGTGGGCTTAAGCAAGTGGATGACAGAACAGAGTGTGGGAGAAGTAGCAAAAGGACAAAACATATTGACAGCTACAAGGGATATGGGGAAGTGGAGAGACATGATCACCTACGTCCTGAAGGGACACAGCATATAAAAGAAGATAAAAATATTGTGTGTATCTGTGTGTGTGTATATATATATATATATATATAGATCCTACCAGATTGAAAGAAGAACCTTTTGCCCATGAAGTTTCCTTCTCGGCTGTGGCTGGGGTCCTTCCTCTTTACCAAGCCACTGTCTACGACGCTTAACATTTCGATAAAAGATCCATTTTACGTCGCCAGTCACAAGTCTATCCAAAAAAGGTGAAACAAGTTGATGAGAATAGAGAGAAGAGCAGATGTCAACTCGGGATTTGAGGTTGTTTTCAGACAATTCATGAGACACCCATTTTCCAAGTTTAGGAACTTTTCCAAGTTGTTGAAGATGACGATGAACAGTTGTATGGTTTGAACTGAGAACCACTGCCAATTCCTCAACTGATAAAGCAGGATTTTCTTCAAGGACTGCTTCAAGAAGCTTTTCATCAAACTCAACTGGACGTCCAGTTTGATCTTCATCTTCAAGGGTGAAATCTCCACCTCTGAATTTTGCAAACCATCTTCTGCAAGTTCTTTCATTCACACATTCCTCTCCATAAACTGAGTGAATGTTTCTAGCCATTTTGTCTACTGAGTTTCCTTTCTTGAACTCATAAAGCATTATGTGCCTCAAATGATTCTTGGGTACTTCCATGTTAGCAGGGTTTTAATCAAACAAAATTTAATTTTATTGTTCTCTGAAATAAAATTTGATCAGTTTAAATGCATCTAAACATAAAAATAATGTTCAGCTCCATTAGACATTATAAAATACTCTTTAAATTTTGTTCATTTTAACAAAAAGGTAAAATTCGGACAGAACTTATGGGATGACCTGATATATATATAAAATGATCATTTAAGTATTATTATGAATTAATGATGTAAAAAATGAAATACAACTTTCCTAACCCAAAAGACTAGAACACACAAAAATTAAAAATGGTGGCATGTCTAGAGATCATAATAATTTGACATAAATGGCTACAATTGAAAAAAAGCCAAGTGTAAAGCGAGTGTAAAGTGGAGAAAAATGTAACAAAGAAGAGTAAAAATGATCATGATACTCTACACATATGCACATCCATGCAAATGGGCATAAGTGGACAAATATACACTGGTACAAACAGGTGGATGGCTGCATGTATGCAAATGCACACATGAACACAAACAATACAGAAAAAACTTACATCAATGATAAGTACATAAAACTAAAAAATCAAGAAATATAAGCAGTCAATTGATATCTCCTGAAGAGTGGATGGATGGGTCCGCCAATGAAATTCTGGAGTCAGGATGCTGAAGGTAATAACAATCAGCTAATTGACAAACTTTTACTTTTCAGATATATATATATATATTTGTATATATAATGTTTGGTTGATTTGAAACTTTTAAAACTCTTTATTCTACATTTAACACCATCACTTGATAAGACACCAGAAGTGTTGAAACAAAATGGCTATTTTTGTAGTGATGTTATAATATGTTTATGTTATAATTTTTGAATAAATAATATTTGCTCTACTCTGTGTTGAGCACTCTTTTAAGAATAGTATTTTTGGTTATTGGAATTTATTCTGTCTACACCAATTCTATACTTGGATATATATATATATATATATATATATATATATATATATATATATATATATATATATATGCTGGATTCTCCTGTCGAATTTGATGTATGATGGTCTGCTTGACCCTCATACGTCAAATTTGACAGCCCAGACACCGGCACATATGATTTGACTATAGTGGTGAAGGCTTTGTGCAGAACCAACCACACTTTTTGAAGGGCCAAATACAGACCTGCTGCACTACGTGCTACAAGGTCCCCAAATGACCCTCCGCAGTTTTTTAATTCAGAGTTGTCCTTCTCCTAGATCAGTTGACATCCAAGATTATAGAACCCAGTCTGTCCTGCTATTTACCCATAGATGGAGGGAGAAGAAGAGTATTAATACCTTTCCCAAGTATATTAGCATGTAAGTGAATGTAATGGAATTGACTGGAGTTCAAACTCAGCTCTCTGATTCCTCAATCTGAGCTGCTATCCACTACTCCATCATGCCTCCTCAATATATGTGTGTGTGTGTGTATGTGAAAAGAAGTGGAATCAATAAATATAGAAAATTGCAGCTTTGATCCAGAAATTAAGAACCCTAACGTACAGATAAAGAGAGAGAGAGAGGGAAGGAGAGACAGAGAGAGGGAGAGAGAGAGAGAGTGACGCACATAAACACACACACACACATGTACACAAAAACAAACACACACACACATTACTATATAGATAGATACCAAGAAAGATTGTTATTTTGCATTATGAATATATATATATATATCTTTCAATAAGATCCAACCTTTAATGATAACAATAAATAGTTATACATGGGGCATCAAACCACTGAGGAGGAGAAAAATTATAGAAATGATAGAAAAATGATAGAAATGATAGAAAAATGATAGCAAAAACAGAACAAAAACCCCACAAAACTACTGGTTAATTTGTCGCCATTTCGTATTTTTAATTTCATGCATGTGTGTTGTTTTGTTTTTGATTTTGTTGACTGCACAGTATAGTAGGGTCAGTTGGGCACAATCTGTGAGAAAAAGAACACCATGACACAATTCACTTCTCCAGAGATTTGGAAACAGCATCCTGTACTGCTTGGCATTCATGCCAGAACCTCCAATACAAACATTTCAGAGTGTTTTGGTGTCAATTTGAAGACAGTGTATGATGATATATCTAGTCAACATCATGGTGCTTGGAGTGATCACTAGTGATGACAACATTATGCCTCCAATCATCTTCCTAGAGGGCCTCAGACTCAACATGGAGGCCTACATCAAGTACCTTGAGGAGGTAGTATTGCCATGGGTCAAAAGGGTGACTTCTGGAAGACCTGTCTAGCAACAGAACTCTGAACCATGCCACGCAAGCAGGCGAACCCAGTCATGGCTGTCAAACAATTTCTGCAGCCACATTACCCCTTATATCTGGCCAACTAACTCCCCAGACTGCAACCCACTTGATTATTATGTGTGGGACACAGTTAAGTGAGAGAACACCAAAGATGAACTGAAGGCAAGGATTATGGCAACATTCACCTCGTTAAACAAGGAGACCATCCAGAAGAGTTGCAGAAGATTCCAAAGTCATTTGGAGGCTGTGGTTGAAACCAATGGCAACTTTATTGAATAAATTTACTCTTTAGTATTTCAAGATATTTTTGTGTAACTTTGGTAAATATGTCTGTTAAAATGAGATGCCAGTGTTATTTTCATTTTTGTGTAATTTAGATGACAATTTATCCATCTCACCCTGTAAATGAAAGCAAGTATTCATGAGAATGGATATAAATCATTACATGCAGAGGCAATTGCTTTTATTATTACTGAGTTCTCAAGGTGCTGACAGCTCCCCACATTGTGTAGCAATCAGTTGCCAAGGAATTGTTTGTTTACCTGATAATATGTGGTTTTGTATTACCAATGGTTCTAAATTGCAAGATTTTAGCTTGGAATTTTTCCCTTCTTCATTTCATGATGTCATAATCTTTTATTTTTGTCATTGGAGAAATAGTTTCACATTGGCAGAATTGATATAATTATTAAAAATAAAAAAGAAAGCATTTGATTGATTTTTTTGTTTAAAAACTGAGAAATTTAAATTTTCTTTTTACTTCAGCAATAATTATTGTTTTAAAAAGCAATTATTAGAATTGTAATAAAAGCTAAACATATAAAAGTGAATTTATACATTTTCTTTGTTCTTGAGAATTGGCAACAAAATAATAAACATTATTTATATATTAGATGAATTTACATATCTAATATATAGTGTTTAATATTTTTTTTTGTCAGTTCTCAAGAACAAAGAAAATGTATAAATTTACTTTCATATGTATTTACAATATTTATTTATTAAATTATTTATTGGATTGGTTGGCTAAACATTGGCTAATTGCCAACTGATTCAAACTTTATAAAATGATAAATAATGATTTCCTTATAGTTGCTTCACATATTTTAATAATTTAGAAAATATTAATAAATTTATGAATAAAAAAATTATTTACATTTATTTCTTTATAAATTAGAAAATGATAAATATTGCATGAGTTCTAATTGCATTAGAGTTTACAATGTTGTAAATATAAAATTATTATTTAAATAAACAATCTAATAAATAAATAATGTTTAATCTGTTTGTTGTGAATTCTCCAGATCAAAAGAAAATGTATAAATTCACCTTCAATCATCTGTTTAGATTTTATTCCTATTCTAATCATTGCTGAAGAATGAAGGCAGTTAAAAAAGCAGTGTCATGGGAAAAATCATCATTTTGACATTACATCTTATTGCACACACGTCTGTCTATGTTTGCTGATAAATGTTTAATAAACCTTTTCTATGGTACTGGTGTATAATTTGTCTACTCAGACATGTGATTTATATATACACATATATATTTTTATTATTTAAATGTTATCATTATTATAGGGGATACAGATTTTTTTTTAAATAGATGCTCCATTTTTATCTATTAAACAGTGTGTATTATGTCCATTGTCTATCATCCTGCACATTTGAGAAATCTTAATAAAAAAAAATGTTTGCCACTGCAGGCATCAAAATTGTGTTCCCCTTTGTAGGAGAAATCACCATTTAGATCCAGTGTGCTTTACAATTTGGCCATGGTAGGATCTGCTTTAAAAACAGCTCTAAAATTATTAATAAGGTCTTTGCAAGTTCATGACCTCCAGTTTAAGTTCTTGCTTTGGGGCTAAAGTAAGATTACCACCTGACATTGGACGCCCTAGTCTTCTTCTTCTTCTTCTTCTTCTTCTTCTTCTTCTTCTTCTTATTCTATGTGTCATGTCTCATCAAGTCAATATAGCAAGCAAGGTTCTATTTTGCCATGATAAGGAAAACATTCTCTTTAGTCAGATGATTTTCTTGAAAGCTTCATATCTGCTCAGTTTCATATCCGAAATGTAAACAAAACAATTTCTAAAGAATTCATGGGTATGTATATATCTGTGTGTGTATGTGTATATATATATGTATATGTGTGTATGTGTGTGTGTGTGTGTGTGTATATAAATAAAATGTGACAAACTGGAAAATTTCTCGTGATGCATTTCACCCATAAGGATTTCATCAGACTGGGCTTTGCTGATGTTGCCATGTCTACATATGCAAATGAAAAGAAAGACGCAGGTAGTTTGAAAAACATCAGCAAAGCCCAGTCTGATGAAACACATCACAAGAAATTTCCCAGTTTGTCATATTTTTCTAAATACTGTTTAATGATATATAAAATTATACAAAATTATATATCATTATATATATATATATATATATCAGAAATATATTTCTTCCTTACCATTTGGTTGCACAAACAGTGAGGAAAAAGTATATATTTATTATTAGTTATTATTATCTATTATTAGTTGTTACTATAAACATTATTTTTAGTGGGTACATACATTTGAGTTGCTATTCCTGTGTTTGTTTTTTTTAAACAATGTCCCAGATTGAGAAGAGTCCCAGCCTGAAAAATTGTGCCTTTGACTGGAACTGAACATGTATCCTTTTTTTTCATCAGGTAAACTGCTTTTTGGCAACTCAAACACGTGCACTAAAAATAATGCTTATAGTAATAAGAAATAATGTCTGATAAAAATTCCCTTCAAAAATTATTATTTATTACTAGCATAAATTTTAGCTCTGTTATTTTACATCAAGTACTTTTTTATTGCCTCCAGCACTCCCCTGTGTGCTATTTTATATATTTATGTGTGTGTGCGTGTGTGCGTGTGTGTGTGTGTGTGTGTACAGTTCGAGATTTGATTGTCAGATGATTGTATAAATAATGTCAATATTCTTACCTGCACAAATCTCTGGCACCAAGATGTAGAAAAAAATTTCCTCATCTTGTACACCTGAAAAAAAGCCAAAGAATTAATTGGCTTCAACATCGCAATAAAAAGCATGAGAAAATTAGTAATCTGACCAATTTGTAGACTCATTTAAAAACTTTAGATAACATTCTTAGAACATACAGGTAAAGGAGAGAGCAAGATTGTTTATCTAAAAGAATGAAAGAAAAAGTGCATGTATCAGTATTTATCAAATTGATTATTTTTTATGGCTTATCAACCCTTTATGGGTTATTTAAATCAAAATCATATTTCACATTGTAACAACAATATTTCTTTTTTTTAGTGAATATTGCATTAACAGTTTTTTTGAGATAACAGGGATTTTCCAGATACACGTTATAATATTTAACACATAATTGGGAGAGGAGATGGATTTATACCTTTCCCAAGAGTATTTATATGTATTTGTACATGACTAGAATTTGAACTCAGCTTTCAGACTTTTCCTTTCAAGCCACTATACAATACACCACATGGATGTCTGTCTTTATGAGAGAGAGAGGACAATCTGTGTATGTGTGTGTTATGAATAATCAAGAGTGGTCTCCCCATGTTTTGTTACTCTCCTCTTTGAGAGAGCTATTTCTGTTTACTGGGACTATAAAAGGACACTATATGTGAACCTTGTATTCTCAGTTGAATAAAACTCTCTTAAAGCTTGTACCTGTATACTTTTGTCATTACAGTGTGTGTGCATGTATGTGTATGTAGGGTTTATGTAGGGAAAGGACAAAAGGCGATGAGTGTACTTGCATGAGAGTGTATATGTATTTATTTATAAGAGGAGTTATGAATGAGAGAGAGTGTTTCTGTATGTAGAAGAAAGAGTGTGTGCATGAGATATTATGTTTATATGGGAGAGTGGTGTGTGTATTTGAAAGAATGTGTTTTTTAAGTGCGTGGTATATGTGTACAAAAGGATGGCTGGATTGTATTACGAATTGTGAATTCATCTACATTTGAAAATTCGCAATTTTGAATAGACTTTCTTCTCCTGCACAGCCAAAGACAGCCCAGTATATTTTCAAAGTGAACCTGAAAATCACAAGACAGATATGGCCTCTCCTAAAAATAAATCTACCTGGTGACCATGATATGTGAAAGTTTACGTGGGTGAAATCATTGCACTAAAGAATAATGCTTAATAAAGCTTAAAATTCTCAACAGAGAAAACAAAAACAAAACAATAAAAAAATGCTTGTAAATATATTTTTACTTCTTTCTTTATGTACTGTGTCCCTTCAGGATGTAGACAATCATGGCTCTCCACAATGCCCTGTCCTTTGTAATTCTTAAAGTTTGTCTTTTTGTTATCTCTCCTAATCCCTATTCTGCCAACCATGTTCACAAGCTAGTTAGATTTCTTATGCACTGTTTTCCTATGTCCCTGCTACCTTCAATATGTCCTGTCAATATCGAATTTTCCAGGGTCTCTTTCCTCATTATGTGCCCTAGAAACTTTAATTCTCTCATTCTGATGTTAAAGTGTTTTTTTGTTTCAATTTTCTCTAAAACATTGTGGTTGCTCACATGGTTCATCCATGGTATTCTCAGCATTCTTCTGTAGAACTATATTTCTGTTGCTTCAAGTCTCTTCCTCACCTTTGAGGAGATTGTCCAGCATTCACTGCAATACAGCAAGAGTGATATTGGATAACAGTATGGTACTGTTTTCTGTGTTTCTAATGGAATTTCCCTGTTTCTTAATGCTTTGCTTAGCTTCTGGAAGGCATCTTTCACTATACCAATGCACCATCAGATTTTGGTGTCACACTTTCCATCCTTTGTTAAAACACTTCCCAGATATTTAAATTGTTGTACCTGTTTGATTTTGGCATCTCCAATTTGTAATTTACATGTTGGGCTGTTCCTTTTGCTGACACCCAAGCATTCTGCCTTTTTGCAATGTTTAGTCCTTTCTTCTCACTTTCCTTCATTACATTCTGTTGGAGTTTTTGTAGTTTCCTTTCTCTGTCTGCTATTAATACTGTATCATCTTCACATCTTAAATTGTTAAGATTGTGGCTGTTAATAGCTTACAAATACCAAGACAAAATGATGAAACTACATCCAACAGCATGACCTCTGATCGGGAGATTAGAGGTTTTGAGTAAAAATACAAGCATACATTTTTATATAAAATATTGCCAACAATACCTATTTATAGTAAAATTACCAGCAGTACCTATTTATAGTATACTGATCAACAATACATTTTATAGTAAAATGACTGACAATACATTTTATCTGTAGATACAAACATAAAATTGTGCCAAAGTATTCAGATTTTGCCATTAAATTACACATACTGGTTGATATGCTGATAAAAATATCAAGCAACAAAATGATGATAATAATTTTGTTGTATCCTTAAAGAGGTTACAAACAGATAAAGGTGGTGCTCAAGTGAAAGGAACAGCAACTTGCGTGTAGATGAAACAAGAGAGGTTTATTGTTAAAGAGAAAACACTACTGAAAGACAGGGAATCAGATGGCAGGCTATTAATTCCCGAAGCTAGGTTATTTACCTTACCACCCCCATGTGGCAGGATGTGGCACAAGGCCATTTTTAATACAGGGTTAGGTAGCTGTCTACCACCTCAGACGAGACTCTACCTTTTGGCATAGCCTTGTCTGGGTTCCTCTCTGACTGAAGGCAGAGAGTTCGACCAGCACAGCTGGGAATGAATCTCAAACTAATTCCCGAAGCAAGCCCCCAGGTATATCCTCCGCTCACTATATATAGCTACTGAGATAGTTGTCCACATAGGCAATAGGAAGTGTGGAACATTCCATTACAACAAATTTAATAATTTTTCAGTTGCATTGGTTATATTTTTTGCATAAGTAATCTTGTTTTTTTTTTATCTGTACAGTTAATTCTTAAGAAAATACTTCATCAGAGACTACACACTGGCACTACAAAATCACAATCATAGAACCTTAGTGAAACAACATCATCTGAAGGCTTCCAACAGTTAATAAACTAAACCGAGTCGCACATGTACTGAGAAGAAACAATAATGATATAAGCAAAATGTTGACATTCCATATAACCTCAAACAAACATTTGAAAGAAAATTCTCATAAATACTAAAAAGAACAATAACAGTTAGTGGACTTGAGAAATCTATTTTCCTTACAAACTGTTTTAAAAGAAACACCTTATCAATTTCAACAGAATGGTAATACTGAATGTTTCCTTTATTGAAATTAACTAATCTTATCTTTACCATTATCAAGAGTATGAAAGAGTTTCTGTTTCCAAGTCATTAAATATAAAAATAACAAAAGAAAGCTAGGTTGAATGAAGTAAAAAGTAATTTATTAGTAACCTGATCTTCCCTACTTATTAAAGAGTAATGTCTGTTGTTATCATTACATAAGAATATTGCATTAGAGAAAATCAGGTTGCATGAACAATAAATATTAGGCGCAAAAATAATGACGTAATAATGTCGTTTTTACATATTTTTTAACTTCAAAAAACAACATTATTACGTCATTATTTTTGCACCAACCTAATATAAAGGATTACGTTTTCTGTCATAGAAAGGTAAATATATAAGACAATTTGGAAAATTTCTGCTACAAATTTATGTACTTACCATTCCATCAGATTCTTATCCAACTTTACTCACATTATAGAATTTACATGTTTATTAAGTGGTAGAAACTGTAAGCCAAATTATTTTTCCTTTTATTTACTGGGCATTTCTTTGATGTTTTCTCTTACTTTCACATGCTTGTCTTAAATTTTGCACATGCCCATCCCATTTGATAGTCCAAATTGGGCACTTTGACATAGTGTAATAGTTAGCAAGCTTGTCTTGCTAGATAAATTACGACTGGGTAGTGAGTTTGATCCTCATTGAGTGCCCATGCTTTTTGACCTTGCGCCACATCTAAGTTACACTTAGAAAATCATCATGGGCACTTCGACGTTGTGTAATAGCCAGCTTGTCTCACTAGATCAGTGATGAGTGAGTTTGATCCTCACTGGGTGCCCCATACATTCAGCCTTGTGTCTCATATAAGCTACACTTGGAAAACCACCATTTGATATTCCATTTTAAAAGACATTTTTATTCTCTAAGTTCAAACACCATCTGCTTTAAAAGCAGCTTTAAAATTTCTAATAAAGTCTTTGCAAGTTCATGACCTATAGATTAAGTTCTTGTTTGGGGGCTAAAGTAAGATTACCACTGACATTGGACACCCTAGTCTTCTTTTTCTTCTTCTTTTATGTTCCATGTCTTATCAGGCAGTAGACGATCATGGATCTTCATAATTTCCTATCCTTTGTAGCACTTGGCAATATTTGACTTTTAACCATAATTCCCAGTCACTGTTCTGCCATCCATTTACACAGGCTCATTAGTTCGGTTACTTGCTGTTTTACTCTGCGACTCTCACCTTCAGTACATTCTCTAAGCCTCCTTTCCTCATCATGTCTACTAGAAATTTAAACTCATTCTGATTCTATGTATAATTGTTCATTTTTTAAAACTTCTTTGTTACTCACATGCTCCATCCAAGGTATTCTCATCATCCTTCTGTACAACCTCAAGTTTCCTCTTCTTCTGTGAGGAAATTGTCCACCATCCATTGCCATATAGGAGTACTGATATTATATAACATCTCAGTACTCTTTTTTTGTTGTTTATAATGAAAATTTTCTATTTATTAACACTCTTAGTGTTATTTTTTCTGTCTGGTGTTAAAATACTTTCCACATATTTAAACTTCTGTAAATATTTTCCCATCTCCAATTTATTGTTCATATCCTTGACTTCCTCTAGCTGACAATCATACATTCTGTTTTCTTACAATTGAGAGTTAGTCTTTTCTTCCTGCTTTCCATTACTACCTTGTCTAGAAGTTCTTGCAGTTTTCTTTCTGTGTCTGCCATCCCACACTATGTCACTTGCACATTGTTAAGAGAGTGCCCACCAATAATAAATCCTGGTAGGATTTCTAGTTTTTTTTTGGATTGAATTACTGTAATGGTTGAATAAATCTGGTAAGAAGACACATTCTTGTCTTACATGCTTTTCCATTTATGTATACTTACTCAATTCATTTCTTATCCATATGCAGGCAGTTTGCTCCTGGTCTAGGTTCTGGATTATTTTAATATCGTTCTCAAATAAATCAAGTTTTCCGTGCAGTTCAAAAAGATATCTTTGCCATACTTAATCAAATGGTTTTGTATAATCTATAAAACATAGGTATAGATCCTTCTGGATTTGTAGTGGTCTTTCTGATATTATTCTGAGCATAAATATTGTGTTACTTGTTCTGGTGTCTTTACTGAACCCGTTCTTGTCCTATTTCTAGTCTAATTCTGCGATGCACTCTATTCATCAGAATTCATATAATAAGTTCTGTAATCTTGGCTATTATGGTGATTGTCCAATGGAGAATTTACATTAATTTGCATGTGACTTCTTTGGTAGTGCTACTAAGGTCTTCTGGTAGCTAAGAAGATTATTAAGAGGCAAAAAAATCTTTGTTAGTGTTATGGTAATTTATTAACGCATTCATGGACTCTCCTAGCTATAAATAGGAGCAGGTACTGCCTTTTGGAGGGTGAAGTTTCAACAGTCAGCTCTGACAGTTGAACCGAACATTCTTGCTGTAACACTCTCATTTGTATATGTTTGTATTATTGTTCCTGTTAATATATTTGTTTAATTCAATTCCTGTCTTTATTTCTGGCCCTAACAGTTAGAAACAAAGAAAACAGTGCTGAACTGTTATGTGATATCTGTCCTCCTATATGGCAGTGAATGCTAGAAATTTCCCCAAAGATGAAGAAGAGACTTGAGGTAACAGAAATGTGATTCTACAGAAGGATGCTGAGGATACCATGAACTGAACATGTTTTCAACAGCAAGGTTTTAGAGAAAACAAAAAGGAAATTTGTACTTAACATCAGGAAGAGATAGTTGTAGTTTCTGGATTACATAATGAGGAAGGCAGGTTTGGATAATTTGATACTCACAAGACAAATTAAGGACAAGAGGAAAATAGCGTATAACATACTTGATGAACTTAAGTAAATGGATGGCAGAACAGGGTTTAGGACAAATAATTAAAAGACAAAATTAATTAAGTGCTACAAAGAACTGGAAATTGAGGAGAGCCATGATCGCCTACATCCTGAAGGGACATGACACATAAAGAAGAAGTTATGTTACTACTGTTGTATATTTCATTTATTATTTCCATAATCTTGTAATACAAAAGTTGTCTCAGGTTGAGAGCATTTCTATGACAATCCAATCTTGTTTTGCTGCTTCATTCAATGCTAATCTTACCTCAGACTTTAATATTTTAAGTCCTTCCATATTTTTGTGCATTGTCAGTTTCAATTCATAAAAACACTAGGCTCTTACAATTTAAGGATTCTAGATTCTTGCAAATATTGATCAATTGATCAATCTCAATACATTTACTCATTTCCAATGCAAATATACCAAATTCTGCCACCTATATAGATGTTGAGTTAATAATTAAAATTCAACATCTTACTTTGGTAGGAAATATATTGTTTTTAGCCATAAAAGTGTTTTTTTCTAAAATCTACTTGAAAAAATTCCTTTACATCTGATATTCTAATGATTATGGTTACTTATATTAAACTAATACATAACCACTTTTGGTTACCTGTCCTAGACTAACACCTCATCACCTGTCCTAGACTAACATCTAACAACTCTTGGTTACATGTATGATGCTAACAACTAATCCCTCTTGATTACCTGTACTAGACTAACATCTTATCACCTTTGGTTTCCTATATGAGACTAACACCTAACCATAACTGGTTTCCTGTATGAAACTAATATCTAACCATTCTTGGTTACCTGTATGATTCTAACACCTAATCTCTCTTGATTACCTGTACTAGACTAACATCTAACTACCATTTGTTAAGTGAATAAGACTAGCACTTAACCACCCTTGGTTACATGAATGAGAATAACACATAAAAAATATTTTAAAAAAGAAGAAAATATATGTGTGGAGGAATCATCTGTTGAATATTATTATTTTTCTATAAATATTCCTAGCTAAATTACAAGTGTCTTTTCTGGGAGATAATCTCTATTTAATAACCAGTCATGTTATTTGCATTAATCTTAAAGATTTTCATATTTTTCCCCACTTCTGTTCAGGAGCCGAGTTGACATTTTTCTCAGAAACAAAATTAATGAAATGAACGTTTTACTTTTTAAAATTAAATGAACCCAAGTTAATGTAAGGCTACTGAATAATTTATTTCATTTCTTTTCCAGCCTGTAGTCTTGGACATTTTTTTTTAATTAATTCACTCCACGTAAGGTGATAATGCCACTAAGATGCAAAGGTCTATTAGGAGAAAAAAGAGAATGAGAAAACTTTAGAAGGAACTAAAAAGCTAATCCTAAACAGGGAAAAAGAGATAAACCTCTACTCCTGTTCAAAAGATTGGGAAGGTGTGCGAACCAGATGATAGATGAACCTTTTTATGGACATAAAACTGAATGACTATATTAGGTCTTTCTACTATAATGATTTTACAAGTACCTTGATATACTGACTGCTGAAAAGAATAAGAAGGTAAAGTATCAATTTCGCAATTGTGGATGACATACTTCAAAGATGAGTATCTGAAATCCCATTTCTTATCCAGTACTAATCTTTGTAAGGCAAACATTCAACCATCCCAGACACTTTACATAGATGATAGTGAATTTTACAAGCGTAAAAAATGTACTGACTGCTGACCTAAACTCTCTTCAATTTTTTCCTTTTTCCCTAAAATCTTCAAAAATATAAATGCAATGTCAATTGCCATATTCACATTTCCTTAATATGGTTTTCCTGAATATGGTTCTTTTATTGTCCTTTCTTGTCACTAAAATCTTCTCATTCTCTTTCACTCTTAGTACCTCCTTGTGTCTTAATGGCATTATTGACTTGCTTGCGGTGAAAGTAAAAAATATGATTTTCATATATTCTGATTGAAGAAAGTGGCACTACCAAGAAGACAATACACCCAACTATCTTAGCCATTAAGTAAGGCTGTGCATACATAAATATATCTACCCTAGATTACATATATATTTATAATTTGTAAGTGCTGCAGATTTTAACAAACACAAATATATCAACTAATGATGTTGCAGATGATTTAATCCTTATGTAAATGTATGGGACCATCTTGGTAAATTTCATGGGATCAAACATTATTTTTATATATTAGAGAGAAATACATAAATGCTAAAATTCTTAAATGGATTATTAGCTAATCTTCTGTTAGTCTGACATAAGCCCACATCAGTGGAGTACCTAGTGATGTTCAAAAATTACATACAAAGATGAGGTTTGCACAATTTTGTTCTACAGCATGAGTTAAAGTAAAGCACAAGATATTACAATATATATTATGCATATATTTAGGTAATTAAATAAATCCATATTCTAATAAGTAAAAAGAAACAAACATCTATTTTACTGTGCCATGTATCCTTAAGGACACATGGCACAGTGGATAAAGGCATTGGTTAGATCCAGTGACAGGACCCAAAGAGTTGTGAGTTCAATACCTGGTTAAGGCAGTGGAGAACTTAGAGAGGGGAATTAACAGGCGATAACTGACAACTGACGTCCATTAGACATGGCACATGGAACTAGAACTGTCTACCCCAGCGAGTGAAATAAAGGTTTCAGTTTGACATTCCAACCACCTGAAGAAGGCCGGAGCATGCAATGGCCAAAATGTTGTGATAAATATGACAATAAAGATGAGGACAATAGTTTGAATAATGTGAATAGTGTATCTATTTCACATAATAAATATTTATTTTTCAATATTTTCTCCTATTCATGTCAATACACATCATTCAGTTGCGGATATTAATTATCCAGATCAAATTCTAAACTAAATCCTTTATTTAATCTACAGGAGTAGACAGTTCTTGTTCCATTGCTCACATCTAGGGATATCTCGTCTAGCACTTATTCTTAATATTGCTCAGTTATTGCTTGCTGGTTTCCACTGAGTTCAAGTACACACTGCCTGGCCTAGGGATTGAACATAAAATTACTATGTTACCAAATTCACAAACCAACACTTTAATCCTCTAGACTATTGTTCATAGGACATGGGCAGTGGAATGAGAATAGTCTACTCATGTAGATTAAATAAAGAGATCAGTTTAGAATTCCCTGTAGGTTACCTAATATGGTATAAACCTGAGGAAGGCTGGAGAGCACAATGGACAAAATGTTGTGATAACAACAATAAAGATAAGGACAATAGTCTGAATGTAAATAGTGTAAATAATCTTGATCTGTTTTAATGACTTTTATGAAGTGAGTAGCTATGGTCAAATGCAAAATAAGTAACAGAACTGTACAACAAACAGAATTGACAAAGTTTTGCAATAATAAGAAAAAGAAAAAAACAGGGCAAAAAATAATATAAAGCAAGCAAACAATATATGCAGAGCAAAGCAACAGTAATGTGGCAAAAGGTTCACAAACTAAGAATTGGTTTTGACACACAAAAGCATGTTCAGACAAGCTAAAGTAGCATTCTCACTTCAAGACAAGATAGACAGGGACTGAGCCAGATAAAACCAAGAACCAGCCTATTTTATTGGCTAAGAAAAAATCCCAGCATGCATTTGTGTGCTTCTACCTATGAAAGGTGAGGGGTAAGTATTTTGTAATTATTCCTAATCAGACTGAAACCAACAACTTTGAAGAAAATCTTTTTTGTTTTCTATTTTGTAAATGCAGGTTTATAACTAGAATTGCCTTTACAAAAATAAATACTTAAATCTAAGTTGGAAATATTTTTCTGAATTCTAAGCAATGCGCAAGTGTGCCATTGACTTCAAAGTTGGAGTTTATTTAATGGCTCAAGTTGGTTTGTAGAAAACAGAAAATGTTTTCCCAGTTGTTCTTGACATCTGTCTTGCTTATAGTATGCAAAGAAAACAAACAAATAAAAAACATTTAGGTTGATGCATTTAAAGTAAGTAAAATATAAAGAAAAAAACAGGAAGGAAAATTTCTGCAGCAAAGTTTGTTCTTAATGAAGTCACATCTCATTTTCCACATGGGCAAATTTACCTATTGATGCATCAAGCACATGATTAAAAAGGAAAAGACGGAATCACAATTTGAATGTATCTTAAGTAGAAGTTTAATTTTTTTCTTATTGTTGGATCGATAACTTGCCTTTTGAAGCTTGCATGTTTAACATATGACAGCAACATGTCAAAGTGATGGAAAGTCTAGGAAGATTATGTGGCATCAATCTTCCAATGGGGAAGCTGTCTGTGAAAGAAATCAGCATACAAAATCCCAGGTTTAATTTGATTGTGATCAGCACTGCTTGTCTTTCAATGCTAATTGTTCTGATGAAATTTCCTATTTGATATTGTGACTTCAAAAATTCATTCTAGATTGGCAGTTAGGTCTCATCATTTTACTGTTTAAATTGCTACACATAAGCATAAATTCTCAGCTAATAGTTACTTCTCCTGCACTTCTGGTGTGTGAAACTCTCTTCTGGCTTCCTGCTTTCCTGTCAACTACCATTAAAAATTTAAATCTCACTCATCATATTTTATCTCCTTGAATCCTGTTCTTTTATTGTCATCGCTGTTTCTTTCACTCCCAGGAACCTATTACATCCCAGTGGATTTTACCTTCTTACTTGGGGTGAAATGATTAAAATAAAAAAGTCTTAATGCTTTACAAGAACCAAGATGTATATGGTCGCTTTTGAAAATATCCAGCAATTTAATGTAAATAAATATAGTCCTTGGTATGACCCAGGGTGGTAGCACCTGTTAGGGTCCTAACTATGGGAAAATAGTAAACTTCCAAACAAAAAAAAAACACTATGAAAGTATAAAAATACATTTTTGTAATAAAAAAAAACAGCTATACATATTTTTAGTAAAAATACCAGCAATACATTTTTATATAAAAAAGTTACCAGCAACACATTTTTATAGTAAAATTACCAACAATAAACATTTATATAATATCCTACAATTTCTTAAAGAAATTAAACTGCATTCAAAAATATGACTTCAACACAAATATAACATAAAACACACACATCAATACCCTCTGTTAATTATATCCATGCAAACATGTATATGCAGAAAAGTTTAGTATCATCTACCATGTATTTAACTGTGAAAGCAGAATAATATCATATCTTTGTTAGTTCAAAGGTCCCCAAAAAATTACATTTCAGCATTAAATGACCCATAAGGTGTTGATATGCTGCTAAATAAATAAATCAATAAATAAACTTAATATGCATAGAGTAATTATGTCTTAGTTCCCATAAGGATGTACATTAGAAAACAGACTTTCTTTGTATCTGGGAATAGTTTCTAGTTAGAAAGTGAAAAGGAAAATGGCTGTTGCTTCTTTTGTATCTGTGAATTAGTTCAAGGGGAAAATGAAAGTTCTTAAAAATAGTCCATGATGGTGATATCTTCCTGAATATGCCCCAAAAGTTATTGCCAGAAATATGAAAAGTGTAAGTGAATGTGAGCAATAATGAAGGGTGTAAAATATTTTCAGAATAAAAAAAAAACGATATCACACTTTGTTTCTTTCAAACCAATATCTCCATCTTTGTTTTCTTTATTACAATATTTGATTTTTGTACTCTCTGACCTCTACAAAGAGTTTGTTGTATCCAATAACATTCTGAGAATATCAAATGGAACCATTTTTATTTTTGAAGGATTTTACTCTTCTTTGGATGCGTTCATAGCATAGTAGTTATTAATGTGGAAAATAAGATTGGTGGGTTAGGTTCAATTCCAGATGAAGCTGCTGCATTCTCTTTTTCAAAAATACTCTTGAAAAGGCATGAATCCATCTCCTCTCTGCACCAACTAGTAATTAATAGCCAGAATGACTGGAATGTCTATCCTTAAATGGCAACCAGTCTAGTAAAAGGAAAACTTTAGCTTGAAGAGGAATGGGCTTTGTCAAGTTATCTTACACAACAAGCACCATTGCTACTATGACTTCCTGATGTTTGATGTTTCTATAGCACTAATGGCATATGGGACTTGTGATTTGTCATCATTCCAATACATTTCAGAATTAGAAGCTATCAGTTCTTCCTTATGAGAATGATTTGCCTCTCCACCAAGTCTGCATGTGTTTCTGTATTACTTGACTCAGAGCTTTCAAGGGAATCAATGGATTTTATGAAAACTTTTCTCTATGCGGCTGTGTTGTATCAGATTCTTGGTGAGTTGACTTTTGCAGCCTTAAGTCAAATATCTGTTCTTTCCAAATCAAAAGTAGCAAGTTTCTTTTATGAATAAGAAGATAATAAGAAAAGCCATGTTTTACTTCATACATTCTATCAATAAATCAATAAACCAAGGAAAAATATTTCTATGTTGTATGTTTTTCAGTGTATATATATAGATATTGATGACATGCTGAAATTGTTTTGTTGATTTAACAACTCATTACAGATATTCTTTTTGCTCTAAGGTACATCAGAATTATTTTCATTTTTTTTTACAAATTTTTACTCCAAGATTTATTTTGTGTACACATTTAAAGATTATCTATGATACAATTTTGTTGTTAAGAATATTATTATTATTAGCCATTGTATAGTTGAATATGTAGATTCCCTTTGGAGATAGGCCTCCAGCCTCATGATACAAGATGATGGTGCTGCTGTGGTTTCAGTAGCAAGTAGACTTTAGAGGGTGGGGCTGCTAACGCCATACCCAAATGGTTCTGAATTCAGCGACATTCTTTCCACAAAAATTACTTTTTCCATGTTTAGCACAAAGTGAAATACGGTGGGTAAGATGCTGTCAAATACTTCATCGGACAATTTTTGAAGGACCCATTTTTTGAATCTTCCTCATATCTTTTTTAATCTAATTTACCCCAAGCAAGGCAGTAAAGCCACTAAGACACAATGTGTTACTGGGTGTGGAAGAATTAGAAAATAGAAACATTGCTAAGTAGTAGGAACAAAAGAAGTGTAATCAGGAGGACAGTAGATAGCAATTGACATTGCATTTAAATATTTTAAAATTAAAGTTGACTGGAAAGCATGGAGCTGGAAGAATTTTTCACAACTGAGAAGTGCAAGAAAAGAAACTATTAGCATAAAACTTATGGTTACATCTAGCCAACTCAACTGTAAATTGATGAGACCTTGTTGCCAGTCAAGTATTGTGCTTAAATTCATAAAGTCTCGATACCATAGCAGAGAGATCATACAAACGATTACCATGAAATTATCTATAGAAAAGGCCCAGGGAGGCAACTGTATGGCAGTGAAAAAGTAGCTGAAGCCAAGTTGCCAGGTCTGGACCAATAATATTGCTGATTCTTCTTTGGATTTTATCAAGAATCTCTAAATTTATAGCAGGAGCATGGGACCATATATGGTAGCAATATTCAAAGCATGGATGATTGGTAGACTTATAGATATGTAAGATAGATTCTGGAGAAAAAAATTGTCTAGCATGAAACAGAGAAACAACTTTCTTGGCAGCTGACCTAGCAGTGGTTTCAATATAGTCTATCCACTTTATTTCAGCTGAGAATATTAGCCCGACAAGGTGCAACAAGTACTCCCCTGGAGGTTAGCATTAGCCATGCTGATGGAAGGCAGAAAGGCATCTCTCAGATGCTGCATTGTTTGTTCTGCAAATCAAATTCATCTTTCTTGAACTTTCAACACCAATCATAGCATGTATTGCTTCTATCAATAAAGAGCTGAGTATGCTTCAAAGGCTCTTCTAAGATTTCCCTAATATTATCAAAATGTGATACTGGGGGCTTTTACATTCTGCATTGATTAGAACAGATATTCATCTAATGGCAACAAATTTGGGGGAATCTACCAATGTGAGGAAGAATTTTCAATGCTAATTACGTTATATTAAGTTGGTGCAAAAATAATGACGGTTTTTTATGTTAAAAACTACGTCAAAAAGCGTCATTATTTTTGCACCAACCTAATAGTTTTTGATAGACAAAGCAAAAAATTGACAAGTGTTGCCATGCAACAGTATGTCTTTCCAGCTTCCTCATCCTTGTAAATGGACTTTTTGCTTCAACTGCAGTGCTCAGTTTTTGAAAGTGACAATGGTAATGGCAATATTAACCATTTTCTACAAGGAAACATTTGGTATTCATTGACTGAGCAAACAATACTGCTTTCGGGTGTAATCTATAAATTCTCTCTCTTAAAACAATTTTTCGTGAAAATAGTTTTTTTCATTTCCAGTAGCTGTTGCCTCACTTTTCCATATTGATGGGGTTTTTTCTTCCTAACCTTTTATTTGAAGTTGTGTTTAATGTTAGCATCTTGACTATGTCATTATTTTCTCTTTGAGTTACACGTGTTATCCATTTTACTTGCTGCTGTTGTTGGTAATCCTCAAGTGATGTGGTTTCTGTTATTTGGTACAGTTCTTTTTTTGTGATTGTGTAACACCAGTCGACAAGACTCAAAGATGGATGATCTTTGCCAAGACTCTCAGGCTTTACTCACTCAAAACCATTTTTTTTAATGCTCTACATTAGCAGTATCATGTGGTTTCAACTATTTAAATACCGTTTTGATTCCATTAAATACAGAGCAATAGCCTTTTATTTCCAAAAAGATGAGGTTTTACTGTTGATAATGCATACTACCTCTTGATTCACTGATGATTTGTGATGCTTTGAATTAGCTTTTTAACTACAATAACAATGATTTGTTTTCCATGCTTTGCAAGAAGTGAAATGTGGATAATGAGAGACTTTTCAATAATTTACTTTAACATTTCATATGAAATCTTATTTTCTCGATGCAGATTAAATTAAAATTGAACACAGAAGAATGAAAGAACAGTTTTTAACTGTGATGTAATGGAATAACCTGTCACCCCCATGAGTAACTACACTATAGGTAGTAACTACCTATAAGTAGCGGTAAGTCAACGGACTACAGAGTCTAGCTGAAATTTTTTTCGGCTGTATTGTAGAACTCTCTGCCCGAAGGCAGAGAGGAACCCAGACAAGGCTATGCTGAAAGGCAGAGTCTTGTTCGGGGAGGTAGACAGACTCAATCCTGTTAATGCGGGGTCTACGGGGATTTTTGGCTGAGGCTACGGATCAGGAACCCCACATTAAATTCGGCCTTATGCCACATGTGACTGCATGGGGCAGTTGCTAGATACTCTAGCTGGGATCTATTGAGTACGACTTAGACTTATGTGAGAACTACTGACCTTCCAATAGTGGCACTCACCACTGGATTGACTTGTGATGATCGTGCACATAACTGTTACCTTATTTCTTATTGTACTGGTTTCTACAATAAACTTTTACTTATTTTATCCACCAGGTTTGTCAAGTATATATTCCTATTAGCATGGAATATAACAAACTGTATGTTCAGTTTCAAATCTAAAACAAAAGAAGACTTTGGCAGCTTTAGAATATACATTATATATGTTGCAGAAATATTAAAGAAAGGATTGCAAATTATCACCAACTGTTAATTCAATAAGTTCAGCTACTGTCTGATATCAAACATGTTCCTGCATGATATGCACAAGTGATTGCAGTATCACTAGTCAAAGCTGCAGTTAATGAACCCAACAAGAACACTTACTCTTTTTTGGTATCAGTGTCAAAACAAACTGCCTGATGAAAAAAAAAAAATCAATTTTTGTATTTTTTTTTAGTCAGAATAAGCCCAAGGAAAGCAGTGATGCCACTAAAATGCAAGAGGTTACAGGGTGTGGAAGGTTTAGGAACAGAAACATTAATGATGAGCAGAAATAGAAGAGAGTAATCAGGTGGACAGTAGATAGCAATTGACATTACATTTACTTTGTCAGCTGGCTTTTTAATAAAGTATCCAATCAATCTGCTACTTTGACAGTTCGATCAATTTAGATCTGTTTGTTTGTCGAAGACTAATTGAAGCAAGATATCTTTGTATAGCTGACAAATTTGAATAAATGGATGGCAGAACAAGTACCATAAAAATAAAGAGGGGTCATAAAAGAGAAAAAAAAACAGATAGGAAGATGTGGAAAGCCATGATTGTCAGCATCCTGAGGGAAAGTCAAATACAGAAATTCTAAAGATGCACAGGAAGAGGGAAAGATGCTTTCTGGAAATTGACTTAGTTAATGGTAATGTTAACTGTTTCCTTATAAGGAAACATTTGGCATTCTATTATGACAATTTTTCAGGAAAATAGGTTTCTCAACTGCACTTTTATTGCTCTTTTCTTCCTAACCTTTTGTTTGAAGTAGTGCAGAACATCAACATCTTGATTATGTTATTATTTTCTCTCTGAGTTACATGTGCGATTCATTTTAGCTGTTGGTGTTGTTGAAAACCCTTAAGTGATGTGGTTTCTGTTATTTGGTACAGTTCTTTGTTTGGGATTCTGTAGCACCAGTCCATGAGGTTCAGTGAAGAATGGTCCATGCCAAGAACTATAGTTTTCATGTGATCAAAGCCATTTTTAATGATAGATCAGAAGAAGTGGTTGTATACAGCTGACAGTTTAGATATTTCTGAATAAGTTTGGTACCATTCATGACATCCATATGAAAGTATTGACCTGATAAAGCTATTTAAGAAAAGGGGTCAAAAACATATCATGAGGAATGAGGAAAAAAGCACTGGACTTTTATATAAAGTCTAATCTCCTCTATGGCAGTGAATGTGAGACAATTTCCTCACAGACAAATGTTAATAACATGGAGAGATTTTGTGAAAAAAACAAAAAACAAAAAAAAACAAGGAAGTTTTTAAGAGAACAGGAATTACAATGAAGCTGTGTTAACAATCAGAAAGAGACATATAATGAAGAGAGAAGGCTTGGAAAGTTTTTAACTCACAAGGCATATTGAAGGCAAGAGAAGTAAAGGAAAATGATGAGTAATTTACTTGACAAGTTTGAGGAAATGGATGATTTAAGAAGGCCAACAAAGACATAGGTTATAAAAAAAGCAAAAAATGACTTCTACTATGTGCTATGTCCTTTCAGGATATTGCTGATCATGGTTTTCAACTATTTCATGTCCTTTGTAGCTCTTAATATTAGGTTGGTGCAAAAATAATGCCGTTTTCTCACATAGTAACATATGTGAGAAAACGACATTATTTTTGCACTAACTTAATAACTTTTCTAGGAAGTGTGTTAACAAAGAACAGACATTGCAACACAGAAATCCAAAGGCACATTGGGATAGTGCAAGCTGCCTTCCAAAAGCTAAGCAAAGTATTAAGAAATAGAAAAAATTCATTAAAAACAAAAAAAGAGTACTGAACTGTTATGTAGTACCAGTTCTCCTCTATGGCTGTAAATGCTGGACAATCTCCTTACAGATGATGAAAAGCCTTGGAGCAACAGAAATGTGGTTCTACAGAAAGATGTTGAGAATAGAATAGACTGAATATATGTGTAACAACAAGTTCTGGAGACAATGGCAACAAAATGGACACTTATACTTAAAATCAGTTAGAGAGATTTGAAATTTCTGCAGCACATAATGAGGAAGGAGGGCTCGGAAAATTTAATATTCACAGGTAAGCTAAGAGGGATAGAGGAATGTAATACACAAACGACCTGGTGAGCTTGAGTAAATGGATATCGGAGCAGGTTTAGTGATTAGCTACTTCAATAATTAAATGTGTCAAAAGAAACAAAATTACTTAGAGCAGTAAATAAAGATTAAGCTAAGTGCTATTTGAGTAGGATAAAAAAAGATCCCTGAATCAATCAACACTTCTCTTGTTTTTCTATTTCATTCTTCCAGGAACTAACAATATCTATTTGATAGCATAGCTTCTTTGTACCTTTTTATGAGGTACAAATAAAATCAATTATCGCTACAATTTAACTTACACAATGAAATTTCAGACCTTAATGAACATGGAATTAACTTTGACATATTTCCAGTCTATTTTATTCTCATTGTGGTTTTTGAATATTAAAAATTATTATTTAAACTATTTAATTTGTGGTTGTTGTTATGACAACATTTCAGCTTAATGGCCTTCACCAGGTGTATGTCAATCCATGCAACAAACATGGAATTCCAAACCGAACTCTTTAAACTGAACAATTTAATCTGTGGGGAGGGGGATAGACTGTTCTCATTCCACTGCAATCTACCCATAAAAGAATCTAAAATTGCTTGGACTTTTCGATTCAACCATTAACATTTATAAATTTAATGTTTTATTATTATTATATAAATATTTTCCTATTTCGTCCTGATTTGGTCAAACACACACACCCACACACATATATATTCAGTGACACAATGCATTCAGAAACACACAGATACTTATATATAAATATTCACAGAAGTATAGGCACTTACACACACTCACTCATATATATATATATATATATATATATATATATATATATATATATAGATATAGATATAGATATTTAGATATATTTTAGGAAATGGACTAAAACTGACATATTGTAATTTTTAATTTATTTTGATGGATACTCATATTAAAGTAGATGCTCTGTTTTTTAATTAAACAGTATTTTTTTATCCAACTAGATATCCTGGCCTGATTATTCGATAAATCTTGTTAGAAGGACGTATATTTTTCTGACAAGTTTTTCTCGAATATTCAGGCCAGTAAATGTATTTGGATAAAAAATACTGTTTAATAAAAAAACAGAGCTTCTACTTGAATATGAGTATCCATCAAAAATAATGTTTAAACATAATAAATTAAAAATAACAATATGTTGGATTTAATCCATTTCCTAATATATATATATATATATATATATATATATATATATATATATATATATTTAATTGAAAACAACGAACAAGCTTCTTTTATTTAGTTTTTTATACAATTTCTCATGTGATCTAATAATTTTTTTCTTTTCGGATGATAAATTATATAAAAACTATCCAAATGTTCTTTTTATCCAAGCGCTTTCGGCTATACATTTAGCCTTTTTCAAGAATTATATTTTAACTGTTAAAATAAGAAATAGTTTGTTGTATATATGTTTTATAAAATATTTTCATTTTTCAAAACACAGTCAAGATATGTACAGTCGAAAGCGCTCGGATAAAAAGAACATTCAGACAGTTTTTATATAATTTATCATCCGAAAAGAAAAAAACTATTAGATTGCATGAGAAATTGCATAAAAAACTAAATAAAAGCACCTCTCTGTTGTTTTCAATGAAGTGTGCATGAAAGAAGGATTGCTGCCTAAATACACAAATATATATATATATATATATATATATAGAGAGAGAGAGAGAGATGAGTGAGTGTGTATGTGTATGTAAGTACTCATGCTTGTATGTATATTGATATATAAAAATCTGTGTGTAACTGAATGCAGTGTGTCACTGAATATACATATGCATGTGTGTGTGTATATATATATGTGTGTGTGTGTGTGTTTGATCAAATGAGGATGAAATAGGAAAATATTTATAAAATAATAATGATACATTAAATTTATAAACATTTTCTTATTTCTTCCTTATTTTATCATTCTACCAGATTTAATTTATATTTTATTTCAAATATATATATATATATATATATATATATATATATATATGTATGTATGTATGTATGTATGTCTCCATGCATTTCTGTATTTGTGTATATGTACATATACATGAGTATTCATGCATCTTTGTACATGTATATACATCAAGTTAAATCGGAATGTCTAAGCAATTTTGAATTATTTAATCTATGGGGTAGATTGCAGTGGAATGAGAAGAGTCTACCCCTCAAAAGATTAAGTGCTACAGTTTAAAGGGTTCAGTTTGGAATTCCCTGTTTGTTGCCTAAACTGACAGACAGACACACATACAAACACACATAGAAAAGATTACATTTGAAATTTTAAATGAAAATAAGTTTCTTACTGGAACAAATATCAGGTCTTATATTACAAAAATGTAAAACACTTTTATATTATGCACATATTTTTCAAATTAAATGTCAGGATATTTGTAGCCAAATAAAGCATTAAATTACATTTTGCTTTTAAAAGCAAAAAAAAAGTGAAGTATGTGATTGTATACAATGAAAGCAAATAACTTTTAACATCCGATGGAAAAGCTGTAATTCTTAATATAATGAAAAGCATATGAAATTGAATCAAATCAATCAGAAACAAAATATATACACCATTTCTGAAATCAGGCCAACTGATGTCTTCATTGTTCAAAATGTAAAACCAACTTTATGCTACTAATCAAATCAAAGGAAGCCACAAATTGACAAAATCCAGATGGCAATATATGATTTTCGATATTATTTCTTGTTAGTTTTCCAAGAGTTTTAATTTTAATAGTTATAGATTTTCCAAGAATTAAATTGAATATTAGGAAAAATTGTATTTAATTTCAAATTTCTTAAATAGCTTCAACTCTCCACTCAATCTGAATTGCTAACAACATTTATAAACATATACTTAAATTACTTGTACAAACCTCATTGGTATTTCCTTCTTTGTTTTTATATCCTTGATCAGTTTCAATAATATTGTCAAGAACACTCACAGAACATATTGAAGACAAAAGGGAAAGAGGAAAACAGTGTAACAACCTTGTGTAAATAGCTGGCAGAACAGGGATTAGAAAAGATAGCAAAAAATACAAAACTTACTAAGAGGTACAAAGGACAGAAAATTGTGGAGAGCCATGATTGCTCATGTCCTGAATGGACATGACATCAAAGATGAAGATCTACTTCAGTATCTTTTAATTCTCTCATTGTTTTCTTTCTTTTTTCATTACTTATATAAAAAGTATTAAAAAAATCAGTGTTTAGGTAGCAGTCTTTTATTAGTACAAGTTTGAGTTTAGGTTGGTGGATTTTATGACCGATCAACCCTTGTTGAGTTATATTAGGTTGGTGCAAAAATAATGTCGTTTTCTCACATATGTTACTATGTAAGAAAACGACATAATATAATGCCAAAATCTTTTTTTTAATAATACGTTAACTTATAGGTAAGCATTAATCAGGATTATACACAAGTCTGGAAAATCAGCAATACGATTCTCAATACAGGCAAACCATCAGAGCCTACTATTATAAATGACCCAGAGGTTATCGCATCCTTATCAGATAAGGTTAAACTCTTTACAATGAACTTTGCCTTTAACTTCATGTCAGATGACAAGGATTATCTCTCACCTGATTTCCCACCTATCACAGAGTACAGACTTTGTGATTTTTCTATCTTAGCTTGGGAAGTTTACCTAACTCATCAAAAGGTTTGACTGTATGAATGCTACTGCTCTGGATAAAATTCACAGGTATTTTATCTGGACCAATTTAAGAAACTGAAACCCAAAATTATCTTAAATCTAGGCAGAGTTGCATAAAGGAGAAACATTTTTTTAGGTATATGAAAGGTATCAGCTCAGCTCTGTTTTTAAAAAATGGAGGTGAATCCTCTTCCCTGTCAAAATATTGCCCCATCAACCTCCTTAGTATCATCAGCAAACTCCTTGAGTCTATTATCAACAAGAAGTTTGTTGATCACCTTAAGAGAAACAACTTCCAGAATGACAAACAGTATAGATTTCACTCCTGTAGGTCCATTGCTGATGTCATATCTGTTATTACAAACAGTATCATTAAAGCACTAAATAATAAAATCATCATGAGAATGATCACCTTAGATATCTCAAAAGCCTTTGACAAAGTGTGACATAGGGGAATGCAATATAAACTCCCCAGCCATGGCCTGTCTGCAGGAGAATTATCAAGTCCTTCATATTGGGTAGATCCATGAAGGTTTTCATTAATGGCCAGTCTGCTGAAGCCCATGAGATCAATGTAGGTGTCCTCCAAGGCTCTCTCTGAAGTCATATCCCCATTCTCTTTTATATTAGCAATCTACTCTGGAACATTCTCATATCATTAAGAAATGACAGATGATGCCATGGTTTGTGGGTGTACCTCCAAAAGTCTAAATGATCTGAGTCTGGCAACCAATTTCTTCTCTGACCTCACTCTAACAGATCAGTGATGGGGAACTGGTTTGTAACATTTGACACTTCCAAATTCAAGCTAGTAACATATCATCATCACTGAGCAAACACTGAACTTTATCCAGTCATGATGAGTAGCTGTACCCTCAAGAAGATGCCTTGCCTTGAAAGTTTTTTGGGACTCAAGTTCACTTCAGACCTCAAGTGGAGTTCATATATGATCCATTGCGAAAAATTGTCAGTTTCTTGTATAGCTTCAGTCAGAACCCGACTCCTCCTCCTCCCATACTCTAAATGGAATATTGCTGACATGTCTGCACTGGAGCTCCCCAATCTGCACTTTTCAACCATGACAGAGTTCAAAAGAAGTATTTACATGGCCTTGTGGGAAATTAATTATTTTCAAAATTTACAGCCCTTTTTCTACAGGAAAAATATTACAAGCCTTTCACTAATCTGTTGCTATTTCTATAGCAAATGTTCAGATGAACTACATTCATTAGTTCCTCCTGTCCAGATATGTATAGCTAGGACCAACAATATACACAGCTTCCTATTTATTTCATATTCCATTAGTAAGAAAGACGTTTCACTCAGCTTCTTCCCTGAAAACAGAATCCCAAAAGAATGCTTCCCTGATCACTACAATCTCTTCAAGTCGAAAGTCAACTGCTATCTATCCTACATAACCTCATAATTTTCACTTTCTTCCTCTGCTTATGTCCATATAACAATCTGATTCAGTAACCCTCTACTGTGAATGACTCTTGGGCCTTGTATTGGGGGAGCATTTACTAAAAATGCTTATGTTTATACACAAGTCTGCTAGCATCTACTTTAGGTTAAAGATGATAGACAAGAAATGCTTTTTTTAAAAATTTGTTTATTTACATTTTTCTTTCTATACAAGAGAACATAAGTTTGGATTCAATGAGTGCAGGAAATGGATACAATGTTAGTGTTATCAGGGATAGGTGTGAATTTATTTTTCTCTCACACCCACAAACTATGGATTAAATAACAGAAAAAATTGGGCTCTTGAGCCTTTGGTGGCAGCCAGTCAAATACAAAGATTAGTCTAAATTAAAAACATGGAGAAGGTAACAGGAAACAATTTCACTATATTTCCCAAGATGTCATAGCAGATAATAAAAGAAAAGGAAGTTGTGGAGAACCGTGATCACCTACATTCATAAAGGACATAAAAGTGAAAAAAAGACAAAAGTATTGTCCAAATGATTGTGATTTAATACTTTTAGCCACATTTCTGGCTATTATCAAGATTTTGGAAAAACTATAGATGTTATTTGTTTAATGCTTTTAAACACAGCATTTATCACTTATATGTTACAAATGGCATCAAACACAAGACAACAACTTTTCTTCCTATGTGTCATGGCTCTTCAGGACCAACTTCCTATCCTTTGTACCTCTTAGCAATGTTTGTCTTTTTACTATACCTCCCCCTCCCTTTTATACGTGCTTGTTAGGGAGGTTACTTACTGTTTCCCTCTGACCCTCTTGCTTTCCCTATGTCCTGTGTGTGTCAAATTATCCAAGCCTTCTTTTCTCATTATGTGTTCTAATAATTTCAACTATCTCTTTCTGATTCTGAGTATAAATGTCCTTTTTGTTTCCATTTTCATTAAAAATTCCTCATTGATTACATGATCTGTCTACAGTAATGTTGAATTCCATTTGAGTTTGTTGTATTTACTTATGTAGAAATACTCTTTGGAAATATATGAATCCATCTCTCCCCAGCTATAGGTTCAATAGTAGGACGTTTTTCTGGAAAAATAATTATTATTTCCACAAAACTGTTAATGCAACATTCATTTGAACATGAATTATTCTTACAATATGAAACATGTTTCAGGCCTTAAATAACCCACAAAAGGTTTATAAGCTGTAAAAACAAATCAGTCACTCCATCAAATCAGCGATGATATTGTCAATGTCCTTCTGAAAGACATATCTTTGATGCTTCAAATTTCCTCTTCATCTATGAGGAAACTATCCAGTATTTACTGATTGATATTACAAGAAGACTCGAGGCAATGGAGATGTGATTCTGCTGAAGAATGTTAAGGATATCATGGACTGAGCATGTGAACAATGATGAAGTCTTAATCAGGATGTAAATAAGGAGGAGGCTTTTACTTAACATCAGGAAGAGGCAGTTGAAATTTCTGGGACACATAATGAGGAAGGAGGGATTGGAGAATCTGATACTCATGGGTTGAATAGAGGGAAAGTGAGACAAGGAAAAACAACACATGTCATACCTAGCGGGCTTAAGCAAGTGGATGACAGAACGTGGTATGGGGAGGAAGCAGAGAGAAGGAACTTGTTGAGAGCTGTAATGGATAGTGGCAGGTGGAGAGCCATGATCACCTACATCCTGAAAGGACATGGCACATAAAAAGAAAAGATTATATAGCAGTTCAGCATTCTTTTCTTCTTTTTCTTTTTTTTTAATTATATTTTCCTTAAAACTTAATACTTTGTTGAGTATGGAAGGTATCTTTTGCCATTCCAGTGCACTTTTGGAGTTCAGTGTCACATTCTTTGACATCTGTTAAAACACTTCCCAAATATTTAAACTTTTGTACGTATTTGATTTTCTACCCTTGTTAAAGACATTTAAAATCCCATTTTTTAAATGGAAGATTATATTATTTTGTTTGGCATTTCTTCATTTTATGACAAGGGCTTGAAGAATCCAAAGGACAGTTTTAACAATGCTGTATTGTAATCTGAAATCTGCTTTTTGACTTTTTAGCACATACTAACAGAAATATCTGCATTTTCATTTATATAAGTACAAATGGCACTTGGATTGGTTGCATTATAAGTAAACCTATGAGACATATTATGGTATGTATTGTAGTTAGACATAACACCAAAAATAATTTTAAGAAACTCAAAGTAAAGTTTCTAGTATGTATTTGTGTGTTTGGAAAATAATTACATCTTTTATGTAAGGAAACTGCATTTAGAATTAGTTATCAACTTTTCTTTATGACAGTGTGTCATCTGTAATGCATTTAAGAGTTTAAACTCTTGGTGAATTATATCTTCAAAAATCAAGAAATTCACTATTGCTTACTGTATGGATTCTGAAACACTTCTTGCAGAGGTGTTTAAAAACATTTTTCTAGTGTATACTTTAAATATTGTTGCCACATATAGTCTGGTGCTCCTGCTACATGTTTAGAGATTCTTTATTAAATCCAAAGAATAATCTGCCACATTATTGGTATCCTGGTTTCAGCCACTTTCTCACCACCATTTTCCATGTACCATTTCTATAAATACTTTCATGGTAATTGTTTGGATGTACTTTGCTCTATCGTACCTAGACTTTATGAATTTAAGTGTGGTACTAGATTGGCAACAAAATCTTATCATTTTAGAGTTGAATTAGCTAGATGCAACTGTAAGTTCTTTGCTAACAGTTTCTTCTCTCACACTTCTTGCCTGTGGAACTCTCTTCTGGTTTCTTGCTTTCTAGTTAACCTTGATCTTCAAAAGATTTAAATACAATGTCAATCATTATCTTCTTCATTCCTCTTTTATTATTCTTAATGTTTCTCTTTTTCTTATTCTTTCACACTGGTAACCCTTTATGGATTTATTGCTTTGTTTGGGGTGAAATGATTAAAAAATGTCATACAATAAACATGTATATATGGCAGCTGTGGTTTGAAAGGTGAAAATGCCAACTGTAAATGGAAGACAGCTCACTCTCAATAAAAACATTTGAAAGAGACCATTGAATTGGACACATATCAAAGAACCAGATATTTAGTTAAAAAAATTTAATGTGTCATATTCAACTGTCCAGAAATATCTAAAGCAAATTGGGAAAACCTGCAGAAAGGAAATTTAGGTCCTTCATCAGCTTTTGCTTGAGAACCAAACACAGTGATTCAAACCAAATTAAAATGCCAGTATTTCAAATGTTCATTTTAAAGACAGGCAATCTTTTTTCGCTAAGAAGATTGTCAGAACACAACCTTCCTGATATTTCCACCATTTTGGTCTTGTAACATTAAGCTCAGTTTAATAAATATGATAAATATTATAGTTCAGAGTATATAATATTTGGGTTAATTACTTTCTGCCTTTTTACACACAGCAGAAGTGTTTTATATGAAACATTTTTGACTAAATTTCTCACTTAATCTCTTATTTCAAATTGACACTAGGGAAAATCATATCACCCATTTGCAAAAAGTATGTCCAAGCAAGAATGTTGCTGAAATTTGCAGCATTTTATACCAAATTTTTGTCACTATTGAAGGTATTTAAAAAATATACTTATAGAGAAAACAAATGGTTTCACTACTTCAAGCAATATTACAGGTACAAATTTACTTGGCATCTTTATTAGTTTGGAAAACTGATTTGAATATGGCAGATATTGTAGGTATGAACAAAACATTTTGGCAGGAAATCAACTCTCTTTATGTGCTATATGTCCCTTCAGAATATGAGCAACCATGACTCTCCATAGCTTCTCACCTCTTATTGCTTTCAGCAATAATTTCTTCTTCATGATGCCTCTCTCTATTTTTGGTATTGTTCCTCCATCTATTTGCACAAATTGGTCAAATATATTTTCCTCTGCTTCTCTCCCCACCAATGTATTCTTGGAGTGCTTTCATTCTTTCTGTCTCTTTCTCTAAATTTAATCTTATTATCAAAATCTTTCTTTGTAATAAGGACAAAATTTGGATATAAAAATTACTTATATACAGTGCAGGAAATATTTGTAAAAAGTAAAACAAAAAAAAAAAAAGAATCATAATTTGTATAAGAATAATTTTAGTCAGAAAATTCTTATTCTTGAACCTGTAGACTCTCTGTGGAGTACAGAGCCGCAGCCAAATCATACTTGGTGGTGCTACTGTGGTTTTAGTATCAAGTAGTGTTTTAGTATCTTATAGGGAATAGTTGCTAGCCTCATGCTCAACTGGTTTTGAATTCAGAATTTTCCTTTTAGACTAGAAAGTTCAGTCTTCTCTAATATTTAACCCATAGCTAGGGGAGAAAGAGATGGATTTGTACTTTTCCCAAAGAAATGTATGTGAAAGTGAACTGGCTAGAATTTGAATTTGGTTCACCACTTTCCACACTTTGCTTTGCAAATATTCTGATGTTAAAAATCTACCAAAAGTCAAATAATTATTGGAATTTAATAAAAATTTTAGCACTTATTCTTTTAATTCCAAATCATAGAGAAATACTTTTCATACAATTTGACATTCAATTCACTTAATTTGAACTCGGTTTATGTAAGTGGCATTGACACCAGCAGTACCTCATACTGGAAATGTAGACCTTAAGTATTGGGTCACAGCCTCACCATGCAGAGTGATGTTGCCAAGGTTTCCATTGCAAGCTGGTTTTACAGGACAGAGTTGCTAGTTTCACACCCAACTGTTTGCCATCCAAAGCTACAGAGCCCAGTCTATCATCCTATTTAATCCATAGCTGATAGAGAGAAGAGGTGATTTTATGCCATTCCCAAGGGCATTAATACAAAGTAAATATACTATGTCAGCTTGAATTTGAACTTGGATGACCAATTCTATTTTTCATGTTGTTAACCATTAATCCACCCATATCTCTTTAATCCATTTACAACTTAGATAACAAACTGTGATTACTAAGTCACCAATAAATTGGTGGTCAGGAAACAGGAAGGAAAGCAGTGGGACCAAGATTAAGAGTAAAACTTCCTCTGGTTATAAAAGGTTTCCTTGGTGAAACTAGCATAATGATACATGACTTATCAAGCTTCTGTGATATTAGATGAAAGTTCTAGTCAAGTTTGAAGTTACTGCTTTATTCTAAATTTTGTGAAATTTTATTTGAACGCCAAAGAATATATCAAACAAAAATATTCTGATAAAAAGCAATAAAAAGATGAAATTACTTCTAAACAAGATGAAATTACTTTTAAAAAAGTATGTAGAATACGAGAAATTATTTTCTTTTTTTTTTGAGATTTGTGATGAAAACAAAATCATTTATGATTTGGTACAGATCCGTATGAATTTTAGAATTAAAAAATTAAGCTAAGTACAGACAATGGACTAATACGGGGGGGATGGAATAGTCTGTTAAAGTCACTTGTCTGTAGATGGGAAAGGATTATTTTTTGAGTTATAAAACCGCTATAGTAACTACCACTAGTTATGATTATAATATAAATATAATAAACATGTACATATGGCATAAAAAAATATATACATAGATATATTATTCAAAACAATAAAAATAATGGATTTCACACAGCTACTTTTTCAGGTATGTGCTAATGTATTGTACTTTATATACTGTACACCTATCTTTGTTTACAATTGGAAGGCCCACCACTGCCACCAAGCTGTCACTTTGTGAACTAATATGACTCATTCTGCTAAGCCCGTAAATTTCGAAATACATTGCTGACGATTTGAAAGTTTTTTTTTCCTGAAGAATCTTTTTATATTGCCTGCAGATTTTTGTCCGTGCATCCGAAGTCCATTGATGAGGGGGTGCATAGATGAGAGGTTTGACTGTATTTGTCTGTGGAAAATCACCATTTAAGTTAAAGGATTTCTTTTATTAATTTGTTTTTTTTATGGCTTTTCAACCCTTTGTGTGTTATTTAAAGCCAAAACATATTTTTAATTGTAAGAATAATTCTTTATGTGTAAGTGAATAATGCATTAACAATTTTTTTGAGAATAAAGGTATTTAAGAGTTATTTAAGAAGTTTTAAGTATAAGGCATACTATTTAACCCATAGCTGGGAAGTTAGAGGGAAAAAAATCAGCTTGCAATATATTGGCAATTCTATTCTTTTGTTTGAATCTTTTGGCTGGTATTAAATTGATTTTAAGCCTCCAGTCAGAGCAAAATTTAGACAAAAACAAATATATTTGTTTTCTTTGAATGAAGATAATTTTGTTTTACTGATTCTATTATCTGAAAACTTGGCTGCAGTTACCCATATAAGATTTTGCAATTGAATGTTATTTAATTGAGCCTCTATGCTATTCTCCTTGACCTCTCCAAGCAAATTAGGTCTGGCGCTGGCTATAAATTGGCATGCAATGAAGAGAAGTAGAAAAAGAGAAACATTTTCATTTCCTTATCTATAATTTGGAAGAAGAGTCATTGTCATTGAAGGCTTATGGCCACATCATATTGAAACACTGGTTCTTGCACAATCACTGAATTTAAGCAATGGCAAACCTGGTCAGTACCTAGGTGGGTGACTTCCTTGGAATACGAGGTGGCGTAAGCTTGGATATACAGGAGGTGCAATGGAATTGGAATATTGGAAAGCCATGTTCCAATTCCAGTTGGGTTTGTTATATTCACTTACATACAAATATCCTTCAGAAATGTACAAATCCATCTCCTCTCTCCTCAGCTATGGGTTAATTAATAAGACTTATATGAGTAAATCATAGTTATCTCCAATAAACTGTTACAATCAAAAATTATTTTCTGGCTTTACTTAACCCACAAAAGACTGATAAGCTGTAAAAAAAAAAAAACAAACAATTAACCAATCTTTATCATTCTTCCACCATTTGGGAAAGTTCATTCTATGGCCATCTTCTATTGTACTATTGACATAGAGAGAGTCATTTTTTTCTAACAACAAACAGAAACATTTTTTTATCATTAACAACAATGCTTTTAATATAAATAAGTTTATTTTCCATCATGTATGCCAGACAGATTGTTCTATAGCAGGACTTCCTTTTCATGGTGTTATTCTTAGGAAATTATACTTTATAAATCCATGAATGGGACAAAGCAGAAGAAAAAAAAAATGAAAATCCAACATGGAATGCTTTGTATCTTGTATATATAACATATATTTTATATATATTGCAATTTACTAAGCTTAGCTGTGGCACAAGGCCACAAGAAAAAAAACACGTAATGATGATCAAACTCACTTCTTAGTTATAAATGAGTTAACAAGGCAAGATTGCTAACCATGATGCTATGTTGAAATACCTGTATTTTTTTTTTAAATATATGGATTTTATACTAAATTTGTTATTATTTCTTATTACTGTAAATGTTATATTTTGGAAACATTTTGTTTATTTTTTTTGTCATTTTTTAAATTGGGTGAATTTCATCTACCAGCTGATGCATTCAATAGTCTTAACAAAGAAAATGTAACCTCTGGCAGGGTTTAAATCTTCCTCCATCTTTGTAGAGGAAAAAAACTAAACAAAATAAAAACAGGTATGTAATCAAAAATGTGCATCCATTAAAATTTATTATCAACTATAACAAAAACATGTTATAAACCGCTACATAAATGCAATCATGTTTCGACATTGTGTGTGCTGTACTATGCATTAAGTACTTTTTGAAATATAATGTCTGGACATTGGTACTAACCTACCTTACACTTATATACATACATATATATATATATATATATATATATATATATATATATATATATATATATATATATATATATATATATGTATGTATGTATGTATGTATGTATGTATAAAACATAAGGTGCCATGGTCATATCTAGATGCATGAGTATGTACAGAAATATATATATATATATATATATATATATATATATATACATATAGACATACAGGGTGTGATGGATAAATTGTCTTCTAAATTACACAAAAATGAAAATAACACTGACATCTTGTTTTAACAGATATATTTATCAAAATTGAATAAAAATATCTTCCAATGCTAAATAAAATTGCCACTGGCTTCAATCATGTAAGTTTGTGACCCTGGGTTTTACACTCTTTGTGATCATCAATCAAAGAGGGTGAAACCCAGTGTTAGAAACGCACATTAATCCAACTAAATATATATGTAGAAAAGATTAGTATCTCTCGGTATAATTTTTTTCTTTATCGCTTCTTCTCAATCCTTGTTCCAGTGTCCCTTATACACATGCTTCATTTTGTCTGATCATTCCCAGATTATTAAAAATCACAAAAATGACTTGACCATTTGAATATCTTGAGCTGTTGATCTGACCACCTTGTCACATTCCAGTTTTGTATTAACATTTTCTTAATTGAACAATTTCATAATTTAAGACAAGTGAGTTGGGTGTGAGGTGAAATCTGAGAAACAAGGAATATGGTCAAAATATAAACAACACTGAAAAATATACCACCCAGGGAATGTAGACAAAAGGTCTTTTGTTGTTGATGCTGTCTGCACACACACACACACACACACACACAGACACACACACACACACACACAGCTCCTTCTTTTTCTTATGCAAACAACAATGTGGCTCTCACATAAAAATATCCATATACAACATACATTTATGCACAACTTATTTTCTCTCCAACACATACAAACTCGTATATATATATATATATATATATATATATATATATATGGATCTCTCTGATACATACATGCATACAAACACACAATTCTCTCATATACACATACAACTCTCACATACAAACCATTTACATACATACACATTCTCTTTCATTCACATAAACATCCATAGACAAACATAGGCACATAACTTTATCTCCCAATCTTACAATGACAACTCTTTCAGACACCCAAACTTAGACACACAACTTTTTTCCAGACACACAATAAATAACCCCTAATAACTAATTCAGACACACATACACAACATGCAATGCAGACACACCCACACATAAACATAAGTGTATAAGTATTATGTACTCATTGTAGATGTTGCCAAAGTGGACTTCACATTCAGTTACACTGGAACTTCAGAAAAATCAAGTGCATTAGCAGATTGATCAGAGATGCTCTCCTAGCCACACAGTGCAGATCTGTACCTCATAAGATATCGCTAACTACTCTTAACATGTGAACAGGTGGTTGATCCAGCTGTGCTTGAGATGTACACATGTGGTCTAGCCAATGTCAGAAAGATATAGAATTACCCACCCAGGAAAAAAGAGACGCTCTTACATACTTGTGACAATGTAGAATTCATGTTTAGATAAAACCCGAAAGCCATATACCCACTTGCCAACAGTAATTGATGGAATTAGTTTTGTGTTTTCCTTAAACTGTACAATGATAATTATTACATCCGGAATATTAAAAACTTTATAATTTATGATTTATGATGCATTTAATTATCATTTGAAATAATCTCCAATTAAAATATTTTGAAAATTAAAATTTCAACTTGAAAATTGAAATAAGGATTTTTAAATTTTAAGAACATCTGCTAGAAAATCTTGTTTCTTCCTTAACCAGTAGAAAATTGTACACTACTTATTCACCAGTGGTGTGTTGCACTTAATTTTGGTGTTCAATATAAGAATAAAAACGAAAGAGGTGGTACTGACCTCTGAGGTCACTAGAGGACATCGCTGATTAATATATGATGATGATGATGATGATTCTTCTTCTTTGTGCCATGCCCCTTCATGATATTAACAATCATGACTCTCCTCAATTTCCTGTTCTACCATCCATTTACACAAGCTCATTCTTCTATGTACAATGTCTCTTCATGACATTGGTGATCATTGCTCTCCACAGTTTCCTGTTTTTGTCGCCCTTAGTAAATTTTGTATTTTGTTATCTCTCCTGAACCCTATTCTGCCATACATTTTTTTAAAAATTAAGTTCACTCCAAGCAAGGCAGTAAAGCCACTAAGACACAAGGGGTTACTTGGGTATGGAAGAATTAGAAAACAGAAACATTAATAAAGAGTGAGTACAAAGAGAGAGTAATCAGGAGGACAGTAGATAGCAATTAAAATTGCATTTAAATTTTTGAAAATGAAATTTAGCTAAAGAGGGTGTAGTTGGGAGGGAGTTCCACAGGTGAGAAGTACAAGAAAAGAAACTCTTAGCATAGAACTTACAGTGAAATCTTGCCAATCTGAGCTTAAATTCATAAAATCTAGGGACCATAGTGAAGAGCTCATTTGAACAGTTGCCATAAAAGTATTTATTTTCAGGATATTGGCAATCATGGCTCTCCACAATTTCCTTTCCTTTGTTGCTCTTAGTAAATTTTGTCATTTTTCTATCTCTCCTCAACCCTATTCTGCCATCCATTTAGCTAGGTAGATTACGATTAAGACTCCTCTTTCTAGTCAAGATGCAAATGGAGCGATAATTTTATATTATTATTTTATTTGATACCACATACACTGGAAACAACCTAATTTTAGCATCTATAAAAATATTTATTTATTTCTAAAGACTACCAAGAGAGAAGCTTGTGACCAAGAAATTAGCAGCATGGAAAACAAAGTTCACAACTTGAGTTCAATATCTGACTGAGATACACGGTACTGTCTTTGTATGAATACGCTTGAGAAATGTATGAATACAAATAAATGATTCAAATGACATTCAAAAAATTTTCTTGATTAAGATTAAAAAAACATACAGTCATTATATAAATTAGAAGAGTGTTTTCTTTTTACAAAAAAAGGATATTTTTTTCCGAAAATGTTAAAACAAATTTTGAGAATACAGTTTTATCTGAGGTCCTCTATTTCTTTATGTTTTTACAAGTTTTTATGAACATAAAATAAAACCATTTTCTTAATTGATTGGAAGCAGCAATTCTGATAGAATCTGCATTCCTGGACAAAGTGAAGATTGTTACCATTTTATTTAAAGCACTTGATACTAAGTAGGATCAATTCTCTGTCATTGTATTTGTTTTAGATATTTAGAAATCCAAACAATGTCTGATATTTTTATGAGGAGAGAAAATTGATTGATTAGATTAGATTGACTGGTCTGTTTTTTTACAGCTTATCAACATTTTGCAGGTTATTTAAAACCAGAAAATATTTTTAGATTGTAAGAATTTTTTGGTGATAATGACAATAATAATTTACTGATACAAATACTACTAATTAACCCATAGCTGGGGAGAAGAGGTGGATCCATATTTTTTATTTGTGTCTAAGTGAATATAACAAACCCAACTGGAATTGGAATTTAGCTCTACAGGAAATTATTTATTATACCACCCACGCATCCAAGCTTACAGCACCTGGTGTTCACAAGCAGTTATCCATCTACACTACAGGTGTATTTTTCAGGTTACGGTTTAAAGTAGGCTTATTCGCAATACTGTGGAAAAATTAACTAAGCCCCCTTGGTACTTCCCCTTTTGGGGATGCCTCAAGCACTGGGCTATAAATCCAGCCTCCTCAAAAAAGAAGAGGTACTTTCTGGCAGGGAAGGCCACCCAAGTCTTGGTCTTAATATTTTTTAAACTTTCCCTGCATATGCCAGGAAAACAGGCAAAAAATTTGGGACCACCTTGAATTTCTTTAAAATTAGTGTAGGTACTGACTTGTCTCAATGTTGCTTAACTTTGGTGATCATAGATGAATCAACGTTAGCTGGATTAGAGAACAAGTTCAAAACCAACCACTTCTATTAGGTTGGTGCAAAAATAATGACGTAATAATGTCGTTTTTTGACGTATTTTTTAACGTCAAAAAACGATATTATTACGTCATTATTTTTGCACCAACCTAATATATAGCACACATTTTGGAAAATAAAAACTGATTTCTATCATAGCAAAAGCTGATTTTTATGCTGGAATTTAGCTGAGCTTTCAAGATGTGCGGATGATATAATAATTAGCAGATGAAAACAGGAAGTCAGCAAGCCTTGTGAAAAATATGAATCCATCTGTTCTCCCCGAGCTATGGATTAAATAACAATGTAGAGTAGGCTCTTTAGCTGTAGTTGGCAACCTTTCTAGAAGAGATGAACAAATCTGAATTCAAAGACTATACATAACCCTGATGTAGCACGTGCTATGCAGCTATCAACAAGTGTTCATAATTAATATAATCTCAGCTGCAGCCAACTTACAACTGTATTGATGCATTATGTGTTTATTTGTACAAACCAGTGACCATTGGATATTAAAAACAGCCACTGCAACATTTCAGTTTTATAAATTGGTAAATTATCTTCTTTTTTTGCTTTTTCCAAAAAGTTATTTTGTTTTTTAAAGTCTTGATGTGGACAAATAGTTAAAACCTGGCAAATGGAATTGGCAAACTGTTCAAATCCTCATTGGGACAGCCTGTGTTCACTTCACATTAATACCATTGGGAAAATTAGGATTCTTCTACTTCCAATTATGGGTTAAATAGCAGGCTAAGCTGCAAACCAGTCTAGGGAAAAAATAATTGTAAATTCAAAACCATAGAGAAAGCATTGGGAAATAATTTTAATATCTTTCTCAAGAACAATCATGACAATAAAAGTTGGAAGTTGTGGAGATCCATCACCAACTATATCACAAAAGGAAATGGTACTTAAAGAAGGAGAGAATTCTTTGTTGTACAGTTCTCACAAGTTCAAATGTAAAAGAGAAACAATCCCAGGATATGTGTAAAATATACTAACCCATTACTTTCATCTAGTCTTTGCATTCATTTTTCTATTAATGTGTTTGGGAATGGCATGAATCAATCTCTTCTCTCCTCCAGCTATGGGTTAAGCAGCAAGGTAAACTAGACTCTCTAGATTTGTATGTAGGAAATTTGGTTGTCCAGGTATTTTTATATTAAAATCCAAACACCCAAATTCCAAGCAATATTAAAATTAAAATAAAGAAAATATGGTTAAATAAACCATTTGTATTTACAAACATATGCACATGAGTTCAAAAGAGTCAAAAAGGAGTAAAAATAGTCTTCAGTTGAGTGAAAGTCATTTGGTAATTGTTCTACAGAAAAGGCTTTTGAGTAGTTGTTCCACAGTCAAAGCTGCGGCAGAGAAAAGACTTTGGTCATCATCGAAGATTCACTGACCATTCCTGCTGTTGCTGCTGATGATTTGTTTGAGGTCACCATCACGTTTCTTTTATCACATACGTGGGGCAAGAAACAAAGCTATATGTAGCCATGTATTCTTGTATTTGAATAACTTGGTGACAGTTGCATCTCTGCTGGTGAAAGTCAAAAATCTGGGGAATCTTATAAGAAATTTATCCTGAAAGTAGCCTTGAGAATAAAGGATTTTAGTTTTCTCTGATTGGCCAAATATTTCATGTGGTGATGTTAATTTCTAACCAATAGACACTTTTAATTTAAATGGCTTGTGTTGCATTGTGGAAGCATTTTGGCATGTCTGTAAATATTGTTTATTATTGGGTAGAAAATAAAGTTTGGGGGTGTTTTAATATGGTATGTGGTTATGTAACTTTTGGAAATAGCATTTTTTTCCTGTATGGTAACCAAGTCAAAGAGAAGGGAAATTCTGTATTCCAAACTATGGTGAAAGCAACAGAAAACCACTCCACTATCTTTCCAAAGAATGCTTGGCAATTCACAGATAATAACTAAACAGAGTCTTTGAGAGAATCATGATCCCATTCAAACTGAATGGAAATGGCATATAAGATAATAAAGTTCATCTTTCAGGAATATAACAGTAATCTTTGAATATAGTAATTATTTTATAATGGATTTCTCATAACATTTTATTATTGTTTTGCTTTTATGGGGTTTATGTCACAAATTTTGCTGGTGTTTGTTTTTCTAAAAAATAATCGCTTTTCTGAAAGTTTTTATTTGGAAGATTTGGATAGTTATTTTTCTTATGAGCTGGGGAAAAAAAATCTCATCCAGTATTTGCACAAGCACATACATACATACATATATGCAATGTACACACAAATCTGTCCTTTTATTAAATGCACAAATGCACCACAGTTACCCCCACCATATGTACATATGTATCTCCCCCAAAATCCTCATCTATACACAGTTCTCTTTCTCATGCACACAATCACAATTCCCACATGTTTATAATTCTCTCTCTCTCTCTCAGATATACAGAACTTTTTTCGGTATTATACACATATATACATAAGCATACAGTTTACACATAGAATTTTACATAATAGCATGTCTATTTCAATGAAGCCAATCATTTGTGAAAAAAAAGTTTTAGCGGAAAAGATGAGAACTAACTTCCTGGAATTTTGATAAATTTTACTTGGTGGATAAAATTTATTCTGTCTAGGTATTTTTTTTCTCTTTGGCTGTCCCCTCCATCCACAACCACATTAAACACACACACACAAAGAAACAAAAAAACAACTGAGTTCCTGGAATTGGTTTTGGTGTCAGTGAATGCAACAACCCCCCCCCCCCAAAAAAAAAAAACAAAAAAAAACATGAGGGACCAAATTAGGAATGACAAAAATGTTGGACTGTTTGTATATTGAATCCTTTTTTTTTTTTTATTCTTTCTTTTTATTTCTCTGCTATTTGTTTTCAGTCGAAATGAACTTTCAAAACTCACTCCTTGTAATCTATCTTATCCATTTGTTCTTCTACTAACTACCAAATGTTTTATTTTATCAAGTTATGCTGATGTTTGCAAAAATTTGATTCCCTTCACCTAATTTCTTTTTGTTTTTAATTTTGGCATTTTGTTCCTAGAATGTCACAAAAGAAAAGAAAAAGAAAAAAAAGAAGAGAAACTTTACAATTTTTTTATTCTGACCGAACAACCAAGCAAGAAAGAAAATTAATAGTTACGATGACTCCCCAGGGTAAATAAAGAAAAAAAATGTTAAGAGACTCAGAATGGGTTTTATATAACTTTGGTTCAAAAACTCAGTATAAATTCTTTACCATTTCTTTCCACACTTAATGCTATAATGGAGATGAAATTTTTACTAGCATTTTCTTTGGAACCTAAGAAAAAAAAAAAATTCTGTAGCAACTGGTTGCTCTCAACAAGTGACAAAACAAAGATACCAAATTTTTAATAAACAATAGAGCTTTGCTCATAACTTTTCAGCTTACTTATAAAAATTTAATTTTTATTATTTTAAAAATGTTATTGTCTAAATGTATAATCATCTAGGTTGTTTTTTTTAATCTTTTATGTGCCATGCGTGATACATGCTTAGGCAATCATTTATCTTTCGATACATGACTGATGAGGCAGATTTTTTCCTGCAGTAGGTTGCCATTTCTTTAAACGGTAGACCAGTTGCCATCCAAGGCTATAGAACCTGGTCTGTCCTGCTATTTACCCATAGGTAGTGAGAAGAAGAAGAGGAGGATTCATACCTTTCTCAAGGGTAATAGCACATAAGTGTATGTAACTGGAATTCAAACTTTGCTCTTTGATTCCTCAGTCGGAGCTGCTATCCATTAGTCCACCATATGTTTTTTTTTGAGAGGAGTGTATTTTATGAAAACCAGACCGTTTGTGTAAAAATTGTTGCATTTTTTATGGCCTTTTTGGCTCAACTGGTTGATACCACCAAAATTATTTGATTTGTTGCGGATTCATTTTTTGAATTCATGGAGAGAGAAGGTTTCATATTTACTGGCCAATGAGAGATGATCACTTCAAGTCCTTGTGAAAACTTGAATTGAGAATAAATGACTCTCCTTTGTTCAATAAAAGGAATGCTATTTAGCAAATTGATACAGAAAGAATAAACTATTGACTAAAAAGCAATTAACAATTGAGGAAGAAGCCTTAGCACCCATATTGCAGACAAGGAGCAGTCCAGCTGAGGGTGAGGTCAGAAATCAACATGGAGAAAAAAAGAGGCTATAGATTCAACAGACTCAAAGCAGATTCTACCCCCAGAACAGAAAATTCCTTTCTGTTCATACCTGAGAAGAATTTAAACTGAATGGACATTTAAGTTAACTTAATATATTTCAAAAAGCCCTTGAGAAAACAACCTGTGAAAACATGAAGCCCCTTCGAGCTGAGACATCCTACTTGAATATTCAGTTAAGAGCTGAGGTGGTTGCACTTTTGTATTTTCTGAGCTGAGGTGGTTGCACTTTTGTATTTTCTAAGAGCTGAGGTGGGTGCACGTTTGTATTTTGTGCAACTTTTTCTACTTCCTCAAAATTTTTCCCGTTTTTTTCCATTTTAAAGGGGGTGTAATCTTTTTGTCAGAATCTGTGCCTTTTTCTAAAAACTGTAACATTTTCTTCCTTATATCTGATGCTAACCTCCTTTTTATAACCATAGAAAATGATTATCCTGTCGTAATAGGTGCACAAAAGCAAATTTTTGTGCAACTTTTGTATTTGTACCATTTTTTCATAATTTTGTAAATAAATGTGTTTTTCCTTTTAAGATTTTATGCAGTGGTTGACTTGCTTTGTAATTTTGCACCTATTAATGTGTCTTGCTATTTCTACTAGACTAAGTTTTTGAGTCTGGCTCAAGAACTTGGATTTGGCAGGAAATAAAATTTTTATATATTAGCATCCAGAAGTGAGCTGAATTATCCATTTTCCAAGAACAACAGGTCTCAAATAATAACTCATTAATATACCTTCTCATATCTTTCATCAAATGTCTCACAGATGAAAAGACTTGAATAATTGTTCTACAAACAAATGTTGACAATACTATGGACAGAACATGTAACCACTGAGGAACTTTTAAGGAAATTAGGAACTATACAAAGAAACTGATTCTTAACATTAAAAAGAGTCAGACAAAAATTATGGGACAGATAATGAAGAAAGAAGGTCTGGAGAATCTAACACTCACATTTCATGCTGATAGTAAGTGAAGCAGGGAGGGAAACAGTGAGTGTCCAACTTAACAAGTTTTGTCTGACTGCATTGCAAAACAAGAATAAATAGAGATTGTAGGTAAAGGATACAAAAAATTACTAAAAGGCAAAAAATTTTGGAGGACCATGAGCCTCTACATCCTGAAGGATCATAACCCACAATGGCTGGAAAGTTGAGATACAACAACCAAGATGAGGATATTAGTCCGAGTATAAAGAATACAACTAATTTGCTTTTTGAGTTAAAACAAATTCTGCTGCCTGACATTTGATTTTAACATATGTTGGTACAAAGATATTAAAAAATGGCCAACTTGCTGAGTTCTATTATTTTCTTAAGAGTCTGGTGTGAGCAATAACCAAGTTTTAAAGATTAATCAGATTTCTTACTTATTGCTCATATGTTCTATCTTTGGTATGCCTTTTAAAAACCATTGATGTCTCGCTTAAAAATTAACATCAGAAAGAGACAGTTGAAATTTCTTGAGCACATAATGAGGAAAGAGTGCTTAGAAAATCTGATACTCACAGAACAAATTGAAAGCAAGAGGGAAAGAGGAAAATAACACACATCCTACTAAGCAAGCTTGAGTAAATGTATGATAGAACAGAGTTTAGGAGAGATAACAAAAAGACCAGATTTATTAAGAGCTACAAAGGACAGGAAATTGTGGAGAGCCATGATTGCCAAAGTTCTGAAGGAACATGACACCTAGAAGAAGATAAACGAGCTTGTATAAATGGTTGGCAGAACAGGGTTTAGGAGAAATAACAAAAGGACAGGATATTGTAGAGAGTCATGATTGCCCACGTCTTGAAGGGACATGACACATGAAGAAGAATTTACGCCTTTCTTGATTAGTTATTTCTTGTTTTAGAGACTGAATATCTTAGATGAAACATCAGTTAGTATTAATCTTAGACTAGTATTTCTTTCCTCTGAAGGAGATCGGAATAGATAAAGGGGACTACCAAAAGCTAAGCAAACTATCAAAACAGGAATATTTCATTAGATACATGAAAAGAGCATTGAACTGTTATGTAATATCAATCTTCTCACATAGTAATGAATACAAATCAATTTCCTTACAGAGTAAAAAAGAGATTTGAAGCAACGAGAAATGATTTTTCAGATGGATGTTGAGAATACCATGGTATGAAAAGGAAACTGTTACTTAGAATCAGAAAGAGACATAATGAGTAAAGTAGGCTTGGAGAATTTAAAACTCACAGGACATATTGAAGACAAAAGGAGCATAGGGAAATGGTGAGCAACCTATCTAATAATTTTGTGTAAATGGATGGTAAAGTGGGGAGTAGAAGTGATTCTAAGGGAAAAAATATTACTTTCTGTTACAAACAATAGAAAGATATGGAAACTCATGATCACCCATGTATGACTATATAAGTGAGTAAGCCAGACATCAATGGTTTTTAAAAGGCATAACAAGGACAGGACATGTTAGCAATAAGTAAGAAAATGAAAATAAAAATGATGCTTATACTTACAATCATAAAGAGACAGTAGAAATTTCTGATACACATAATGAGAAAGGCAGGTATGGAGAATATAACACTCACAGGACATACCAAATGTAAGAGAAAAACATATGAGCAACCTACCTAGCAAGTTTTTGTGAATGAATGGGAACTTGGAAGGATTTAAGGGGAAAACTTGGCTTAGAGCTACAAAGAACAGGAAATTGTGGAGAGCAATGATCATTCACATCCTGAAGGAACACAACACATGACAGAAAGAATAAAAGGATAACTAAAGAAATAAGTAAGCTATTCATGAAAAGAGATGAATTTTCTTCCATTACATGCTTCCCAGGAGGGCTACCTGATTGAGTTATTCTTGAAAGTTTAATGCTACTAAATTTTGAAATACTGCATGTTCAAGGATTTGGATTGTATTTTTTCTGTTTCTTCTTTAAATAAGCTAAATTAGTCACTGATGAGAATAAAGACAAAATTCAAAATTCAGACATGCTGGGCTTTCAATTGTATCTCAGTTCATGACATGTAGCTCCACCTAGCAACATAAATTCTTCATTATTTAAGGACATGATTGGGTACTTGTCAAACATTCTCTTGTACACTGATGATTTAAAACAATTCAAAGCTTTTTAATATACACACAAGTTATTGATTTTGCCAGAGTAGATATTGTACACTATTCACACAAAATCATCAAAGCCAGATGCACCAGAGGTTTGACCTGGGGTCACACCCAGCCACTTAATGGAGAAGCATGTGACCTCACAACATCTGGCTTCACAAGCATGGGAATGAGAATGTTGGACAGATAGATATATAAACGATCATCTGAGAGAAGTTGGGCAGTCTCTGACACATTACTGACAGGATGTAAGGTCCACATATCAGATAAGAGTACAGGTTTCATACCACAGACTGGCTGAGAGTAAATGATGAAATATTGGAATGAATAAGATGTTAAGTAATAATCATTTGAATCTTGTATTATTTAATTGGCACTAATTCATTATGCATTGATATCTCCAAAACAAAACTGCTATCTTTAAATCATCTGAGAGAACCCTTTTTGTTTTCCATCAGAATGGCTTATGCTAACCTCAATGAGCATGACTCATTGTGCCTTCTTGGGCTGATGTTTTCTAATGACATTAAGTGAGAAGATCATATTGAATCAATTGCTAGATCTGCTGCTAGGAAATTTGGTTCACTTCTTGGGTGAAATGATTAAAAAGAAAAATTTGAAAAATATGTGTTGCAACAAAATGTGCCATTTGACATTAGATGTCCATTATACCATTATATTGGAATCAATGTACCATACAGGCCAGTTTTCATTCATTTTCTTAGATGTGTATCATGAATGCTAAACCTCTTGGTAGTTGGTTCAGATTCTCTAACCATTAAACTAAGCCAATATTTCTAATCTTATCATGAGATATATATCCAAGTTCAGAATAAATTATCACCCATTTTATACCCAATCAAAAATTTGGAATTTATGATTGGTCCCAGTTTCATTTCAAGGCTGGAATAATATTATTTGAAATTACCATGTAGTTCTTAAGAAAATTGCATCAAAAAAAACAAAAAACAAATAAAAATGGTGGTTAATTTTGACAAAATCAAAGATGTTAATCTTGCTGCTGTTGGCTGACAATGATTCTGGATATTTTAAGCTATTTCCAGTTAAACAAATTTCATTTTTATGATAAAAGCAGAACCTACAAGTTCAAAAGGAGTGTTTCTACATATGATTTCATAGCATTTCTCAAATTTCTTCTCCATAAACAACGTTCACTTACACCTCTTTTACTCTACATGTTTCCTCTCCTCAGCCTGGAATTTCAAAATCTCTTTTCCTTCACTTACCTTCCCAACTGAGTTTTTTTTTCAAAGTTACAAGATTGCTTATGGAAATTATAGATAAAAATCTATCTACCAATAAGAATTTAACGGCTTTCCTATCCCTAACACTGTAGGGACCATCTCCCCTACCAGTAACAACCCCATTCTTCACCTGCCTCATCTTGTTTGATTCATCAAGGTTGTTTTTTTTATCTACTTGCTCATATATTTTATCAACTGCATTCACACATTCTATAAGTAGACCATTAGATTTTGTTGTCTGTTTTTATAGAATAACCTGCAAGGCAATATCAAGAATTTTTTTTTTAATTGGTATCACCCCATGCAAGGCATTAAAGCCACTAAGACACAAGGGGTTACAAGGTGGGGGAGAATTAGGAACTGAAACATTAATAATGAGTAGAAAGAGGAAAGAGTAATCAGAAGAACAATAGATAGTGATTGACATTGTATTTAAATTTTTGTACATTAAATTTGGCTGGAAAGCATGAAGCCAGAAGGGAGTTCCACAAGTGAGAAAAAAACAGTTAGCATAGAATTCATGGTTACATCTAACCAGCTCAACTGTACATTGATGAGATCTTGATGCCAGTCTAGTACTGTGCTTAAATTCAAAAAGCCTACGTACCATAGTGAAGTGCTCATCTGAACAATTACCATGAAAATATTTATAGAAATGGCACAGAAAGGCAACCTTACAGTTGTGGGAAAGTGATTGAAGCTGAGTGACCAGATCTTAAATTTGTGAAATCAAGGTACCAAAGTGGAAAGCTCATTAGAAAAATTACTGGGAAAATATTTATAGAAAAGGCACATGGACGTTATGGCAATGGAAAAGTGATTGAAGCAAAGATGCCAGATTGGAGCCAATAATTTGATATGTTCTTCTTTGGATTTTAAGAATCTCTAGATATATAGCAGATGTACCAGGCAAGATATGGAAGCAATATTTGAGTCATGGAGGAATGGTAGACTTATAAATATGCACAATAGGTTCTGGTGATTAACAATTGTCTGACATAACATACTAAACAGACTTTCCATCAAACATGGCACATGGAACTAGAACAGTCTACCCCAGGGATCGTAATAAAGGGTTCAGTTCGAAATTCCAACCACCTGAAGAAGGCCGGAGCGTACAACGACCGAAATGTTGTGACAAATATGGCGACAAAGATGAGGACAATGGTCTGCATAATGTAAATACTGTATCAATAGAGCAATCACAATAGGATGGTCCCAATTTAAATTGACTTCACTCATAAAAGGTCAAACTATATATATGACTGTTTTTCCTTGCTAGAATGATTTACAATGTTAATTTATATCTCATGATTAGCTACTTTGTGTAGAATCTAGTTGAAGTCCCCAAATTTACTGGCTTCTAAAATCATTTAAACAATTAGGTGAAACATTAAGTTAACTGAAAATTGATTGTTTCACGTCTTTAAAAAATAGAATCTATTTATATGAGTGTATTGTACACAAATAAATACAATAGGTACCAATAGATGTAGTAACATATAAATCTTTCATATTAGTGTTATAAACATGGGTATGGTAGCATGAAAGAACAAAAAAAAACAACTACTACCAATGAGGTTAAATGAAAAGAAAACAAGAATTGTTCATATATAAAATTCTTTGTATTGCCAATAGGGAGGATGGGAGTGGAATGTCTATAATGTGGGCAAGGGAGGGAACTTTTGAAAGAAAAGTAGAGTTGTTAAGGCCTGGAGTTGATGCGCTTGTCAGGTTGGTTGACCAAGGTCACAGTGGTACTTTGAGAAGCCTGGAGTGGATTAGTGAAGTTTACCATTCACTGTAAATCTGTCTTCATCATTTGTGAGAGACTTTCTTAAAAGCAAGTTTATGTTGTTATTTTATATTTTTGGAGGGGATTTGTTTTGTGGGCCAGATGTAATGCTTGGAGCCTCTGCACAGAGGATGACACTTTTATTTTGGGTTTTGCTTTCTTAGTGCTCACATCTGGCTGACATGTAGAGTGAATCAGAAAGAGATTGAATTTGAAGTGGAGTACAGCATTAGAAAGTGCTAGGAATTGGTAGAAAAATACATGAGGGGATATCCTCACAAACAGAATTTGAATGTAGCATGTGAACTGGATGGAACTGAACCACTAGATGTTACCTGGATTGATTTGTTCCCTTTGCCTTTTTCTGTTGGATGTGTGGGTAGTGTAACAGAAATTAGAGTGAAAAATGAATTTGATGAGCTCGGTTCAAATTCTGTTATATTTATTTTTTCACAAGTGAATGCTATATCTTTTTCCTCTAGCTATGGATTAAATAGTAGAATAGACTTGACTCTTAAGTATTAGGTGGCATTCAGTCTCAAAGAAGGAAAAATTCAAATTGGAGAAAAGGCAACGGGAAACCATTCCACTCTCTTTCTAAAGAAGTCATGGCAATTTATAAATAATGAAAACGAATCTATGGAGAGACAATGTCACCTAAATCAGGAATGGATACAGCATGTTTTGCGTTTCGATTAGTAATTTTTGTGATGGCTGATAAAAAAGAACAGAATGCGTATCAAATTTTGTTTTCTTTTGAGGGAAAATTGCTGCTGAAACTACTGTAATCCTTTAAAGAAGAAGTTTTATATGACACAAATGTGAAAATGGCTTTCACATGTCAGTGGTGAAGTGTCATTTGTAGACCAACCATGATCTGGCTGTCCTTCAGCAAGCTGATATGATAAAAGACTTGAAAAATTTCACCATGGATCAAGATAAATGTTTCCAAAACAGAAACAATGAAAGTAGTGATAGCACATACCCAGAATCCTTCATAAACATTCAGTACAAACTCTTCAAATGACTCTGTGTATGGATCAGTTATAATAAATTTAGTGTCAAGATAATGGAATTGAATATAGAATAGGCTATGCTACAAGTAGTTTTAATCTCTAACACCATAAGTTGCTATAAAACGAACACATTAACATAAAAACTTGAGTCATGTTCTTAAACAGCCCAATCAGATTAAAACTTTCCTACAGATGCTATGCCTGGTTCCAAACACATTCAGAAATATTTAAATTGTTGGCTGTATACATCTACACTTTCTCAGATCAATGTGTGTAGGTGTTAGTGAGGACTATCCTTCTTGGAATCTCATGGACTGACATCACAAAGAACTGTACCAAATAACAGAAACCACATCACTTGAGGAATTTCAACATAGATATCACATGTAACTCAAAGAGAAAATAATGAATAATCAAGATTCTGACTTTCAAAAATTCTTGATTTTGATTGATTTATTTTTACAACTTATCAATCTTTTCAAGGTTATTTAAAGCCAAAAGATATTTTTGGATTGTAAGATGTTTTGGAGATAATAATGATATTCTGATACAAGTCCTACTATTTAACCCATAGCTGAGAGGAAAAGAGGTGAATTCATACCTTCCCCAAGGGTATTTTTGCATAAGTGAATATAACAAACTCAATTGAAATTCAAAATAAGCTCTCAGATTTCTTATCCCAAGCTCTTATCCATTACATCACTCACATATCCAAGTTTATAGTACCTGTCATTCTTGAGGTATTGATTTGACATTGCTTAACTGGTGATTGAATGCAAACTGGTGTTTCAACGTGATATGGCCATAAGACACACCACTTCAAACAAAACGTTAGGAAGAAGACGACCATTAATAGTGGAAAGAGCCGTAACAGTTAGTGGAGTTGAAAAACCTATTTTTGACATGGTAAACTTTAAAGACACACCTAAAAATATATGAATCTTCTACTTTCAACCTGTTCTGAAAAATTGGATAAGGATTTCAATGCAGCAAAACTAGGAGAATATTATAAACAAATTTCAACAAAACAAGAAAACGGAAAAGAAAAGAAAACAACCTAAATTAAAATAACGACTTTTCTACAAAATTTGCACAATTTCATTCTTTCATCCCAATTGAGGGACATCAGCTTACCAGAAAAAAGTATTAATGAAAGCACATATATTTTTTTACAGTAAGTTTCCCCCTTTACAAGGCCCAGGTACCACTCATGTTAGGAGAACATTTGTGTGTATAGGAGTAGAAGATAATTGTTAACATTAGCCTTGAACAGGTTAAGATTGTAGCGTTTAGGGAAACATCCAAGGCAGTGGTTTGTGGGAAGAAGCTGCTTGAGTGGAACTTACTTCTCAACAATGGAATATGGTGAGAAGTAACTGGGAATGTGGGTGGTTTGCTACTATATGTAAGTGGTATGGTGTGTTCTTGCTATGAATGTTTGAATTGGTGGGACCAAGGAATATAGATCGTCTGAGCACTTTCCATGGAAGTAGCAGTAGAGCAGATGCCAGGTCAGAGGATGCTCAGCAGGATGGCCATTATATAGGCAAGCATTATTTCTCATGAATACCAAAGGTAAGTAAAAACTGTAACTTATGACCCTACATAATATGATGCCATAGGCAGGCCTGTGTATAATTGGCAGAGACATCCTGGATTAATGTTTCTCAACCTTTTTAAGTAATGGCACTCCTAGGAGCAAATGAAAATATCATGGCACACTTAGCAAAATTTTTAAAAGTTATACATTTAAATGTTATGAAATAAAACCATAGATTTAAAAAAATACACACATAAACATGAACTTAATTTATTTCAATTTTTCTATTCAACTATTTCTTTAGCTTATTTAATATGAAACCTGTGACCGGGGTTTATTCACTGTTTGGTTAAATGTGCGATAAGCAGAGCCTCATTTTCTTATTTTTGATGTTATTTAGAGTTGAGAAGCCTAATTCACATAAATAAGAAGTACAAAATTGCTTTTGTATTGAAATCCAAAATGTATCAATGGGTACTATTAAATATTTTATTTTTAGCTCTCAATCACTAGAAATGGTGGCCAATTATTCTTCTTCACATAACTGAAGTCCATTGTTAGAAGAAACATTTATAAAAGGATGTTGAATCCAATCATACATGGACAGCACACAGGGATCACTGTCCTAGATGTTGTTTCCTGAATCTACTCTCATCATTCACATGATAGAGAGTTTTTTATACAAAAAATGTTCACCCAATATCCAAGAGCCACTCAAGCTAGAGGAGCTGTATAAGCATAAGGAAAAGCAAGAAGTACAGTTCATGACATCATGTTAGAAAGATAATGGTTAATGCTAGTCTTGAAGAGGTCAAGATTGTAGCGATTGTGAAAACATCCTGCTAGACGTCCATTCCACAATGCAGCTGTCTGACTGGAACTTACTTCTAATGAAATGAGAATAATTCATCTTTGTGTGCATGGCATGGTAAGCCCCAGCTGCAAAGATCAGGGTTGGTGGAACCAAGGAATATAGCTCATCAGAATAATTGCCATGGAAATAGTGATATAGAAACAAGATACTTGCAATATTTCATCTGTGTGAAAGGAGTTGTAAGCAGAAAGCAAATCATCACCCACAAGGCCGTGTAAATGCTTTTGACTCTCTCAAGACAAACAAGTGAGGACAATACTCCATTTTCAGTCTGATTTGGCTCTTGTAAAAATAGAGTATTATAAAGGGAGTTTACTTGAGTTGTACAAGGAACTGACCATTTTCTGAGCATCTTGAGTATATATGAGTTCCATTTGAGGTCTGGGGTGACCTTGAGTTCCAACAGATATTCAAAGCAAGGAGCCTCCTTGCAAGAATACTCATCCATCATGAGAGGTGACAGTTTATTCCTCAGGTTACTTCCTTGTAAAACCACTGCTGATGTGCATGATAGTGTTGTTGGGTAAGTAGAAATTAGGCTATATGCATGCTTATAATTCTGAGGCAAGTAAAATGATTGAATTTTGTCACACCTGAAGTCAGATTAACAACTCTGCTACTCTTACAAGGCATTGATCTTGGCAAGTAGATGTACTGCTTGGCTATCCAGAATCTGGTCTCTACGTGAAGGAATGTTCATTTAATTATTGTTGTAATGTGTGGGTTGGAATTTTAGGTGACTGTCTGTTAGGTCCATATGTTCTCTCAGCACACCTTACAGGAGCTGTCTACAGGGACTTCATTTCAAACACATTTTCAAATGTGCTAGAGCAGGAGTTCTCAACAGACTTGAAATTCATCAATTTTGGATTTTCAGGGGTGAATTGTGACAACAGCAATTATAGAATTTGGCGTATCACCTTGAAAAGGAGGGGGGAACGGCATTTTGACATATGGTGAAAGTGGTCCATGGAGCAAGCAAGGTTGAGAACTCCTGTGCTAGAGGATGTACCCCTGCTAATACAAAGATGTATGTGTTTCATACATGATGGGGTTCCAGCATATTTTAGTAACATTGTTTGCAATGCACTGGCTGACACCTACCATGAAAGATGTATAAGTAGGGGAGGACCGGTCTGCATGTTCCACTGACCTCAATCTTTTGGATTTTTATCTGCGGGGCCACCTAAAACAATTGGTTTCTGCAGCAGGAATTAATAATGCAGAGACACTTCATCAACATGTCATGGGGGGGGGGGCTGTAAAAGCATTCAATACCGTGTGGTAGTATTTGAAATTGTCCTCCAGTCAATGATCCGATGGGTACATGTGTGTAGAAGCAAGCAGAGGACATTTTGAACATTTGTTATTAGTTGCTGTGTTGAGGTACAATGATAGCCTTTTGGACATATGTTTATATGGACATTTTATCTCATATTGGTGTCAGGAACCTGCCCTCTTCAAAGTTTGTAAAAGTAATTTTGTATACACCGTATATATATATATATATATGTGCATTGAGTAGCCAGAATTTTGGTAATTTCATAAAGTGAACACTGTAAAACCTGAAGTAGAAAGAAAAAAAAAAAACACACAAACACACATATATATCAGTATGTGTGTGTGTGCGTGTGTCTGTATGGGTGATAGAGAGAAAAATATGGCAATATAGGCATACATGTGGGATGTGTAGTTGACAGAGAGAAATATGACAGAACAGATGCATGCATGTGTGTATACACAAGTGCAAATACATCCAAACTATATATATATATATATATATATATATATATATATTGGAGGTGGGGAATAATGCTCTTAGGGGAAGCTGGGATGGGAAATGGGGTGACTATGAATAAGAGGGTAGATGTGAATAAAAGACAGGATGATTAGAGGGATGGTGGTGGCTGTTTTGTTGAGATAACAGAGAAGGGTAAAAGATAAAGTAGAGGAAGGAAGATTCTGGTAAAAATGAAGAGATGGATACTTCCCAGAGAGACTGAATCAAGAAAATGATAACCCAGTATAAAATAAGCGTGATAATGATGGTGACGGGGGGGGGTTGATCAGGAAGAAAAGAAAGAGAAAGAGAGTGAAAGTGAGAAGAAGGCTTATCTAATGAATTAACTTGAAGAGAAGGGAGGTGTTGAGAGCCAGATAGAAATTTAATACATTGGTCTTTGCTGCTGATGATTAAAATTACAGATAAAAATAATAGGAGGAAGAGGAAAAGGAGGAGGAGAAGAAGGAGAGAATAAAGTAGTGGGAGATGTTGAAGACAGAGAGTATCAGGTCAGGATGAAATATAATAAGTAGAAGGTAGACTCAAAATTCTTCAATGTCATATTACTATGCAGTCTTTGCCTTAACATTAATAGCAAAGTATTAAACTATATTAAGCCCCTAAATTAGATGCATTTGAATACACATAAAATTTATAGGCATGAATATTCGAGAGAAAATTATTCTATTAGCAGTTCAATTTTATTTGCACATGAATAGGCACTCAATAATTTTCCAAACCTTAAATCAGGGCAGTTTTCAACTCTTATTACAGTTTTTTGTATAATGTACTTTTTTATTACACTTAAGTTAAACCCTTAAATTTCAGCTGCTGACACAAAAGTTATAAATACCTATATCATCAGGACAAACCTTTCAAAGTGGGTCATATCATCAGGACAAACCTTTCAAAGTGGGTCATATCATCAGGACAGACCCTTCAAAGTGGGTCATATCATCAGGACAGACCTTTCAAACTGGGTCATATCATCAGGACAGACCCTTCAAAGTGGGTCATATCATCAGGACAGACCCTTCAAAGTGGGTCATATCATCAGAACAGACATTTCAAACTGGGTCATATCATCAGGACAGACCTTTCAAACTGGGTCATATCATCAGGACAGACCCTTCAAAGTGGGTCATATCATCAGGACAGACCTTTCAAACTGGGTCATATCATCAGGACAGACCCTTCAAAGTGGGTCATATCATCAGGACAGACCCTTCAAAGTGGGTCGTATCATCAGGACAGACCCTTCAAAGTGGGTCGTATCATCAGGACAGACCCTTCAAAGTGGGTCATATTATCAGGACAGACCTTTCAAACTGGGTCATATCATCAGGACAGACCCTTCAAACTGGGTCATATCATCAGGACAGACCCTTCAAACTGGGTCATATCATCAGGACAGACCTTTCAAAGTGGGTCATATCATCAGGACAGACCCTTCAAAGTGAGTCATATCATCAGGACAGATCACTCAAACTGGGTCACATGAAAAAGTTTTTTCTTGTGAGTAAAGTTTTAAAGAAAATAGCAAAAGAAAGTTTGTTTTTTTAAATTGGATTTATGTCAAGCAAGGTAATAAAGCTACTAAGACACAAGGAATTACTGGGTGTGGAAGAATTAGAAAGCAGAACATTACTAAGGGATGAGAGCAATAAATGATTTATCAGGATGATAGTAGATAACAATTGAGATTTCATTTAAATTTTTGCAGATTAAAGCATGGAGCCAGAAAGGAGTTCCACTAGTAAGAAGTGTGAGAAAAAAACTGTTAACACAGAACTTACAGTCACATTGAGTCAATTCAACTGTAAAGAGCCCCATCCAAACATAGCAATTCATAGCAAAGAGCCCCAACCGGACAATTACAATGAAAGTATTAATAGAAAAGGCACTGGGAAGCAATTTTATGGATGTAGTAAAATGACTGAAGCCAAAATGCCAGATCAGGACCAATAATATTGCTGATTCTTCTTTTTTGTTTTGTACTCAAAATCAGAAAAAGAAAGCCAAAATTTCTTAAACACATAATGAAAAAGAAGGCCTGTAAAACTGAACCCTTATGGGAGATATTGAGGGCAAGAGAGAAATGGGAAGGTACTGAGCTAAATACCTGACAAGCTTGTGTGAATGAATGGCAGAACAGGAAGCGAGGCCATAAGCAAAGGAAGAAAAACTACTAAGAGCCACACAAGATAGAAAGTTGTGGAGAGTCATGATTGCCTCTGTCCCGAAGGGATGCGACACATAGAAGACAAAGAAGATGATAAAAATATTTACTACTTTTATGTCATCAACAGTTTCTGTTTTATTTACCTTTCATTTTCAAAAAGTGGCTTGAATAGAGTATGCATCAAAAATTTGCCTCATAAAACAAAATTGAAAACTAAACAATACAATAGATAGAATGTGTAAGCAACAAGGAAGTTTTAAAGGAAATAGGAACAAGAAAGCTTATACTTGCAATCAGAAAGAGACAGTTGATAGAAGGCCTAGAGAATCTAATACTCATAGAACAGTCATTATTACAATCAATTATAAAAATATTTAGTAATTTTATGAGTCATCAACAGTTTTGGCTTTATTTACCTTCCAGTTTCAAAAGCAGCTTAAATAAAGCAAACACCAAAAATTTATTTCATAAAACAACATTGCAAACCAAACAATTATAATCTTTAGTGATATGCAAATGACTTCCTAATTAGCATAGACTGTATAAATGGCCAAGCAGTAAGGTCAGGGTAGCTCTTCGTATGCGAGATAAATGATTATTGCTGGATTGATAAAATACAAAGGAAAATATTAGGTTGGTGCAAAAATAATTTCGTTTTCTCACATAGTAACATATGTTAGAAAACGAAATTATTTTTGCACCAACCTAATATATTTCATAACAATCATTTACTGAATTTAAGTTGAAAATATTTCTCTTAATAAAAGTTGCTCATTATTATTTTTCATTCCATGAATTTGAAAGGATTAAAATAGAAATAGACATAATCTGTCTAGATTATTCAACCAAATATACTCAAATGAAGATATATATATATATCAAATGTTTATATATGTTTATTATGTTTGATCATGAGCCGTTCTAAACATTGTATATTTGCTCTAATTTTGGGTGAAAATAAAGACAAAAATTGTCCAATATTTGGATATTATTTTTCATTCATATATTTTGATGCATTACCTTTTATGGCAATGGATTTTTATCCACTAAAAATGGTAATGCTCAAATTAGCTGTTTCCTTACAGGGAACATTCAGTATCCATTGATTGAACAGTTTGTGGTATCGTCGTTTTGAAATTCATAAAATCTTTTCATAAGAACAGTTTTTCCAGAAATTAAACTTCTCAGTTCACTGTTATAACACTTTCTAATACTGATGGGAATTTCCTTCCAAAGCTTTTGTTCTTGGTTGTGTAGAAAGCTGAAAGCTTGATTACATCATTTTGTCTTCTAGTTACATGTGATACCCATTTTTGTTATTGCTGCTGTTGGAAATGTTCAAGTGATATGGCTTTGATTTCGTACAAATGTTTGTGATTTGGTAATGACAGTCTGTATGGCTTGATAGGTTGACTGGTAATAGTAAAATTAGTAATTTTCATACAGGAAACTTTTGGCATTCATACACTCAACAATTAGTGTTACTGCTGATTGAAAGTCTGTCTATATTTCTGAGATGAGGTATTATGTACAGTATTTACATTATGCGGACTATTGTCTTCATCTTTGTCGCCATATTTATCACAACGTTTCGGCCGTTGTACGCTCCGGCCTTCTTCAGGTGGTTGGAATTTCATGGCATGTGGAACTAGAACAGTCTACCCCAGTGATTGAAATAAAGGGTTCAGTTCGAAATTCCAACCACCTGAAGAAGGCCGGAGTGTACAACGGCCGAAATGTTGTGATAAATATGGCGACAAAGATGAGGACAATAGCCTGCACAATGTAAATACTGTGCTGATTGAAACTTATGAAATCTTTTTTTAAAGACGTTTTGAGATTAGACTTCTCAAGTACATTAACTGTTATATTCTTTCTCATATTGTGTAGAGTTTCCTTCCAAGCTTTGTGTTTTTTGATAGTGTGGAATGTTAACAGCTTGATTACCTCATTTTTTTTGTTACTAATTTTTGTAGTTACTGACATAGAGTTTGCCATTTAATAAACCCTTGTTTTTAATATGGGGTCTGATGAAGTATCATCTTGAAGATTTATCAGATTAATTCTCTTGAAGCCATTGAACTTAAAATTGGTTGTATACAGATGACAGTTTAGTCATGATGAATAAATTGGATGCCATTTATGACATCCACATGAGACTTTCTATCAATTATATATATATATATATATATCTATATATATATATATATATATTAATAAATAAATGTACATATTATCCCTCATCAATAGCATGACTCAGAGTTTTTTGCACAATGCAATCTTCGGGTGCTGAGTATAGACTGACCGTTATATAATTTAAATTTTAATTTTAATAAAAATATCCGGTTATCACAATGTTGGCACAGTTATATATTATACCAGAATTGAATTAGGATTTGTATATATATATATATATGTGTGTGTGTGTGTGTGTGTGTGTGTGTGAAAAAATAACAATTTTAAAAATTATATTTGCTATTTAAAATATATACATATATATATATATATATATATATATATATATATATATATATATATATATATATATATATGTTAGAGCTGTGAATATTAATTTTTCATATTAAGCATAAAAGGAGATTACTGGTTCTAAGCAAACTACTGGTTCTAAGCAAACTATAATTCACATTAAAAATTAATCTGGATCAATGTATTTATTCTTATGCCTACATGTAACCATCAATTCATTTCTCTTAATAAGCTAGGATTATTTAAGTGTTTTAAAATTATCAATTTTTCAATAAAACATAAATTACATCTATTGCCTTTCCATTTGTAAAATTTTGCTCTTGCTACAATATCCCACATAATAATGGGGGTACTACCACCATTCTTTAATTGCCAGAAATGTTTAAAGAGAGAAGTGCTGTTTATGTATTTTTTATTGCATAAAGTCATTCAATGATGGTAAAAACAAAATTTCCAAGGATTTTCAGTGAAACCAAATAAAATTTCACCCGATTACTGGAATGTATGCTAGCTTGGTATACAATATTATCAGTCATACATTGGCCATTTAAGGGACAGATCATATTTTTTCAGCAGTTGCATTTATTTCTAAAAAAATTAACATTGTCTTTGTTGAAAATATATTTGTTGGAAATATATTTATTTAATATAATGTTGCTATGTTGGGATATAGATTTATTGATGTTACTAATGCAGCTAAAGCTGGTCTTAACATTATTTTTGTTAAAAATCTTTTTTATTGGTGCATGATTAAAGTGCTTATGAATTAAATTTATGAAAATTCTTCTGATATTTGTTTGAACTTACAATTAAAAGGTGAATTAAACCATATGATAAGTTAAGTTGTTGACCTCTTATAATTTATTAGGTAACTCAAAATGGTGATCCTATTCACTTTTTCAAGTTACACAAGTTAGTAACCCCTAGCACTTTTACAAGTGACTCAAGGTGGAAACCTCTGTCTATTTTTCAGTTATTTAAGTTGTTGACTCCCTCTCACCTTTCAAGGCACACAAGTTCTTGCAAAGGCAAATGCTTGAAAATCAATATTTCAATTTTTAAAGTGTCAAAGGGACAACAACATTGATCTGTTGCAACACAACATTTTTGTAATATTTATGTTTTAGACCTAGAAATTACAGCAATGTACCAAATTGGTAAGTAACAAAGTATAACTGTGTATTTGTTTATGACTGAGAAAACCAATAGCTATTTTAAAATGCAATAGAAATTTTAAAAATAAGTGGTTTAAGACTTTTGTATCATATTGAACGTTCTTTGTATCTTTTGTTACATAAGGCGTCCACCAGAAGTATTTTTGGAATAGTTTGGAATTTACCAGTCTAACTCGATACTTTGACAGGAAATAAAGAACTTGATAAATCTTATTGACTTGGGGTTTAAAATATTTAGGTGGGAGGTTGAAGATATGCACATTTCTCAGAAGAATTTATAATAAATGGTTCTTACCTCAAATAGCACAGTGTGATGCCTTTCATAGAAAAGAATAAAAATAGCACCTAGTCTTTGAGAAAGCAGAAGGCTTTCTATTTGGGGTCAGGCAGGAAATAAGGATGCCATATTAACTTCCCTAATTGTGCTTAGTTCTTATATAATATAGTCTTTGGTTTAGCCATCAATTTCAATTTATCAGGATGAAACAGTTCAGTTTAGAACTGAAATTCTATGCTACTCACACATGTGATTTGGTGAAGCAATGTATGGGTGTCAGCAAAAGGAACAGTCCAACATGCAAATTACAAATTGGAAATATGAAAATCAAAGAAATACAACAATTTAAATATTAGGTTGGTGCAAAAATAATGTCGTTTTTTGACGTATTTTTTAACGTCAAAAAACGACATTATTTTTGCACCAACCTAATATCAGGGAAGTGTTTTAACAGAAAATGGAAAATGCGACTCAGAAATCTGAAGGCACATTGGGACAGTGAAGGATGCTTTTGTCCTGAAGGGACATAGAAACAAAATTCCTGATTTTAAATATAAGTATCCTTTTTATTCCAATTGTCTCTAGAAATTAATTGTTACACACATGTCCAGTCCATGGTATTCTCAGCATCCTTCCACAGAACCATATTTCTGTTGCTTCAAGTTTCTTCATCATCTATGAGGAGGTTGTCCAGCATTCACTGCCATATAAGAGGACTGATATTGCACAACAGTCCAGTACTCTTTTGTTTTTGTTTCTAATTAAATTTTTCTATTTCTTAATACTCTGCTTACCCTTTGCTATCCCAATGCGCCTTCAGATTTCCATGTTGTACTTTCTGTCCTCTGTTAATACACATCCCAAAAAGTTATTAAGAGCTGCAAAGGAGAGGAAGTTGTGGAGAGCCCTGATTGCTAACATCCTGAAGGGACATGGCACATAGAAGAAAAAATAAACTCAGTATCAGTAGTTATCCTGTTTAATTAATAATCACAAAGGAAGCCGTATCAAAATTAATCTTCTTTTTTCGTTTCTGTCTTTGATTAAAGTGAAGAATTTATAAGTTTTATTTACTTTGAATAAAAATCACATATGTAAATCTGGAACAGGCTCAGCAGCATTTTCAGAACAATTAAAAATAAGTCTAAAGAGTCCTTATAATGATCTAGTTGAGAACGTTAGGAATTTTTTTGCTT
>OZ010584.1:88364352-88406852 GCA_963932145.1 Acanthosepion lycidas
GAAAGTAGGGTTTGACCAAGTAAATATGGATGGTAATAAAGAGAAGAAGAACAACAAGAAGGTGAAGAGGGGGGAGGAGGAGGAAGTTGAAGAAAGATAATAAGGAAGAGACAGAGGTGGGGGTAAAAAAAGTAAGATGAGGAAAAGAAGCAAAAGAAAACTGAGAAAAGGTGATAGAAAAAGTAGTTGAAATAAAAAGGAAAAAAAAAAGAAAAAAATGAAGGGAAAAGAACGAAGAAAAGAAAAAGATATAAAATGAATAAATGGTAGAAGTAAAAGATTAAAAAAGGGGAAAGGATATTATTAGGTTGGTGCAAAAATAATGTCGTTTTCTCACATAGTAACATATGTGAGAAAACGACATTATTCTTGCACCAACCTAATAATTAACCTTAGTTTAGTATGGCACAAGGTCAGATAAGAGAAATGGAAGTGGAAAAGATATGTTGGGTCAATTTTTAAATTGGGTAGGCTTAGATGGTTTACCCTGGTATTTTTTTTTTTAATCATTTCGCTCCAAGCAAGGCAATAATGCCACTAAGACACAAGAATTACTGGAAGTAGATTTGTTTGTTTGTTTAGCATCATATCAACTCCCTATGGGCCATTTAATGCCAAAATTAAATTTTCTTGGAAGCATTAGTAATTTTTTTTCTTTTTTGTTACAAAAATGTATTGCTTGTAATTTTTATTCGTTTTACAAAAATGGATTGCTGGTAATTTTTTTTTTGGCAAAAATGTATGGCTGCTAATATTTTGTTTCCTTTCAGGTATGTATTAGGTTGGTGCAAAAATAATGACGTAATAATGTCGTTTTTTGACATATTTTTTAACGTCAAAAAACGACATTATTACGTCATTATTTTTGCACCAACCTAATATTATGTGTACTTCTTTTTACTAGGAAAATGTATTGCTGGTATTTTTACTAAAAAAAATTGTTTACACTTTCATAGTGTTTTGACCACAGTTTAAGGGTTAACTATTTTCCCATATCTGTGAGCCTATCAAGTGCTACTACCTCAGGTCATGGTGGACCTGGAAACAAAAACAATTAAGAGGTGGTTCTATGCTTCTCAAAACCACCAAATCAGAGGTTTTGCTGCCGGATGTAGTTTATCATCATACCCAGGATGCAGTGGGAGTGAAAGAGAATGAGAAGACTTTAGTGAGAAGAAAGGATAATAAAAGGACAGGATTTGGGAAGATAGAAGATGGCAATTGATCTTAAATTTCTGAAGATCATAGGTGGTAAGGAAGCAAGAAAAAAGAAGATAATTCGAGAAGTAAGAAGTCCAAGAAAAAAAACTTAAAATTTTTTACTTTGTGGAACAGACTCCCAAATGAATTCTTCCCTAATCACTATGATTGTAGTGTAGTGTTACTGACTCACAGGAAGTAGTATGCACACAACTGCCTCATGAATAATAGCCATAGCTATTTATAGTCTTTGTGACTTCATATGTAAATTAATTGCCTCATCTCCCTGTACTGAAGAGGTTTTATCCCCTTATTTTCCCTGCTACTACTTCTGGGAGCTTTTGTCTTCTCACTATCTTCCTCCATCTCCCTAAGAAATTTGTCTAGATATGGGAGATCATGATCATCTTCTTTTTTCATAGGAGTATTCCTCCAATGATTGTCCTTGTTTACCTTCAGAGTATATTTCTCTTGATTTGTCTGTCTAGTTCATTTTGCCTTCATGTAACACTTTCGCCATCATTACTTTCAGGTTCATACATTTCTTCATCACCATTGTGTTGCAATCTAACTTGGTCTGCATGCGCTAATATCCCATTTCCATTATTTTCTATTTTCATAGTGTTCTGTCCACTTTGCATTATGAATCTTGTCTCTTGTAGATTAGATTCATTATTCTTTTTATACCACAGTTTTTCATTGGTGGTATAAGACATGGTTAATGAAGCTCTCATTTGTCAGCCCATGAGGAAGGATGGGCTTTTTGATCTTCCAGCATGTGATATTGTTCTATAGCTTAGCAAAATGTCAGGATGAAATGTTTCTGTCTTTTCTTTCCATTGTACACATATTTTCAATCCAGTTTTATAGTTTGTACCATCCTTTCTGCTAGTCCATTTGATTGCACATAGTACAGTGGGGTTTTATATGGTTTGCATCCAATTTGGTTCAACCATTAGCATAGTTGCTTGTCACAGAACTCTGGGGCATTGTCAGATACTAGCATTTTCAGAATTCCATTTCTTGAAAATATTATCTTTAACGCTTGTTTCAAGATCAAACTTCTTTTGTTGGAGACCTGTATTACTTCTGGCTTGCCTGAATATGAATCTACCAGTATTAATAATAATCCCAATGTTAGGACTCTTTAGGCCATGTATGTGTTTTTGTCTGTCTAAATTTTCTTCTGACATTACACATTTTACACCTTTTTATCTATTCTTCTACATGTATAGAATAGCCTGGCCACCAAGCCTCTAGCCTGAACTCCTTTGTATAGACATTATTCCACAAGGAACATTGTTATGTATGCTTTTTATAATTTTACTCCTTCGCGTTGCAGGTGGAACCACTATGTCTCCATTACAAATTACACTATTTTCTACAGCTAACTTGTATTTAACTTCTTTAAAACAGCTTTTTGTCCATGAGAAATTATTCTACTTATTTTTTTATTCTGAACAATATACCATTCAATATGGGATCTCACTTCGTATCCTCAGGTAATTTGTCTATCAACAAAACATCAGTTTCAACCCAGTGTAAGAAAGTATATTTGAATTTTTCCTCCACTTTCTCACTTTCAGAAGTAATGTACCTCAATCTCAACAAAGTGTCTACATGGAGAATGGTATTGCTTTTCATGTAATCAATATCAAAGTGAAATGCCATTAAAATTAAGGCCAATCTTAGAATTCTAGAAGACATTACTTTAAAAAGTTCCTTCCTAGGATAAATATGAATTTTAAAGGTCTATGGACAGACCTTAGTAGGAATTTCTTTCCAATCAAAAACTGACAAGGTCTCTTTGTCATCCATGTTATGGTCAATGCTTCTTTCTCTATATTTGAGTAGTTCACTTCAGCTTTTGACAATTTTCTCAAAAGATACATAATAGGATGACGATCCTGAGTTAATATTCCCCAAAATGGAGTGTTCACTTGTATCAGTTGTTACTACTGTTTCCTTTCTTGGGTTGAATATTTTTACTACTGGCTTCTTTGCCAGAATAACTTTGAAATTTTAAAATGCCACTGTCCAAATAAACTCCACATTCTTTTTTCTTAAAGCAGCAAAATGTTCTGTCAATTCACATCTGGTGGAGAGAAGTGGTGAATTCATACCTTTACCAAGGGTATTATTGTGTAAATTAATATAATGTACCCAACCGTAATTGAAATTTGGCTCTCTGAATTCCAATTCCCATGCAGTCGCTCATTAAGGTACTGACCAGGTTTGTCATTGCTTAACTTTGGTGATTGTATGAGAATTGGTTTTTCAATGTGGCCAGAAGCCTTTTTGTTATGGAATGCTTTTTTATTTTCAAATAATTTTCTATGTGTCATCATTATTTAGTTTCAGGAATCAAAAACTCCCCACTTATTTTGTAAGTTGAAAAATTCCCACTGGCATTGTTACTCCTGACGGGATTTTGTATTTGTTACAGGAGAGCATGGAAATAATTAACTCTTTCAGCTTGAGTGCAGACTATGAGTGAAATATATTTTGAATGAGGATAGAGACAAAAGAAGTTAATAATTTAAATTTAAAGAGAGAGTGGGAGAGATAGAAAAGAAATAAATAAATAAATAAAGAAAGAAAGAAATTAATAATTTAAATTTAAAGAGAGAGAGAAGTAAGAGAGAAAGAAAGAAATTATTTTAAATTTAAAGAGAGAGAAAGAGAAGAAACAAATAAATAAAGAAAGACAGCAAGAATTAATAATTTAAATTTAAAGAGAGAGCGGGAGAGATAGAGAAGAAAGAAAGAAAGAAAGAAAGAGAAGAAAGCAAGAAATTAATAATTTAAATTTAAATAGAGAGAGAAAAAGAGAAAAGAAAGAAATTAATAATTTAAATTTAAAGAGAGAGAGAGAAGAAAGAGAGAAAGAAAGAAATTAATTTAAATTTAAAGAGAGAGAAAGCGAATGAAATAAAGAAAGAAACAGAGCAAAAATTAATTATTTAAATTTAAAGTGAGAGAAAAAAAAGAAAGAAAAGAAAGCAAGAAGTTAATAATTTAAATTTAAAGAGAGAGAGAAGAAAGAGAGAAAGAAATTAATTTAAATTTAAAGAGAGAGAAAGCGAAAGAGATAAAGAAAGAAAGAGAGCAAAAATTAATAATTTAAATTTAAAGAGAGAGAAAGAGAAAATAGAAAGCAAAAATTAATAATTTAAATTTAAAGAAAGAAAGAAAGAAAAAAAAAGAAAAAAGAAAGGAAGCAGACAGTGAATGATGTTGAAAAGGGTTGATAAGTTAGAAACACCTTGTAGCAAAAGAATAGCATAAAATTGAAAAAGAAGTGAGTTATTATGAAAAGAAAAGAAAAAAGATTGAAAAAAATGAAGTAGAAACAAAAAGGAATGTGAAGAAATGCTTTATTAAATCAGAGACAAAAACATCAAGATTGAAAAGCAACAAATATGAAAAGAGATCTGAAAAGGTAAGATAAGAATGTAAAGATAAGAGTTGGGAGAAAGAAAAAACATAAGTAATGTCTGTAGTTAGATAAAGAGAAAGTAATGTGTGAAAAGAATGAAAAGAGAGTGAAAATAAAAAAGAGAAGAAAATGAAAGAGAGAGTAAAATAAGAGAGATTAAGAAAGTAATTGAATAAAGAGAAAGAGAGAAGAAAATAAAAGAGAAAAAATGAAAACAAAACATGATAAAAATGTAAAAGAAAAGGAAGATAAAAACAGGCATGAATAAACAAAAAAAGAGAAAAACAGATTTAGAGAAAATGAGTGGAAAATGAAGAAAGAAAGAAAGAAAGAAAGAAAATAAAAGAATAAAAAAAGAGAAAAAAAAGAAGAGTGAAATGTGAAAAAAAAAAAAAATGAAAGCAAACAGAAAAAGCAGAAAAGAGAGCAAAAGTGAAAAGTTATTTTGTTAGTGTTTGCCTTGCCATTATCCAATCTTTAGGCAAAGGTACAACAGTGTCAGAATCTTTCTACAAAGAACCAAGTATTCTGATTGACTGAGAGATAGTGTCTTGACTGATTGGCTACAAGTGGGAATGCCAACCATTTGCAGATGGCTTGTGGAGATATTGCAGACACTCTATAAATTCCATCTCATTTTTGTTTTTTGTCAGCCATTTTTAGGAAACCAATGACACCAAATGAAATGTTAAGAGTAACAGATGAAATCACAAAGTAAAATTATAGTTGCAACTTTTTATTTGATGCTTTCAGGATAAAAGAAGGATACTGTTATTAAAATACACTTATTTCCTTACAACCTTCTTGGTAGATATGTATACAATATGGATATTCTTTTTCTTTTTATTATAAGTATAGGATTGATTGAATATGTAATGATTTATTTGCCTCCCCATGAGAGCAAATGTGAAACAAATTTGGTAAGTTTGTGTGTGTGTTTAAATGGGTTCTAATGGAGCTAGGGTCAGATGGCTGTAACGTAAGGCATCTAGATAGGCATGTAATAGTGTAACTGATGTAATTATTTATGAATGCGGTTTGATCCAGAACATAGCTCATTAAGGGGCATTTGAATGCATAAATAATGTTCATTCACTGTAATTTTGATTTTGCTGGTGTGTTGAGGATAAGTTTAGCTGTTTTAAAGTTTTTGAAATAGATAATTGATTTGATGTTTTCTTTTGCGGATTAATTGGGGAAGTGTATTTCTTTATGATATTTTTAAGTAAAGGTTCATCTTGTTTGTAGTTGATGCGCATTTGACTTTTGTAGAAAATATTTATGTTATTTTTGACTGTTTATTCACTATAATTGTTAATTACTTTGGGAAGAAATAGTCTAATTTGGTGGTCTATAAAGTGGTTAGGGAAGCCATTGTTAACTTGTGTCTGTTTTACATTGTTGAGTTCTATAAGGAAGAGTAGACGAGAGGATGGATTCTGGTGTGCTCTTTTTAGGAAGTTTTTTTTATCACTGCTATTTTGTATGGGCATTGACTCTTAAAGTTAAGGTGGCAACAGTTTCTGTTAGTGGTTTTTCTTATACAATGAGGTGGTAAGTAAAAGTATTATTACTGTATTCTACAAGAACGTTTAAGAATGGGAGTTTATTTTTTTACTAAATTTGTAGATAAAGTTAAGGACAGAGTTTTTTTCATATGTTGTTTTGAGAGTATCTATTTCTTTTTTGTTATTGCTAAAATAAAAATACTGTCTATGTATTGAACATATTGTAATGACAAAAGTACGTAGATATAAGCTTTAAGAAAGCTTTATTCAACTGAGAATACAAGGTTCGCATATAGTATCCTTTTATAGACCCAGTAAACAGAAATAGCTCTCTCAAAGAGGAGAGTAACAAAACAAGAGGAGACCACTCTTATTCATAACACATATATTTTTATTAGACTGATCAAACCAGACTCATAAATAATTACATCGGCCATACTACTACATGTCTATCTAGACACCTTACACTACACCTATCTGATCACAGATCCATTAGAGACCATTTAAACACACACACAAATTTACCAGACTCCATCCGAAACATATTAGTAGAAAATACAGACATAATAACCTCAGTCACATGTAAAAAAAAGTTTTAAAATAATGTAAGCCTTAATAATAAAAAAGTAAAAGCCAACACTCAATAATGTAAACTACAAACATGGCCACAAAGTGCTGACTGTGTTCAGAAAATAAAACATCCCTATAACTCTAGAAACATACACACAACCCATACACCCAGTTAAAAAGCAAAAATAAAACCATCCTTGATAATAGGTAAAAGTATAGCCAAAAGTGCTTAGAATTACAGAACATTTGCAGAGATGTGTCCCGAAAAGAAAACACTTGTTCGAACATAATTTATTTTCTATTTTAAATGTTATATTATTTCATTTATTTTTTTAAAATCAATATTGCTCCATGCAAGGCAGTAAGGCCACTAAGACACAAGGGGTTACAGAGTGGGGAAGAATTAGGAATAGAAACATTAATAATGAATGGAAAGAAAAAAGAATAATCAGGAGGATAGTAGATAGCAATTGACATTGCATTTAAATTTTTGAAGATTAAAGTTAGCTGGAAAGCATAGATCTGAAAGGGAGATCCACAAGCAAGAAAAGAAACTGTTAGCATAGAACTTACAGTTATATCTAGCCAGCTCAACTATAAATTGATGAGATCTTTATGCCAATCTTGTACTGCACTTAAATCCATGAAGTCTAGGTACCATAGCAAAGAGCTCATCTGAACAATTACCATGAAAGTATTTATAAAAAAGACACAAAGATGCAAGTTTATGGTGGTGGGAAAGTGACTGAATCTGAGCTGCAATAATATTGCTGATTCTTCTTTGGATCTTATCAAGGAGCACAAAGTAAATGGGAGGGTCACCGGACCATATGTGGCAGCAATATTCTAAGAATGGATGAATAGTAGACTTATAGATATGTGAGATAGAATCTTGAGAGATAAATTGCTTCGTATGACACAATGAACCAACTTTCTGAGCAGCTGACCTAGCAATGCTGTAAATATAGTCTTTCTACTTCATGTCACCTGGGAACATTGCCTAAGAAGGTGCAATGAGCCACTTCCCTGGAGGTTAGCATCAGTCATGCTGATGAAAAGCAGTGAAAGGTCTCTCAAATGATTAAAGGAGAGAAGTTTAGTTTTGGTGGTGCTAGAATTAACAAGCCATCTTTTGCCCCAGTTTAGTGTAAATATGGGTTTGAGTATAAATCCCTGTATTTTAAACAGGGCCAATTTATTAATTGAGATTTGATTTGAAATCTTCAATGCATAATATTCATGACTGAATTAAGTGCATTAACAAGAAAATAGGTGTTAAAAGACAATAAATCTCCCGTGTAAAATAAATGTCTTTTTTCATCATTAGCATTCATACCTATTCATTTAACTATGTGTTTATTAGTAGAAGCAGAAATAGACTGGTTCTCTTTTATCCTTCCCAAATACACCTGGGCAACTCCCTGCTTCTCATTTTAGTGCAATTGGGCTAGTGAAACTGAATAAAGTCAAGCCCTTATTAAAGTTTTTTTTCTTATCTCTTACGTAATTTTGGAGTCAAATGTTTACATATATCAGCCCACCTGCATGCAGCCTAGCACAAAGTTGGTGATACTAAAGCACTATAATCACAACCTAATACAAAAAGTACACTAGTTTAAAACACTATAGACATACCCTATTGCAACTATATACCAGTCAATGTCACCATAAATGAGTATATAAGTGTTATGAATAATCAAGAGTGCTCTCCCTTTGTTTTGTTACTCTCCTCTTTCAGAGAGCTATTTCTGTTTACTGGGACAATAAAAGGACACTATATATGAACCTTGCATTCTCAGTTGAATAAAGCTTTCTTAAAACCTACACTTGCATACTTTTGTCATTACAAGAAGTATGACAGTTTAAATAACTATAATTATAATTTAGTGGTTACTGCTATAAGTAGACACTAAAGCCAAACTATACAAGTATAATACACTATCAATAAAATGCTTTTTAGTGCTATATCCATGATAGAGAAATGAAGATAAAAATTAGTCTGCTAGGTACAGAGATCAAAATAGAATAGAGATATAGAGTGTGCGCAAGAGAGAGAGAGAGAGAGAGAAGAGAGAGGGGAAGGAAGAGAACTAGAGAAGCAAAGAGAGAGAAAGGGACAGAAAAAGAATCTGTTCAGCATAGATACTCAAAAAGAATAGAAAAAGAGAGTGAGTGAGAAGAGTGAAGAAGGAAGGGAAAAAGAAAAGTAGAAATGGAGAAGATAGAAAGATTAAGAGAAAAGAAGAGTCTGCTAGGCACAGAGATCCAAATAGAAAGAAAAGAGAGGGAGAGAAAGAGAGAGGGAGAGAGAGAGAGAAGGAAAAACAAATAGAGAAGTAAAGAAAGAAAAGAGAAACAAAGAGAAAAAAGAGTCTGCTAGACACAGAGATCCAAATAGAGGAGGGGGAGAGAAAGAGAGAACAAATAGAGAAACAAAGAAAGAAAAGATTGAGAAACAAATCCTGCTAGGCAAGGAGATCCAAATAGGAGAGGGAAAAGGGGAAGAAGATAAAGAAAGAAGAAATGAGGGCTAAGATAGAAATAATCTGCTTGAGAGTTTTTTTAAGTGCCATGTCTGCACAGAATGTAGATGATCATGGCTCTCCACAGATTTCTTTTCTTTGTTATCTGTAAATTGCCAGGATTTCTTGGAAATATAATGGAGTAATTTCTCATTGCTTCCTTGAATTTGTTTGTATTTACAGTTTACCTTTTCTTAGATTGGATGCCGTCCCTTATCTACTCTGCTATTTAATCCATTGCTGGGAAAGAGAAAAAATAAATTCATACCTTTCCTAAAAGTATTAGTGTAAAAGTGGACACAACAGACAAGGCAGGAATTTGAACCCAGCTTCCTGAACATTCAAAACTTTTCCTTATCAACCAACTTAAAATTACACCAACTTAATTTCCTTTTTTTTTTTTTTATGTCACTTGTTTTGTTTGACTCATTCATACTAAATTATCATTATTGTTATTTTGTTAATCCATGTATTTGCTAATTAATTTATTTTGAAATGGTAAAATATTTATCAAAATTTGTTAAGGAGCTCACTGTTAATTTAAAAGAGCCTTCAAATAAATATTAATTTTGGGTTCGCTAAAAGTGCACTGAGTCACATTTCAATCCTGACCTTAATAAGCTACAGATGCCCATGGAAATAGAATATACCAATATGAATCCTATCATTAGAAAATCTGTTTCCAAATATAAACAATAATAAAGATACTGATGAGAGAATTAAGAAGGCTATAAAAAAATCAAGTATAATGAAGCATCACTTGACATTTGTGACTGAAATTTTGAAAATAGCTCATCTTCTCAGTAAAAGTTTCTTAATTTCATGAAGGAAGTCTGGGATTAGAAGCACATCCCCAAAATGGTGGGTTTATTGTGCATTAATGCATTCAGCTCCCCACAATCTAGTTTAGATTTTGTTCTGGTAAGGGGAGTAATTATGATATGTGGAAATATTTCAAACCTCATCAGGAGTGTGAAAAGGAGGTAATGAGATCCCCAATCTATTTAATCCTTTCCTAGACTATGCTCATTGCATATACATGCACAGATGTGAAGAGATGGGCACTGATCATTTAAGCAATACAACATCCCAAATGAAAACAACAATGCTGTTTCCTCATCTGAGGTCAGTGTACTGGGATAAGAATGATCTTGAACAGAAAATCAACATCTGCTACCAAGTGTTTCAAGAAACAGGAACCTTTCCAAAACAGGAACTATGATCTGAAATTGAAATGGAAACAGTGATGGCACCTTGCCCCGCTGGTGATTCCATCATAAAAATTCATTATGTGGAATTAATAAACAGTATACACTTCAAATACCTTGTTGCATGAATCATTTAATTTATAATTTTTTTTTAGTTTTCTAATCATTTCGCCCCAAGCAAGGTGATAATGCCACTAAGACAGAGGAGACTACAGGGAGTGAAAGTGAAAGAGAATGAGGTGGGGCGGATGAGAAAAGGATCAAAAGGAACAGGATTCAAGAAAAAAGAAAATGGCAATTGATGTTGCACTTAAATTTTTGAAGATTTTAGTTATCAGGGAAGCAAGACATAAATTTACTATTGGAGAAATTGAACATAGAATAATCTGTGCTGGAGGTAGTTTCACCCAACACTGCAAATTGCTGCAAAACCAAAAAATTAATCTAAAAAACTAGAGTCAAGTTCTTAAATATCTAAACTGTCAGCTGTATACAACTGCTTTCTAAGAATGAAGGAAAAGTTGAACTTACTCTGCTGGTGAATTAAAGAGTAAGTGATGCATATAGTCTAAGCCATGCACTAAACTACTGCACAGAGCGCTAATTTTAGTGTTCTATCCTGATCTCGGCCCGAGGTGAAAGACAACTACCCTTTTCAGATTTACAGCATACATGCTCTGAGTTTTTTTTATGCATGCCCAAAAGCTGAAAATGCATCACTGCTGCTGATAGTGTTTTCCACATAAACATGTCAAGTGAAAAAATTTAATATCTGCTACACTGGAAATAATTAAGAAAAAACAAAGTTAATATATTACATAAAAAGTAATGTTCAGTTCTATTTGATCTGTTCTGGTCTTTTAGGTTGATTTCCAAATAGTAAATAACTCTAAATATGACATGTAAGCATGGCAGAATCACAATCAAAGAACTGTACCAGATGGCAGAAACAACATCTCTTGAGAACTTTCAGCAACAGCTAAAACCAAAATGAATATCACATGTAACTTGAAGAGAAAATAATGACATAATCAAGATGTTGATATTCCACATGACTTCAAATAAAAGATTAGGAAGGAAATTCCCATCAGTACTAGAAAGAGCAGCAACAGCTAGCAGACTTGAGAAACCTATTTTCCTGAAAAATTGTTTTAAGAGAAATATTTTATGAATTTTAACCGAAAGCAGTACTGTCTGTTTCATCAATGAATGCCAAATGTTTCCTTATAAGAAAACAGCTAATATTACTGTTATTATAGTATGTCTGTGTCTCAATGTATTCTTAACAAATAACTGTACATCACTATATTTCAGATATGGGAACTATTCATGTAAAAATTTGTTTCTGTTCCATTTTCTGTTTTTCATCAAAGTGTCAGTAATATCTGATATTAATCTGGTAATAATATGACAAATTATTAACTATTGTCTGTTTGCATTTTCAAGGAGTTCTGTTCCCAAACTGTCAACATTTAATTCCTCTCTTGATCCTCTATAATGAAAACTATTTATATATGGATTGGAGTGCATTTATATTAAGGGGAATTTTTTTGGTTCATGCCTTTCTCTTGTATGAAAAAATCATTCTGCAAAGAGGACAGTTCCATTTACTTTATGCCTTGAGCATTTCACAATTTTTTAAAATCTGTACAAACATTAAAAAAAAAATAGTTCTTTATCATGACTATTACTAAGATGAAATTTAGGACAATCCCCTAGTGTGTAATGGCAACGAGCCATTTCAGGATGGTAAGAAAACAGATTGAGATCAATATAAGATTGAATAAATATATACAAAAGGTGAAAATAATTGGCTGAATCAATGGTTCTTTTCACAACACTTAAAAATTCCTTGTACCATAATTACTGGAGCTTCACCAACAAACTCTCTCTCTCTCTCTCACTCTGCTAAGTTCTTAAAAAGAAGTGTTGAAATAACATACTTCTTCATAGAGTAAAAAGTTTGCATTACATTAAAAAAATGTCTGCTCTTGATACTAAAAAGGGGAAAAAGGCAAAGAATAAATAAATACCACAAGTTGTCGGAAACTACTTGAATCTGTTTCCTGCAGTAGTTCTCAAAGAGTTTTCTTAAAAATTTGAAATCAAGTAATATTTACAGAAGAAAAATAACATTGATTTAATATTTTTGTGTGTGTGTTTATCAATCAAGAAGTGTTTCTCAAGATCAGTGGGAAGGAATTATTTATGTAGCCAACTGAAAAGGCCAAGATTACATCCTTTCGTTCTTTACAAGTCATCTTATCTAATTTAACCCAGTCAAGACCTAGTCACAAAGTACAAAGAAGAAAAAACATTCAGTAACACCTAAAAAATTGTTTGATTTAGGCTTACAAAATATGGCATTGAAGATTTTTTGCTTTTTTAATCATTTCACCCCAAGCAAGATGATAAGATTGATTTCTTTTGTTATGGCTTATCAACCCTTTGCAGGTTATTTAAAGCCAGAAAATATTTTTAGATTGTAAAAATTTTTTGGAGCTAATAATGGTTTATGGATATAAATCCTACTGATTAACACACAGCTGGGGGGAGAAGAGGGTGATTCATACCTTTCCCAAAGGTATATACATGTAAGTAAATATAACAAACCTAACTGGAATTGGAACTTCAATCTCCAATTTTGAGCCATTATCCATTAGACCACCCACACATCCAAGCTTTCAGCAGTATTCCCAAGTGGTCACTTACCTAGGTGCTGACCAAGCTCAATGTTGCTTAACTTTGGTGATCATATGAGAATTGGTGTTTTAATATTATATGACTGTAAGCCAAAGGTAATAAAAGCCACGAAGATGCAAGGATTTAGAGAGAGGGAAATAAACTATAAGGGCAGAAGTAAAAACAGAATTCAAGGAGACAGAAGACAAAAACTGATGCTGCATTTAAATGTTGCATTTTGAAGCAGAAGAAACTATTAGCATAGAACTTATGGTTACATCTATCAATTTTACAAGTAAAATGATGAGACCTAGCTGTCAATCTAGTACTGCACTTAAATTTGTGAAGTTGTAGTACCAAAGTGGTAAGCTCATCAGAACAATTACCATGAAATTATCCATAGATTTGTGTCTTTAAAAAAAGAAAATTAATCATCTGAGAGACCTCATTCTGTCTTTAATCAGCATGGCTGATGCTAACCTCCAGGAGAGTGACTTGTTATGCCTTCTCGGGATAACATTTTTGGCTGACATGAAGTGGAAAGACTATACTGAGTCCATTGCTAGGACAGCTGCTAAGAAATTTGGTTCAATGTGTCATGCTAGACAATTTTACTCACCTGAATCTATCTTACATATCTATAAGTCTACCATCTTTCCATGACTTGAATATTGCTACCACATAAAGTCCAATGCTCATGCTATATATTTATAGATTCTTGTTAAAATTCAAAAAAGAATTTGCAATATTATTGATCCTGGCCTGGCATCTCAGCTTCAGTCACTTTCCTGTGCTTTTTCTATAAATACTTTCAATTTAAGTGAACTACTAGATTAGCAACAAGGTCTCATCAATTTACACTTAAATTGGTGAGATGTAACTGTAAGTTCTCTGCTAAGAATTTATTTTCTCATAGTACTTGTGGAATTCTCTTCTGACTTCTTGCTTTGTAATCAAGTTTGATCTTCAAAAAGGTAAATGCAATGTCAATTCTTATCGACTGTCTTCCTGATTACACTTCTATTGTTCTTGCTCCTCAATAATGCTTCTATTTTTTAATTCTTTCACACTCAGTAAACCCTTTTGTCTTAGTGGCTTTACTGCCTTGCTTGGGGTGAATTTGATTAAAAAAGAAAAAAAAAACAACTGTTTTTTTTTATCTTTCCATGGAAGCAGCAATAGAGAAGTGAGAGGTTTGTGACATTTTGTCTGTGAGAGAGGGGTTGTATTTTTAAAATACCATAATTTGAAACTGATGTTTGGTTCAGTCATGGGTTTTAATCTCAAGTGATGAATCCCTATTTTTAACATGCTTAAATCAGTTTTAGGCAGATGAGTGAGATACTGATTTTAAGATACATGTTCCCACTTCTTGAATTCTGCAAGCTGTGAAGTCTAGTTTAAAAAAATACCTCAAAATTGTCAGCATCTGTATTCACCATTATAACATCTGAAACAAGAGTTAAAATATCAAAACAGTATGAATAATGATAGAATATTTATAATAGAAACATATAATAGAAATATTTATATAGTATTTATAATAGAAATATATAATAGAAATATTTATATAATACTTATAATAGTAATATATAATAAAAATATTTATATAGTATTTATAATAGAAATATTTATATAATACTTATAACAGAAATATATAATAGAAATATTTATATAGTATTTATAATAGAAACATATAATAGATATATTTATATAATACTTATAATAGAAATATATAATAGAAATATTTGTATAGTATTTATAATAGAAACATTTATATAATATTTATAACAGAAATATATAATAGAAATATTTATATAATATTTATAATAGAAATATTTATCTATATTTCTGAGATGAGGTATTATGTACACTGTTTACATTATTCGGACTATTGCCCTCGTCTTTGTCACCATATTACAACGTTTCGGCCGTTGTACACCCTGGCCTTCTTCAGGTGGTTGGAATGTCAAACTGAACCCTTTATTTCGCCCACTGTTCTAGTTCCATGTGCCATGTTTAATGGATGTCAGTTATCAGTCATCTCCTTTTAATTCTCCGCTGAAAGTTCTTCACCGCCTTAACCAGGTATTGAACTCACACTCTTTGAGGTCCTGTCACTGGATCTAACAAACACCTTTATCCACTGTGCCATGTGGGGACATCTGTGTATAAAATTCTGGGTATTATAAACCTAATGTCATCAGCAACCAGTTTTTACCAGTTCTCATATTGCATTTTTTTTTGTTATTATTGCTTAACTCTGGCACTCATTATAACTGTAATAATAAAAAAAAAATGCAATATGAGCTCTGCTAAAAACATGGAATGATAACAGCAAAATTGCAATATGAGAACTGGTAAAAAATGATGGTGATGACATTAGGTTTATAATACCCGGAATGTCATGGTACAGTGGATAAAGGTGTTAGTTAGATCCATTGACAGGACCCAAAGAGTGTGAGTTCAATACCTGGTTAAGGCAGTGGAGAACTTTCAGCAGGGAATTAACAGGAGATAACTGATATGGCACATGGAACTAGAACAGTATACCCCAGTGAACAAAATGAAGGGTTCAGTTCAACATTCCCACCACCTGAAGAAGGCTGGAGCATACAACGGCTGAAACGTTGTAATAAATATGACAACAAAGATGTGGACAATAGTCCAAATAATGTAAATAGTGAGAAATATTTATATAATATTTATAATAGAAATATTAATTATATAGTAGAATCAAGCATAGTTTTTTCTTTGTGAAATACACGTTTGATGCTCTAGCAATGTTTTTAGCTGAGGATCCTTAGGGGTTTTGGTGAACCAATCGATACTGATCAGATATTGGCTTGTATGCCAGCCATCAGCTACAGCACTTCTTATAGCGTAAGGCTTTCTTAACCTACTGCACCTCCTCAGGCATTTATGGGCCAATCATGAACAACTTACACTTCCTCAGTTTCTTCACTCTTCCATAAAAAAAGGAAGCAAATGTAGTGATAATTTTCTAAGCAAATATAGTGACACGTTCAACTTGAATAGGTAAGTAGTGATCTTCTGCTTCACTCCTTAATAAAGAAAAAACAACAATGATAATTTACTTGCTTATGCTATCATTAAACTCATTCATGCTAATAACTCAATCAACATAAAAAAAAACCTCCCCATGTTTCTTTTGGGTGATAATGAAAGTTTCTAGGTGTGTATATGAAATAAATTCTGGAATAAAAATCTCTTAAAAATATTAAACTACTTTTGGTGCACCTGGAAGTATGGGTGGTGTAATGGATTACAGCTTGCAATGAGTAACCAGAGAGCTGAGTTCCACCTGAGTTCATTACATTCACTTATGTGCAAATAACCTTGGAAAAAATTTCAATCTATCTTCTTTCTTTTCCCACAAATATAGGTCGAATAACAAGACAGATTGGGTTCTATAGCACTGATTGGCAGGTATTTTAGAGATTGTGACTCATTAAAATTACCTATCTCCCAGAAAGCCTGGGCAATTTGTGGGGATGCAATGGTCCATGAAAATGCAGTGACTGAAATTCTTCAGTTGTGTGAGTTGCACATTCTGCCACCTGCAGAGAAAGTGTTTAACGCAATGACATTTGATACACCCTAAAAACAAGATAATACCATATTTTATACAGTATAACACTCTCCTATATATATATATATATATATATATATATATATATATATATATTAGGTTGGTGCAAAAATAATGATGTAATAATGTCGTTTTTTGACGTATTTTTTTACGTCAAAAAACAACATTATTACGTTATTATTTTTGCACCAATCTAATATTATATATACATATATATATATATATATATATATATATATATATATATATATATATATTCCAAATCTAGAAGGTAAACTTTATGGAAAAAAAGAAGCTAGATGTTTCAAATATTTTAATGAAAGAAACAAAAGGAGATAAAATTTAAACCATAATGCAAAAAGTATCTAATAAAACTCAAGTGATTAGCTAAACTTTACCCACTCATTATTTGACTATTTGAATCCTGAAATTTGTGACCATTGTCTTTATTCTCAGAAAAATCTATTATTATGCTTATATGATACATATTTATTTCAATTGTTACCAGAAATTTATCTCTTGTGCATTATGTATTGGTACAAATGGGAGAGCTGGGCAAGAAGGAATATTCACAATAAGCATTACCCTATTATAGGTATTACCCTATTATAGGCATTACCCTATTATAGGCATTATTATATCTCTGATATAATAATATGTCAATACATGGATGGAACAGAATAGTTGAAAGGAAAAAATGACAAACATGTATGGTTTTCAAAGAGATCTATTATAATGATAAATACATAGTTCTTACTAATTTGTCCCATACAGAGAAACTATAATATATTGTGACATGGTGCTCAATATTAACTGTTAAATCAGATGTACTATAAATTTAATAAGAAACACACTGTCTTTATATTTCTTCTTCTCTTCCCCCTTCCCCTTTTTTTTGTTTTTGTTTTACTACCATTCTGTTGTGCTTCACCTAAGAGTGGTCAGGAAAGGAATTTGGGATTGCTTGACAACAAACAAAATGACCTCCTAAGAAAGGGACTAAGAATCAGTCAACTACGCTTATGTGAGATACATCACCACGTGGGATTTTGGTATTGTAATTTTAGTTTCCTGATGACCTCCAACAACAAAAGTTCATGAAAAAGATAGACTCACATCATGTGATATTGTAACAGCGGGTTGATTCTGAGAGAATTACAAGTTCTACCAGGATTCATTATTGGTGGCCACAATCTTAACAACATAAGATATGCAGATGTCACAGTGAAGATAGCAGACATGAAAGAAAAATACAAAACTCTTACCAAAAGGTAGTAAAGGAAAGTGAGAAGAAAGGATTAAACATCCTTAAATAGTGTTATGGTAATTTACTCATGCACGCATGGACTCTCCCAGCTATAAATAGGAGCATGTACTGCCTTTTGGAGAGGAAAGTTTCCAGCAGCCAGCCCTGACAGTCAGACCAAACATTCTTACTGTAATACTCTCGTTTGTATATGTTTCTGTTACTGCTTCTGTTAATATATTTGTTTAACTCAATTCCTCTCTTTGTGTCTTTATTTCTGGTCCTAACAAGGCCACAACACTATCTAAAATAGTTTAAACCCCTATATCCCTAATTATGTGTCTATCTTTGTATCTATCTTAAGTGGTCTCTCTTGCTAAGACCATTTCTATTTATTTAATATTAGTGTCAGATCACTTATTCTATGTAACCCAGTACTACCTGTTGCATGGTAGAAAACATCCTTAAATAACATTAAACATCCTTAAATAACATTAAACATCCTTAAATAAACATCATTAAACATCTTTAGATAGTGATATGTCCCGGAAAGGGATATATTTGTTCAAAGTAGCAAAGCGGTTATTGACTACTGTAACCGAGTAGGACAATCTAGCAGGTAACTGTAATGGACTGGTCCTTGTAGTCGTAGGCAATAGGCAAAGACTATAGGCATAGCCAATAGGCGACGTCAGTAGGTGTTGTTCTGTACCTCCATATCAGTCTGTATTTATGGTTGACACCAGCCAGTCATATTACTGTGAGGAGGAACCAGGTGTATGCATATTCATTACATCAGATAGAAAGAAAACAGAATTCTTGGTTGTTATCAAAAGGATGAGCTTAAAGTGGGAATTACAAATCAGAGATACCAAAATCAAACAAGTAAAAAAATGTTTTAATAGAAGATTGAAAGTGTGACATTGAAATCCAAAGGCTTACTGGGGTAGCCAAAGATGTATTCCAAAAGCTAAGCAGAGTATGAAGAAATAGAAAAAATTCACTAGAAACAAGGAAAAGAGTACTAAACTGTTACATGATATCTGTCCTCCTATATGGCAACAATGAGTGCTGGACAATTATCACAAAGAAGAGACTTGAAGCAACAGTAATGTGGTTCTATAGAAGTATGCTGAGAATAACATAGACTAAAAATGTGAGCAATGATGAAAAACTAGTGAGCATGAGTAAAAGGATTTTACAGAACAGGGTTTAGGAAAAATAGGAGAAAGACAAAATTTATTAAGAGCTACAAAGGACAGCAAGTTGTGGAGGGCTATGATCACTTAGGTCTTGTGGGTATATCTCAATCTATAAAAGGCGGGATGTGTGTGTGTTTGTAACGAATGCACAGCCGCAATTTTTGACGGATTTGAACCAAAATTTACATGCACATGCTCCAAGTTAGTAGAAAGGCCAAGACCGACGTTGCATTTCCCAACCCCCATCGATAATGGAAATAATCAATTTTTTCATGCTTCTATGGCAGTTTTCATGTAGTTTGCAGCCATTTTCTACTGGCCAGAGTGAGAGCCTATAGCTGGCTGCCACGAATAGGCAGGAAGATTCTATTGGCCAGCATGAGAGCCAACAGCTGACTGACACAAATATTAACTAGCATGCTAGCATGCAAAAAAATCGATAGCCACATTCATCACAAATGGGAAAAATTTAAATCTGCATGGCACTTTACTCCAATTGGCTCATTCGCTTGGTTAAACTCAATGTTGATTCTGATTCCGCAGAACTGGGTTGGGTGTGAAAAAGTATTTGTTGTTAACATTCTTTTTTCATTTGGTTTTTCCAGTTACAAGTCCTTTTTTAAACCTGATCGTTTTGTGTTCATTTTGTTTAGTTCTTTTTTCGTAACAGATTTAATGTTTAGTATAGAGCTTAGAAAAAATTCGCAGTGTGAGATAGGCAAGAAGTAAGGCATGTAACATCAGCATGGCAAAGGGCACTCCTTTAAAGGCAATGAAGGGAAAAAATATTTTAAGTTAAGTGATAGTGATTGCTGTATGAGTCGTACGATTTTTGAATCAAGCATGGGCAACACCAGGTCATGCTGCTAGTGACACATAAAGAAAAAGCTAGACTTTTGCCAGATTTCTTGAGAAACAAATTAATTTTAATATTGCCCACTCAATGGGTTACCTTCCAATAAAGTGAAAAATTGAAAATACATTTTTAAGGTTCCAAATAAAAAATGTTAATTCGAGTTTGTTTTTTAATTCATTGCTTGTTTGATTAACCAATATATCAGTGACATTTTTAAAACTTTTATTTCTATTAATTTACTGACAAACAGCAGAAAATAAGAGGCTTTCATTGGAATATTTTGACCCTATCAAATAACCATAAAGAAGACATCTTCTGCCTTGGTATTGATTTTATGCTATTTGCAAGCAAATGCTTATAAAAGTGTTAGCAACTATCAAGGCAAGCTTAATGTCTTTTTAATATATTTTAATCTGAGGATGTTTCTTCAATAAACTTGTACACAGACACATGCATTTTCTCTCTTTCAGACATATATACAGGGAGGTAAATGCAACAAAATACAAATTACTTTTTCTGCTCACTAAAATGAAAAAAAGAAAGAAAATTCTCTTTTTGATGTTAGCTTATAAAGGCATAACATCAGCTAAATGGTTGGTACAAAGATTGTCTTTTTTCAAGTGGGAAGAAAGTGTCTGTCTGGTAAATTAGCATAAAAAAATGTACTAGATTGGCAGTTAGATCTCATAATTTTACTGTTGATAATGCTAGTTATAACTGTAAATGAGATGTTCTATTCTGTTAGAATAGAACATCTCATTTGAGGAACACTCTTCTGGCTTCCAACTTTCCTGTCAACAATTTACACTCTTCAAAAACTGAAATGCAACATCAATCACTATCTTTTGTCATTTTTGAATCCTGTTCTTTTATTGCCCTCTTTATTTCTTTCATTCTCAGTAACCCCTCGTAGCTTAAAAAATAAAATTCAATTGACTGAATTCTGTTTCATTTTTATTGTGATTTTATAATTTTTGAATAAGTTATTACATGATTGTGAAAAATTTAAACACAGTATCAATTGTCATCTTCTGTTTTCTTGAACTCTATTCTTTTATTGTCCTCTTTGTTTTTTAATTCTCAGTAACTTCTTGCATCTTAGTGGCTTTATTGCCCATGCTTGGGACAAAATGATTAAAAAAATAATTCTGAACATGAACATGAGACCTTTGGCATTGACAGGAAATATGTTACAATGAAATGAGCCATACATAGATGCACAGAAACACATACACCAAAAACATGCATTTACATAAACACATATGCATACCAATACTGATGACCAATATCCTTAATTAAAAAAAAAAAGTAAAAATAAACAAAAACCATGTCCTGTTTTTTGTTAAAAGTCAAATGGCAGACAGGATTTTCTTGGAAAGTAATTTTGTTGGTTTAGATTTCAAAATGTAATAACAAAAATTCAGTAAACCTTTCTTTTCTGAGAATGAAAAATGAAACAAAACTGCATGTTATATTTTCTCCACCCAGAGAAAAATCAGAAAAAATATTGATGATATGCCTCAAAATTTTTGTAATCCAACAAAGATGTACTTCATAATAGGTTCACTGAAGGCTTTTCTCACTGGCAGATTGATGGATTGTGAGTGCTAATATACAATATATAATATAGATTACATCATTGTAAAAAAATGTAGTCAGGCAATAGTTTCATAATCCATTAATGAATCTGTAACACAAGAGAAAATGGCTTGCATGTAAAATATTCCCCAAAAGAAAATGGCAGCTTTACAAGTTGTATATTTAAAAATGATAGATCTCGGAGTTGGATACCTCCGTGAGACTCTCTTTGCCTATGCAAATTTGAACTGTCACTCAATCTATAAAATGTGCTTAAAGAAGTGACAGAGTTGGAGTGTGATGGCAGCAGTAGTGAGCAGGAAACACATGTTGTTGGATTGTTTGACTTATGCGACTCTGAAGGTTGGTGGAAACGGATTAGGGAACTTTATTGCAAGGCAGAACAAACTGACTAGAGTATCTCCTTTTGCACAACTTTTGATTGCTTTTGATAATGGACTTTGGTTGAAACATCTGTCATATACAGTTTTGAATTCATAGTTGTCCTTCTCCTAGATTGATTGCCAACCATGGCTAGAGAGCCTAGTCTGCCCTGCTATTTAACTCATAACTGTGGGGGGGGCGATAAGATGGATTTGTACCTTTCCTGGGATTATTTGCACATATGTGAACATAAAGAACTGAGTGGAATTCAAACATGATTTTCCGATTTCTCATTTTGAGCCATTAAAATCTGCTTAACATTTGGATTAATCCGATCCTTGTCATGCTTATAAGTTTCATAAAAATGTGTAGTTTTCATTCTATATATGCAGAGGATTTAACAAGAGATCACCTTTGTTTATTCACACACAGGGCATAGAAAATTCAGCACTCACAGGACATATCAAAGGCAAAAGGACAAGGGGAGGCAAGGTCACCTAACTAATGAGTTTGTGCAAATGAATGGCAGAATGGTGTCAGAGAAATAGTAAAAAGACAAACATAACAAAAGCTACAAAGGAAAGGAAGTTGTGGAGAGCCATGATCGCCCATGTCTGTTGTGACCTTGTTAGGGCCAGAAATAAAGACACAAAGAGAGGAACTGGGTTAAACAAATATATCAACAGAAACAGTAATACAAAAAATATACCAATTAGAGTGTTACGGCAAGGATGTTTGGTTCGACTGTCAGAGCTGACTGCTGGAAACTTCCCTCTCCAAAAGGCAGTACCTGCTCCTATTTATAGCTGTGAGAGTCCATGTGTATGTGGGTAAATTACCATAACAAAAACAAGTATAGAAATATAACTATCTGGAAAGTGTTATAACAGACAGTGGAAAATGTGACAATGAAATCCAAAAGCGCATTCAGATGTAAGTAAAGGAAATCAAAAGTGAGAGAGAGACTAAACATCAATTCTCAGAAAAGAGAATATATGGACATTAGCAAAAGGGACACATCAAGAAGTGAGCTACAAATTGGGAATGTCAAAATCTGAAAAATGTTTTAACAGATGACAGAAAAGGTGACACAGAAATCTGAAGATTCACTGGAATAGGGAAAGATTCCTTCCAAAAAATAAGCAAAATATTAAGAAACAATAAAATTCCATTAGAAACAAAGACAAGAGTGATGAACTGCTATGTAATACCAGTCATCTTATAAGGCTGTGAATGCTGAACAATCTTCACACAGATGAAGAAGAGACTTGAAGCAACAGAGATGGGGTTCTACTGATGAATGCTAAGAATATCATAGACTGAACATGAAAGTAATAGAGAACTTTTAAGGAAAACAAGAACTACAACCAATTGACCTCAGTATAGAGGGTTACTGAATGAGATTGTTTCATGAACATAAAAGAAGGAGGTAAAGAGTGCACATCATGAGGATATGTAGGGTAAATAAATGTTGACCCTATACAGGAAGAGGTTAAGATTGTAGTGATCAAGAAAGTATCCTCTTGGGAGTCTGTTTCCCCTAAGCTGCAGCTCTTGGGAAGAAAATGTCTGAATGGAACTTCCTTTGTACTGATGGAATACAAAAAAGAATACACATGATTTGACGCTTTGTAAGTGCTGTGGCGGATCGTAGCGCTAAAGGTTTGGACAGGTGGAACTAAGGAACATATCTTGTCAGAACATTTTCCAAGAAAATAGCAATAAAGGAGAAAGAGGTTTGCGATGTTTCATATGTGCGTGAAGAGTTGTAAGGTGGAGAGTTATTCATCACCCACATGGCCATGTAGAAGCTTTTTAACTCTGTCAAGTCTGGAAAAAGATGATTAAAAGAATGATAGCAAGAGAAGTGGGAGGGAAACAGTGAGTTTGTGTCATTGGATGGCAGAACAAAGAAAACAAATGATGGTAAAAAGTCAAAAAGTTACTTAGAGCATCTGTCTATATTTCTGAGATGGTGTATTGTAAATATTTACATTGTTTGGATTGTTGTCCTCATCTTAATTGTCATATTCACAACATTTTGGTTGTTGTATACTCCGGCCTTCTTCAGGTAATGTATGTTGGAATTTTGAAGTGAACTCTTTATTTAGTCCACTTGGGGATGTTATTCTAGTTCCACATGCCATGCCTTTTCTGGATATCTCAGTTTCAGTTATCTCCCTTTTAACTCAACTGTCCAAGTTTTTGTTCACCTCTGCTGTGGCCAGGTATTGAACTCACAACTCTTTGGGTCAAGTCACTGGATTACTCCAACCAGTGCTGAGATATCCAGAAAAAAACATGGCACATGGAACTAGAACAATCTACCCCAGTGGGGTAGATAAAGGGTTTGGTTTGAAACTCCAATGTATATCACCTGATGAAGGCCGAAGCATACAATGGCTGAAATGTCATGAATATGTAAATAAAGATGAGGACAAAAGTCTGAATAATGTAAATAGTGTAAATAGTTACTTAAAGCAATAAAAGACAGGAAGTGTTGGAGAGTCAAGATCACCCAATGTCATCAAGGGCCATTACACACACACAAAAAAAGAAAAATTCCTAAACTGTTTATTTTATTGTCTTGTGACCATCTTTCAGAAACACAGGGGTTAAAGGGATTTTTTACTCTATTTGGATTATTTATAGCAACGCTGAAAATTATTTAAGCAATCTACAACAAAATGGTGAAACCATGGCCCAATTCCAGACTGGAGTCTAATAATATCCATGACAAATAACATTTGTAAAGCAGAAAACAAATCTGATAGGTACACTTTTAGAAACAAATATCTTTTCAGAAACTTCTATCTATATATAAAATTCTCTGACTTATGTTAGTCCATCCATCACACCAGCTAAAATAGCCATACATTGACTGATCAAAACTAAATTTTTAGGAGAAGTGCAAACAGGTAAATGGGTACAAAGTACAGTTTACCAGGGTATATAACTTAGTACAATAAATTTTCAATAATTTTTTTTGAAAAATTAAAGGTTTTATTATTTAACATAAAAATATCCCCCACTATTTTAAAAATAATTTAATGATTAAAATAACATATACTTATTTAATAAAAATGCAATACTGTTTTTTTCCATATATTTTTAGTTTTTATATAAATTTCATTCTGGTAAAATAAAATACACAGTAGTAGCACTGTAAATCTTAATACACTAAGGAGAGTAGAGTTTGTAAATCTTGACAAAAAAAAGTGATAACTTCAACAATACTAAATACTGTGAGGATTTCTACACGTGTCACTGTGTTGCAAAAAAAGTTCTGCTTTTAATGCTGTCAGTATACATTTCTTTGCAATTCCGGTTATTTAGAAATGTATTGTATTGCAATTTGTGTGCTACCTTGGCCCTCTTAAACTTATGTAGAGTTACTTGATGGTTACATATCACTGGAAAGTGGTCATTTCTGCAGTGAACCCTTAGTACAGTCAGCACTTGGGTCTCACAGTGTGAAACTGCATTTCTGATTCTCTTTTTTATCGTGATGTAGTGGATTGATTTTTTGGGTGTTTTTGAAACCAGGTGTTGGCTATTACCTCGTTGTTTGCTGTACACCATTTTTCTCCATATTCATTATGGGTTCCTTATCAAATTTGACAACTATTTCACCATCTCAAGCCTTTCCCTAATTTGGCATTCAGTTTCCCCATGATGATTGTAATTTCTTGCTATTTGCATTGAACATTGGCATTATCCGATGTTCAGTAAAGCTTTTCAATTTTTTCCTCCATACTTTGTGCTTTTGGTAGATATAGAACTATAATGAATATATTAAAAGACTTCACTTTCAAGTTAATTGCAAGAATTCTATCAGATAACTGACAGTATCCCAGAACACATTTCTTCATATCTTGATCTAGTATTAGTCCTATTCCTCTTTTTTCCCTCTACCTGTATATATAAACCTGTCACTGATGAAATCTACATTATCTGCCCACGTAGTCTCAAATCTGCCTAAAATATTAATATTTAGTCTAATCATTTCCTATATTCTAACTAGCCACATTGATTTAGTGTTCAGACATTCCATAGTTTAAATTTAGAAACATTTCTGTATAAACAATTTAAGAATAATAACAAAATGATTAAGTTATCCATTTAAAAAGAAAGCTATTTGATGACATTAATAAAATAAAATTGGTTTCAGATTATCTTCATACATCAGTAGTAAAACCATGAAAATTAATCTTGTATTCATAATGTTACATCTTATGCATCTCTGGACTTCATCAATTACTGTCGGATGTATATATCCTTGGGGCCCTCTCCAAATATATACTTGACATATAACATCTATTGATAACACCAAAGTTCACTGATAAACAAAATTCCTAATGACATAGCTATTTATTCCTGTCTTAATAGTAAGTCTGATAGGTTCCATAAAGTCATATTGGCAGCTGATATCAAAAATGACCTCCAATCTTTTATAAATTGGAGCAAGAAATGGCTTGTTAATTTTAACACCTCAAAAACTAAATTGCTTCATCCCAGAGAACCCTTTTTTTGCTTTCCATCAGTATGGGTGATGCTAACCTCCAGGAGAGTAATGCAAGGTGATTTGTCAGTCTAATGTTTTCCACTTATATGAATTGGAATGATTATATCATGTCACATTCTCATCAGGATATATCAGACTGTTCTCTCTGGGGTGGGTGTTTATATATCTATCTATTGCTCAGATTTTTTGCAGCTGGATCAATCATATGTTTACATGTCATGGCAGCCATTGAGTGAAGTGCATATCTCCACACCTAGCTAGGAGATATCTGGCTTCTTTGATGGGCTGGTGTGACAAAGTCTGACATTAGTTGGGGTGAACCACATATTACACCAACAACAATATCAATAGCTCATGTAAACAAAGAGAAGTCAACATTTATGCTTTCCTTTTGTGCCATGTCTCTTCAGGAGGTGGGCATTAATGGCTCTCCACAGTTTCTTGTCCTTTGTAGCTCTTAGAAAATTTTATCTTTTTGCTATCTCTCTTAATTCTTGTTATGCCATCCATTTACACAAGCCCGTTAGCTAGGTTTTGCATTACTTTTCTCTATCCCTCTTGCCTTCAATCTGTTCTGTCAGCACCCAAGAGCTCTTCCCTCATAATGTGCTCTACGAGTTCTAATTTCAATTGTCTCTTTTTTATGTTAAGTAATAGTGTCCTTTTCATTTGTCATTTTCTATAGATTTTCATCTGAGTAAATTGCTTTATCTTTTAATTCAAGTAGCATTTTTTAAATCAAAATTATGATCAAACTCACTACTAACTAATGCATTAAGTGGGTTGTTTTTGTAGAAGATACATTTTGTGATCCTATAATCTTTCACTTAAATTATATGAGGTTTCTCCTATGCATTTACAAGTGATGGAGTAAATTCCTTCTCTAAGTTTTACCTAATTTTTTTGTTTTTTATTAAGTCTTTTATCATTTTAGAAGTAGTTGTAACAAATTTTATGTTAAACTTAGATAAATTCATTTCAATTGTAGTTGTGATAGACTAGGTATATAGAACAATTTTGAATCATTGGGTATGTTAGAAAAGTTCCACTGTTCTATTTTAAAATATTTTACAAGCCTTTTGTTTTGCATTAATTATGAAATAATTAGAATATTGGAGGAGTGTAACAGTATTTCTCCTCTTTATATAAATATTGAGGAATGCTCTTAGACAGAATTCGATAATTATTCCAGATTTAATTTTGTTGTGTGGTGGGAATAGAAATTTATGACATCATTGTTATTAGTTGATTTGGGATGATCAGTTAGTTTTAGGTTAGTACAGTGTAACATAATATTTAGGATAGGTAAAGTGTTATTTGGTTCTGTTTCTGTGGTGATGAATGAGAAAACCAAATTTTGCCTTGAAAAACACTTAACGCTATCTGTCAAAAAAGAAAATCAGAATGAAAATGAGGTCATCTTTGGTTGACCTCAAAAGTATGATAATTGTTTGTGCTTCTCTACAAATCTGGAACAATCCCAACCTTTCTTAGCCAAATAAAACAATGTAGATTGCTTGGCATTTTGTGTATGAACACAGATATATAACAGCATCAAACTACAACAATAAATTCAAAAACTGTAAACTCTATCTGGAGGAGAAAATAGCTATAATCATCTTCCCAGACCAACACAAACAGCTAAATAAAAGATCAGAACTCATAACAAAATGCAGACATGAAAACAAATTTTTACCATATTACTTAAAAATCGATAGCTAAAAACAAATACAAAAACAAAAACAAAATAACATAAAAAAAACAAAAAACTAAATCAATAAATAATAAATTAAGTAAATAAAAACAAATTATCATACTACAAATACACATATAAACACAAGTAAACATAATAATAACAATCAACAACAAATAATAGTTAATAAAGTAATCAATAATAAACAATGAGCAAAAAAACCTATAAAATAGCTATAAATTACTGATCCACAATTATTTCTGCTCAATTGTCTCTCGAATATAAGCGTTAGGACAATGTAATCAACCTTCTACCCATTACGTATCATTAAACAGTATATATAAATAGTCAAGCCAAAACACAACACACATGGGCTGAAGATTGCATTTAAGCATGAAACAGACTGTTGCTGTTGGGTGTTGACCTCAATGTTCAGTTTTTCATTTATATATACTCAATCCATGATATTGAGCACTTTAAGTCATAAATATAGCATACCTTAAAACTATATTTTTACCATATATATATATATATATATATATATATATATATATATATATATATATACACACTAGGTTAAGTCAAAAGTGCAGATTATATATACATAGATATATATATATATATATATATATATATATATATATATCATAATTAATCCATTGAGTCTAGAAGAATCCTCAACAGAATGCAGAAAGCACTGGACGGCAATGCACATCCACTACCGGGAATCGAACCTGGACCGTTATGATATAACACAAGTGTTATACCCGCTGGACTAACATGTGTCAGTGATGGACAGGTAAAAAACCAGACTTGATAATGCTCCAGGTTCATATTGTAACGGTCTAGGTTTGATTCTTGGTAGTGGATGCACACTGCTGATGAGTCCCAAAAATAGGATGAAATGGCCGTCCAGTGCTTTCTGAATGCTGTTGAGTATTCTTTGAGATTCAATGAATTAATTATGATCATTCAAATCCCCTTTAATTTACACACATATATATATATATATATATATGGGGGAAAATGCATGACAAAGTGGAAAAAGTTTTCTTGTGACATGTTTTGTCCTTTAGAACTTCATGAGACTAAATTTATTATGTTGATGCACTACACATGCACACACATTCATAAACAAGGTCTCCTGGGAATTTAAATTCAAAAGTTTGTTTTTTTTTTTTATCGAAAATGATGAAAAAAAATGTAAAAGAATCTATTTGAAGTTGGCTAGGTAAAAAATAAAAAAAAAATAAAATTCCCAGCATCCCTCATTTGAACACATGTGCCGTTGCCTCAGCATAACAAATTTAGTCGAATGAAGTCCTAAAGGACAAAACAAGTCACAAGAAAACTTTTTCCACTTTGTCATACATTTTTCCACAATATAGTTCTTGATATATAAAAATATATATCATTATCTCATTCATTCATTCATTCATTTTATATATATATATATATATATATATATATATATATATATATATACACACACATGCACACACATACACAAACACACACACACACACACACACATATATATATATATATATATATATATATATATATATATATGTATATATATTTATTTCAGGATACAATAAATTAGAACTTTCAAAATTCATGGCTTATAAACCACTGGCAATAGAAGACACATCTGGAAATAGACAAGTCCATTTCTCTATACAACAATTTAGTAGGAAAAAGAAAATATATTAAAAGAAAAGTAATTGTACACATGTTCAGAAAAAGGTTATTCAATAAAACCACATTGAGGATGGTCTTGATCTGGTTTTGGAAGTGTTAATCTACCCAGTTCAGATGGTTGTCCATCCTGTGGACCTTCAATGAGACATTCTATTGTGGTGCTATTGACCAGTCTCCATCTTAATGACATTAAAGATGCAGTAAGCTAGAGCAAATTCAAACCAAGAGAGCAGGACTGTTTAATGTTAAGGGGATATAATCAGGAAAATTGTCAACTAGGCAATTTCAAGCTGTTCTTGTTCTTACTCAGTTTAGTGTAGCACAAAACAAGCTGGAGGAAAATGATGTTAAAAACAGTGTTGCACCTATCTCTCAACTGGGAAGTAACTGGCTGCCTTGAAAATCAGCATTTGAAATTCTGATTGTTTTACTTTGGCTTGAACATTGGCACCAACATGAAATACACAACTACTTCAACTACCAAACAAGCCATTCTTGGCTGTTATTGATATTTACTAAATTTCAAAGTGTAAAACAAGGTTAAATGGATAAATGAGATCAGAAAGATTGTATTGCAGCAATTGTCTCAGAAGGAAGGGCTTGGATACTGTTTAGTGGTACCTGTCAAAAATGCACAACTACTTCGGATAATAAGTAGGTTCTTTCATGTTTTTATTGATATTTATTAAGTTTAGCATAAAACAAGGTTAAATAGATAAGTTAGGAAGATTGTGTTGCAACAATCTTTCAAAGTGGGGGTCTTGAACAACAATGCACAACTACCTCAACTACTAAACAAATCCTTCCAGGTTTTTATTTATTCAGTTTAAAAGTTTGTGTTGCTGCAATCTTCCAAGAGGGGAGGGCTTGAACACTATTCAGTGGTTCAGTGTCAAAAATGCACAACTACCTCAGCTACCAAGCATGTCTTTCCAGGTTGTTATTGATATTTACTAAGTCTAGTTTAGTGTGGCACAATGTTAAATCAACTTGTATGTGGATTCTGATACCTCGAAAATCAGCATTTGATAACTCAGCTTTTACCTGGATTTAAACCCTGACCACAGGTACCAGAAAGGAATAATACACAATAGCTAAATCTCATTAGGATAAAGAAAAATTATACAAGAAAAAAATCAATTTAAAAAAAAACACTTAAAATTAATTAATAAAAAATTTTTTAAAATTTATATTACTCAAAGAAAAAAATTAAATAAAAGTAGTGGGGGTGAAATGTGGGATCTGGTGGGGGGGTAATTAATCAGATCAACCTTGTTTTTATAATCCATCATGACGCAAGCCTCCTTTGTTCATTTTCAATTGATTGTGTCACTCATTACAGGTTTACTTGATAAAAATCTTAATGCAGAATTTAATTAGCAATCATTTTGTCTTTGCATAAAGGCTATTACCAGCGACACTGTCATCATGGGGTGCAGCACTTTGTCTAATTGCTAAAAATAGAATTTTCTATTTGCTTGGCTTTGTGGCTAGAGCAGGCAGTCAACAAACATGAGATTAAAAGTTCCCTTTTGCCTCAGTTGTAGTCAACTCTGAGAAAAAACACTGGATCTAAATTACAGTAGAATACAACACTATTATATTGAAGTTAGGCAATATTTTATCTGGCCACTAACAAATGGGTGACTTTGTGAAAACTACAAAAGACAAAAAAACATTTACTTGCAAGTTTAGATAAAGGTTCCTTTTTTAAAATGATCAGTCACAGAAGATGGTGTCATATCCTTTTCAGTAGTCAAATAAAATCATTGAATCTATAATGGTTAACTTAATAATTTACAAATTACTCACCAACTATCGTTATAATTAATCTTTAGTTTTGACTCAAATTAATTTCTTGGGACTGGGGTATTTTGGCATGATGTCAAAATATTTCATCAGCTTCTCCAGGACAATCACTGCTTTCTTTTTCTTCACCAGCGCCATTGAATATTCTTAAATCACTGTCCAATTCTATACTAGAGTAAGAAGACCCAGGGCAAAGAAACTTGTTATAAGATCTTGTCAGTTAATCTTAAGCAATTTTTTTTTTCTATTTCTCTTCATGTGTTTCTTGAGTTTTATCCAAAAGTAGACCACCCAAGATCCATTGGGTCAACCTTGTGTTTATTGTTTACATTTAGTTTCATGAAGAGTTTCTGAAAGTAGAGATATACATTTATTTGCAGTTATTGAAGTTGCTTTCAACATTAAAAATTTGTCTGTTTGAAGAAAGTTGAACAATAAGAGTTTGGAATGTCAAAATTCGTAGTGTTGGGATTCGATACAATAACATAAAATATTGTTGCAGGGCTGCACACAATCTGACCATGTAGAATAATCAAATGACTTTCATTGAAAGAATAAAATTCAGTAGAAAAGATAACATAGCTTCAACAAATTAACATTAATTTAATATAATGACATGAATAGAAGGAAATTGGTCATAGATTTGGAAGTAATGTCTTTTTGTTTGGTTTAATAAAATTCTGAAATAATATATAAATTTTCTTTGTGTATCTATGTGAGAAACAATGAAATGTTGTTATATGTGTGTTTGTGTGAAAAGTAAACATGTGTGTGTGTGTGGTTCATACTAAAGAGGATACAAGAGAATTTATTTCTTACTGTGGATGGTGTTGTTGTACTCTGAAGCAGTCTCTTTGAAGTTTGTCAGTGCTGTCTCATTTAGCATGAAGTCATGACATTCACAAGTGAGATAGACATGGACCTTGATGACAGCTGTGCGTATCCTGTTTGGGGCCAGATTTTGTGTTTTATACACTTTCTCATAAAACAATCAGCTCCATGCCCCACATCCTAAATGATAATAAATTTACATCTTTATTGTCCCCACTCTCTATATATGACTTCTGGCAAACATACAAGATACAAAGTTCACATAATTTTAAATAGTAATAAGATAAATGTCATTGACATAAAAGTAATGAGTTTTAATAAAACTATCATTGATGATTGTGTTATTTAGACTTGAAGCACCAGAAAACTGGTTCTACTGATGTAATGCTAAGAATACCAAGAACAAAATATATAAGCAATGAGGAAATATTAAATAAAATAGAAACTACATGGAGACCGATACTTACTTGTAATGAAAACAAAAAACAAAGACACTTACACTTAAAATCAGAAAGAGGCAATCAAAATTTTTCAAACATATAAGAAGAAGAGCAGAGTAATCCCTCAATAATTGGAGCAGATTTTTCCCCTTTTTTTGAACATCATGGAGATTTTGTAGTTTTCCCTGCTCCCAACCACAGCAAAAGAGCTTGTGGAGTTTCATATGCAACACTGGATCCCATGTTTCCACATTTCAGGTGGGACTCCATTGACTCCTGCTGCCTTGCCACACTTCAGCTGTTTTATGGCTTTGATAGTCTTTTCAATGGTGAGCAACTCATTCAGTTTCATTTTTACTGGTCGTTGGGGTATGCAGAGAATTGCTGGCTCCTGGATTGAGCGATTAACACTGAAAAGAGCCTGGAAATGCTCTGACCAACAGCTTAGGAGAGACACCTTATTGTAAGGAGCATTTGACCATCAATACTGCATATAGGACTCTAGACTTGATACATAGGGCCGTATACTGCCTTTAAAGCTTTATAGAAGCCCCAAACATGTCCAGTGTCTGCATACAGCTGAATTTTCAGCAAGTTTGATCCACCACTAGTTCTTAATCTCTCAAAGTCTACACTGACGGTCACAGATTATGAAACAGAATGCAGCTTTCTTTACAGGACAATCTGGCTGAACTAATTGGGTTTGATGAGTTGATCTCATCCTCATGAGCAGTTCTTGGATTTCCACATTGCTATCTTTGTTCTTCCTTGAGGAGAACCCAAGGACATCATTCGGCTGTGGAATTGCTGAACTCATGCATATATTGATGCAATAAATAGTAAGATTCAATAGAAACTGAGGGAATTATGTATTTATTTGTTATATTATATTTTAAGTATATTGCTACTGATTTTTTGTAGGAATACAATATGAATTATTGTTTCCTTAAACCCTGAAATCACAGGGAGGGTTTATTAAGCAAATGAATCAATTTTGAATCTGATTATATCTATTGAGATACAGAAAATACTAGAAAGTCTACATAGAAATGCATTGCGAAGGATTTTGCTTTAAAAACACATTGCAAATGATTTTATATAAAAATGCATTGCACAGATTTTACTATAAATACACATTTTAAATGATTTTACTATAAAAATGCATTGCAATTGATTTTATATAGAAATGCATGGTAAATGATTTTACTATAAAAATGCATTGCAACTGATTTTATTATAAAAATTCATTTCAAATAATTTCCATAAAAATGCATTGCAAATTATTAGACAGGATTTATCAAACAAATACATCAGAACCATTGTGCATTCTGATGATTATATATAGAATGACTGCAAACTCAAGAAGCAGGGAAATAAATAAAATTAAGCAATAATCAAGTATGTATCTTATTGCTGACTGCATTTAAAACCGATATATGTATAGGTAAGGTGTTCTCTTTCATTTATGCCCATTGACTTTGCAATTTTCTGGTCAAACTTTTCTGGTAGTAGAGAAAAATTGATGATTGAGCATAAACCTTATTATTTAAAATTTATTTTTGTATGTTTTGATACTGAATTCATCTTTTATTAATTGGAAAAATCAAGGATTTAAAAAGGGGATTTTCAGAGATCAAGAATTAAGACAAAATAGGGCTATTGTGAAAGAAAAGGTGTAGCAGTAAAGATCTTGCTATCCATCTGGGCCCTGAAATAAATGAGGAAAACAAAACAAACCCTATTCTTCATTTGCAAACAAGAAGCCATAATAACAAACATTATTGTATATATATATATATATATATATATATATATATATAAATATATATATATGTGTGTGTGTATGTATGTATGTGTATATATATATATATATATATATATATATATATATATGTGCGTGTGTGTGTATGTATGTGTATATATATATATATATATATATATATATATATATATATATATATATATATATATATATTTAAGGTGTGCTATATTTATGGGATAAAGTACTTTATATCAGAGATAGAGCATATGTAAATACAAAAGTGAACACTGATGTCAACCTTTGAATGTTATAAATTTTTTCCTAGGTTTTTAAATGCAGACAACACTTAAAAAAATAATAAAAATTGTTTTAAAACAGAGCCTGGCAGAACAACAATGTGAATTCATTTTGTGTTTATATTACATAATTTTGATTATAATTAATAATTTATATTAACAATGTTTAAAACAAATTAAAACTAAAAATTTTATCTGGTGCAATTAAGCTATAGGTTTTTCCCACTTTTAGCATGATTTGTTTCAATATTTAAGAAAGAAAAAGTAGTAAAATTTTATCTTCTAATAATTTAATGAATAACTGAAAAAACACATTTACAGTTGTTCTCATCCTTATGAGGATTTTAATCATTTTTAATCTTATTTTATTTTAATGCTTTTTAACAGCTTAATCTCATACCTCATAAAATGATCAAATTCGATATCAGTGTTATTTAGCTTTCAACTTCTTAATATTTTTAAAAATTTATTGGAAAGTTTGCTAAAATTGCTTATATCTCTTTAAAAAAGTTTTTACTGTGTTGTTGAACTTTTACTCTTTTTTTCTTTTAACAAAAATAAAAGAGTTTTTGATTCTTTTTAGAAATTATTAAATTTTTTATTTCTGAGAAATTTATTTTAGACAGTAAAACTTAAATTTTTCAGATAAGATTGAAGACCCTTTATTATTTATTTATTAAATTGCTGTGATAATTCATATTTAACATCTCAATTGAAGTTCTTTATAAAATGTCTGTAAGCAAATTTTAAATTTGCATTTATTTTTTATTCACTACTCTGTAGGATTAGGTACTCATTGTACTTTATCAAAATATATGCATGAGTTAAACCACAATAGATAGGATGATGCCTTTCTGCTTAGAGTATTATTGTCATCTCTAAATTTGTTCCATACATTGAAAAATGCCACATATTTATTATTTTCAAACCACAATTATGGCAAGTTTATCCAATGCCAAGCAGAAAAGTGCAATTTGGAAATTTTTTAAAGATTTCTGATAACTAAAGTAAAGCAATATATTAGCTGCTGGGTACTTAAGTGATTTATGTAAAAAAGATTTTTCTCTTTATTATTAAAACTCTTACCCAATTTTTTAAATTAAAATGATATCCAGCTTTATTTCATAAGCTTTTGTATTCATTTTTCTACAAGATGTTTTATTAATAAATGTGTTTTGTTCACTATGTTTCCCAAAACAACTGTAGGGCCTGAAAATAATGAATTTTAATTAGTGTAGGTATTAGAATCAGGAATCATATCAGAATTCTAAATTTAGAAGAGTATGAGGAATTGTATTGGAATCGATAAAAATATTGGTATCATCCTATCACTAATAGATACATACATGCATACATATATATATAAATATATATATATATATATATACATAAATGTATACATACATATATATATATATATATATATATATATATATATATATATATATACATAAATGTATACATATATATATATATATATATATATATACATAAATGTATACATATATATACATAAATGTATACATATATATATATATATATATATACATAAATGTATGCATATATATATATATATATATATATATATATATACATATTTCCCTATATATATATACATACATATATATACATACATAGAAACATATATATATATATATATATATATATATATATATATATATATATATATATATATATATATATATACAATTGCATTAATTATAATTTAGGCTCTACTTATGTATTGAGCACTGTTTTTTAAAAATAAAAAAAAAATACTAAAGAACTTTGGATTATTAACCTAACGGTTCTTTTCCTATTTTTCTATATATTTGCACAAATACATATATATATATATATATCGTTGTCAACTCTCCCATCAAATTCGATGTACGAGGGTCAAGCAGATCAGTTCCCAGGAAACCGACAGCCCGACAACAGCATATGAGATTTGATTATAGTGGTGAAGGTTTTGTGCAAGTCCAGCCACACTTTTTGAAGGGCCGAATACAGAGACCTGGTGCACCGAATGCCACAATGTCCCCAAACGACCCTCCACAGGTTTTGAATTCAGAGTTGTCCTTCTCCTAGACCAGTTGTCATCCAAGGCTATAGAACTGAGTCTGTCCTGCTATTTACCCATAGCTGGAGGGAGAAGAAGAGGATTCACACCTTTCCCAAGGGTATTAGCATGTAAGTGATTGAGCCGAGTTCAAATTTCAGTTGAATTCATATATATATATATATATATATATATATATATATATATATATATACATATTCATATATATATATATATATATATATATATATATATATCTATATCTATATCTATCTATATATATATATACATACATACATACATACATACATACATATATATATATATATATATATATAAGGATAGATAAAATTGTGTATTTGGGCAACAATCCTTCTTTTATGCAAGTTTCATTGAAAATGACTGACAAGGTACAGTGGTTGAGTTTCTTTATATAATTTCTCACACGTTCATATAATTTTTTTTCTTTTCAGGACATAAATTATACACCAATTGACCAATTATAAATTATTTAAAACAATCCATTTATCCAGTTAAAAGTAAAAAAAAAATTCATCCTTGACAATAAGTAAAAGTATAGCCGAAAACACATGGAAAACATTCAGCAATTTTTATATAATTAATTAAGAAATTAAAAATGTATAATTATTCTCCAAGCTTAACCGAAGAATTGTGATGAAATCAATCATAAACAAAGAGGACATTTTCCTAATTTATTAATCATAGCTAAAGATCAGAAGCTCATGAATATTGAAATAAAGTTCAAATATATATATATATATATACATATATATATATATATATCATTTCAGGATGATTTTCCAACTTATTCAAGATGACCTTTAACCTCTCTAAACTTTTAACTTTCTCTGCTGGTATAACAAGGTGCCTCACTGGTTTCACCTATAATTACATTTTCAAGTCTTTTTCCACCACACTTTGGACTGTCATAGTTGAAACTCCTCTCTCACATGCCAAACGTCTTATGAATTTAGTTGGATCTTTTCTAATTAATCTCTTTAGTTTTAAGTTGAATGAAGTATTATTGCTGAAGGCCTGAAAGATTTTTTCCTCAAACCATTGATTAGTTGGGAAGACAGTGGATATGACAGAAAAAATTTTTAACCTGCTTTCTTTTTAGTTGAATAACGCAAAGTGTTTTTCAGTTATCATTATGAAAAATGATGTCAAGATGGCTAAATATTTCATCAGAAAACCTGGAAAAAAGAAACTCAATTAGTTTAGTGGATTTTGAGGTATTAAACATTTTGTGGGATGAATAATGATGCTGCAACACGATTTAAAGAATTTTAATGTTACACTCAGTATATATATATATATATATATATATATATATATGTATGTATAAATATATATAAATATACACATACCGATATATATATATATATATATATATATATATATATATATATATATATATATATATGAATACAGTGTAACCCGGATATGAGAAACCCGGATATAAGAGAGATTTTCTCTGGTCCCAAATTAGAGCCATACTTACCTAAACAAAATAGACTAAACCCGGATATAAGAGAAACCCGGATATAAGAGACTTCTTCTCCAGTCCCAACATCTCTCTTATATCCAGGTTACACTGTATATAATATTATAAAAACATGAACCGAATACTAATTACTGCTCTGTCTCTGACATAGAGCTCTCCCTAGATCCATATCCATACTGATTACCAATATTATCATTATATATATATATATATATATATATATATATATATATATATATATATATTTTCTGTTTATAAGTTATTTTATTATGTGTTATTATTGGACAGTGTATTTCGTTGTGTGTGTGTATATATAAATATATATATATATATATATATAATATATATATATATATATATATATATATATATATATATATATATATATATATATATATGTATTTCTTCAACATCTCAGTTGGAATTTACACCACTGAGATTTCTTCTTAGGTCAAAACCAGCATGGATGCTTTCATTCCTTCTCGGAAATACCAGTTCAAATCACAATACTCTTTATGGTTAATACCAGCATGCTCAACTGCCATAGCACAAAGAAACCACTATTTCCAGCTATACCAGCAGGACAGTTCTCATTGTAACAGGTACCTATTTCCTAATGCTTGTAAAAATGTGAGTGAGTCCTGAAAGAATTTAAATCCCTGTCTGCTGAGAGAATGTACCTGTAATAACTTTGGCTCTTGTGACTACTGGCAGCTCTGTAATAGGGTACTAAATAAGTGCAAGGTCTCTATTCCCACTTTCTTCAATTGATTTAAGGCATTATCATCCTCTACTATAAAGCTAAATGATTTGGTTGTAAATTCTCCTCAAACTCTACTCTTGACTCATCTGGAGTATCCCTGCATAACTTCTCACTCAGTACTGATACTCTGTTGGATGATATGCATATAACACCTTCCATGGTTTCTGCTATCATCTCTAACCTTGATCCCAACAAAGAATGTGAACCTGATGGCATCCCTGTCATAGTCATTAAGAAGTACCTCCTGAACTAGCTCCTGTTCTCTCTAAACTTTATAATAAATGCCTTGCTGCCTCTTGCTTTCCTGCTTTCTGGAACTCGTCTGTTATTCTAGTTTTTAAGAACACTGGTGAATCATCTGACCCATCCAACTATCGGCCTATTAGCCTTCTGCCTCTTTTTAGGAAACTCCTAGAGACCTTAATCAATGCTGAATTAGTTCATCATCTTTCATCACAGGGCCTTTTCTGTGACAAGCAATATGGCTTTCATTTCTTCAGATCAACTGCTCATGTACCTATGATAATTGTGGAAAGTGTCTATTGTGCTTTAAAACAGTGAAGCCTGGGCTGTAGCATTGGATATCTTGAGAGGCTTTGACTGGCTCAGGTCCTCTCCACAAGCTGAAAAGCTACAGTATCTCTGGGCATGTTTTTGAGTAGATCCAGTTGTTCCTACCAAATCATGAAATGAAAGTTGTCCTGAATGGCCACTCATCTAAATCCTTTCGTACTAGTGTGGGTGTTCCCCAGGGTTCTATCCTTGGTCATATGCTGTTTTAAATATTCATTAAAAACCTTCCCAATAACATCAGCTCTCAACTTGGTATCTACACTGATGACACTACCATTTACTCCTTCCTTGACAGTAAGGCTGATCAGTCAGTCAAGATCAAAATGGGAGCTGATGTATGACCTAAAGACCATTAACTGGAGGAAAATATGGCTTGTCAATTTTAACATTCCCAAAACTCTCTCTGCCTTCCATCAGCATGGCTAATGCTATCCTCCAAGAAAGTGACTCATTGCACCTTCTTGGGCTAATATTCTCAGCTGACATGAGGTGGAAAGACTACATTGAATCCATCGCCAGATCAGCTGCCAAGAAAGTCAGTTCAAGTGTTGCATGAAACAATTTTTCTCTCTGGAATCTATCTTGCATAAGTCTTCTCTTCATCCATGCTTAGAATATTGCTGATATATGTGGTCCTGTGCTCCTGAAATTTCCTAGAGCTTCCTGATAAGATCGAAAGAAGAACTGGCAATATTATTGGTCCTGATCTCATGGCTTAGCTTCAGTCACTCGTCCAATGCCACAAGGTTTCCTCTCTCCACTATTTTTATAAATAATTTCATGTTCATTATTTGGATGAGCTCTTCACAATGGCAGCTAGACTGTATGAATTTAAGTGCAACACTAGACTGGCAGTGAGATATCATCAGTTTAAAGTTGAATTAGCTAGATGTAACTGTAACTTCTATGCTAACAGATCTTTTCCTGCACTTCTCACTTATGGAACTCCCTCCCAGCCCCATGCTCTCCAACCAACTTTAATCTGTAAAAATTTAAATACAATGTCAATTGCTATCTACTGTCTTCCTGATTGCTCTTTTCTCTTTCCGGACATTAATAATGTTTCTGTTTTAATTCCATCACACCCCAGAATCCCTTGTGTGCTAGTGGCTGTACTGCCTTGTTTGGGGTAATACCAATTATATATATATATATATACATTGTGTATTTAGGCAGCAATCCTTCATTTATACATGTTTCATTAAAGACAGCAGACAAGATACTGTGATTCTGCTTTTTATTTAATTTTTCTTGTGTTTGAACAAGTGTTTTCTTTTCTGGACACAAAGTGTGTAGAAACAGGACATTTGGACCCTTTCTAGACTTAAAAACACTTGTTCAAATACATATACATACAAATCTATACATATACAGACAAATATATACACACACTCATATATATATATATATATATATATATATATATGTATGTGTGTGTGTGTGTGTGTATAAATATAAACATAAATATATATATATATATGTGTGTGTGTGTGTGTGTGTAATATATTATATATATTATTATTTATATATTATATGTGCGGTACTTATTAGAAAGCGCTCAATATCAGAGCTAACATATTTGGTTGGATTGATGTGAATTTGTAACCCTGGGTTTCACGCTTGAAATCCAGGGTCACAAACTCACATCAATCCAACCAAATATATATATATATATATATATATATATATATATATATATATATATATGCACATACATATATACATATATATTTGAAGAAATTTGACAAATGGAAACTATATATGTGTGTGTGTATTCCTCACCAGAAGCACAACTCTGAATTTCATGCATGATGTAATCAGCAGCTACTGACCGAAAACTTTTATGGTCAGTTTTCAATCAGTACCTGACGATTGCATCATTCATGAAACTCTACTGTTAAGGAAAAAATGTATATTTATTATTAATATAAATTATAGGTCTGTTATTATACAATGGACACTATTTTATTAATATCAGCACTCAATACAAAATTTTATATATATATATATATATATATATATATATATATATATATATAAAGGTAGAAAAAGAAAAATGAATGTTATCATAGATATGTTTTGTTTCAATGTATTTTGTATATTTTCTGAAGTGCTTTTTTGTGGTCCATTAGGTCAATAAGAAACGATTCCTCAGGGAAAAATAGCTGACCTGTCAGCTTGTTTTATATGGTAATTAAGTGGATGTTTCAATCTTCTGATTGCATCAAAATATGACTCATCTGTTTTCATCTTGTTAGGTATGCAGCTCCAAACAGAATAAACATTACTACTGCCTGAGTGCATTGTTGTTGAAGTGCATTTGGCCTGGATCAGGACTTAAAAGTATGATTTTGTTTAACTAGTACAGTAAATTATAAGAATCAGATTCAAAATCAACCATAAATTTTGTGGAGTCCTTTTTACACCATGCTTTATGTGAACTTTCTACCTTCATACTTGTAAAATCTCTAATCTCTTTGATTCTCATTGGCAGAAAAGAAAACAC
>OZ010584.1:88411852-88441165 GCA_963932145.1 Acanthosepion lycidas
TCAGTTAAGTCTTTCTCGAAATTGTCTAATTCTTTTTGTTGTGGGGGGCATTTTTTGTTTTGAAGCCGTATTTTTCCTTAAGTGTGTTGTTATTGTAAAGGTCCCGGTTTAAAAAGTGGACTTTCCATCTCATTCTTTTTAGGAAACTTTCTATTTTTTCAATTAATTTTAGTTTATATATAGGGGGGGATGGGATGGGTATGTTTTTTAGGGAGTAGTCGAGGTTAAATTTTTCCATGTCCATAATGGGTTATAAATGTAGCGAAAGTGCTCTACTGTTTACCAGGAGCTGAATATAAATAATAATAACAAAATAACAAAAAAAATAATAATAACAAAATAACAAAAAAAAAAAATAGAAATAAAACATAAAAAAATACTATGTTACTTAAAAAGTCGAAAACCGAAAAGAGAATATACAAGTAAAATAAATTAACCTAAATTCATCCAAGTAAATAAATAAACAAACCAATCCCAAATAAAGATAATCAATTAAAAACTGTTCCCGCCAAAATAATACTTAGAATGAACTACAACAATCAACCCCAAAACTGAACAAATAGCTTTAATTAAATTCCCAAACCAAAACAAAACTGTTAAATAAGTGATATAAACAAATTTTTACTACGTTAATAAATAAATAAATAAAATAAGAAACAAAAATAAAAACAAGCAATATAATTTGACCTAAATAGATAAACAAACGACTTCCGGTGAAATAACCGCCATAATAGAATACCCACAATGCACCACTAACCCGTATATATATAAATAGCCGAGAAAAATAACAGCACACGTGGCCTGACGATTGCATATAGCATGAAACAGACTGTCGCCTCTAAGTGTTGACTTCTATGTTCACTTTTATATTTATATATATATATATATATATATATATAAAATATATATATATATATATATATATATATATATATATAAAATATATATATATATATATATATATATAAGGAAGTTCACCCCATGCAAGGCAGTAAAGCCACTGAGACACAAGGGGTTATTAGGTGTGGTAGAGTTAGAAACAAAAATATTACTACCGATACATATACAGTAAACTTGCTTTACTTCTCTTCCCCCTTCTTCTTCTCCCACATTCTTCACATCCTCCTCCTCCCTTTCTATTACACCCAATGTTGTGTGTTTGTTTGTTTATTTTTGAAAATAATAATGTAGTGTTCATTAATTTAAAAAATAAAATAAAGCATTAAGAGGTCATTTCATAAAAATCACCTGAGGATACCATAAGGTTGAAACCAAGGCAGCAGATTCAACTGATTTTAATGAAGTTGATCAGCACCCTACACACGGTCCTTTTCCCTGTGACTTCTGGATTTTTCCCCCAAAGTTAAAATCACCATTGAAAAGGGTAGAGATTTCATAAGGTGGATAAGATTTTCAAAAATACAGTACTCATAGGTAATTCGTTTTCAAAAGTAGATTAGTGTTTCAGGTAAATGTGGACATACCTTGAATAGGACTAAAGTTCCATTCCCTGAAGTAAATTATATTTTGTTAAAATTAAATAGCTGGATAATTTCCGGCCAATTGTCTATGTATAATAAGGCAATTTTATATATGTGTATGTGTGTTTGTGTGTGTGTACACACACACACACATATATATATATATATATATATATATATATATATATATATATATATATTGAGGCATGGTGAAGTAGCGAATAGTGGCTTGGATTGAGGAATCGGAGAGTTGAGTGAGTTCTAGTTGACATTACATTCACTTATGTGCTAATAGCCTTGGGAAAGGTATTCATCCTCTTCTTCTCCCTCCAGCTATGGGTAAATGGCAGGACAGACTGGGTTCTATAGCCTTGGATGGCAACTGGTCTAGGAGGAAGACAACTCTGAATTCAAAACCTGCAGAGGTACTTGTCGCACCAGGTCTCTGTATTCGGCCCTTCAAAAGGTGTCGTTGGTTCTGCACAAAAACCTTCACCACTAGAATCAAATCATATGTGCTGGGTGTCAGTTCCTAGGAAGTAAGCTGCTTGACCCTCATAACTCGAATATGGAATATGATGGGAGAGTCCACCATATTTATATATATATATATATATATATATATATATATATATATATATATGAAAAAGTATGCAGTGAAAAAGGAAGTAATATTAATAATGCAGAGTGCTAATGGCTAAATATAGTTTTGAACTGCAATTAATATTGTGAAAATTGATTTATTAATTTCTACTATTTTGATTACTTTTAGTTGGTAGTAAGGTTTCAATTGACATCCCTGCTTTTTATTTTTTTTAAAGAGTGAAGTTAATGTCAACTGGTCTTAGCAAAGATGGTAAAAGGGAATACTTCTTTCAAACTGAACCCTTTATTTCATCCACTGGGGCAGATTGCACTAGTTCCACATGCCATGCCTCTTCCAGATGTCTCAGTTATCTCTCTTTAACACAACTCTCCAAATTTTTGTTCACCACTACAGTAGCCAGGTATTGAAGTCACAACTCTTTGGGTCAAGTCAATGGATCCAACCAACACTTTTATCCACTGGGACATGTGTCCTTGGAGAGTACAGAGATAACTAAGATATCTGGAGGAAGCATGGCATGTGAAACTAGAACAATATACCTCAGTTGTAAGGGTTCAGTTAAAAATTCCAAACACCTGAAGAAGTCCGGAGTGTACAATGGTTGAAACTTTGTGAATATAGCAACAAAGATGAGGACAACAGTTTGAACAATGTAAATAGTGTAAATAATTATAATACTGCATCTGAGATAGATAGATAGATAGATAGATAGATAGATAGATAGATAGATAGATAGATAGATAGATAAATAGATATGAACAGAATTAGAGATAGATAGATAGATAAAAGGAGAGTGATTAAAAGATTAGGTTCCCCCCCTCCAAAGAAAAGAAACTATTGACCAGTGGATTATTTCTGGAAGGTAACATTTTTATAGCAAACAGTTTTTATATTTTTAGATGTTCACATTTCTGTCACTATTCTGAGTTTCATAGATATAATATTTATTCACCAGGGAACTTAAAATTCCTGACAAGTGAATACTATATCTGAAAAATTTAAGATTAGGGACAGATAAGTAAACATTTAATTTTACTTGTTGATAAAAGGATAAAAAGGACAAATAACCATGATATTTGACACATATGTATACGCACATACATATGCACATACAAATTTTCATACAAAAACAAAAAAAATGAATCAACCTAGAACCAATAATAAGAGCTCCCAAATAGTGTATAAATTAACTACACCAGATTTAGTATAAAAATAACAAAAAATGAGAAAAACTGCAGAAACCTCCTGATGAGGTTACAAAAGGTTGTAATTAAGGTGCTAAATATAGCATTGGCTAAGGGGCAAATTTTATATTTGTATTACTCCTATATATATATATATATATATATATATATATATATATATATATATGTATATATAAAGTTAATTAAATGATTAAGAAAATATATTTTCTGTGAAAATAAATTATAGTCATGGAATCATAAGGTTGTTTTTTTCTTAATTAATTAATATTTGCTCTGTTGTTACATTGAACTCTCTGGATTACATCCTCTTTGGAATTATCCACATGGATTACCAAACCCTTCATTACCTTACTATATATATATATATATATATATATATATATATATATATATATATATATATTAATCATATTTATGTTACATATTCTTTGGAGTAAGTCTCCCAAGTGTTTAATGTGCGTTGTGCTGATGGTGCATAGGAATGGAGTTAGGATTCTTGTGATGGCTCTAACTAATTTATGGACTGGACCATTAATTACAAACATGATGGGTCTGATCAGTATGTTGAGTTTACATGTCTTGAATAAGTCCTATAGTGTGGGTAGAGTGGAGTGATACTCTATTAATTTAAACCAACACTGCAGTTCAAAAGTTTTAAGCCATCGCCAGAATTAGCATGAGATAAACTTGACAGAAGAGTGAAAAAAAAAAAGAAAAAATAATGAAAAAAATCTCTTAGAGTCATTGAAAAAAAAAGAATGGAATCAATTATGAAACTTATACTTTGAGAAACTTTTCCAACAAAAGCCAAAAATTTGTGCTGCAGTAATTGAGGCTAAAGAAAGATATTTTGACAAGAAGGAAATTTAATCATAAAATGCTTTTTTCTTCTTGTCGTAATAAACTTTCTAATAAAAATCATGTCTCACATTTCTTTTAACCAGGTATAACAATTTTCTCTTATTTAAAGTACAAAAAACTACTTTTTGGGGCTAATTAAAAAATGACCAATGCTCTCCTCAAACTTTCGAACTTGTATGTATATATATATATATATATATATATATGAAACAGATAAGTAAATATTTATAGACTGAAATATAATAATTAAAAAAAAAAAGTTTAATCTGATCTGTAATAAAATCCACTAACTCAACCCAAACAGAGATTGATAAGGTTAAAGGTTAAGGGTTGAAGATATCGCAAAGAAACCATGAACTGAATCAAAAATTTATTCATTTATATTTTTTATCTATCAGACAGAACATGCAAGCAGCACGGAAGCTTTATGGGGAAATGGGAATGAAAATGACACTTGTGCTTATAATCAGAAAGAGATTGCAATTTCTTGAACCCATAATGAAGGAAAGAGGGCTTGGAGAATTTAACACTCACAGGAAATATTGAAAGCAATGGAAAACAGTAAGTAATCTAGCTAGTGGTCTTGTGTAAATAGATAACAGAATATGGACTGACAAGGATTTGAGCACTTCGACATGGTGTGATGGTTAGCAGGCTTGTCTTGCTAGATCAATTATGACTGAATAGTGAGTTTGAACCTCACTGGATGCCCAATACTATCGGCCTTGTGCCACATCTAAGGACTGAGAAGGATAGTAAAGGGACAAACATTGCTTATGAAGGATAGGCAGATGTGGAGAGCCATGATTGCCCACGTGTTGACGGGTTGTGACATATACAAGAAGATCTATCAGACAGACAGACAGACAGACAGATAACAAAGATCAATGTACAGAAATAAATAGAAACAGATTTATATATGGTAGCAAGGATAGAGTACTGTGCAGATCATTATCATTTCCACATGCTTTATTATGGGACAAAAACAGTGATTATCAGAATAATTTTAGCAACCCGTCCACAGTCATTTTCTGTTGCAAGATACAATGGGAAGGTGTCAAATTGTCTCATTAGATGTGCAAAATAACACATGAAATACCATTGCCTAACAATCACAGGGGTAGAGTTATACTCCATATTAAAAAAAAAAAACTATCAGGAAATAAAAAGATAATAATAAAAAAAAAATAGACGAGGAAAAGATAGCAACCACTAATCCAATTAGGATAATTCCTGACTATGCTGTCTGTGTTGCATCTGTGATTTCAGCATTGAGACTGAGAAATTCAGTTGACATATACTGAAAATGGCAGCATATATACTAATTACCAATTTGAGGAGAGTCTATTACATTTCTTTAGGAAACACAAAACAAATAAGTCCAATAAGTAATTTAATAAATAAACCAAAAGTCACCACCACAAAAAAAAATAATTTCAATCAAATGATATAAAAATAACTCCTAAACAAAAGCTTGATTGAATCTAACTAAAGTGAGACAAAGCACACACACACACTAGTAAAATAAAAATATGGATATTTCTGAGATGAGGTATTGTAACCATTTACACTATTTACATGGCCCAGTGGATAAAAATGTTGGTTGAAGTAATTCAGTGACTTGATCCAAAGAGTTGTAAGTTCAATATCTGACCACAGCAGAGGTGAACAAAACCTTGGAGAGTTGAGTTATTAAAGGGAAATAACTAAAACTGATATATACAGAAAAAGGCATGGTACGTGGAACTAGAACAATCTACCCTTGTGGAAGAAAAAAAGGGTTTGGCTCCAATAAAATCACCATGGAGAGAGCAATGGGAAACAACTTCATGATTAATCACAAGAAAATTCATGGCAATGCACAGAGTAACCTGCCTAACAAGCTTTTGTAAATGAAAAGCAGAACAAGAACTGGGAGTGCTAGTAAATGGATAAACATTCCTGAGTTATGACAAATAGGAAACTGTGGAGAGTCACGATCACCCACATCCTGAAAAAACGACATAACATAAAATTAGAAGATCTTTTATATGGATTGTATACGTAATGAAGGCCACAGAATAGATTGATTGGAACATTGAAAGCAAATATAAGAAATGTTTTCAGTAATTAACTCTTGAAATGATAACGACTCTTCTCAAAATTACAGACAGCATCATTAAATTGAATAAATGATTAGTTAATTTGTTTTATTGGTTAATTCAGTCATTTAAATGTTTTTACTTTTGCTGCCAATCATAGTTCTATAATGGTAAATTTCTTTATTTGGATCTGTCAAAGATAATTATTCTTTAATCTCCAGTCAATCAAAACTGATTGCTAACAAATAACCTTTATTCTGATGAGAAATAAAATGAAAAGAAAGTGATACAAGGCTTGAGAAACATTGTAAATTGTTCAGCAGGAAATAAAAAGAAAATTATATATGCATATTATTAAAAACATGATATTATTTTTTGAATTTTGTTTTTGTAGATATTTTTAACCCTTTGGCTTTTTGCGGTGTTTTGCTTGGTAACTAATTCAGAAAATGCTTTGTGATGTCTTCTGCTGCTGCTGCTGTTGGTGATGATTATGTGTGTAGCCATAAAGTTGGTATGCAACTAAGTGCCTGGCTAGCTCCCTCTATAAAACCTCTCAGATGGAAGCTTAGACTCTCTAAAGGATCTTCTAGTCCCCTAAATGATATTATCCCAACTTTTTTTTCACTCTGTCTACCTCTTCTTTTGCTTAAGGTGGTACCTTTTAGGATGATAGTGGAAAGATTGTTGGCTCTTATGACACCCCTGTAACATCCCCTTTCTTGATGGTGATTATGAGGTCTTCCACCAGAATGTTTTTTGTCTGATGATACCTCACACTGAATCATTTGTGATATAGTATATGCAGGAGTTACCTAAGATGGTTCTGTATGTTTTGGATACAAATTTGTGCTTATTTGTGAGTCTTTATTTGTGGCACATATACAAATTTTGCAGTGAAACTACCCCAAAACAGAAGCCTACAAAAAAGTAACTCTATGGCTGCCTCCCTGTCCCTGAAGAGAAAAAACAAGATTTGTATTTTTTTTCTCTCTCTCTCTCTCTCTCTCTGTTTTTTATTTATTCATTTAGCAAGTGAGTATTATTCCCCAACCCCCAAATGATTTTTTTGATTTTAATACCAGTCATAGTCACACTGTATGATTGACTTTCAACGAGATAAGCTCTCAAAGCATAACTCAAGTACACATAACTCAATTTCCTTTTACTTTGCTTGAAACTGCTGATAAAGATTTTATTTAAATCTATCATTTTTTAATCTGAGACTCTTCAAGTTTCAATCTATGAAAGGATACTTTTTCAAGTGTCGGTCTTCTGTGATATCACTACATGGACATTGGTAAAGCGATTGGAAAAGAATCTAGATGGATATGCCATCTAGATTCAAGGATGTTACATGTTGCATTGAAGAAGAAGCTCTATGGCCATTTACTTCCAATCTTTTTCAAGCCATAGCTATACTGGTCTTGTTCTATGATAGTACAACATGGACATTGACAAAGCAATTGCAAAAGAATCTAAATAACATATATACAAGGATGTTACATGTTGCCTTGAATCTATTCTGGAAGCAACTCTATGGCCATCTACCTCATTTGGGAGAGAAGAACAAGATTTATGGCACATTCTTGAAGAAATAAAGATGACCTTTTTAGGGACATTGTTTATGAACACTAAAACATAGACACACTGGCATTGGTCATCCATCCAAAACAATCAGCATTCCCTGATGATGAAGATTGAAGAATATTGTGTGATGGACCAAATTTTAAACAACTCTTGTTTTGCAAATTAAGAAATGAATAGGATTGGAAGCACTTTAAGGATACAAATGTTTCTAATGATTTCTTTATTGAAGAATTCTTAGAGCTTAGGAGTTACTATTTGTATTCTTCCTATTTCTTTTTAATGAGCTGAATAAATAGCAGCCATTCCATAAGTATCAGAAATGATAATTTCATACACTTTCAAGATTTTGTCATGTAGTGAGATATTTAGCAAAATACTAAGGAAGAATAAGTGATTCTGTATTTATCATTCATAACAAAAATGGTGTCTAGATTTTGGTAAAAAGATTTCAAGTGTTGATTTTATCAGGTAGACAAATTAAATACAAAGCTTAATTCCAGCACCTTTTCAGTCGTCTTTAATAAAACATGTATAAAAGAGGGATTGCATTAAGAGCTAGAAGGGACGGGAAGATGTGGAGGGCCATGATTGCCTAAAGAAGAAAAGAGACTATAATTATTTCTCTTTCAGCTTGTCTAAGTTAGTCTTAAAAACACTATCCTAAAAATATAGGTTTTTGAAGTTTGTAATATAGTAACAACTCTATGTAGAAGCTTATAATGCTTTATTTGACTAATTCTGCTTTAGTGCTGAAAACTGTTTATTTTATTGTGATGGATGGTTACAAGCAAGAGGGGAGATGGGATGTGATTATTTTATTACCACAAAGTGTAGTAACTGTTCTGCACAGATCAAGTGAAAAGTATGTAATGAATTTACATGAGTGAATGGATGTTTAGGCATCATGTTCATTCTCATGAACATCATTTAGGCATCAAGTTTGGTTAAAACTTGGAAAAATATTTCTCAGAATCACCTGTACTGATGAAGAAGCTTTTGTTGTTGACATTCTCAGAGGAACAGATGCATTCAAAGATCAAAATAGATTTTAAAGAAGGTCAGGTGTGCAACGAAGTAGGCAACCACTTGGGTTATCTCTCAACTTTGATCTTGTCTGAAAATATTGCTTCTGAGCAGAAACAACGTCTTTGAAAATTCTTTGTCAATTATAGAACTGTCTGAAAATGATAGTCTTTAGGTATAATTAAATAACTTTGAATGAGAACACAGAAATCGAATTTAACAAAAATAGATTTTAAAAAATAAGCTCCAGAAATAGAAAAGAAGAAATAAGAATTATTATATGCTTTGCAATTCATGCCAGAATGCTCATCTTGGGTGTTATATTCACAATGTTTTGGCTGTTGTTCTCTCCAGCTTTCTTTCATTAATCATTTTGGGATTTTTGTGGGTGTCTAAGTAATGTTGATTATTTCCTTGAAGGAGCTAACTTCTAACAGCCATCAGGTTCATCCAATATAGTTCTATACTCATCACTAAATATTACTGTTGAGTAATCAGTTTCCATAATATTCTTTGCCCAACTTACACATTTTTCTCTCTGATGTTTACTTAAAGGTAGTAGTTTGGTTGCTTTCATGTTTTTAGCCAATCTTTCTTAATATTTTTGCCTTTCATAATTCTTGTTTTTTTATCGACTTCTCTCCTTAATAATATATTTTTCTTATATTCTCTAACACTCAATAATCCCCATGCTGCTTAATGGCTTTATTGCCTTCCTTGTGGTGAAATGATCAAAAAAAAATTTTTTCTTTGTTTACATTCTTCAATATTTTCTTGCTGCTCAATATAGCTTTTTAAATTTTTTTCAAATCATTTTTTTGACATTCTTAAAACCAGTCTTTATTTTTTTTCTTGTTCTCTTAGCAATGTTATCAATTTCCTTTCCTTTTGATTGCTCAATGGTCTCTGTTCAACTAAAATATTCTGTTTCACTGAAATTGAAAAGTAAATGTTAATAACTATATGTATAGATACATTCATAATATAATTAATACATCTTGAGTTATATACTCTTTACTCTTCAGACCAGGATGCTCAGTTGTTATACTCACAATGTTTCAGTTCGTACAGATTTAATAATCTTTATAAATATTTTTTAGATGGCTGCCTAGTTCATTGGCCACCTGACTTTTTAAAAATCTATTTTGATCTTTGAATGCATCTGTTTCTCTGAGAATGTCAACAACAAAAGCCTCTTGCATCAGTACAGGTGATTCTGATATTATTACATGCTTTGCTATTCTGACCAGCATGATCATCTTGGTTATTATACTCATACCATTTTGACCATTGCCCTCCCCTGTTTTCAGTTGTTTGGTTTTTGTACTTGATAACCTTCTAAGAATTTAAAACCAAACATTTTATTCAAACCACGGAAGTAGGTTGCTCTCATTCTGTTTTTCCAACTAAGTGAATATTTCATATCCATTAATACTGACCAATCTTCAGCCTCTTTATGTCAATTGTCTATTTCTTCCACTGAACAAGAGTATATGTCCGAGAGACCTATTTTGTTTACTAATATTCCCTCAATACAAGGCTCAAGAGCCACTCAATGTAGATTGTTACTTTATGATGATGTCTGAGCATAAGAGAAAGCAAGAAGTGCAGTTCCTTAAATAAGGTAGGAGAGATAATGGTTAACCCAAGACTTGAAGAAGTTAAGATTGTAGCCAATGGGAAAATATTCAGCTGGGAGTCTGTTCAACAAATCAGTAGTTCTTGGGAAGAAGCTGTCCAAATTGAACTAATTTCTTACTAATGGAATACGAAGGGAATGAAGATGATTCCTCCTCATGTATGTGGCATGATGGGTCTCAGCTTCAAAGATCAGGGCTGCTGGAACCAAGGAATGCAGCTTGTATGAACACTTACCATGGAAATAGTGATAGAGTAGTGAGAGGTTTGAGACATTTCATCTGTGGGGAAAGGGGCTGTTGGATGGAAAACAATTCATCACCCACAAGCCTACAGAATGATTCTGAGAATACTAGCAAGAAACAATGACCAAATGAACTTGTGTAAATGGATGACAGAAAAGACACTACGAGGAATAGTATTGGGACAAACATTGCTTAGATTGTTAAAGGATAGGAGGTTGTGGTAAGCCATGATCAGCGACATCTTGAAAGAATATGGCATATAAAGGAGATATGCCAGACTAAACTTAGCAAATGTCTGGGCACCATATCATTAATTAGTGACGAGTTAGTTTTTAAAATTATTAGTACTGTGACACCCACTGGTGGTCGCGGTCGCAGTCCAGTGCCAATATGTGATGTCCACTGGTTGCAACATCAATATATAACACTGCACTGTCAGCCCGTGGTCAACTCCCAGTTGCAGCGCGAAGCTGTAAGGTTTCTTCCACCAGTGTTTGGGGTTGACTTGTCACTGCCACCAGCCTGTGTCCCGGTGATTCTGGTCGTTCCTGGTTCAATACCAACTTGTCGTTCCCAGCTCACTTCCAACATCTAGTTACCAAAGTAACTACTTTTATCTCAAGTCTAACCTATCCACATTGTGACTTTGATTTTAGGTAGACAAAATCAATCAGGCGCTGGGCCATAGTGCAAGCTGAATCCGGGGTAAAGTTGATACCGCACAAGCGCAAGTAAAAGAAAATAATAAAACAACTCAAGGAGTTCAAATATCTTGAGAAATAACAATTATCTTTATCTATCTGTTGAATACAGGAGTGTGTTTCTCTTCCAGCCCATTTCTATGGATTCATGGCACTTTTTGTGTTTCTTAAGTGAGTTATGGTATCTTAAGTCATTCGTCAATAAAAACTTGCTTTTGGTAGGAAGACTAAGTCGAAAAGGATGTGGAAATCTTTTGGTGAGCTTCTGTGAATCAACACTCTGACTCTGTAACTCCGACTGTGTCTGGCTCTGCTGAAACTCTCTCCAGCTGCCTCGAGACGTTTGTTTATATGGACACCAACCAACTTCGGGGTGGGGCCTGACAATTCTTTGACAATTCCCAATTCCCAACAAGAATTTTCTTTGTTCTTAGGTTAGGAAAATTAATTACTTCCAATTTTTGGAAGACTAATCACTTTCCATTTCAGGGTTTTCTCCCTCGTTCGTGAGGGAGGGTTGGAGGAGAGTTATCCTCCTAGATTCTTCCACTCTCACATTGGTATCTCATACCAATCCTCTCAGTGGGTGTTAACAACTTCTCCATCTTTCTCATACATTCACCTCCACTTATCACCCATGCTACCAGTTGGCCAATGATCTCTCGGCAGTGTGGGCATGGCTAGATTGGCCCTCTTAGAATTATTATTGAAAATTTTGTTTACAAAATCCTTTTTTCTTTTTCCTTTTCCTTCGGCCAAAACATTTACAAATCCCAGATTGCCAATTAATTCTTTATCACATCCCAAATCCACTTAGTCAACTTTTAACTGGGTGGTCGCATTTACCTGATAATTAAATTCTTTATTTTTCTCATGTCTTAAAATTCTCTTATCACCAGATGCCTATTTTCAATGACACTGTGTCTGACGTCAACAGTTTGAAAACACTTTCATCCGTGATTTTCTTTCTCATGCCAAAATTTGTACATACACCAGATGGGTCTCTTCGCTGGACCCAAGAACCGAAATTAAATGATATCTCTGAAAGATAATTAATGGCTATTCTTCAGGGTGGTCCCAAGCCAAATTTCCTCCACAGTCGCATGTGTCGGCCGGCTTTATTTATCTTTTAGAATTCTGTTTCGTTTGACGTGTCACTCTCTGTCTTTTGCAAAAAGTATTTTTCTTTTGTAAATAAAATAAATTCTTCTTTTTAATGCCGCTCAGTCTATCTTTTGGTATAGCTCTTTCTTGCCTTAAGTATTTCCCATTTTTAATTTCTATGGTTAATTAGTTAGCCAATTACTATAGCTAAATAGTGTCACAGTACTAATGACTTACACTTAGTGCCCAATTTTTGTTGCCTTCTGTCTGATTAAGCTATGTTTAGCAAATATTTAAATTACCTTACAAGGTAAAATTATTAACAGTTTAGTCTAGTACCCAGTTGTATACTACCTCAGAGTAAAAGTAAGGAATTTAAAGATCAAAGTAACACCTAAACTACAATACAACAGACTGCTAAATGACCCAAGCTGCAGAGTATATAGACAAAATTAAAAACAAATTCAACTTGAGTAAGATTAAAATTTAAAGTGAAACACTATTGACATTAGTCAATAAGATTATCTCAAAGAAAATGAAACAAAAGAAAAATAGTAGATTTTGAAAAAGAGACGACAAACAATACCAAGGAATGGCACAAAGTACAGAACATTAAACATAGAAATTAGAAACAAATATAGACAGACTAAAGAGGAATGGCTTGATGAAAAGTGTACAGAAATAGAAAGAATGAGCATCTTTGACAAAGTGAATATGTACAACAGGATAAAAAATGTACTCATCAACAGGTTGTATAAAATCAAAAGATGGAACACTTATAGTTGAAAAAGAAAAAAGTTTTCCAAAGATGGATTGAATATATTGAAGAACTACCTTTTGATGTAAGAGAAAGAGAGAGAGAGAGAGAGAAATTTTCAATACACACAAATATAGAAGGACCAGAAATCTGAGGTAATATCAGCACCAGACAAGATGAACAGGAACAAAAGAGAAGGATCTGATGAAACTGTAATATAAATTCTCTCAGCCTTAAATATTTCAGTATTGGCAAGCTCACAGAAATAATAAATGAAATGTACAACAGTGGTGAAATACCAGAAGACCTTAGTAGATTTATCTTTATAGTGCTACTTAAAAAACAGGTACAACTGAATGTGAGCTCTGTTGGACAATCAGATTAATGAGCCATATAACCAAGCTAATAATCTGAATTCAGATTAATAGAGAATGAAGTAGAACCAGAGATAGAAAATGTGGTTTCATTAAAGACAGTGAACAAGATATATTTATGATCAGAATGATATCAGAAAGAATAGTACAAATGCAGAAGGATGTACTTGTAAAATATCTGATAAGTTACAGCACAAAGATCTATTTGGGAAGGATGTTAGAATAATCCAGAACTTATGCTGGAAACTGCCTGCATACGAATAGAAAATGACTTTACTAGGTACATGTAAATAGAAAAGGGCATAAGACAAGAAGGTGTTTTCTCACTGGATTTATTCAACTTCTACAAACAATATAAAATACAGAGATGACACTGTGTTGATGGCAGACCAAGAAAGAAAAATATAGGATCTCCTAAACATGATAGTAAAGGAAATAAAAAAAGGACGAGCTATCAACTGCAAGAAGAAAAAAAGTATGTTGTTGTCAGCAAGAGAAAAAGCTGAAGATGTGAACTACAAACAGAAGATGTTAAAATCAAACAAATACAAAAAGTTTAAATAGTTGTGAATCGTTTCAACAGAGGATGAGAAAAGTGAGATGATAATCTGAACACACATTGGAATCACAGAAGATACCTTCCAAAAACTAAGCAAAATATTAAGAGACAGGGAAATTTCCTTTGAGACAAAGAGAAGAATGTTGAACTGATATGTCAATCCTCCTACATGGCAGTGAATGCTGGAGAGTTTCTTCAAAGATGAAGAGATGAATGGAGGCAACTGAAATGTGGTTCTACAGAAGGATCAGTGAAACGTGTAAGCAATGAGATAGTCTTTAGAAAAATGGAAACAGAAAGAGACTTATACTTAGAATAAGAAAGAGATGGCTAAAATTTCTGGAACATAATGAAGAAGAAGGGCTTTTAAAATCTGACACTAACAGGAAATAGTGAAGGCAAAAGGAACATGGGGAGGCAAGGATACACTTATTTGATGAGATTATGTTAACAGATGACAGAATGGGGAGTGAGAAGGATGATAAAATGATAAACATTACTAAGAGCTACTGAGGAGTTATAGAGAGCCATGATCACCTACGGCCTGAAGGGACATGGTACATAAGAGATGAAGGTCATTACTGTTGTATTGAATTTGATTTTCCTTAAGTGTCTCATGTGTATGGCCTTATGTAAGACTTTTGTGAATTTAGTAAATACTCATTTACATTTAGTGTTGCGGGATCAAAATATCACTTTCTGCTGTAGCCAGTGTGGACAATAGTTCCCAAGGAGATATGTGCAACAATCTCATATATTGTATATTCAGACTAATTTTCTTACTTTTGTTTTATTTTTTGATAACACTATATTGAACTGTTCATACTTCCTTAGGTGTTGATTATATCTTTGAATTCTGAAATATGATTCAACACATGGGTCAAGAGAGATTAGTTGAAAGTGTTCACAGGCAGGGGTATTGAATATGATATGCATAGAAGGTAAGTGCATCTTCCTTTAGATTAGGTTTCAACAAAGAAGATACAAAAGACATTTGAGAAAGACCAGAGTGTCCATTAGCTAAAACATTATAATAAAAACAATCCAAAAGGAAGAAATTATACTGAATTAATCAATATATACTTATAAAAAAATTACAGAAAGTTACATTAAGTTACTTTTTAATAAATTGTATGATTGTAAAACAGACTTGTGCTGTTGTATTGTCATTATCAATTTTTGACTAGTTCTTATCTTTCATAGCTTTTATTGCTCATTAGTAACAAAAAATATCTTTTGTTCAGATTTGGCATTATGAATTTTTGACTGGTCTTCATATTTCATTTTATTTTATCTGTATTGGAATGCACAGACTATTTTTTTCATTTATACTACATTAACTATCACAGGAAGAAAGATGTGGCTCCTCTGACAAATGTTGAGAATACTATGGACAGAGTATGTAATCAATGAGGAAGTAGTAAGGGAAATAGGAACAACAAAGAAACTTATACTTCCAATCAGAAAGAGAAAGAGTTGTAATTTTTAAAAAATAATGAGGAAAGAAAACCTGTAAAATTTAACACTCACACAATATACTGAAAGCAAGAGAAGCAGGAGGAAACAATGAGTAATTTACTTAATGAGTTTCTGTGAATAGATGGCAAAACAGGAATAAAGAAGGATAGTAAAGCCTCAAATGTTAGAGCAACAAGACAGGAAATTGGGGAGAGCCATGATCCCTATATCCTAAAAGGACACATATCAAGGAATAAGCAGCATGTATCAAAAGTAAAGAATTACCATCTAACAGTAAGAATGTAGCTACATGGTTAAATTTAAATGACTGTTGCTGATTAGCTTTCATAGCCTAATTGTTAAGGTGATGTAACAGTAAGACAAAATTCCCAAAGATAAATTTCACAAGTTAATCTTGATGGAAACTAATTCATTATTTATGATCTATGCTGCTTACTTAGCAGTCTTACATTTATATATAAACTAGCAGGCTTCGCCCGCTTGCTATCGCTTCACAAAGTTAGATGTATTCGCTATTTGAAATCTTCAAAACAAAAATTTTAAATGAACATTTCATTCATAAATTGGCTTGTTATAGTTAAGGAAAGTTTTATAAATAGATGCCAACTTGTTGAAAGCCAAGTAAAATGCACATTTCAAACACTTTTCTGCACTATATAAGACAATATTCCTAAACAGAACTATTTTTGATATAAAAATCCTTGAATAAAAGAAGAGTAATGAAGGACAGTTAATTAATGAAAAAACTTTTTTACAATCAATATGCAAATTAGCTAAACCTGAGGAATGATAAAAAGGACAGAGTCACAACGATGGTTGAGGTGGCTGTGTGCAATTTTTGTTCCTGGCCCTGGTGTTTGTGCTTGGGTACCCACCTAAGAAAAACCTTGTGTCGCAACTTGTCTTAGTGGGGAGACAGAGTAGATATCTAGTGTGTAAATCGCTCCTTGGAGTGGTTTGTAACACCTTATTTATCATCTCTCAGTTGCATCTCTGTCTTTGGGCAGAGTGTACTCAGGGGTGGCTGTTGAAGGAGAGAGTTGGCCAGCTTTTAAGCTAGTTTATAACAAATCATGCACTGCAATTTTAGATACAAAAAGAGAATAAAAGTTACTTCCCTTGAACCATAAATGCAATGATAATGGCTAGTATAATATATTAATATATATTTTTAACTTGGCATAATCTGGCAACCATGAATCTGAGCTCAACAAAAATTGTTCCATGTACCTAACTTTTCTAGGGCTTTTGAATGAGCTATGAATCATTGAAATTGGACCAGTGGGAGTGGAGGAGTTGCTTGGACACACATGTAAAATCACGCATATACTTTATATATAATCACTTTATATATAAGATGTAAAAATACCTTGGGCTTTGCAATAAAAAGAAGTAAATGCAAAGAAAACCTGATCTGAAATTAATAATGTTCATGAAATTCTTTCATTTTCTTTAGAGATGTCATGTTAAACTTTGAAAAATATTTTTTCAACAGACCAAAAAGAATTAATTACTGCTTCTTGCTTATCTTTAAAACAGTATTATTTATCCATTTTTTGGGTTAATTTTATTTTCCTAATTTTAAGAAGATTTTGTGGATTGATAATATTTATTTAAAATTTTTCTTGTGAATATTCAAAGATATATTTTGTTCAACATATTTTTGGGTGCGGCTTCATTCCATGTTTTTCTAAAAGATACTTTTTCCCTTTCCAGAGTTTCTTGTAACAGAATACAGTATCAAGCAAGAGGTAAGATAGATAATGGCTGTAAAGATGATGCCTTAAATTCACATCTTTTCAGGGAAGCTGATAAATGGAATGATGGAAAAAGAAAAAAAAAGCATCAACCTAGAATTACCAAAATTATATTCAGAAAGGGACATGGAAGTACATCCATGCTTATAAATATATATATATATATATATATATAAAGACAGTAGTCCACCACTATTAGGCAAAGCAATTTACCACAGTACCCAGTGTACAGCAGGTGGTGGGGTATCCTAAGATTTTGCTCTCATACCCTCAACATTGCTCACTTTTTTTAGCAATTCTATCCTATTTTACCAATTTCTGGGCCATCTTCTTCATGATAGACAGAACAAAGTGATCATCAGATGGGTCCTGATTTGTTTTAATAATTACACCCCTTTTTCATACCTCCTACCTTGATTTTGATAAACAAACAGCCCAAATTTTGCAAAATTGTAACACCTCAGCCATTTCAAACCTAATTCAATTGTATTGGTAGTATTAGGTTGGTGCAAAAATAATGACGTAATAATGTCGTTTTTGACATTAAAAATATGTCAAAAAACGACATTATTACGTCATTATTTTTGCACCAACCTAATAATTCTGCATGATTACTTTATATTTCTATTTCATGCATGATCAAAGAGTTCCTATAATATTGGACTAATTAGCAGGAATTCAGTCACTGCAATCAGATACCACGGATGGGGTATAAATAGGAGAATTTTTCTCTGGTTGATCATGTTCAATTTGATTATCCAACAGTAGACATCAAGAATCTCTCATAAACAAATAATTATGAATAACGTGTAGTAATTAGGGATCACAATCGGGAATTGCAAGAGGAAGTATTATTGGAGAGTTGAGTTACTAAAGGGAATTAACTGAAACTGAGATATCCAGAAAAGGTATGGCATGTGTAACTAGAACAATCTACCCCCATGAACTAAATAAAGGGTTTGGTTCAAAATTCCAACATATATCACCTGAAGAAGGGTGGTGTGTACAATGGTCAAAATGTCTTTGATATAATGAGCATTTGGTTACAAAAGGAAAGGAATAACAAGGATTAGATTTTCAGTGTGTTTTTGTTTAATATACATGATATCATTACAGGTGTTTGAAAATTGGAGAAAATGTTGATTTCATTTGCTGATCATCAGGAGAGCAATTTGGTGTAATGGTAGTGCCAGAAGTTGACTGATTTATTGTGTTGGTTTGGCCAACGTCACAGGATAGGTCTGGAGTGGATTTAGTTGTTGTTTGAGTTTGATGCATGTGTTGATCGATTGAGAACATGGTGGTAGGCTGATTTGTGGTAGGGTGTGTTGGTTGCTCAGGTGATGATGACAAGGGATTAGGTGTAGCTGATAGGCCTCAAGTGGAATGTTTCAGTTTCATTTAGATGGATGTTGTATCAGCAAACATGGGTCACAGTGGTGATAATGAGGAAGGCCTGTACCTGGGTGGTGATAATGTTGAGGTGTTATAAATCGCAATGGTTGGCATCGGGAGCTGGATTGCTGGTGATATTCCAAATGTGAAGAATCTGCTGAGTTTAGTGAAGCCTGGAAGTGGTAACAGTTGTGTTGAGAGAAGTAGTCATTGTGGGGATTATGACAGCGCCCTGTATGTCAGCAGATGGCCTTTTGACTGGCAACTACTTTGATTGTTATGAGGGGCCCGCTTTTAAGAAAATCTGGCAGTCCCTAGGGCAATCTCCTTTTCCGCTGGGATATTCATGATTCGCTACTGCATTGCTTTCATGGTGAGGACTGGCCCCATGGACTGGCTCAGAGCCTATGAACAGAAAACAACATTTTTATTTTGTTTTTTGCCTTGTTGGTGTTCACATTCAGCTGCCATGCCGAATGAATCAGGAAGAAATCAAATTGCAGCAGAGTATAACATCTTGAATATGGCAATAAAGATGAGGATCATAGTCCAAACAAGGTAAATAGTGTGTGTGTGTGTGTGTGTGTGTGTGTGTGTATATATATATATATATATATATATATATATATATATATATATGTATTAAGGAGGCATGGTGGAATAGTGAGTAGTGGCTCGGATTGAGGAATTGGAGGGCCGAGTTCAAATTCCAGTCAAATCAAGTACATTCACTTACATGCTAATACCCTTGGGAAAGGTATGAATCCTATTCTTCATCCTCCAGCTATGGGTAAATAGCAAGACACACTGAATTCTATAGCTTTGGATGGCAACTGGTCCAGGAGAAGGACAACTCTGAATTCAAAACCGGCAGAGGGTTGTTTGAGGACCTTGTGGCACATAACGCACCAGGTCTTTGTATTCAGCCCTTCAAACAGTGTGGTTGATTCTGCACAAAAACCTTTGCCACTATAATCAAATCATATTTGCATGTGTCTGGCTGTCGTTTCCTAAGAATGCAGTTGCTGACCCTCATACATCGAATACAACAGGAGAGTCCACCATATATATATATATATATATAAACAATATTGTTTGATTATTAGTATAGATAATTCCAAACAGGATATAAATCTAAAGAGAGTTCAGTGAAAGAACAGAGCAAATTATAATGATGAAAATGGATACTTTAGAAATCCATGGTAATATTTTATTTCACGAGATCAAATCTCATCAGACCAAACAATTTCGCATCAATGATGTAATGTGAAACTGTTTGGTCTGATGAGACAAGATCAATTTGATCTTGTGAAACAAAATATTACCATGGATTTCTAAAGTATCCGTTTTCATCATTTTATATATATATATATATATATATATATATATATATATATATATATATATATACACACATATAGTAGTAAATTGTAATAGTGTTAGGAGCCAAAATCACTGTTTCTTTTTCTGTAGTTTACTGATGGAAAGGCATTTTAGGCAGGCAGGTTTTTATCATAGAGTGTTTGATATCAAAAGGTAAGGATAGAGCCTTAATAGAATTAATGTGGAGAAACTTATTACTTGACTGAGTGATGCTATTTCAGTCATGCTTACTTTTGTGAGTGCATTGTAGTGATGCCATCACTCTTCAGGGCTTCTCGTGTCTGCTAGGAGCGTGGCAATTAGTAGTATGGAAAAAACTCTCTTCTCTTTTGTTCCAGGATGTTGTAGCAATGACATAGGACTGTTTTCTTCTAGGGTGACACTCCCCATCCAGGCTGATGTCTTCATTTCTCCAAACTACTCTATTAATTCCATAAATATTTTCTTCTCTTTCTTTTAAGCTCTTATGATAAACACACATGAATATAATTTCTCTTCTTTTTAGAATTTATATAAAAAGATAGGTATAAAAATCCTCCTAGTATTGAATTAGTTTATTTCAGTCATATCCATTCCAATTTGTAACACCAGTCCCACTACATGTCTTAATGGTAAGTGTGATCAATTTCATAAAGTTAAATTGGCAGCTGATCTCAAAAATGAAATACAATTTGTTAACTCGGGCAAGGTTGTTGGTTGATTTTGTTTAGCAGCATATCAATATCTCTATGGGTCATTCAATATCAAAATCTAAATAATTTGAACACAATTTTATGGCTTCAACTAAATATATTTTGAATGCAGTTGTATGCCTTCAATCACAGAGAAATGTATTGTTGGTCATTTTGCCTTAAAAATGTATTGTTGGTCATTTTGCCTTAAAATGTATTGCTGGTCATTTTGCCTTAAAAATGTATTACTGGTCATTTTGCCTTAAAAATGTATTGTTGGTCATTTTGCCTTAAAAATGTATTGCTGGTCATTTTGCCTTAAAAATGTATTGTTGGTCATTTTGCCTTAAAAATATATTGCTGGTCATTTTACTATATGTATTATCAGTCTTTTTCTATATAAAAATGTATTTCCAGTTATTTTATTATAAAAATGTATTCTTTATACTGTCATAGTGTTTTGTCTTAATTTGGGGGATTCACTATTTACAGCTGGAATCCTAACACGTGCTACCACCCCGGGTCAGGGTGGACTTAGGAACAACAGTAATTAAGAGGTGGTGCCAGGCTTCTCAAAACTTTCAATTTCCCATTCAGAGGCCATGTTGCTGGATGTAGTTTATCATTATACCCAGGACTAACTTGAGCAAAAATGGCTTGTTAATTTTAACAGAACTAAAATCAAACTGCTCTCTTTTAATTGGCTGAGAGAACCTTTGCTTTCCATCAGCATGGCTGATTCTAACCTCTAGGAGAGTGACTCATTATACCTTCTCAAGCTAATGTTTTCTACTGACATGAAGTGGAAAGATTAAATTTAATTAATTGCTAAATCTGCTCTGAGGAAAGCTTGTTCACAGTGATGGGCAAAACTGTTTTTCTCACCAGAATCTATCTTACACATTTATAAGTCTACCATTCTACTATGCATTGAATATTGCTGCCACATGTGGTATATATTTAGAGGTTCTTGATAAAATACAAAGAAGAATCTGCAATGTTATTGGTCTTGACCTGGCATCTTGCCTTCAATCACATTGCTACCCTGTGCCTTTTTTATAAATATTTTCATGGTAATTGTTTTGATAAGTTCTCCTCTATGGTAGCTAGACTTTATGAATTTAAGCGCAGTACTAGAGTGGTGGCAAGGTTTCATCATTTTACAGTTGAAATAGTTAGATGTAGCCCTAAGTTCTATGCTAAGAGTTTCTTCTCTGTTATGTCTCACCTGTGGAACTCTCTTCCGGCTTCTTGCTTCCCAATCAAGTTTGATCTTCAAATATTTAAATGCAATATCAATAGTTATGTACTGTCTTCTTAATTCATATTCCTTTATTGTTCTCTCTTAATAATCTTATTATTTTTCTCAAGATGTCAAGGTAGTTAAAATAATAGTAGTGTGTATAAAAAAACATGGGCACAAAGGTCCAAGGTTTGCCCATTACTCTATAAAAGACCGTCCCAAATTAAGATCAAAACCACCTTGGGATGTTGTAAAAATTCAGGAAGATTGTGAGTGAATTAAAAAAAAATATTGTTTTTATTCTTACAGTCTAGCTTTAGGATCATTATTTGCTGGTTATTGTAATTTTTCCTTTCAAAAGCCGAACTGCTTTTTTAACATTTAAAAAAATCCACAAATTTAAAATTTAACGATAACAATGCTAACAAATTCTGTCATAGTAAAACAATGATACAATGCTTGCTATTTTAATTTCATATTATTATGGAACAACCACAGTAACTCCCTTCCTGTGAATGATTTAATAAAGAACCATTTGTTATTATAATATTTATGATCTCATCATATTTGTTAAAAGAAAAGAAATAAAATTAATTTTTGTTAAATATATGTGAATCATTTCTTTTTATTCCTGGTCACCCATCCTGTGAATGAAAAAAATTAGACGATTTAGTTCACCTTAAAGAATAAATAAATAAGTAATTTATAGCTTTTCTTAAGGAGGAATTGTTTCTGGCATGGCATTTCTTTGGGAAAAAAATCTCATCAGCAGTTTTCCAATGTAGATTTTTGCACATCTGGTCTTCAGTAACAAAAGTTGCCAATGGTTGATTTTATCAGAAATGTATGAGGCCATTCATGCAAGGAAAAACCCAAATTTCTTTTACAAACATGAGGTGGGGGTGTGAAAAATTTTTCTTACAAAGGTGGGAGGGTGTGAAAAGACTTTTACAAACGTGGGGGAGGTGTGCAACAATTTCTTTTGCAAATGGGGGTTGCAAAAATTTCTTTTTAACAAAAAGGAGGTCATGATTTAAATGATTTTGGAAGGTTTTTTCAATAGAAGTATTGGGTAGTATTTGTAGAGTAAATATAAACAAGCATGTAGATATTTACAAAACTTACCTTAGTCTGGCACAAGGCAAAAAAAGTGAAGTGCTCAGTAAAAACTGAATTCAACTCAGTAGTAATGGTCAGTGAGGATAGCATGTATTGGATTATGGTGAGGAAAACAGCTCCTGTCGCAAGTAAATATTTTAGTAAACAAAGATTATTATAAAAAGGACTGACAATACAGGTATGAAGGGGTGCTGAAAAGTAAATATTTTAGTAAATAAAGATTAGTATAACAAGGTACAAGTTCACAAACTCTGCAATGACTGAACTCACTATAGTACAAAGGGGGTGCTGAAAATTCTTGGTACAACCCACTTACTAGAATCAGACGAAATGACCAAGTATTAGTAAAAAAAATCTGTTAGATAGCACCTGTTAACAACTGCACCATGAATATAGATGTCCCTTCCTGTTTTATGTAGATAATTATTTTGTTTAGTGTGGCACAAGGTTATAGGAATGAGTCCCCAATGAACACTGAACTCAGCCTAGAAATTGTTGCTAATTACTGATTCATTGGAATGGGGTAGGGATTCTTGTTTCATATAGATATTTCTTCTTCTTTTAGATGCCATGTCCCTTCAGGACGTGGATGATCATTGCTCTCCATAACATCTTATCCTTTGTAGATCTAAGCAAGGTTTATCTTCTTACTATTCTTCCACCTTTGCCACCCATTTTCACAAGTTCAGTTATGTGCCATGTGTGATATACACTTAGGCGATCATGTCTCTTTTGATTCATGACTGATGAGGCAGATTTTTCCTGCAGTAGGTTGTCATTTCTTTCTGCAGTAGGTCAGTTGCCATCCAAGGCTATAGAACCCGGTCTGTCCTGCTATTTATCCATAGTTGGGGGAGAAGAAGAGGATTCATACCTTTCCCAAAAGTGTCAGCACATAAGTGAATGTAATGGATTCAACTGGAATTTGAACTCGGCTCTCTGATTCCTCAATCTGAGCCACTATCCATCACTCCACCATACAAGTTAAGTAAGTTAATTGCTGTTTCCTGCTGCTCTGCTTGCTTTAAGTCCTCCGTGTAAGTATCAGATTCTAAAAGCCCCTTTCCTCATTATGTGCTCCAGAAATTTTACCTCTTTCTTTCTGATTTTCTGGAAAACTTCCTCATTGCTCACATGTTCCAGCATTGTTAATATCATTCTATAGATCCATATGGCAAAAAGATACACCCATGGGTCACTATAGCAATAATGATTTACAAGACAAACTTGTTCATCATAACTGTGTGATAAGGTGCCCACTCCTTGGCACATAGATATTTAATTTAGTCAAGTTTGACACATTGTAACATGAATTTAATTTATTGGCAATAGCTTCAGGGATACTTCTTCTATGTGCCAAGTCTGTTCAATATATTACCAATCATGGCTCTCCACGATTTTATGTCCTTTGTAACTCTTAGTAAATTTTGTCTTTTTGCTATCTCTCCTAATCCCTGTTCTTCCAACCATTTACATAAGCTTATTATTAGCTTTCCTCTGTTGCCTTTAATATATTCTGTGAGTGTCAAATTTTCTAAGCCCTCTTTCCTCATTATGTGCACTTTCTATTTTAGTATATTTTCTGAATTGACTTTTTATATATATGCAGGTGGTTTGCTCCCATTATAGGGTCTGGATTATTCTAATATTCTTCCCAAATATGTCAAGGCCACATAGCCATTCCAACAGATCTTTGTGATGTATCTATGAAACACTTTTGTATAATTTACATTATTTACAATGTTTATACTGCTGTCCTCATCTTTGTTGTTATGTTCACAACGTTTTGGCTGTTGCACGCTCCAGCCTTCTTCAGGTGACTGGAATTTCAAACCAAACCCTTTATTTCATCCACCTGGGTTGATTATTCTAGTTCCACATGCTATATCTCTTCCAGATATCTCAGTATCAGTTATTTCACTTTAAGTCAACTATCCAAGTTTTCCTTGAAGACACATGGCCCAGTGGATAAAAGCATTGGTTGCAGTAATCCAATGACTTGTCCCAAAGAGTCATTAGTTCAATACCTGGCCACAGCAGAGGTGAACAAAAACTTGGACAGTTGAGCTACTAAGAGGAAGTTAATAAAAATGAGATATCTGGAAGAAGTATGGCATGTTGAATTAGAACAATCTACTCTAGTGGACAAAAAAAAGGGTCCAGTTCGAAATTCTAATCACCTGAAGAAGGCTGAAACATTATGAACACAACAACAAAGATGAGGACAACAGTTTGAGCATTGTAAGTAATGTGAACAGTTACTCTTGTAACCTAAAAAGGGTTACTAAATGAGGAATAACTAAAACGGAGATTGTAAATGAAATGGTAATCTTTATAACATCAACAAAATACAATACTTGCCAGCGGCTAGTGGCGGGCTACTTAGCATATTACCCCCACTTACACTAGTGTCCAACATATTTATTAAGACTAGAACAAAACCATTAGTGTTTATAGATACAGTATATAACAGTTACAATACTTCATCTCAGAATTATAGACACATACTTTTGTATAATCTATAAAAAATCGGAAAAATTAAGAATAAATGCCACATTGTATGCCCTTTCTTTGTTGCTTCAGGATGGCAAACAAGATTTTGAACCAGAAACTTTTGTGAAATCAGAAAATATTTCCTCATATATATATATATATATATATATATATATATATATATATATATATATTTGTGTATTTAGGCAGCAATCCTTCTTTCATGCACATTTCATTAAATATGACAGAGAAGGTGCTTTTATTTAGTTTTTTATACAATTTCTCATGTGATCTAATAATTTTTTTCTTTTCAGATGATAAATTATATAAAAACTGTCCGAATGTTCTTTTTATCCGAGTGCTTTTGGCTATACATTTAGCCATTTTCAAGGATTAAATATTTTAACTGTTAAATAAGAAATAGTTTGTTGTATCTATGTTTTATAAAATGTTTCCATTTTTCAAAACATGGTCAAGATATTGTGTCCATGTTCAAAGTTAATATTATTAAGTGTTGGTTTAATCAACACTTAATAATGTTAACTTTGGAAAGGAAGAGGAGAATAAAAGGGAAGAGAAGAATAAAAGAACAGGAATTAGGAAAACAGAAGATAATGATTGACATTGCATTTAAATTTTTGAAGATTAAAATTAACTGGGAAGCAAGACAGAAGAGAATTCCGCAAGCGAGAAGTATGAAAGAAGAAACTATTAACATGGTTACATGTAGCAATTTCAATTCTAAAATGATGAGACCTAGCTGCCAATCTAGTACTGTGCTTAAATTTTGTAAAGTCTAGATAGCAAAGAGGAAATCTCTTTATCACAGTAACGAACACTGGAGGGAATATCTTTGAAGTAATATCTTTTAATATCAAAAGATTCCACAGACAACTGCTGTAAATCATTTTTTAAGTTTTCTCTTTCACTTTGTTGCTTTTTACCAAAGATCTCAGATTTTATTTAACATCAATTGGAATAAAAAGACCAGCCTTTTTTAATATCATTAATGTTGCTCCATAGGTTATGAAGATCTGAGATTTTCAACAAAACTCAACAGAGAGACAAAGAAAATAAGAGTCACAAATTAATAAGGATATTGCATTATCCAATTTAATATAGTATTATTATTATTATTCTGTAAAATGCCATTTTGTTTCAGAACATAGACAATCTTGGCTTATTTTTTTTAGATATCTACAAACTGGCATCTTGAGAAAGATAGAGGAGTGGTTTCTCATTACCCTTTCCATGGTTCTGAATTCTACTTTGCTATTTTACAAATAGCTAGAGGGAGATCAGAAGGATTCATAGATTTTCTAAAGGTATCTGTGTGAAAGTGAATGCAACCAGCCAGGTTCTAAACTGAACTCAGTTTAGTGACTCTATTTTTGACCTTGATAACCATTACACAATGACACATAAATTAGACACATAATTTTTTTTTATGAAAGTGCATTTATTCAAGTTTTGAACTTTTAATCTGTTCATCAATACAAACCTCCAAGTTATTTGAAAATATCAAGTTTTAATTTCTATTTTCGCTCATGGGTCTTGGATGTTGGCAAATTTATATTTATATTGGATAACAGTTTTGTAAATTTATAGCCATTGTATCTGAATAAAAATAACTTTCTTTTGAATTTGTGAATAATGAGAAATTACTGATTAGAAAGATTAACAAAATGATAAGGTGGACATTGGCTGGAAGGGAAAAGATGAAGTCTGTTCTGTACAGAGATTCAAAGAGGATAACGAGAAAAGGAATGAGGAAGAGATAACAAATCAGAGAGAGAGAGAGAGAAACAAGGAGAAGAATAGTGCTGAGCATAGAGAGTGAGAAAGGATGAGAAGGGAAAGAAGAAAAAGGAAAAAGTAGAAATGGATATGATAAAGAAAACAAATTTAATAGTCACAGAGAACTAAAGAGTAGAGAGAGGGAGAAGACAAAATCAAGAGGTAAACAAAAAGAAAGGGAGTTTGCAAGGCACAGAGATTGAAATCGAATAAAGAGAGAGAGGGAAGGGAGAGAAATCGACAAAGATAGAGGGAGAAACAAGGAGAAAAAAAGAGTCGGTTCAGCATAGAGAGATGAAAAAATAGAAAGGGGGAGAGAGAGTGAGAAGGAAGGAAAATAAAAGTAGAAATGGAGAAGATAGAGAAAAAAAGATAAAAGAAGAGTCTGCTAGGCAAAGAAATCAAAATAGAATAGAGAGGGAGAGAGAGAGATGAGGAAAACAAATAGTGAAGCAAAGAGAGAGTAAATAGAGAAACAAAGATATAAAGAAAGAGTCAACTAGGTACAGAGATACAAATAGAATATATATATATATATATATATATATATATATATATATATATATATATATATATATAGAGAGAGAGAGAGAGAGAGAGAGAGAGAGAGAGATAAAAGGAAAACAAATAGAGAAACAAAGAGAAAAGAAGAATCTGATATAAATAAAATAGAGAGAGAGAGAAGAAAAATAGATATGGAAACAAAGAGAAAAAAGTCTGTTCAGTACAGATGGCCAAATAGAACAAGAAAAGACAGTGGGAGGGAAGTAAGATAGTGAAGAGAGGTTTGAGATCGTAACACTCTGCTTGGAATCCCTTTTTTAGTGCTATGTCCACTCAGGATGTAGGTGATTATGGCTCTCCACAGATTCCTTTTCTTTATTATCTCTGGACATGCCTTCTTGGAAAAGATAATGGAGTGGTTTCCTGCCTTTTTCAGTGTGGAATTCCGAGTTTTGCTTCTTTGAGACTGGTTACCACTCAAACCTGGAAAGCCTGGTCTGCTATTTATCCTTCTGCTGAGAATGTGAAAAGATGGATTCATGCTTTACCCAAGTGCATTTGTGCAAAAGTAAATGCAACAGATTAGCCCAGGATCTGAACTTTGCTTGCCGATTCCACTTTACCATATAAATACTTGTTACACTAGACGTACATCTACTACTTGATATAAAGAGTCGAAAAGAATAGAAAATGAGAAAAAAGGGTGGGGATAGAGAAATAGAGAAGTAGAGAAGAAGACAATGGAAGGAACAGAGAAAAAGAGGTCCAAAAGCTTCATGTGAACGGAGATTGCGAGAAGAAAGATAAGAAATCAGAGAGAGAGAGAGAGAGAAAAAGAAGAAAGAGAAACAGAGAGAAAAAGAGTTTGCAAGAAAGTTAGAGAGAGAGAGTTTGAAAAAGTCTGAGAGAAGAAGAGAGATTTAGAGAAAGAAAATAAAAGAAAATCAGAGAGAGCAACAAAGAAAATGAATCTGTAAGATTAAAATTAAAAGAGGGGGGGCAAATGGCGAAATAGAAAGTATAGGAAAAAAGTTTTGTGATGTTGGACGGCTTGATTTGTCACTTTTGCTATGTCAAGCGAAAGCTTGTTATCACTTCCAAAAATGTTTGTTATAGTCGAGACTTCATAGATGCTGGTACTAGTAGTAATGCCTTCCTGTAATATCCGCACTAGTAATACTTGTTCAAACAGTAATTGCCAAATAGTATAATGATCAGAAGAGGATCATAATCCATATAGTAGTAA
>OZ010584.1:88441365-88568865 GCA_963932145.1 Acanthosepion lycidas
GGGAAAAAGAAAATGGAAATCAGAGAGGAGAAAAGAGAAATAGAAAGAAAGTGTGCTATATAGAGTGATCAAAAGGAAAAGATAGAGAAAAAGAGAGAAATATTAGTGAAGAAATAGAGAAAAAGAGTATAAAAAAAAAGAATATTAAAAATTAAATGCAGTAAAAAATGAAGCAAGAGAGATGGAGATAAAATAATAATGAGAAAAGTAGGTGGGATGGAAAAATATGGAAAATTAAACAACCTTTAAAAAATATTAAAGAAACAACCTGAAGCTTTGGAACAAGCAAATGAATAAAAATATATATATATAAAACTGAGAATGAATGGAAGGAACAAACAGAGTTTGAAGTTGTTTCCTTGTCTTTATTCAATTTCTATTTCATTGCCATGTTCAGAAAATTAAATCCTCCTAATGAATTCGTGCTTTGAGCAAAGGAAGTGAAATGGAACTTTGGTGACTGATACTACCAAAAAAAAAAAAAAAAAAAAAAAAAAAGAAAAAGAAAATGGTTTCCACTAAACAAAATAGGGAATTATTAATTTGCCTGAATATTCCAAGACCATTATTGGTCAGTCAATCAATATCAAATATTACTTTTGTTGTCCTCGACAGGGTTTTGCCAGCTGACACAGACAAACAGAAAGAGTGTAAAGAGGAAGAAGAGAAAGGTAACAAACAGTGGTCGACACAGAAGGAAAGAGATTACCATCTTGTTGACAGATTATGAAAAAAAAGGGGGGGAATCAAACAGAAAGAAAATAGATTTTTCATGGACCATTACACTAAAATATATTTCATATAAATATCTAAAAACTATGAATTAATAATATATTTAATAATGATATTATTACTATTATTATTATTATTATTATATGTACCATATCATTATCAATACAATTCAGCTATACTGTTCCAGATGTAATTGTGATAGATATTGAAATTCTGGTAATTTTGAAACATGATTTTAAAATTGTGCCTCAAAGCCACTGAAGCTGCCTGTGGAAACCAAGAAGTGGAAGTAAATGCAGCATTATATGACCACAAGAATACAAGGGGTTAGTGAGAACAAAAGAGAATGAGAAGACTTTAGTGAATAGAAAGGACAATAAAAGAACTAGTTTCTGGAAGACAGAAGATGGCAATTAGCATTAGATTTAAATGTCTGAAGATTGTAGGTAGCAGAAAAGCAAGAAATTGAAAGGGAGTTTCACAGGGGAGGAAATAAAGTATGAGAATAGAACATATGGTTGCATCTAACTAGTTCAACAGTAAAATGGTGATACCCAGTTGCCAATCTAGTAGCACATTTAAATTTATGTAGTCAAGGTACCAAGGAGAAAAACTCATCAGAATAATTGCTATGAAAATATTTACAGAAAAGATAGAGAGAAACCATGTTACAGCAGTGGGAAAGTGACTGATGTTGAGATGCCAGATCAGGACCAATAACATTACAGGCATTTCTTTGGATTTTGTCAAGAATCAAGAGATATAGAGTAGAAGCACCAGACCAGATAAGACAGCAATATTTAATGCATGGATGAATGGTAGATTTATAGATATGCAAAATGTATTCTGAGGAGAAAAATTGAACCAACTTTCCTAGCAATAGACTTAGCAATTGACTCAATATAATCATTCCACTTCATATCTGTGGAAAACGTGAGATCAAGAGAGTGCAAACTGTTGCTCTCCTGGAGGTTTAGCATCAGTCATGCTGATTACAGGCAGTTTTGTTTTGGAGGTTTTCCATATTTGCAAGTCATTCCTTGCCCCAGTTAACCACTTATTGGAGGTCCTTTTTGAGAAAGGTTGCCAGATTTACATTGCCTGACATGTCAGACTTACTACTAAGACAGGAGTAAAAAGTTATGTCAATTGTATAAATACCTAGTTGGAAACTGAGGGCCTCAGGAAGGTTGTTGATGATGATAAGAAATAATATAGGTGCAAGGATAGAGCCCTGGGAGATTCCCATATTAATGTGAAATAAACTAGAAACTTTCATTACACAATTTGTTAAGGATGTTTGGATTATGTCAACTATTCGTCCAGAGACACCATAAGTCTTGTGGTTGTGGAGAAGGTCAGCCTGCCAAACTCTGTTGAATGTCTTTGAGATATCAAAAGCCACAACTAGAGCTTTGCTGTTGTTATCTAAAGCCTGATAGGCAAATTCAGTGATGGCTGTAAACATATTAGCGGTAGACCTGGAGGGACAAAAGCCATATTGTTTATCTGAAAGCAGGGCCATATGAAGTGAGCTGCTGAACCAATTAGGCATTAATTAGAGCCTCTAGTAATTTGACAAAGAGGTAAAATTCTAATATGAAGATAATTTAAGGGGTCAGAATATTCACCAGTGTTCTTAAAGAGAAAAACTATAGAGGAGGATTTCCTACAAGATGGAAAGCAAGAAGCAACAAGGGGTTTGAAGAGAACAGGAGCTAGTTCAGGAGCACAATTCTTTAGTACAATTACAGGGATACCATTTAATCAGCAAGCCTTGTGGGGATCTAGTTTAGAAATGATAGTGGAAACCACGGTTGAAGATATATACATATCACTCAATAGAAACTCTTTTGTTGGGGTGGGGGAATTCATTCAAAGATACTCCTGATGAGTTGAGAGTGGAGGTGGAAGAGAATTTCTGAGCAAAGCATTCTGCTTTATCAGCAATAAATGTCAATACTTCAAACTGATTGAAGAGAGGAAGGACTGATGATTTGCTCTTATTCAGTATGCTCTTATAGAGCTGTCAGTAATCTCTAGAACCAAACTTGTAAGACGGTATATGGTGTCTCATCCTGCAAACCCAAAACTAGTTTAAGAGTCCTAAGAGTGGGGACTTATTCCTTTAAAATAAAGCCTGGAAGTGAACAACCATCAGTTGTCAATTATGAAGGTTTAAAATGAAAAGTAGTGGGAAACCTGGCTCTTAACATTTGAAAATTTTCAGATGATCTAGGATCATTGAAAGCTACCATATGCAGAACATTACAGGCACATGCTAACACATGCACATTCAATATATTTATTGTTATACTGGAACACACCTATTCTATAGTTAATAGACTCTCCCACCTATAATAAGTAAGAGTAGTAGTAGGAGTCAGCAGAGAGTTGGTCAGTCAGTCGATGTCAAATATTGTTAGTATCAACCACCCCAACTAGATTACTGTGTCATTACCTATTATATCAAGTTATTAACATTTTGTACGTCGAACCTATTTTAAGACTGACTTAGTACAAATAAAAGCCTCCACTGTGAAACCACTACATAACAATTTGGTGACGAGGGATTCGGATTCATACAGAGGAAGAAAAACCTTTCGCACACTACATAACACTTAGGCAGCAAGTACTCATTTAAACAAGTTCCATAAAATTCAACTGGCATTTTTTTGATAGTTTTCTTCTTTTTTTGTACCACATCCCTTCAGTTTGTTGGTGATCATGGCTCTCCAAAACTTGCTATCCCTTGTGGCCTATAGCAGTTTTTCCCTTTTGCTAAGGCTCCCACCTCCTGTTCTGTCATCCATTCACACAACTTTGCCAGGTAGGTGGCTTACTATCCTTCTTATTTTTCTTGCCTTCAGACTTGTAAGGGTTAAGTTTACTAAACCCTTTTTCCTCATTATGTGTCGAAGCAATTTCAGCTATCTTTTCCTGTGTATGTGTTCTTTCTCTTGCCATTTTATGTAAGACTTCCTTGTTACTTATTTGCTTCATTACTTTGGAACGTTACATTTCAAATTTTAATCGACTAATGCTTGGGCAGATAATGTAACAGATATCAGCTCAGAAAGTTAAATTGACAAACCAGATTCAATTTCTGGGTTGGATTCTCATTTTTCTTTTCTTTTTTTTTTTTTTACTAATTGTTCAACCAATATAAGGCCCAAGATTCACTCAAGGTAGAGGGTTTCTTAAGGAGGCTAATGTGTGGAAATAAGAGAAGGAGGAGGTAAGAAATTCAGATTATGAAGACATGTAGGAAAGATATGACTTGAAGAGGTTAAGATTGTAGCAATCGAATGAATGGAACTTCCTTCGTATTCATGGGATACAAAGGAATGTAGATTATTGATCCCAGTGTACATAGCATGGCAGGTCTTAGCTGTGACAGTCTGAACAGGTGGAACACATGAATGTAGTTTATCAGAACATTCATCATAAAAATAATGAGAGAATAGGGTGAGATCTGCACTGTTTTATCTGTGAGGAAGGGGCTGTAAAGTGTAGTTTATTTACATATCTTTGCATTCACTTTCACATAAATTCTCTTAAGGACAGCATGAATCCTTCTCTTTTACTCCTGTCAGACATGGATTTAAATAAAAGGGTAGACATCCTAGCTTAAGAGAAGGAAAAATCTAGAAAAAGCAATGGGAATCTACCTCACTATTGTTTCCAAGAATGCACTGCAGTTCACGGATAATAAAGAAAAATCTGTGGAGAGTCATGATTGCCAATTTCCTGAAAGGATACGGCTTTAAAAAAGTATAATACTTACTGCAAGGAAAGACTTAAATATTTAATAGTTATTATTATAGAAACGTAACTATCTGCATTAAATTAAATATCTTACATCACATTTTTTATCATTTCACTCCAAGCAAGGTGATAATGCCACTAAGATGCAGGTGATTATTGGGAGTGAAAGAGAATGAGAAGACTTTAGCGCAGAGAAAGGATGATAAAAGACACAGATTGCTGGATGTCAGAAGATGGTGATAGATGTTGCAAATTAAATTTTTGAAGATTGTAGGTGGCAGGGAAGAAGAAACTGAAAAAGAAGTATGAGAGAAGAAACTATTAGAATAGAATTTACAGTTACAGCTATTTCATGAGACCTAACTGCCAATCTAGTAGTATATTTAAATTCATGTAGTCTAGGAACCAAAGAGGAGAGTGTATTAGAGCAACTGCCATGAGAATATTTATAGGAAAGACAGACGGAAGTCATGTCACAGCAGTGAGAAAGTGACTGAAGTCGAGATGCCAGATCAGGATTGACAACATTACAAACTTCTTTGGAATTATGTTGAGAATCTTGAGAAATACAATAGGAGCTGCAGACCAGATATGGCAGCAATAATTAATGCATGGATGAACGGTAGATTTATAAATGTGCAAGATGGATTCTAATGAGAAAAATTGTCTGGTACAACACAATGAACCAACTTTCCTTACAGCAGATCTAGCAATTGATTCAATATAATCACTCCACTTCATGTGAGTGGAAAACATGAAACTAAGAAGGCTCAAGAAGAAGTTACTCTCCTAGGAGTTGGCATCAGCTATGCTGATGAAAGACAAAAAAAATTCTCTATGATAAATAATGGATAGAAAATTTTGTTTTCAAGGCATTCAAGTTTACAATACTTGCCCCAGTTAACAACTGATGGAAGGTCATTTTTGAGAGCAGCTGCCAGTTTCTTTGTCAGACATATCAAACTTAGTATTCAGACAAGAGTAAATAGTTGTGTCATCAGTATAAATACCTAGATGAGAACTGATGACAGTGACTGATATTTTTGACATGTTTCACTGACGAATCCTCATCATCAGAAAAAATAAACTTGATTTTTAACTAAATCTACATCTTATTGATTATTAAATAAAAAATTGATCAAGCATTCATCCGATGAACATGAATCCCATTCTGTCTTACTGATGTAGATTAACTTGAAATAAGATACAGTTTTCTGATGATAATGATTGTTGAAACAATTTTTTTTTATATTAATGTTCCTCCAATACACTCAAGGTAGAGGGTTACTGTATAACCAATGTTATTTATGATTTTATATGTCCCCTAAGGAGCTGTATTCCTGAAGAATCCAAATTTGTAATTAATCATATTGGATTTACTACAACATGTTGAGCATGAAGACTCACGTTACATGTCTCTGACCATAGCTCAATTTGGTCTCATTTAAATTCACATAGAGACCTACCAAACTGTATCTGTAACATACTTGTTGATAATACAAATATAATAGCATCATCCACATGTCCAAAAAAGGCTAAATATAATGGAAGACTTATTAATAACAAAAAAAACAACACTCAATAATATCAATTATGAACACGGCCACAATGTGCTGACCGTGTTTGGAAAATAAAACATTCCTATAACTCTTGATATATACATAAAGCAATCCATATATTCAGTTAAAATAAAAGAAAATTCATACTTGATAATGGCTAAAAGTATAGTCAAAATTGCTTGGAAAACATTTGGACAATTTTTATATAATTTATATCCGGAAAAGAAAAAAAATGATCCGAACACAAGAAATTATGGAAGTTTCGGTGAAAACAACTGAAAAAAAAAATTCGATTTTCTACAAAAATCAAAATGCATAAATACAAGCAAAATGAATCTTCACTTAGAAACAATATAAAGAAATACACAACTCCAGTTGACAAAAATAAGAAAATTAAATTTAAAAACACTATCCTCATCATGAAAAATACTAATTCACCTGAAAGATGTAAATTACAGAGAACCAATTATTTATGAATTTACATGTCCCTTGAGAAGCTGTATTCCTGACCAACCCAAGATTTTACATAATTATATTGGATATACTACATGTTTAACAAGAAGATTCATGTTGCATCTCTCTGATCATAACTCAATTAGGTCTCATTTAAATACACATGGAGACCTACCAAACTCGGTCTGTAACATGTTGATAATACAAATATAATAGTATCATCCACATGTACAAAAAAAGCTAAAAATATATAAAAACATTATTATTAATAACATTAATGTTGCTGTTATGGAGTAGTTTCACAGTGGAGGCTTGTATTTGTACTAAGTTGGTCCTAAAATAGGTTCGACGTACAAAATGTTAGGAACTTCATATAATAGGTAATGACGCAGAGAAATCTAATTGTGGTCACTGATACTTTAGAATCCAACTAACGGTTGTCCGACATTGACTGACTGACCCACTGAGCGACTGCCTCGTTACTCTTACTACTCCTACTTATTATAGGTGGGAGAGTCTATTAACAATAGAAGAGGTGTGTTCCACTATAACAGTTGCAAAACAACACACTGAATGCATTATTAATTTCTCACCATAATGTGTCTGACCATAATTTTGATTGAAAAAATACTCATTTAATTAAAAGACCAAGTAATTTACTAAGACAGAAAAGTATAATAAGTGCTTTAATTGCAAGATCCTCCACAGTAAATTTGTATCCAGGTTCTTACAACATTTCACGTTTGTTGGCAGACCTTCTATTATCACAATGTTGGATATTTAATGGTCAAAGTGGCAAAAACATGAACGAAAGTATAATGAAACTAAATTAAATTAGTTGGACAATATACCCAGACACCTAAAGAAAAAAAAAACTTATTTCATTAGATTAAAATTTCAACATTCCAACATTTTAAGCATTTCCTATCTATGCATAATTCTAACCAATGTTTGCATTTTTATATTTCCTCTTTCCTTCTTACACATATATAATTACATCAATATAAACGTTACTCTAATGTAGTCCTAAGGGATGACATGCATTACACAAAATGTTTCTTTCACTTTCTCTTTAATTTATCATTGTTCTGATATATATATAAATTTATATATCCACTCATATAATTTGACATTGAAATCAACACCGAGTGACGATAGTCTGTTTTATACTTGAATAAAATCTTCAAGGTCTTGAACATTGCACTCAAGCATGAAACAGACTGTCAGTGTTCACTTTCATATTTACATACATTCTATCTCTGATATTGAACACTTTTTTCCATAGCTAAAACATACATTAAAAGTATATATATATATATATATATATATATATATATATATATATATGTTTTAAAATTAGGATATATAATCCTGACAAAGTTTTTGAATTTTGATAATTGGGAATGAAAATTTCATGAAAAATAGATTTGTTTAGAAATATATTCAATAATGCATTTCACCATTCAAAGCTTTCATCCGATCCAAAAACAAAATAATGATATGCATGTATGTGTATTCGCGTATATGCATAAATAATAAATAATAGCTGGAATTTCTCATGATTCAAAAAGAAAGATAATGAGTGACTTTTTAAAAATCCGTTAATATTTATTCTGTGTCTTTTCTTAATAATTCTTAGCACAGGTCAAAAGTTGTTAATATATTTTCCCAGCCTTTTTATATTGAATTAAAGGCAAATCTTCTTCTCTTTATCAGAATGGCTGGAAAGCAAGAAATTCATTTAGGCTTTTTTTGAAAATGGATCCAAAGTAAATCCTCATATAATCCTTCAGAATAGGATGAAAGTAAAAGATTTGGCTTTTTGCTTATCCATGCGTTTTCTGTGTCCACAGTATATATTCCAAAATTAGAATATATATAATACTGACAAAGTTTTTAAATTTTGACAATTGGAAACATTCATGAAAATAGATTTATTTAGAAACATATTCAATAATGCATTTCACCATTTAAGGCTTCATCATATCTGAAAGTATATATATATATATATATATATATATATATATATATATATATATGCATATATATGTATATATATATATATATATATAAAGAAATATAGTCTTAAGGTGTGCTATATTTATGGGATAAAGTGCTCAATATCAGAGATAGAGCGTGTGTAAATATAAAAGTGAACATAGAAGTCAACACTTAGAGGCAACAGTCTGTTTCATGCTATATGCATATATGCTATATGCATATATGCTATATGCAATCGGTGGCCTGACGATTACATATAGCATGAAACAGACTGTCGCCTCTAAGTGTTGACTTCTATGTTCACTTTTATATTTATATATATATATATATATATGTATGTATGTATATATATACATATATATATATATATGTATATATGTATATATATATATATATATATATATGTATGTATATATATATATATATATATATGTATGTATATATATATATATATATATATATATATATATATATATATATATATATATATATATTTTAAATTTTCAGATTTCTTTATTACTTGTTTTATGTCATTGCTAAATTTATGAAAGTTCATATTTATTTTTATTTTATCTTATTTTTCCTCCCTGAGTACTTTCAAATGCTGCTCCATTCTGTGATCATTCTGTGTCTATTTATGGTTTTTAATTCAAGCATTTTCATGTTTGATAGAATTAATTTTAAGTCCCTCAAGGTGATGTCATTTTAACGGTCAAACCAGAATTAAAAATTTTTTTTGTTTAAACACACATCAATGTATATTCCCCAATGGAGAAAGATACCTGATTTAATGTAGGCTGCTTTTCTTTTATCACAACAGTGGGCATTGAGCCTAATCTTCAGGTTATATGCACTCAAGCCTGAAACAGACTGTCGCTTCTCAGTGTTGATCTCATTGTTCACTTCTATATTTATGTTTACATCAGTACATCAGCTCTATCCCTGATGTTGAGCACTTTTACCCATAGATACAGCATACCTTAAAAGTATATTAAATAACAAGTACTTTTTATATGCCCTAATACTTTTGATTGTTATTTATTTCTTCAAGTGTTATTGCATAGAAATATGAAAGAGTCTGGTGCCAATTTCACCAGAACACTTCTGTCAAATGGCTGAGTCAAAGAAATGGATTCATGACGACGTGAGCAAAACTAATAATAAACAATGATTATTTCTTTTTGTTTCACATTAATGTTTTCTAATGTTTGTGCGACTCAGCTATTAATGTTTCTTTTTTTCAAGATCTGTAATTGCAATGAACAAGAGTAAACTCCTGAAATGAGGAATGTGTATAAAAGGTGGCATGATGCAACTATTGTGGATTTTAGAAGCAAAAGTTTGTTGAGTGAAATAAATTATTCTTTATTTTGCTGACTTTGAAATTAAAGCTTTTAATGTCATTCCCCCAAATTAAAACCTATTCAAATAGCTATGAACATATATAAAGCAGAAATATAACTGGTCAATAAAAAGTTATAAGCAAAATTTTTTGGAAAAATAAAGACTGTGTGCATAGGAGAAAATGGTTTTATTTTTTACTAAAAATTCTGCAAACTTTTGCACGCACCTGACATATGTGTTTAGTCACGTTTCATCTTCAAGCGAAATTTCGCTTGAAGATGAAACGTGACTAAACACCTCAATCCAACTTAATTTTATTAATTATTTGGATGATTTCGGCTCACGTTTTTGAAACATGAGAACTCTTATGTAGCGAAGGAATCATATTTTTAAACAAAAAATATTATTATATTATATATATATATATATATATATATTTTTTTTTTTTTTTTTTCTGTTTATACACTATTTTTATAGATACAATTTATATGAGTAAATGGTCTGTTTTTAATTAAACAGTATTAATTACATTTACCAGCTTGAATATTTGAGAAATTCCATAGAAAATATGTGTTCTCCAAACATTCAGGCCAGTAAATGTAATTAATACTGTTTAATTAAATCAGAGCATTTACTTAAATAAATTGTATCCATAAAAATAATGTATAAACAGAAAATAAATTAAATAACTGTCAGAATTAATCTATTTCATTATATATATATATATATATATATATATATATATATATTGATCTTGGCTTGAGACTTTCGGACATCTAATTACGCTGTGGAGGTGTGATACAGCGAAAAAGTAGTGTCTGCGAATGACATATATATATGTGTGTGTGTGTGTGCATGTGTAGAGATAGATAGATAGATAGATAGATAGATAGATAGATAGATAGATAGATAGATAGATAGATAGATAGATATGAGAGACGATCAATAAGTTTGTAGCTTGAAATACAATTAATAGTTGAATTTTGATCTGAAATTCATCTTGCATATTGCTCAAACTCTGTGATTAATATTGATAATGTTGAGAAATGCTTTCATCATCATGAGTTTAAGGACTTATTGAAGTAATTTTATGTGTGTGTGAATTATACATTTATATTGATACAGAAATGTATGCAGACATGAATATAAGATTACCTGTGTGTGCCATGTCAGAGAACTATCAGCATGCATTGTTGTGTTGGTACACTTATTTATGTAACAGATATATATATATATATATATATATATATATATATAATCTGTGTGCATGTATGAGTATACACTGAGCAATATTTGTAATTTGCTTTTTTATTTTGGTTTTTCTTTTTGCCTGAATTTTTAAGCATCTATTCATAAATGCATGTGAATTATATGCATCCAATTTTGGACAGATTCCAGTCAAGTTACACTTTTTATTTATTAATCTTTTTTTTCTGATGACCCGTTTTTTGGTCCCTTATGAGAATAGTGAAATATCTTTCCACATCAAGCAAATAAGTGGTCCTGTGTTTACTGAAATTTGCTGCAGAGAAGAAAGCATCTTATGATGGCAATGATGGTAGGCTGAGAGAATTATGGGATGGATTGGATCTGGTATAATGGGCCAGAGGTAGTGATATTTTACCATTAGAATAAATTATATATGTCTTTATAAAAAGGGAGAAAAAAAATTGAAAAAGGATGAAGATGATAGAGGTCAAAAAAAAAAAAAAAATTAAACAGAATAAAACAAAAACAAAAATAGAGGTAGAAAATTTGTAATGAAGAATGAATGATTGGATTTAATGGATGAAGGCAGGAAGAGAGTAAAGGAAAAAAAAATCAAAAAAAGACTAAGAAATAGCAAAAAGGAAAACTTATAAGGATTTAGAAAAATAGATGAGAGAATCTACATCTATGTACACTATATGCTTACATTGGAAAGAGGTCTTGATCTGATATATTCTTTTTCTTTAGGTTGTGAGTAATTATGGCTCTCCACTGTTTCCTCCCCTTTGTAGCTTTAAGCAGCATTTACCCACTTACCATCCCTGCTCTTCCATCAATTTACATAAACTCGTTATTTAGTTTCCCTCAAACATGCTTATCATCAGTATATCCACTGAGTATCTAATTCTCCAAGCACTCTTTCCTCATGAGTTTTAAAAATTTTAGCTGCCTATTTTTAAGTATCATTTCTGTTTCCATTTTTCTTAAAACTTCCTTGTTGCCTACATGCTCTAACCATGGAATTCTCAGAATCCTTCTGTAGAATCCCATCTCTGTTGTCTCAAGTCTTCTCTTCATCTGTGAAGAAATTGTCCAGCATTCACTGTCAGATTTTACATAGCAGTTCAGCACTCTTTTCTTTGATTATTCCTATTTCCTAATACTTTGTTTAACTTCTGGAAGGCATCTTTCACTATGCCTTCGGATCACTCTGTCACATTTTCTCTTGCCTGTTATACACTACCCAGATAGTTAAACTTCTGTACCTGTTTGAATACTTGCTGACAATCACTGCTACTTCAATCAAACATCTGCTAGAAACTGTAATTGCAAGGTTTTCAGGTGCTATTTCAGGTAACATCTTCACAGCTGTTCTATGTAACATAATGTGAATATGTCAAGTTGTTCAGAAATTATCTCTGACATAGATAAAATATTGCACCACTGAATATACCAAAAGGCAAAAAACTATCAGAAAACATATTAAAACAAGAAAGCAGGGCTAAAAATAGACACCCTATGATACTTTGTTCTATGCTGCACTGCCAATTGTTAAGAGAGATTAAACACTACAGTGATTATATAACAGCAGTACCTATTTTCTGAAACCAGGTAGAGACATTGATAGTAATTGTAAGATTAACATATAATGCTGATACATAACAGTTATATAAAGACATCCCTTCAGTTTAACCAACAATAGGAGTTGATAGGTTCACCTATCATCCAGTTCATACTCCTCCCTTGTCTTGAACAGGAGTAGAGGATTGTCCCATGTTTACTGTTTAGGATTGGGTTTCCAGTTCCTTCTAAAATCTTTTCCTTCTCTTTCACTTCCAGTAACCCCTTGCATCTTAATAGCATCATTACCTTGCTTGAGGTGAACTGATTTAAAAAAACAAAAACAAAAAATGTTACTGGATTTCCCCAATTTAAGTCCTTGTTGAGCTGATAAAAGGATATTATTCAGGCATTCTAACAAGTTTTCACTATTTAAGAATATATATATATATATATATATATATATATACGATGCAATGAGAATGAAAGTAATATAAAAATTCTGACGTTGACAGCATTAATCCAAAAGAGTGCTCAATACCGATAGTAGAGCAATAATTATTTATTATAATTTTATCATATAGACAAAAACAGTTTACTCACTAACAAAAGGAAGTGATGTTTCACATATTGCTTACTTACTAGCAGAATTCTTCATAACCATTTTTGGTTCTCACCAGTCGAAATGCAATTGAAATTCACCAAAACAAAGTTGCATCTTTGTAGTGAGTAAACTGTTTTTGTCTATATGATAAAATTATAATATATATATGTGTGTGTGTGTGTGTGTGTTATATATCATACCTATGAACACTAATGGATATGTCCAAATCCTCATAAATACGTTGGACCCTATTGTAAGTGGGAGTAATATGCTAAGTAGTCCACCACCAGCAGTGATTTACCTACTTCCCACTGCTGGTGAGTATTGTATGTTGTTCATGGTATAAAGATTACCATTTCATTTCCGACCTCTATTTTGGTTATTCCTCATTCAGTAACCTTTTTCGGGTTACAACAATATATATATTTGTAAATAAGATTTTTAATCAGACTTTATTTATTATTACTATAAACATTATTTTCAGTGTGAGTTGCTATATCTGTTTTTTTATTTCTCTTAAACTGTGAAATTAATAACAATCAGCCTAGATCAACAAGTTCTACTAAAGAAAACTGTGCCTCCCACCAGGAATAGAAGATACAGGTAGTACCCCTCAATATTTATATGATGTAGAGAAATATATTGAAGATACTTTTAAGCTCCTCCGATTTTCCTAAAATTGTTCTGACATATAAAAATTTATATATCTACATACATATATATAGTTTTAAAGTGTGCTATGTTTATGGGATAAAGTGCTCAATATCAGAGATAGAGCATATGTAAAGGCTGTTTCATGCTAGATGCAATATTGCATCTAGCATGAAACAGCCTGTCACCTCTGAGTGTTGACTTCAATGTTCACTTTTATATATTATAAAGAAGTAATCATCCAAAGAATTAATCAGTAAAGTTAATGTAATTAATGGCAAAATCAATAAAATATTAACTTACTAACAACTTTCTGAATTGACTTGATCCTTATGAGATGGGTGAGATGTTTTATTACAAGTACTTTTGAAGAAATTCACACCTTCATGGCCAGATATTAATATCATTTTCATTTCAGGTAAATTTCCAAAATGAAAATAAATGTATTGAAAGCTGAAAGATGTTTTTTTTTAAAGTGTGATATTTATTAACAGTGCAATTTCAGAACGTGCAGTGTCACAACACTACAGTTGTATTTTGAATATTTCAAGTGATAAAAATGTTCCTCACTATATATATATATATATATATATATATATATATATATATATATATATATGGCCTGGTGATTGTGTTTAGGATGAACCAGACTGTCACCTCTGGGTGTTGATTTCAATGTCCACTTTTATATTTACATACACTCTATCTCTGATATTGAGCACTTTAACATATAAATATAGCATAACATAAAACTATAGTTTATCATATATATATATATATATATATATATATATATATATATATATATATATATGATAATGAAATGAAATGGTAATCTTTATACCATGAACAAAATACAATACTCACCAGCAGTGTCGAAGCCTTGAGGTGTACATAAAAGAATATTATAAAAATATATTTATATTGGAAAAATGGTGTATAATAAAAAGATTTATATTAAAATAATGTATATTAATATAATATATATATTGTCTGTCAAAATACACACATATATATAAAAGAATTTACATAAAATAAATAGACAACACTTGTTTCTTATTTAATGAAATATGCATGAATATATATATATATATATATATATATATATATATATATATGTAAATGTGAGGAAATATATTCCTGTATGTAATGATGTGTATACACACACACACACACACCTATATATATGAGTGTGTGTGTATAATTTCATATTATATAATATATAGAGTAAATTTAAAATAGAGTAATTTTAAAATTCATGAGAAAATAAAAGCCAATATGCTTGAAATGCTTAAAAAAGAAAGTAAAAGATATTGAATTTAAATTGAAAGGTAAAATATAATCAGTTATAAAATTCACCCCTTAGGTAAAATTTATTCACTTTTTTGAAATCTTTAATGTTTGAAAATTCATTATTCTTGTCTTGACACTCCAAAAAATCTTATGTTATATAATACATGATGACTTCAAATTCTGCCAAAATTGTACCCATTACATGAAACACACATACTTTTTGATAAAAATTTAGAAATACACTTTATAAAATGTGAAATACTACATGTATGATTGCACAGATATGCTTAAATCTGTCTGTAAGCATCTTAGAGAATCTAAGTGAGTGTATCAGGTTATAAATGTGTGTGTTCATTTCAAAGCCTTGAGGTCTACATAAAAAAAATATTATAAAAAATGTATTTATACTGGAAAAATGGTGTATAATAAAAAGATTTATATTAAAATAATGACCACGAACCTGAGCTGGAACAAATACATTGAATCAATAGCTTCATCTACCGCAAGGAAAGTTTGTTCTATGTGTCAAGCCAGAAAGTTTTTCTCACCTGAGTCCATCCTCCAAATCTATAAATCAACTATTCACCCTTGCATGGAATATTGCTGCCATATATGGTCTGGAGTTCCTGCTGTTCATCTCAAGGTTCTTGACAAAATCCAGAGATGGATATGCAATGTGATTGGTCCTGATCTGGCATCTTGCCTACAGTCACTTTCTCACAGACGTGCTGTCACTTCCCTCTGTCTTTTTTACAAATACTTTCATGGTAACTGCTCCGATGAGCTACTTTCGCTGGTTACCAAACTGCATGAACTTAAGCGTGCTACTAGGTTGTCATATCAGTCCCACCCTTTCACCATCGAAACTGTTAAATGTATCTGTCTCTTCTACTCCAATAGCTTCATGTCTCTCACTTTCCATGTGTGGAACTCTTTTCCTCTTACCTGCTTCCCTGATAGCCGTAATCTTCAAGTATTCAAATTCAATGTCTGTCGACATCTTCAGATGCCTTAATCTAATTCCCCATCCTTCTCTTCATCCTTTCCTCTATCACGCCTCTTTACTCTTGCTCCCACTCTCTGTAACCCCTCGTGTGCTAGCGGCACTCCCACCTTACTTGGGGGTGAAACGCTTAAAAAAATAAACAATAAAAAATAATTAATGAAGAGACATAGAAAAGATGTATTGTAAAAAGGAGATGCATTATAAAATGTTACGTAATAGAATGATTTAAAAAGAAAAAGTGATCTACAAAAGATATATGGTAAAGTTATATAATAAAACAATGGATGATGAAGGATGTATATAAATAAAAAGGCATATAATAAAAACGAAGGTGGAATAAAGTTAAAAACAAAAGACAAAATAGAGGTTTAATAAAAAGCCATATAACAAAAAACAAAAAGAGATGTATAATGTTAAGTATGAATTTATAACTTTCAGGTGACCATTATGGAAATTGTTAATGTTAATTGTCCCAAGGATTGAACTCTTCATTCTTGGATAACAAATATTACTGAATTATCCTGTCCCCCTGTTAATTAAATAGGAGACCACCCTTTTCATTAAAAGCTTTTAACAATTTGTTCAGAGGATAAAAATATTAATTTACCTCTAGAATATATGCTGTGCAATTTCAGACCTTAAACATATAATTTTTTTTTTACTCATTTCACCTCAAGCAAGACAATAAAGCCACTAAGACAAAAGGGGGCTACTAAGTGTGAAAGAATTTCAGAAAAATCATTATTAAGAGAGAGGTCAATAGAAGAACAAGATTTAAGAAGGTAGAAGATAATAATTGACAATGCATTTAAATTTTTGATGATCAAATTTGACTGAAAAACAAGAAGCTGGAAGGGAGTTCCACAAGGGAGAAGAAATTGTTAGCATAGAACTTAAATTGTAATATGATGAGACCTAGCAGCCAACCTAGTCTCGTCCTTAAATTAGTCAAAAGTATCAAAGGGGAAAGCTCATCAGAACAATTACCATGAAAATATTTATAGAAAAGCCAGGATAAAGCTCTATTATGGTGGTGGGAATATTACTGCAACCTAAATGTCAAGTCAGGACCAACAACATTGCATATTCTTCTTCGGATTTTGTCAAGAATCTCTAGATACATAGCAGAAGTGTCAGACCAAATGGGGTAGCAATATGCAATGCAAAGATGATTGATAGACTTATAAAGGAATAAGATAGACAATTTTTCTTATTAAAATCTAAGTTCCATGGATATATAACAAAAAAAGAGACAATAAAAAGGATATCTAACAAAAAAGAGATGTATAATAAAAAGGATATCTAACGAAAAATGTATAATAAAAAAACATATAATATTCACATCTGCATAAATGTAAATGTGTATGCCTCCCTATAAAAAAACAACCCAGAAGACATTTTCAAGATTTAAAAGATAAAAATTAATTCCCCAAATACATACATCATGAAAATCAATATTCGATGAAGAAATGAGAAAGCAGATTTCATTTTTCTCAAATATTTCAATGCTGATTCACAATATCTTCAGATCAGCCTGACACAAAACAACTTATTTTTGTTTCGGGGAAGACATAAAGATCAATAAATAAATCAAACAGATTGAGATAAAATTTCATTAAGTTAAAAAAAGAAGAAGATAATAACAATGACAAAATTGCAAGCAGGAAACAGGGAAAAAAAAGTACTCAAAAAGACATTACTTAATATTCAGAAACAACTGAGCCAAACTTCTATTTTCTCTTGAAAAGGGAAGAGCTTGATAAACCCTTACGAAGTTAATCCATGGAAAATATCTTGATAAAAATTCTTGTGAAATCAAACAGCCAATCATAATTGGTCTTCTTTGTGCTCAGAGGCTTTGTAATGTTCATTAAGCCTTGTTTTAATTGGATGACACAAGATAAAATATTTATCAACAGAAACTGTCACAAGTATCATTGACATATTTTATTGACATTCAGTCTTTCTCAAGAGTGCTATTCTCTTTGAGTAATTTGCCTGAAATTCAGTCTTTTCTTCATTCAACAGTGTTTAAGAAAGTAAAGTGTCCTTTACTGTAGATTAATTGGATATCAGCAATAAAAAAGATGTTTTAGGGCAAATAATTATCAGCACAAGGTGGAGGAAATATCAATTTTATAATTAAAATGTTAAAAAAAAAAACATGCATACAATATGGTTGTTAATAAATGTCATTTCTTAATATGCTTTCAAAAATAGCCAAAATTTATTTCTCATTTTGTGATTTGAAATATCTGATAATTGAAAGAATGAGGTTTTATTTTCCAGGTTTAGAAGATATTTCTCCAACCAAAACACCTTGGAATTTTATAATTTAAATCTTGATATAGTTTATTTATATGAAATTATATTTAAAAAATTCTTGATTATCTCAGTGGTACTGAACCACCACCCACCTTGCCCACTTACATATATCTAAGACTGATTCCATGAATAAAACCATTATTTGTCTGAAGAATTTCTTTCTGAGAAAGAAGAGCATTTTCAAGAGGTCCTTTTCTATTTTGTCATGTACTTATCTACTTAATATTCCATAGTTATAATTTATTACATTGGAATCGTAATTATGACCCAAATCATCAGACCTACAAATTCAAAAAGAAATCGGAAAATATCTTACTCCGTCCTGGACATTGAGTTCTGCCTGGATTGTGTCCTCTTAGGAATTTATATATATATATATATATATATATATATATATATATATATATATATATATATATATATATATATATATGTGTGTGTGTGTGTATAATAAAAAGTCTTAAACACTAATATTCCATGGTCATAATTTATTCCATTGGAATTGTAAATATGATCCAATTCATCAAACCTACAAATTCAAAAAGAAAACAGAAAAAAATGAAAAAAACAACTCCGTGAATAAAAAATAAAATTTAGTGAGAGTGTATGTATCAGAGTGTGGGACGAATGTTAGAGTAAATGAAAGCTATAGGGAGGGGTAACAGACGAGAGAAGAACAGGAAGGTCAAAAGATGAAGGGGGGATTAAAATTTAACAGAGATAAGTTTTAAAGAGGGAAGTCAAAAACGGTTTAAGTGAGAGAAATATGAATATTCTCAGATGTCTAATATATTAAGGATACATTTTGTGGTGACATACACACACAATAGACGATTTAAACTTAAAGATCAGAACATGAGAGAGGGAAAGGAAAAGAAAAAGGGGTGGGTGAGAGAGTTGGGGTGGGGTGAGAGAGTTGGGGTGATGGTAACTAAAACAGAAGGGCATTTATAAAAGGGCTGCTGTGTAATCAAGAAAATTTGACAAAAGTAATACCGACTACAGGTTACAAATCAAATATAAACGTATAAAAAAACAAACATAACGATTATCTAATCTAGCAAGGACCTATATTTCTATGTTCAAAAACACATCCGTATACACACATACATAACAACATATTTATATTTACACGTACATACATACATATAGGCGTGTACACACATACCCATACATATACATATACCCATACATATATATATATATATACATACATATACACATGTACATATATATATATATATATATATATATACATACATATAACATATACATATACATACATATACACATACATCCATACGCATCCATTTCTACATACATTTACACATATATATACGTACGGACATACACATATGTGCACATAAACATATATACATAAAACCTTAAATCTCCATACAATTACATACAGCCATCTAAACAAATAAACAATGTATCCCTTTATCTATCCGTCTAACTATACATACATACATACATACATACATACATAACTAAACATACACACACACACATATAAACACATCTACATACACATCTACCTACATATACATCCATTCATATACACATATATACATATATATATACATATATATATATATATATATACACATACATACACACATATATACATATACATACATTCCTACATATATACACATATACACACACATGTACACACATATACATATCTATATATAAATCAAAATGTAAAATTAAAAAAATTTTGTCTCAGTAACAAAATTAAATACATAGCACATCACATAAACATACACAATGATACATATAGATAATCATAGCAGTCATTCCATTAAAATGTCATGCCTGATGTTATTGAACCAAGATGGAACTGACATAAGTGACATGTTATAAAACAGTGTTTATGTTTTGAATCATTTCTTATGTCTACATTTAGAAAACATCTCATTCCAAAGATTTAGCAACTCATCTTGATTCTTATCTTTAATCATAAAAAATTTTTTCTGCCAATCACAGATCACACCGATCATGGAAGTTATTAGAGGTTCTAGCTCTTGATAAGTATCTCCATTCAAAAAGTGGGGTTAGTCCCTTATCCACCAGATCCCAGTAGTGTTTGGATAAGGAAGTTTGATTTTTTAGGTATCTATATCTAAAAGAGCATCTATGGTTGTATAGACGCTGCTTCCAATCACCGGCAGATATACCTATATATCTTTTTTTCTGGTTTATATTTTCCTCGGGGAAGATTGTTGCCTCGTATACTACATTTTCATACATACATTTACCCCCGATTGGACAAAGGTCTTTATTCCTACAATTGCAGGCAGGGTTACTAGATTGAGTTTCATTACTATGATAGTTTCTAAGTATTCTACAATTATGGGAAGATATAATTTTCTCCATATTTCTAATGTATGAGTAACTAATTTTCAGTGTCTTCCTATTGAAAATGTTATGTAGTGGATGTTTTCTATGAAAGTGTTTATCAATTAATCTCAGAAAGAAACTTCCTATATCAATGTTAGAGAGCCTGCAATATGGTGGGTTAAACCATATTACCTTCCTCTTTCTGTTTTTAGTTCTATTATTGTTCTGATTTACAAGTTCTCTGTTAAAAGATATATATATATATATATATGGTTTAATACAAATATAAAATTTTTCCATTAGCTGATTGCTGTTATATTCAGCACATAGACTTTTTATAATCAAGAGACCAATTCCTCATAAGGGGACCTAATGATTACAAATAAGGTTCATCTATGAAACCCTGAATTCAGGGTGCTGAATATAACAGCAATCAATTAAATAACACATTTTCTATTTGTATTAATCCTAGTAATGCTCTATTTCTGATATCGAGCACTTTATCGTTAAGTCTGCTTGCCTTAAATGTTCTTTCTTTTGGTTTTTCACTGACAGCAGTTTTGGCTTTACACTATCTTTCTTGTCCCTATATATATATATATATATATATATATATGTATGTATATATGTATATTTTCTGTGGTGAGTAACTGAATAACAAAATCATGCATTTCCCTTTTCAAAAACACTTCAGACTGAATAATGTTTTTATTGATGAAATTATATATATGCAGGAATAGGAAATGAAATACAACAGATGTTGGTTATAATTTTATACTGAGAGAAATGGTGTAAATATATAGACGTTTAAATTTAGATTTAAATTTCTAGCATCTGGTATGTCTTCGTGCACAATACAGCCAACATCATTCAACTTTCTACCACTTCTGGTTTCTTTTTATCACTGTTAAGTTTTAAGTTTTAAGTATCCAACATTGTTCTAGCAGTAGTTTTGTTATATAGGAACCTGGATGTAAATCTACATAAATGCAATCTGCAAATGCAATCTGCCATATGAAACTGAATGTAAATCTATATAAAGGCTGATGAAGGCTGAAAAACACAACAGCTTAAATGTTGTGATAACAACAACGATAAGGACAATAGCCCATGAGTATTCTTCTGCAGTGTGATAGCTAAATTATTGTCATTTTATATTTTTAATTTTGCATATGCATGTTGTTTTTTATTTTATTTTTTTGATTGCATAGTATAGTAGGATCAGTTAGGCATCATCTATAAGAAAAAATCCACCATGACACAATTCACTCTACCAGAAATTTGGAAACAACATGCTGTACTGCTTGGTATTCACACTGGAAGCTCCAATACAAACATTTTAAAGTGCTTGGGTGTCAATCTGAAGACAGTGCAGAGGATTTGGAAAGAGTTAGATGAGACTAATGTGATTACAAAGTCAGTCTGATTATTCTGATAAGAAAAGAACTCCCAAATTTGTTGGTGAGGGCCTCAGACTCAACACGGAGGCCTATATCAAGTGCCTTGACGAGGGAGTGCTGCCCTGGGTCAAGAGGGTGGCTGCTGGAAGTCCCTATATCTGGCAACAGGACTCTGCAACATGCCACACAAGCAGGAGAACCCAGTCATGGCTGTCAGACAATTTCTGCAACCACATCACCCTTTACATCTGGCCACCTCACTCCCCAGACTACGACCCCCTTAATTATTATGTGTGAGGCTCAGTTGTGCAAGAGACCAACAAAACTCCTTGTAATACCTAAGATAAACTGAAGGTAATGATTATGACAGCATTCACCAACTTAAATAAAGAGACCATCCAGAAGAGTTGCAGGAGTTTCCGATGTTGTCTAGAGGCTGTAGTTGAAGCCAATGACAATTTTATTGAATAAATTTTCTCTATATTGTTCCAAGATGTTTTTGTGCAATTTTGGTAAATATGTCCCTTAAAATGAGATGTCAGTGTTATTTTCATTTCTGCGTAATTTAGAAGAAAATTTATCCTTTGCACCTTATTTATGCCCTGTTCTTCAGGATGTGGTCAATCATGACTCTCCACAAATTCCAATCTTTTAATCTTTTGTAGCTCTTAATAAATTTTGTCTTTTCATTATCTTTCTTAAACCTTTATCCACAATCCATTTACTCAAGCTTGCTAAGTAAGTACATTTATGCATTGTCCTTGTCTGTCCCTCTTGTCTTCTATCAAATTTTCCAAGCCCTCTTTCCTCATTATATGCCCAAGAAATTTCAACTGTCCCTTCCTGATGTTAAGTATAAGTGTCCTTTTTGTTTAAATTTTCTCTAAAACTTTTGCTGTTCAGTTCATTGTATTCTCAGCATCCTTCTCTGGAATGATGTTCACTGCCATTATAGGAAGACTGATATTATGTAACAGTTTGGTACTCTATCTTTTGTTTCTAATTAATTTTTTCTATTTCTTAATACTTCTTTTGCTGACAAACATGCCCTATGCCTTCTTGCAACTGATGTTTAGTCCTTTCTTCTGGCTTTCCTTCACTGCCTTTTGTAGGAGTCCTTGTGGTTTTCTTTCTGTGTCTGTTATCAACATTGTGTTATCTGCATATCTTATGTTGTGGCCACCAATAATGAATCCTGGTAGGACTTCTGCCTTAGAATTGCCTCACTGTATAGGTTGAATAGTCCACGTGTAAATAATGATAAATCATCCCATTAGAAATTCAGACCAAAATCTATATTATGAAAAAAGAGCCAATTCTTTGTCTGTCGTGCACTGTCTGCATGTGACTTTGCATGTGCAGATTTAATGTATGTGTATACATCTTTATTATATGTGAGTGACTTACCTGTGCTTGTGCCATTTGATATGCACGCATACATGCACACACAATTTATCTGAGTTTAATATAAGGCTTATGGCCATATGATGTGAAAATGCCAGATCACTGAACTTAAGCAATGTCAAGCCTGGTCAGTACCTAGATGGATGACTGTTTGGGAATGCTAGGTGCTGTAAGCTTGGATGTGTGGGTGGTGTAATGGATAATGGCTTGGAATTGTTAATTAGAGAGCTGAGTTCCAATTCCAGTTAGGTTCATTATATTCACTTATGTGCAAATACTCTTTGGAAAAGTATGAATCCACCTCTTCTCTCTCCTGCTATAGGTTAATTAATAAGACTTGTATTACTAAATCATTATCTCCAAAAAGATAACAAATTCTTACAACCAAAAAATATATTCTGGCTTTAAATAACCTGTAAAGGGTTGATAAACTGTAGAATATGGATCAATCAATCAATAAAATGAATAAGACATTGGGATAATTCCTTTCATCTTCCCCTGGGCTAAGCAATAAAATCATAAAGTCGGTGACAAGAAAAAAAAGAAAACAGCTTTTGGTTGTCAAACTTTCTCTTTGCTAATATGTGTGTACAACTGTGAAATATAAGAAAAAATACATAAAAATAACCATCTTCTCTTACCTACAGTTAAAACTTTAGTAAAAATAGCACAAATGGAATAATGACAAATTGTTTAACCAATCTCTTTGGGAAAAACTTGTTAAATTCTAAACATTAAAAAAATATCAGATAATTAAAAGACTTTATTGAACATTTGGAAATTATTTTTTAAAGTTTATTTTTAATTTTGTAGAAACATTTGTAGGTCTCTCATTGAATTTGTATTTGTATGTTTGTTTAATGGCATAACAACTACTCATGGGTCATTTAATGCCAAAATTTAATTTTGGGGGAGTTTTGAAGTAATAAAAATATATATTATACTGCTTTCACAATTGAATGCATGGTAGATGATACTCAGCTTTTGTGCATATGCATGTTTGTGTGGATATAATTACTAGAAGCAGTGATGTGTGTGTTTTATGTTATAGTTTTGTTGAAGTTATATTTTGGAATACAGTTTGATTTCTTTAAGAAATTGTAGGATATTATATGGAATAATATCATAAAAGACTTCTTTCATGTTGGTTTGTTTGATCTTGTTGAGAGACATATCAACACCTCTATGGGTTATTTAATGCCAAAATATAAGTATTTTGCACACAATTTTATTGCTTCAACCAAATACATTTTAAACATATTTAATTGTATGCTTTCAATTACAGATAAAATTTGGGGGGGTTAACTATTTGCTCATAGCTGTGGCCCTAACAGGTGCTACAACCCCAGTTCAGGGTGGACCTGAAAACAGCAGCAGCACCTCAAAAACTCCAATCTCCCAATCAGAGACCTTGCTGCTAGATGTAGTTTATCGTCATACCCAGAACTAGTTATTAAATTAAAATACACACACACACAAATGTCCACACGTGCACAGTTTGAATGAAAATGAAATGGGTATCTGTATCAGAATAGCTAATTTCTCTTCCTGTCTGGCAACAACCTCTATGTGTGAGCCTTAGAAATCACTTTTATGACCCCCCTTCTGTATTTAAACAATATATTTTCTAATAAATGCAGTATTTTAAATGGATGAACAATTCAGGGACCCAACTAAGTGTAATAATCTCTACACAGTATTTTGTATATAATGTGTTTATACAGATGAATTAAGTGTATGAGTAGCTATACTGATAAAAGAGGAAGTGTTTGGCAAGCAGGTCAGTTTTAAGGGTCAGTAACATCAAGTTCATGAGAGGTAGCAGAGTTGTGAGGGGAATAATTGTGAATATCAGAAAGTGTACCTTAGTAAACTATCTCAGTCAAAGGTGGATATGGTTGCTTGATTATTATGAACTGGGATTAAATAGGTGTGCTTATTAGGTAATGGATCACTGCCCCAAGTGTAGCACCTTAAGAAGACCCCCTCTCATCCTGTGCTATTAAATCAAAACAAACTAGCTCTTTCACACCTCATTTGCCAGCACATATTAATTCTTCATTTCCCTGCTGGAGCAGAACCGATAAACTGATAATAGTCTCAAGCCTGGTTGACCTTTGACTTTCTTAAGGCTTGTTATGAATATGGCAACTTATTTTCGCGTTTGATTTTGATTTTTTAATATTGTTCCATAGCCATTTTAGAAAAGATTTTTTGATTTTTTTTTTTTTTCGGCTAGGTACCATTCTTTTTAATACACTACTTTATATTGTGAATATAGCTTAAAACTTCTTACAAAACATTTCTGAATTAACAACAATAAGGAAAAGTAGGAAATAATTTTAATCTTTTTTTTTTTTAATAGGCCAATCAAATTAATGCCTTTTTCACTAACTTAGTCTTTTTATACTAATTTCTTCACTTTCAATTTTTACTCTTCATATTTTGAATCAGTGTTTCTTAAACTTTTTTCATTCATGACCCTATTTTTCATCACAAGATTTTTTGCAACCCCAGGTATTATCCAACTACACTGAAAATACATACATTGTCACTGCAATAATCCCAACAGCAGCACATACACATTTTATTACTGCATCACTTGTGTGGTGATTCAAGTAAAATATTGTGCATATAAACTGAAATTCAAGTGTTTGAATTTAATTTTTGCAACCCCAGCATTTCACTTTGTGACCCCAAATGGGGTTGTGACCCATAGTTTAAAATATGCTATTTTGGATAATATTGATTATCAGTTATAAACATTTCATGGGTTATTTAAAGCCAACATCATTGATTGTAAAAATAATTCTTTTTTTTGAGGGAGTATTACATTAACAATTATTTTTTTGAGACTAACAATGTTTTTTTGTTTTGTTTTTTTTCACATAAAAATTCTACCATTTGACCCATAGCTCTAGGGAGGAGGTGGATTCATACCTTTCCCTAAGAGTATTTGCACATCAGTGAAGCATGCTTTAGAAAACTGAACTGAAATTTTATATAATTTTACTGCAGCATCACCCAGAGACATGATATTTAGTAAAAGAAATGCCCCCAGGGGAATTTCTATCCATCTGGTATTCTTTATTTTATGCTAAATATTGCTGAATACAAGACTTAAGTGCCACTCACAATTGGTGCTCAAAGACAAAATAGAAATGATGAATAATGTGTATGATATGAAGAAAAAAAAAAGAAAAGTTGGTAGGAAGTGAAGACTATGAGGATTTGTGGGATATCTATCTATCAATATATATATATATATCAAGGTCAAGAGTGAAGTATTCAGGAAAGCTCTCATGCAGGAATCTGTTCAAAAAAATTGCAGTTCTTGAGAAAAACTGTCTGAGTGGCACCTTCTCATTACATTTGGAATACGGAGGAAACATGGATGATTTAGTTCTATTGAAGTAGCGTGGTGTGTCTTAGTAGTAAAGGTCTGAACTGGGGGAACTAAAAAATGAAGATTATCTGAACATTTGCTATGGAACCATCAATAAAATAGCAAAAGGCTTGTGACTTTGCATTTGTGAGAAAGAGGTTGCAGAGTGAAAATGAGGACTGTGTAGCTCCAGCCCAGATATATTTTTTAATCATTTTATCCCAAGCAAGGCAATAATACCACTAGGATGCAGAGGGCTACAAAGAGTGAAATAGAATGAGAAAACTTTAGTAAGAAGTGGATGAGAGGACAATAAACAAACAGGGTTTAGGAAGACACAAGATGGTAATTGTCATTGCATTTAAATTTTTAAAGATTGTAGGTAGCAGGGAAGCAAGAAATCGCAAGGGAGTTCCACAGTGAGAAGTGCAAGAAAAGAAACTATTGCAATAGAATTGGCAGTTGCATCTTGCTAGATCAAGCGAAAATGGTGGGACCTAGTTGCCAATCTAGTAGCACACTTAGATTAATGCAGTCAAGGCACTAAGAAAAAAGCTTGTCAGAACAGTTCCCATGAAAATATCTGGAAAATAGACAGAGGGAATCCATGTCACATTGGTGAGAAAGCAACAATTGTCAAGAATAATATATAAGGATAATATATAGATAATTTTGTCAAGATATACAACAGGAGCAACAGATCAGATATAGCAGCAGTATTTAATGCATGGATGAATGGTAGATTTATTAATATGCAAGATGGATTTTGACAAGAAAAATTTTTTTGTGCAACACACTGAACCAACTTTCCTTGCAGTAGATGTAGCAATTGATTCAATATAGTTGATATATTTTCTCTTCATGTTAGTGAAAAACATGAGCCAAAGAAGGCACCAAGAGTTGCTCTCCTGGAGTTTAGCATCAGCCATGCTAATGGTAGGAAGAAAAGGTTCTCTGTGGTGATTAAATGGAAGCAGTTTGGTTTTGGAGGTGTTAAGAATTACAACACATTTCTTTCCCCAGTTAACCACTGATTGGGGATCCTTTGAGAAAGTAGCGGCCAGGTTTGTTCTGTCAGCCTTGCTACTAAGACAAAAGTAAATGTCATCTGCATAAATACCTAGTTGGAAACTGATGACATCGGAAGGTTGTTGATAAAAGTCAGAAACAGTATAGGTCAAAGGTTAGAGCCCTGAGAGACCCCCACATTTGTTTGAAATGATCTGGTAGCATGCACATTCAGTATGACATTCATTACACAATATATCAGCAATACTCTATTTTTGGTCTCCTCTGATTCTTGTAAAGATAAAGAATTGCAGAAGTAATCAGATACTTCATAGAGTCAAAGAATGGATCAACCATTCATGGAATCATAGAATGGATTTACCATTTTTCCAGCATCCTTACCAGTAGATTGTATGCATAATTTCCACTTGCTTTAGTTTGGTTTGTATTACAGCATATCAACCTCAATGGGTTATTTAATGCCAATAAAATTTTTATTGCTGGTAATTTTTTTTTTTTTAAAGTATTGCTGGTAATATTTTTATCTTCAAAAATGTATTTTGGGTAATTTTATTTTTCAAAAATGTATTGTTGGTAATATTTTTTTTTTTTAAATTGTATTGTTGGTAATAATCATTTTACAATGTATTTCTGTTATTAAAAGCTATTTTTACACTTTCATAGTCTTTTGACCCCAGTTTGGGGGTTAACTATTTGCCTATAGCTGGGACCCTAACAGGTACTACCACGCCAGGTCAGGGTGGACCTGGAAACACCAGCAATTAAGAGGCCTTGCTGTTAGATGTAGTTTATCGTCTTATCCAGGACAGTTTCCACTTGCCATCTGGAGTAAACTTGTGATGCGGTAGATGTTCAAAATGTGAAGCCTCATTGAGGCTGTTCATTGTGGCTGGTAAAACCTTGGGGTCTGAATGGCAATGAATTGAGACTAACTTGTTTTTTTTTAGTATGAGGCTGAGCTTAATATGTAAGATCAAATGGGAATAGGAAAATTCTACTGCATAATCTTCTAAGATTTTTAGCATGAAGAGTTATCATTACTTGTTACTAATGTCATCTATGTTCTTGTTATAACATTTCTGCTGTTGCACTCTCCATCCTTCTTCAGGTGTTTTTTGAGGGATAGACTGTTCTCATTCCACTGCTCATGTTTTACAATATCTTGTCTTGTTCTTTTTTTAGTACTCCTCAGTTATTACTCAAACCGTTTCCACTGAATATGTACTACCAAATTCATAGGATAATAGCCTAAAATGTTAAAATGCAGATTCATGAATTTGGTAGCATAAAAATTGTAAGTTCAGTCACTGGGCCAAGTCATGTGGATGCAGGCTCAAGGAAAACAGGCTCTCGTAGTTTGAGAGTTTTTATTTAATTTTTCTATATTTCTAACCATTTTCCTGGATTTTCATACATATTTAAATAGAAATTATGCAGTGGCTAATTATTTGCAGCTTTTTGAGCCATTATATTGAGAAAAAATACAATAACATGAACTCTTGTCTGATGATAAAAAGAAGCAATATTCAAAAGCCAACATAAGACAACCAAAAGTACACAGACATTAAAATATGTAACAAAGAACTCCCCTTGATCTTTAACCAAACTTACATGTGCTAGACAAATACACCCAAATATTTACTATGAAGTTACAACCGTAGATTTGTATATGAGCTTCTCAATCAAACATTCTCATACAAAATATGATAATTAGGTGTTGAGATATTTCCAATTTTGAGTTTCATCTGTAGAAAATAGGATGGGAAAAATTCTCTTATAAGATGGCAATTATTACAAAGTTACAATATTTTAAAATTGTCAAAGACTTTTGCACAGTACTGTATCTATATATATATATATATATATATATATATATATATATATATATATATATATGTGTGTTTAGAATGAAGGTGTTTTTCTTGTGCTATGTCAGTTTCATCATTTTCAAGTACAGCTACTCCTCACTTAATGACAAAATTCCCAGCTGGTCGCTAAATGAGAAGGCATATGAAATGTGTCATGGGCTTGTGTTAACCAGCTTCAGCACCATTTGTAACCTTTCTAATTTATTTCTAAATGTTTATGCAGTATAGTAGTGTACCAAATAGTAAATTACTCTATATTCTCTACATTACTTTGGTTTGCATGCTGTAAATACTGTACAAGTAAATTTTGATTGATTTTTCATTTTAATCATTTTATTTATTTTGATTCAGTTTGAAGAAAGAAAAAATCAAGATCAAAGTTTGCATACAATACTGCCTGGTAGGATTTTTTAATTTTATGAAATTTTATAACTGGACATTATGAACTGGTGATACAGAATCACAATCGAAGAACGGTACCAAATAACAGAAAACCAATCACTTGAGGGCTACCAACAGCAGCAACAACTAAAATGGATAGCACATATAACTTGAAGAGAAAATGATGATATAATCAAGGTGTTGACATTCTACACTATTTCAAATAAAAGGTTAGGAATGCATTCGCCCATTAATACTGGGAAGAGTGATAACAGCTACTTTACTTAAAAATTGTTTTAAGAGAAAGATTTTATAAATTTCAACCGAAAGTAATACAAGCTGCTCGGTCAAATTATGCCAAATGTTTTCTTCTAGGGAAATGGCTATTATTACCATTATCATCAGAATATAAAATAAACTGTGGGCTCAATGCCAAATGTGGAAAAGCTGAAATATAGTAATATTATTAATGCAATAATATTAAACTCTGTTATTCAGAGATACAAGACATTTTCAAGGAATTTTGATATTATTGCATTAAGAATATTATTATAATATATTACACACAAAAAGTTTGGTTAAAGACCAATGAAAAATCTTTTGTAAGGATTTATATATTTTTTCTATATTTCAGCACGTTTTCCTGGTTTCCAGCACATATTTAAATATAAATTGTCCAATGTCCAACTACTTTCAGTTTTCATAAGTTATTATTAAAGAGTTTTTTGTGCTATGTCAATTCCATTATTTTCAAGTTCAGCTATTCTTGACTTAATGACCAAGTTCCCAGCTGGTTACTAAGTGAGAAGTTGTACTTGACTGCTATTTCAGGCATATGAAATGTGTCATGGATTTGTGTCAACCACCTTTAAATAGCTTTAATGTCACTTTTGCACCATTTGTAACATTTCTAATTTATTTCTAAATTATAGTTGTGTACTAAGCAATAAATGTAATAAACAAATTAAAAATCAACTCTATATTCTCTACATTACTTTGGTTTGCATGCTGTAAATACTGTACAAGTAAATTTTGATTGATTCTTCCTACTTTAAAGTATAACTTTGTAATAATTAGCCTCTCATAAGAGAATGTTTCCCATCCTGTTTTATACAAAAAAAACCTGAGCAGAATTGGAAACATCACAATACCTAATTATCATATTTTGTAGCAGAGGATCTGATTTTGAAGGCAAGATGCAAGATGAAACCAAAATAAAAAGGCAGCGCAAAAACATTTGGCAACCCGGTTCTCATATATACATATATTGTTGCAAATACTTATATATAGTGAAAATTTAGGTGTATATGGCCAGCAGGTTTTAATCCATACAAGTTTGGTTAAAGCCCAAGGGGAGTTCTTTGTTAAGTATTTTTTATTTTTTGTTCTATGTCAATTTCATCGTTTTACAAATATTGTCTCTACACATCATGCCAATTTTTTAAGTACCACATTTTCACGTGCCAGTCTGAATTTTTGTTTAATTAGGCATTAACCAAACTTCTATAAGAGTATATGATGTCTATTAAATTTGACAAATTGGAAGACTACTTTATTGACTTGATTATGCATTTTGACATTGTTAGATAGACTTTCTCTGATCAGAATAAAAGAGGTGTGTGTGTGTGTGTGTGTGTGTGTGTGTGTGTGTGTGTGTGTGTGTGTGTGTGTGCTTTATGTATGCCACAATATTAAATCATTAATATTTTTTCTGCTAAGCTGACGTTCTTTGGTCAGGATGAAAGAACAAAATCATGCGACTTTTATAGAAAAGCCATTATTTTCATTTAGGCCATTTTCTTTTCTTTTTTCAGTTTTCTTGTTTTGTTGAAATTTGATTTTATATTCTCCCAGCTTTGCCACATTGAATTTAAGGTAAATCCCTTATCCAGATTTTTCAAAACGGGTTGAAATATGTAAGCAAGTAAATAAAGTTGTCCAATTTATCAAATATATCAAAATTTGTCTAGATTCTAGATTCTATTTAAATAAAGTATACAATGTATGTGAATGCTGATATAATCCTTGCCTTTAGTTTATCTTCGTGTTAGAAGGAGTTTTGTTGGTCTCTCGCTCAACTGCACCCTACACATAATAATCAAATGGGTTGCAATCTGGGGAGTTAGGTGGCCAGATGTAAGGGGTGATCTGGTCGCAGAAATTGTCTGACAGCCATAACTAGGTTCTCCTGTTTGTGTGGCATGGTGCAGAGTCCTGTTGTCAGACATAGAGTCTTCTAGCATCCACCCTCTTAACCCAGGGTGGCACTATCTTCCTCAAGGCCTTTGTGTTGAGTCTGAGGCTCTGTGAGAAGATCAATGTAGGCATAACATCATCATCACTAGTGATCAACTTCATAATCACCATTAGACTCCTCCAACTCTTTCCAAATTCTCTGCACTGTCCTCAGATTGACACCCAAACACACTGAAATGTTCATATTTGGAGCAGTACAGCATTCAGTTTTCAAATTTCTGGCAGAGTGGATTGCATCATGGTGCTCTTTTTCTGAAAGACAGTGTCCAACTGAACTTACTATACTGTGAAGTTGACAAAATCAAAAACAAACACTGCGCATTCATTGCACACTGTAGATTGTCTTTTGATGTGTATATGAAATAAGGTTTGGAGCAAAAAAAGAAAATAGTTTTGATAATTTCTGATACTTAGTAAACTAAAATGTCACAGGATCATTTAACAACATCAGTGATTGCTGCATAAATAAGCTTTTCTATCCTATATTGTTTTTTCTACGTCTGATGAAAGTAAACACTGAAGAGATTAAAATTCCTACCAGGATTTATTATTTGCAGATGTAACCTTAACAACATATGCTATGCAGATGATACTGGGTTGGAGATTAGCTGATAAAAACAAGAAGGGCTAACATTAACTGTAAAAAGATAGAATACATGGTTGTTAGCAAAAGGAAATGTCCAAGGTGTGAGTTACACAGTGGGGATGTAAAAATCAAATAGGTGCAGAAATTCAACAATGTGGGTCGTATAGTAGCAGACACAGAATGAAAACTACAAAAACTCCTACAGAAGGTAGTGAAGGAAAGCAAGAAGAAAGGACTAAACATCAACTGCAAGAAGACAGAATGTATGGTTGTCAGCAAAAAAAAGGATGAGCCGAAAGTGCAAATTGAAAATAGGAGATACCAGAATCAAACAAGTGCAGAAACTTAAATCTCTGGGGAGTGTTTTAACAGAGTACAGAAAGTGTGAGACTGAAATCCGAAAAGGTATTGTGATAGCCAAAGATGCATTCCAAGAGCTAAGCAGAGTATTAAGAAATAGAAAAGTTTCACTAGAAACAAGGAAAAGAGTACTAAACTGTTACATGATATCTGTCCTCCTATATGGTAGTGAGTGGAAAGGACAATCTGCTCAAAGATGAAGAGAATTGAAGCAACAGAAATATTGTTTGACAGAAGGATGCTGAGGATACCATTGACCAAACAAGTAAGCAACAACAAAGTTTTAAAGAAAATGGAAACAAAAAGGAAACTTATACTTAACATCAGGAAGTTGAGGTTCCTGAGGCACATAATGAGGAAGGAGGGCTTGGAGAATCTGATACTCACAGAACAGATTTAAGGCAAGTTTTTAAGAGAAAATAACAGAAATGACAAAATTTATTAAGAGCTACAAAGGACAGGAAGTTGTGGAGAGTCATGACTGCCTATATCATGAGGGAACATGGCCCATAAAGAAAAAGTAACAGACAATGCAAATTATAATAGAAATCAGAAGGTTAATATAAATAGCAAAAGATGCTTTTTGGAGACTAAGGCTTTAAAAGATTAAAAATGGCCATACAAAGAAAAGAAAATGGGACAGTGACTTAATGTCTAATTTCCTCTAAATATATGGAAGTAATCCAGCTTAATTTTAATAGTTATTATCTTTCTCTGCATTATTCAAATATCAAGTATTAAGCAAATTTTCATTAAAGTATTGCATCCAGAACATCATCTACATCTTGCAACTGGGTGTGATCATTAGGTCACTGACCAGTTCCATCTACCTACCTGGATTGAAAGTCAGTGAGTTATTCATTCATGCATACACCTGATGGTACCCACCCTTTTCCAAGTTAAACTATGACCAATGCCATCTATCTTGAAAGTTCCCTTATGAGGAACCCTCTGACATAGCAGTTGACTTTAGTCTAAGAAGCTTTCTGCTCAGTGATGTTCTGCTGTCACCACACCAGCTGTGTACATAGTTATGTAGCCCAGACTACCTGATTGAGCTACATGCCCATTGACCTTACAGTGGATGTTGGATATTTTCACCACAAATGAAGAAAAAACTTGAAACAACAGAGACATATTAGGTTGTTGCATATATTCATTTGTTTTTTCTGATGGTCTGCAAATGATTTCAAAGAATAATCTTTCATAGCATTTTTTTGATACTGGTCATCTTGTGAAAATGTTGTCTAACATTATTGAAATTTTATTTCAGATTAGACTTCCCTTTGTGATGGAATTGCCAAGTAGACAAGAATGAGAATTTTCAATATCATCTTCTGTTTGCTTTTAATCAAGGTCACAAAACTGCTTGAGATATTTGTGCTGCATACGGAGATGACTTCATTACTGACAGACTGGCACAAATGGTTTTCCTGTTTCAAGGAGAGGAAGTTCGAACGCACAGACCTAGCTGACCTGTCCCATTTGATGAGAACCAATTGCACATGCTAATTAAAGAATAACTGCACCAGACCATTAGGGAATTGGCTCAGAAGATAGCAAGCTCTCATATTACTGTCGCTCATCAACTTCACTCTATAGGTGAGGTCCAGAAACATGGCACATAAATGTCACATGCATTGACTAAGAGAAACAAATTCCAGCTCTCCTCCATTTCCACCAATTTGCTCAACACCAGTCTACTCATGGATACAAAGTGTTATATAGGAATAAAATGTTGCTGCTGACACTTGTGTTTGAACATAGATTGCCAGTGAGCAAACACTGGCCCATCACATTATTGAATTAAATGTATCATGCGACCATGGAAGAAATGCATGACGTATAACTGATCGCTATTTCTACTCTATCCTCTATTACTATACAGACTCTTATTTTCTATTCTATTCACTATACTCTTTCTTTATTCGGATCACTATACAGATTACTATTTGAGCGAGTATTATCAAGCAAGTACTATTAGTGTGAATGATATTTGAAGCTGCCTGACACCAGCATTGTTGAACAGCATTACTCTAGTTGCATCTGCGATTACAAAGTCTCTACTACAATGAGCATTATGAAACTGGCAACAAATATTCATTGGCATTCCAAAAGTAGCAACAAGTGTTCATTGACACGACAAAACAAAGAGCTTGGTTTGGTTTGTTTTATGGCATATCAACTTCAATGGTAATGCTGATAAGATTTTTATTGCTAGTAATATTCTTTTTTTTCAAAAAGTATTTCTGGTAATATTTTTTTCCAAAAATGTATTACTGGCAATTTTTTTCCAAAAATTTATTACTGGTAATATTTTTTTTTTCAAAAATGGATTGCTGGTAATATTTTTTCCAAAGAAGTATTGCTGGTAATAATTTTTTCTTCAAAAATTAATTGCTGGTAATAATTTTTTTACAAAAATGTATAGCTGATATTAAAACCTATTTTTACACATTTAACCCCAGTTTGGGGTTAACCATTTGCTCATAGTTGGGGCCCTAACAGGTGCTACCAGCCTGGGTTGGGATGGACCTGTGAAAACCAGCAAATAAGAGGTGGTTCCATGCTCCTTGAAACTTCCTGATCAGAATCCTTGTTGTTGGATGTAGTTTATCATCTTACCCAGGATGCAGATGCAGTTTATTTGTCATACCCAGGACAAGAAAGAACTTGTTTGGGAAGTTCTGTGACACAAACCATTTTCTCCTGATTTTAACCTTTCAGACTAAAACCTTTTCAGTTGCTTTTTAACAATTTGAGGGGTGTTTTTTTTATTTAACAATGATATGGAGCTTAAAACATGGCCTAAGGAATTTTTCTAATCCAAACCTAGTGATTTTTATTATCAAGCCATTGAACAGTTAGTGGCAGGAGGTCATAAACAATAAAGAGGAATACATTGTTGCATGATTCATCAGAACTATTAATAAATAATAAATATTAAAATAAATTATAAAAACAAATGAATTTATGTAAGAACCTCAGTTATACCATTAAATTTAGATAGCTTATGTACGAAACAAAGTAGCTTTAAGAACAATAAGAAACAAAGAAATTGCTGCTAAAAGTCATAAAGAATCAGCAGAAATTTTTGGATGCATAATGAATAAAGAACGTCTGGAGAATTTACCATTACAAATGGCATAATCAAAAGAATCAGAGAAAAGCAGTTAGTTGGTATTTGTGCAAAAGAGAAGGCAACAAAGTCAACAGGAATTTGAACTCAGGTTACTGATTTTTATTTTTTTCTGAGTTGCTATCCATTATTATCCAATACACCACCTGCACATCCTGCCTTGTGGAATTTCTCAAGATGACAACTGACAGCTGTACTGATCATTATGGGAACCATTCCACAGGAATTTTTAAAATGACCAGTTCTCTTTTGATCACTGAAGTTAAGCAGTGTTGCACCCAGTCAGTACTTAGATGGGGGACTGCATGGTAACACCAGGTACTGCAAGCAACCTCTAATAATTCAAAATAGGTTTTGGCTTTAAATTACTGAAAAAAGGGTTGACAAGCCATAAAAAGCAAATAGATGAATTAATCAGCACTGTAAAAAGATTTAGACATTAACAAAAAGAACAACACCTTTAATAAAATTTAATAGGAATTGGTGAAAAGAAAAGAATGATCTATAGTATTGAAGTGGTTTGTTGTCACTTGATCCCTAATGAGTCATCAGATACTACAGTGTGAAAAATCAATGAGTTCCAATCATAATTGATGACTGTTCAACCTTACTTAAGAGTTCTTTTTCCCACAGGCATTTCTGTCCTGTGAATGTTGTCTTCTTTGTATCTTATGATTCTGAAGATGAAAGCCAAAACGCTTCAGCAGTAAATGCAACATCTCTACTGCTGTTTCAGTGCTGACTTCAGCAGAGATTATTTACGTGACTTCCTTTGTTTATGGGCTCTATCGAGCACAAGTGGCTTTTGTTGATAAAAGAAATAATTATTCCATGGGATTATATATATCTATCTATATATATATATATATATATATATATATAAAATACCATACAATAAAAAAAGAACCTGCAATTGCAAAGAGAAGCTTGAAGTGGATGGGGGAGTTGGGAGTCTTGTTTAAGTTGGCAATAGCTTATCATTTGATTAATGAGCTGTTAAGTTTGCATTAGGAAAGAAGCACTTTTGGAAAATGGCTCAGGGGTTGACTGATATATGAGATAGCTATAATTCTCATAAGAGAAGAAAGTCCGTTAGGAAACTCAGGCAAAACTAGAAATTTTGTCTGATCTTGTATTTGTTAAACTAATTTTAACTATATTTTTACTTCTAAAAGAGTTCTATGTCAGCAAAAGAACTGTAATCATGAGGTATATGTTTGGTTTGGTTGATTTAATTTAGCAGCATATCAACACCTCTATGGGTTATTTAATGCCAAAATATAAATATTTTGAATACATTTCTATGGCTTCAACTAAATAGATTTTGAACCCAATTGCATGTTTTCAACTACAGATAAAATGTATTGTTGGTCATTTTACCATAAAAAATGTATTTTTATACTTTCATAGTGTTTTGTTTGTGTGTGGAGGGTTCGCTATTTGCCCATAGATAAGATACCAACAGGTGCTACCACTGAGTCAGTGTGAACTTGGAAACAATAGTAATTTAGAGGTTGGTCCACACTACTCATAACCTCTAATCTCCTGATCAGGGGCCTTGTTGCCAGATGTAGTTTATCATCATACCCAGGACTAAAAGTACTTGTTAAATCTGGAATTCATTAGCAATTGTTGGTTATACTAGATTACTAATTAGAACTGTATGACATGTCTCTTGTTAGTATGTATGCATTTGCTTGATTTGCCTTTGTTCCAAAGCCTGGTTCTTAGTGAGAATAGAACTCACTTGCAATGTACTAGTTTTCTGTCTAGAGTTCTATGAGAGACACCCTGTTGATATGTAGGCTTTTACTTAAGTTGACCAAGTCTTGATGGTAGAGCAACTAATGGTCATAGAACATACCAGCATTAGCTTCTAAATTTCTTAAAAATAAGATCTGATAATAGTTATGTTGTATTTGAATTAATATCTCTATTGTGGTTAGTGCAGCATGGGATTAATGTCAGATGGTCTGAATTGAATTTAATATCTACCAGGAACCTTGATTTAAGAAGAGCTGATCTGTAGTGACCCAATATATACTGGATTCACATTTACAGATGATGCTAGAATAAACTTTACACTCAGTGCCACATCAGACCATCAAAGATGCCAAGTGCATTAGTGGGTTAACATGTGCTTGATATCAGTAGCTGCACTGACATTTAAATATATGGTCAACCAGCTATGCCTAGATTGGACAGGCATCAACTGAGCACAGAAATTGCAAAGGAAGATTTGAGGAATAAGAAGTGGAGAAGAAGGATTTTTTATGTCAAAACCAGCTTTGATCTTTAGCTGAAGATTTTGCTTTTTTTGCATTGGTATTGCTTGATTCTCAGTCTTGAAATTTTGTTTTCTGCAGTTAACCACCTCATTTTAAATGGAAGGTGTATATTTAGAAACAATTTTAACACACTGACCTAATAACAAAACAGGTGAAAGGCACATTTTTTTTCTACTTGTGCAATTACTGTGAGTGGTTAGAAGAACCCATGATTGTCAGTGATATTTTTTTTTCTTCTTTTATGCTTAATTTTTTTCAGTTTTAAATTTTGAAATTTAATTTGGCTTGTGTAAAATTTAAATGAAATAAATTAACACCAGATTTACTCAAGTACCTAATATTTGTAAAGGGCTTAACTGCTAATAAGGATGTGAAAATAAGATCCAGGATACTTGCGAAATTATAGATGAATCCCAAGTTAACTTTCCAGAAAATAGGCAAAGAGTGTCAGCGCATTGTTAATCTTAAACTTGATACTGTAAGGATTGAGAAAAGAGATATTTCACACATACATAATGTCTGACCATTTAACAAAAAACAGATTATAGACGTTTTTCAATACTTAATGTTTGCCACGGTTCTGGAGGTAAACATTTCAGAAATAACTTTTTTTTTCAAGAACAGAAAATGCTATGAACGTGGAAAGATCGAACACGGAAGTACTCATTGCAAATACAAAAAAAATGGAAAAAAAATAGAACATATGTAAACATGATAAATACATTGTGTAAAGTCAAAAAACATAAAATGCAAAACTAACAACAAAAATTTGATAAACGTCTTTAACTAAGCTAGAAACATCTCAAAAGAGGAAATATTTTTGTTAAAATAAAATTAATAATGTAAAAATAAAACTACAACTAGATACAGGGTTTGATATCACTATTATCAATAGACATGGAAAAAATGGGTAAACCCAGTTTATTAACTTCATGGAGTTACAGGGAAGAAATTGAACTTTATGGGTCAATTTACCTGCAACATTTCTTTTATTGGTAAAACTAAAAAAGCAATTATGTTTGTAATAAAAAATACAGTAAATTTATTTGGAACAGATTGGATTGCATTATTTGATTTAATCCCAATTAATTCATTCTGCAACAAAATAAATATTGTTACCTCTAGTGCTAATATGGCAGCCAAAAACATAAAGAAAGAAATGTGGTAGGTCCTGATCTAGCATCTTGTCTACAGTCACTTTCTCATAGACATGCTGGCTTCCCTCTGTCTTTTCTACAAATATTTTCATGGTAACTGCTCTGATGAGCTACTTTTACAGGTACCCCAACTTCATGAATTTATGCGTGCTACTAGGTTGGTATCTCAGTTCCACCCTTTCACTGTTGAAATGGTTAAATGTAAACACCTCTTCTACTCCAACAGCTTCTTCTCTCAAACTTCTTGACAGTGGAACTCCCTTCTTGCTTCCCTGATAGCTATAATTTTCAAATATTCAAATGTCATGTCAATTGACATCTTCTGATGTCTTGATCCTGATCTCTGTCTTCCTCTATATCCTTTCCTCATACACCTCTCTTTACTCTTGCTCTCACTCTCTGTAACCCCTTTGACAAATTTGGATTGTTTCTCGGCCTTTGGCTGAGATTCGATCACAGCTACGAATAGCTTGGACTGGCTCTGGCCTGGACCAGCTAGGACAAGCCATGACCAGCTTTGACTAAGCTCTGACCAGCTTGGACATGCTCTGACCAGTTTTTGACCAGTGGCCCTAGAGTGGAAACACTCGGGTCTCCCACACTAAACCGACCTTGTGTCACATCCTGACCCTGTGGGAGTCAAGTAAATACCACTCTCTGTAACCCCTTGCATGCTAGTGGCACTCATGCCTTGTTTGGGGGTGAAATGCTAAAAAAAAAACAAAGAGAAGAGTTTTCCAGAAGTCTTCTCAGAAGGTTTAGGTAGATGCATGAAAACAAAAGTTAAATTTGAATTAAAAGAGAATATAACACAGGTATTTAAACCAAAAAGAAGTGCACCTTTGTGGCATTAGAAGCAATTAATAAGTTACTGCAAGCAAAGGTTATGCAACCAAATATTAAATGTTATTTACTTTAAGACTATCTGTTTTTTTACTTTTGTTGTGCCTTCTTCATTGAGAATGTCTCAAAGATGAATATATTGGTGAAGTGGAATCAATGGTACATGTTCTAATAACTCATAGAAGAGAAGAATGAACGAACAAGGATTTTACAATCAACTTGAATAAAAAAAAACACTACTGAAGAAAACAAAAAAAGACTTATCTAGTATTTCAGGAAATTTTTTTGTCAAATGAATAATTACTGGAAGACAGTTATTTAGTTAAATGAAACATAAACTGTTTCAACAAAATCATCAATGCTATGTTTAAAAACAAAAGAACACATTACAAGATGTAAAAATATCCCAGCAGTGATGCCTGATGGTGGACATGTCATCTTAATATTTTAAAAGGTTGCTTTAGTACATAAGATATCAGGAATCTCACTAGGATTAAGGGAATATTGGTAATAAAAATATCAGTTCATTCTTTTAAAAAGTCTTCTACCCTCAGAAAAATCAGCAAGCCGAGTTCAAATTCTGAGGCCGTTGCATTTAATTTTGCACAAATACCTTTGGGAAAAGTCTGAATCCATCGCTTCTCTTCCCAGCTTTGAGTTAAATAGTAGAGATGACTGGGTACTCTTGCCTTGAGGTGTCAACAAGTCTACAAGAAGGTAAAGTCTGATTTCAAAACCAGCCCGAAAAGGGATGAACTCCAACAGGTTATCTTATTCTAGTCACACCATTAATACTATGACTGCAGTACATGTGGCGACCCAATGACCCTAATAGGTCACAGGATTAATTACAATTCTACAGGTATTAGTACAGGATTCATTTTTTAATAGAACAATGACCTATAAAAAGAAAAAAAAACACTTCAGAACATATTAAGATTGATTTGTTTTCAAGGTTTTTCAATATTTTACAGGTTCCTTAAATCCAGAAAATATTTTTAGATTGTAAGAATTTCTTTGGCAATAATAATGATTTACTGATACGAATACTGCTAATTAACCCATAGCTGGGGAGAGAAGAGGTGGATTCATACCTTTCCTAAGGGTGTTTGTGCATAAGTGAATATAATGAACCTGAATAGAATTGGAATCTAGTTCTGATTTCCAATTTCAAGTTATTGTTCATTACACCACCCGCAGATCCAAGATTACAGCACCTGGTATTTTCACACATTTAGGTGGTGACCAGTTTTGATGTTGCTTAACTTCAATGATCATACAAGAATCTGTGTTTGAATGTGATATGACTGTAAAGCCATCCTAGCTGTAAAGATCTGATCAAGTGGGACTAAAGAATAGAGCTTGTCTGGACATTTGCCATTGCATAGTAAATGACTTTAATATAGACATGCATAGAAAGTTATGGATTACCAGTGACGAGGAACTTTACAAGTGTTACTGAGTAAAAAGAGCTATTAGAGGGTTTATATTTGAGAAGTTTAAGCAAAGCTAATGAATATAGACAGATGATTTTGATATTCTCAAATATACTTTTATGCACTTAATACAAGAGAGGAGTCTTAATAAGTGAGGTGTTATAATTTTTCTCAATATACAATTAGTGGGAAGGTCTTAATAAAAGGGGGTGTTCAGGAAATCATTTAGATGGTCAAAAAATTTTAGATGCACTATTCTAACATGGAGGCACAGTGGAGTAATGGATAGCAGCTTGGATTGAGGAATCAGAGAGTTGAATTCCAGTCAAATCCATTATATACACTTACTTGCTAATACCTTTGTGAAAGGTATTATCCTCTTCTTCTCCTCCTAGCTATAGGTAGATAACAGGACAGACCGGGTTCTATAGCCTTGAATGGTAACTGGTCTACTGCAGAAAGAAATGGCAACCTACTGCAGGAAAAAAATCTGCCTCGTCAGTCATGTATCAAAAGATACATGATCGCCTAAGCGTGTATCATACATGACACATAACTGACTGATTCAAACACCAAACCTAGGATTTTTTGCATTTTCTGATAAGGAAGCTTACATGACCTAACACAACTTAATTAGCTTGCAAAAAAGCTCACATTCAGTTAAAAATTGACTTGCTTAATGCACATAAAAATCAAAAGTGCATTTATCAACATCATAACATTATAACAGTTATAATGCTTATATAACTTCTTACCACTTTTTATCAGAAAGTACAAGAAATCCTGGGAATGAGGTTGGTGCCAAACCAAAAAAGTAAAACAACTTGTTTATAAAACTTATTCAAACAATCATAAAAAGCATGCAAACACAAACTTGAATTTGTTATAATAATGCATTGTTTCCGGTTTGAGCTCTGGGGTAAAGTGTTAAATAAATAAACAGTGGGAGCGGGTGTGTCATAATAAGCTCAGAAATGGTGGGGGTCTGAGAATTTTGTCAAGAAAAAATATACCATTCCTTTTATTAGGCACCTAAGATTACATCACAAAGCAAATGCTTTAATTCTTTTAACAGAATAGTGCTGTTGAATAGAATGATGAAATGAAAAAAAAATTCCATGTTACACATTTCATCTTTCAAAAGAACTTCTTTAGACTAACAGATCGCGACATCTATCAGAGAGATGAAATTTAAAATTTTATTATTGCATTATCCCCAAATTTTGAATTTTTAAGAATGTCGTTTTTGATAAAATTTAAAAAATAACCATAAATGTGTAAAAAATGCATATATTGTCAAAAATTCCTTTTTCCCAATATAGGTATTTGTACTATGTTATTGTTGTAGCATACCTACAGACAATAATGGGTATGTCCCCATTCACATAAATACAGTAGTAAATACTGTATGTTGGTCTGCAGTTGGAGATTCATTGTGGAATTCACTTGACTCACTTGTAGCAGTTGACTAATTATTCTACATACCACTGGCAAATCTTATATGTGTTGTTCTTTTCCTAAGTATTATCGTTCATTACCAACCTTTGTGTGATTATTCTGTTCCGTAACCTTCCCTAGGTTACAACATTTTGGTGATGAAGATTAGTCAAAATTATAACAGTTATAATGCTTATTACCTAAACAATAATAATACTAAATAAATTTTTTTAAACGTTAAAGTATATTTAATCACATCTCCCTAATAACTGATGCGATCTGTAAAAAAAAAATGTTATTAATAGAATTATACATAGTGGGATGGAAGAAAATTATAAACATCAGTCATATTTAAGCATCAAGAGAAAAGCTGAAGATGCAGGAACACAAGTTTAAAATTAAATCTTTGGATTACAAGGTATCAAGACGTACAGACTAGCCAACATTGTTCAGCTTCTTACCACTTTTGTTTTTGCCGCTGTTGTCTTTAAATATTCCACATTGTCATAGCAGTAGTTTTGTTAAGAAAAATGGAATGTTCTATGAAAGTGGACAGTACCTAATTATGACCGACATTTGCTTATATTTTTATTTCCACACCTTACCATATAGATGATTCCATCAATAGAAACATTATTTAGTCTGAAGAAGTCTTTTTGAATGACAAAATACATCACACAGGATTTTTTTTCCATTTGTCATTCAATTACCCACCATTATTCTGACATATAGACGTTTATGCATACCTATATTTTATAGATTATGCAAAAGCATTTGACAAGGTACATCACAAAGAACTGTTCAAACTGTTAGGTAAGCCTGATATATTTGGGAAGGATATTAGAATAATCTAGAACTTATAGTGGAAACAAACCCCCTGCATGCAGATAGAAAATGAATTTAGACTTTTTCTTTTTTCTTTCTCTTATTATCTCCCCCTTTTATTTGGCTTTTTGTTATATTCCGTGCTAAGGGAATAAATACTTAACACCAGGTGGATACTAGAAGAAAGGTTTATTGTACACGACCAGCACAATATGAAATACGGTACAGTTATACACACAGGTCAATCTAGTAGTGAGTGCCACTAATTTGAAGGTTAGACATGCTTGCGTCTTCTCTCTCTCACTCTTCCCCAAGTCTCTTGTAGACAGTTGACTTTATAGGTACTTACTACCTATAGTGTAATCATTCATGGGGGTGACTGGTTATTCCATTATATCACTTTTATTTTCTCCTGTTCCTTTTCTGATTTCTGTTTCCATTTTCTACAGATGTTCTTGAGGTTGAGCCTATGGCACTATTGAGTTTGCTTGTACAGCAATAGGTGTCCTGTAAAATGGCCAGGAAGTTACATCGTTAACCAGCTGATGGCTCTGGATGTCAAGCAGAGTCTATCACGCGAATAGATAAGTGAGGTTTTGTAAATATTTACATATTTTTTCATATTTGTCTTTAATCTTCTTCACTGTGTCACTTTTTCTCTATTTATCTTCATAATTATCAAACTTGGCTTAGTATGGCACATGGTCAAATAAAAAGAGATCAGATGAAAAGATTCTGTTATGCCAATTCCCAAGAGGACATTCTTTTATATGCTGTCTCTCTTCAGAATCCACAACTTCCTGTCTCTCTTTTAAAATTGTTATAACTTATCTATACATCATTATTTTTAGATCTTATATTCTATACATCATTATTTTTAGATCTTATATTCTATACATCATTATATTTAGATCTTATATTCTATATATCATTATTTTTAGATCTTATATTCTATACATCATTATTTTTAGATCTTATATTCTATACATCATTATTTTTAGATCTTATATTCTATACATCATTGTTTTTAGATCTTATATTTTATATACAACTTTCTGTCTTTTGTTGCTTTAAACAATGTCCAACTCTTTACCATCACTCTTTGCCTCCACTCTGCCATCCATTCACAATTATATTTTATCTTCATTTAGTATTTTAATTTTGGCATACTTTCTTCAATTTTAATGTTAGGTCAGTCAGTTATGTGCTATGGGTGATACATGCTTAGGCGATCATGTATCTTTTGATACATGACTGACAAGACAGATTTTTCCTCCCAGTTGGTTGTCATTTCTTTCTGCGGTAGACCAGTTACCATTGAAGGCTATAGAACCCAATCTGTCTTGCTATTTACCCATGGCTGGAGGTGGAGAGAAGAGGATTCATACCTTTCCCAAAGGTATTAGCACATAAGTGAATTTAATGGATTTGACTGGAATTTGAACTCGGCTCTCTGATTCCTCAATCCATGCTGCTATCCATTACTCCACTGTGCCTAATGTTAGGCATTAACTTTAAAAGAAAGTTTATTAGTTTTAGGCTGCAGGTTATTATTGATATAAAGCTAACTGCAACCACATCACAACTCCAAAGATTAAACAACTAATGTCCCATAACTGAAAACTAATAAACTTACTTTTTAAGCAAATATCCAGTATTAGAAATTAAGAAAGTATACAAAAATAAACTAAACTAAAATAATAAACAAAAATAAATAAAATCTAAGTCAGGACTATAAATATTTTAAAAACATTACTTTTAAAGAAAAACTGAAAAAAAACATTACCAAGTTTACTTCACTTCTGAGAAGCCCTGGCCTATATGGAGAGAGAGCCTAAACAAAAAGGAGTAATACAGAGTCTGATGGTTACTTAAGGTATGATGATACCAGTTGCCATTCAGTTCTAATTTCAATGTCTCTATCTATATTCTATCTCTAGTACTGATCACTGTTATTTTTAATTTATTTTGTTTAAACAATATTTTTTTATGCATACTCATATTCAAGTAGAAGTTCTGTTTTTTAATGGTATTTTTTTATCCAACTATGTCTACCGGCCTAAATATTCAAGAAAGCTTGTCAGAAAAATATACATCCTTCAGCAAGATTTGAACCTGCGTCCCCTATTTTGAACTGTCATTGAATCTAATGTGCTTGACCGCTCAGCCACATAGAACTTCTGGTCAAGCAAAACCCAAATAATGCCTTTTAAACACGCACTTCTCTGCTGATTCTTGAAACATCTATATCTGCTTTGTAGCGTATCTTAACATAAAAACAATTTATTTTTAGAAAATGGATTAAATCTGACATATTGTTATTTTTAATTTATTTTGTTTAAACGTTATTTTTTATGGTTACTCATATTTAAGTAGAAGCTCTGTTTTTTTAATTAAACAGTATTTTTTATCCAACTATATCTACCAGCATGAATATTTGAGAAATCTTGTCAGAAAAATAGGTGTCCTTAAGGTGCGATGAATAAAATTGTTGTCTAAATTATACAAAAATGAAAATAACCTAATTTTAACAGATACATATTTACTAAAACTATGCAAAAATATCCTGAAATACTAAAGAGTAAATTTATTCAATAAAATCACCATTGGTTTCAATGATGGTCTCCAGATGACATCAGAATCTCCTGCAACTCATCTTGATTGTGTTCTTTTCTGTAGCTTGTCAAAATCAGAGTTTTCAGTCAACTCACTAGTTCTTCCTACTAGCACCATTCTGCCTAACAAATTATACTTAGACAGGAGATATGTTGATTAAGTAATTTTGAATATTGAAATGTAACTAAGAATCAGATCATGTGAGTTTGTCCAGTTTAGCACTCCAATGACTCACTCTGATAATGGGACAAAATCATACCATTGGGATGGATGCAGCATCTAAACTTCTTATCCAACTACTGCAGAGAAAACGCTGCAAGCAAGATGTCCATTCAGTAGAGGAATTATCTTTGATTAAGTTAGATTATTGAATCATGGCTTCACTGATTATGGATTCCATCTACTGAATCTTGCCAAAGGAGTTGGTTTTAAATAACAGGAGAGTTCGTTGTTGTCTTTGTTTATTAATTAACTTGTCCTTTACTGAAAGTGAATGTGAGATTTTTTGAAGAATTAATAACATTCTATTGTATCAACTTGCAATTCCAAATGATCAATACATACATATATATATATATATATATATATATATATATATATATATATATATATATATGTATGTATGTATGTATGTATGTATGTATATACATATATATATATATATATATATATATATATATATATATATATATAAAGACATTTTTTATGTTTATACATTCTTTTTATAGATACAAATATTTAAGTAAATGCTCTATTTATAATAAACAGTATTAACAACGTTTACCGGCCTGAATGCCCAAGAAACTTTCATAGAAAATATGTGTGCTCCAACAGGAATCGAACCTGTATCCTATACGGAACCATCATATAGCCTGACATGCCATAACCGATTGGGCGACAGAGGAGCGTTCAGTTAGCAAGATTAATTTTACTGTTTTTAAACACAATTCTCCATCGACCTTCTGACAGTTCTGTATAGGATACATGTTTGATTCCTTAGCTTAGTTTGACACAGAGAATTCACTTAATTTTTTTCAGGTTTTCAGATACATTGTTTAGCCATTTGTCATAAGAATCACGGAAAAACCCTTTGAGTTATTCAGCTAGAAAGAGAACAGATTAAAATCATTTTGTTTCAGCCTCATTGTCTTCTTAACTGAGCAATGGTGAGAGGAAAAAGATCATTCAGGCCTTCAGTAATGGTACCAACATTTGTACTCTGGCTTCCATCTTCAAAGTCCATTCAAGAGCCATCCTGAGAATGGTGAATAAGTTTAAAAAGGAGGGAAGAGTAGAGAGAAAAACTGAATCAGAAGATCACAACAGGAAGAGCGATCATCATTTTAACTGTGTGTGTGTGTGGAAAACTGTCTTGTTGACTATGCATTTTGCCTTCACTGGATAGATGTCCTCAGGTCAGAACAAAAGATACACACAATTTTAAAAGGCAAAATGCATAGCCAACAAAACAGCTTTCTTCTTGGTCTGATTTAGCAAACAATATATTCAAGAGTGATATTTAGTGGGAGTAGATAAACAGAAATATTGCTAATTATTATGCTTCGAATACATTTAGCTATGACCATTGGACATAACTGAAAGAAAAATACAGGCTCACTAACTGACCAGTAGTCAATATTCATTGCAGACTGACAAAATTAAAACTAAGTTGTTTTTTTTTTACCCTAAATAGTTAAAATGGATACTGAATAATTCTCAGATTGATTAAGAAAAGATTAAAAAAGAAACATATTTGGCCATTTAGTGAAATTTTGGATCAGACCAAGATTTTTTCATTACTCCTCATACAATAAACATTTTATTAACTTACCATGTATTTAAATTATTAAAAGCATCCACTAAAAGGAGTACATATGTAAAATGCAATGTTTTTAAAAGGAACTTGATGAATGAATCAATTAAAAAATTTGCTAAGTAGATAATATATGATAAAATATATAACTATAAAACATAAAATATTATGCATACAATAGCCATATTATATCAGTAATTGTTAGTATAACTTATCAGTAATACTTTTTGTTGCCTTCTCCACAGTGATTTATTGAGACATCACGTCTAGTTAGCTAGCCGTTAACTTGTTGAGTTCTTCCACTCTTTAATAGGCCTTAATTTTCAACGGCTGCTAATATATATATATATATATATATATATATATATATATATATACACACACACATACACACAGTGTGCATATATATATATATATATATATATATACTATCAATGCCAAGAAAACTCATGGCTTTGAAAGATAAAAACATGATATGGGTTAAGTATTGGAATTAACTCTTTGCTCAGTAAAGAGCAACATGTGGAACAGATGTCATCTGACCATCATACAGCAACTGTTTACAAAAACCATATAAAGTGGGGTCAAACTCCTTGGAATTAATCCCACGCCCAGTAAAGGAAGACATGACTGACAGGTGCATATACAATATATATGCCAATAGCACAAATGACAAAAGAAGAAATTGAAAAGTTTTACCGTATTCTATACAATGCTAAGGCTCAAATGCAAAACTAAAGAAATTACAATTGTCATGGGAGGTCTGAAGAGAAATGAGAAATACTTCCGAGATGAAATGAATATATTGGAGAACACTTCCAAAGAGAACAACCAGCAATGCAAAGAAATATCGAATGACCTAAAATATTAAAATATGAAGTGGAATCAGCCAAAGGTCAAATTGAAGAGAAACAAAGCAGTAGGACCAAACAAGATTGTAATAGAGATTCCAGCAGTCTTAGATTATTTTGGCATTGACAAGATTACAGATATAATAAATTAATTATACAACAATGGTGATATACTGGAAGAGACCTAAGTAGATCCATTTTCATACCACTACTTAAGAAGCTAGGTGCAAATGAATGTGAAATCCATTGGACAATCAGCCAAATGAGCCATATAGCAAAACTCATCATCCAAGTTCGGATCAACAAAGCATGCAACAGAATCAAATCAGAAATAAGACAAGAACAATAAAGATTCATTAAACATGCTGAGACAAAGCAATACAATATTTATGTTCAGAATGATATCAGAAAGAGCAATAAAAATGCAGATGGATATGTACCTATGTTTTATAGATTATGCAAAATATGTCACAAAGAACTGTTTGAACTGCTATGTAACCTTGACATATTTTGGAACAATATTAGAATAATCCAGGACTTATACTGGCAACAAACTGCCTGTATAGGATAGAAAATGAATTCAGTAAATATATGAAAATAGAAAGGGGTGTAAGACAAGAATGTATCTTCTCTTCTCACCAGGCTCATTTAACCTTTACAGTTCGGCAATCATGAGAGAATTAGGATTCATTATTGGCTGCCACAATCTTAACAACATAAGATATGCAGATGACACTGTGTTGATAGCAGACAGAGAAAGGAAACTACATGAACTCCTACAGAAGGTAGTGAAAGAAAGCAAGAAGTAGTAATGCATGTTTGTTAGCAAAAAGGAACAACACAACATGCAAATTACAAATGGGAGATGCTGAAATCAAACAAGTACAATAATTCAAATATGTGGGAAGTGTTTTAATGAAGAACAGAAAGTGCAACACTGAAATCTGAAGGAGGATTGGGATAGTGAAAGATGCCTTTCAAAAGCTAAACAAAGTATTAATAAATAGGAAAATTTCTCTAGAAACAAAGAAAGGAGAACTGAATTCTTACATAATATCAGTCCTCCCATATGGTAGTGAGTGCTGAACAATCTCCTCAAAGATGAATAAGAGACTTTATTTGCATATCTAAAACAGTGAAATAATCAAGTTTACTCCTAAAGCTTTAAAAATTTCCAGGGTTGTATGATATTTTGCAAACAGAAAATATCAATATTTACCTTTTTTTTCAAAGACTGATTTATAAGTCAGGATCAACTGTTGCATCATATTTTTTCTGTTCAAGTTACCTCCATGTACAAGTCTTCCTCCATGTACAAGTCTTCCTCCATGTAAAAGCTTACCCTCAAGAATAAAACTGTTTGGATACAATACAAATTAAAGGTCACAAATTAACTTTGGAGATTAACTCTGACCTTATCCGCCCTATCATTTGTGAGGATAAAATAAACATTTCATTGCACACTCAATATCTCTCACCCTAGAAATTAGTCCATTTGGAGAGAAATGACATTTTGCACTCTTTAAAAACCTTTGGTGACCTTGAGTGAAGATAGACAATAGTAAATGCCACACATAGAGGTTTTGTATGTTATTTACATTCTTTACATTCAGACTAATGTCCTCATCTTTATTATTATTATCATGACGTTTCAGCTGTTGTGCCCTCTGGCCTTCTTCAGGTGTCTATTGATCGATGTAACCTTCAGGAAATTTTGAACTGAACCCTTTCTTTAATCTGTAGGCAATAGATTGTTCTTGTCCCACTGTCCATGTCTTGGAATATCTTGTCTAGTTCTTTTACTTCTCAGTTATAACTTGCTCTGTTTTCTCTGATTCTATACTACCTGGACAGGGATTGAACCCAGAATTACTTTCATCAAGCCAACAAATTGGTACTTTAATCTGCTAGACTATGGTCCTGTAGGATGTGCTGTGCTGTTTGATTTCCTATGATGACCTCCAAAGTCAACCTAATAGAGCTCATGTTAATTCAAGAGGATGTTCTAATTGTTTTGCTCTGACTAAGATGTCTTAAAAAAATAAATAACAATTTGATCAGATTTTAGAAAGTGCGTCAATTCAAGAACTTTTCAGCATTCTCTTATACTTGGGATCTTGTAAAATACTAGGGGCTCTTGGAACATTCTATTTTGCCATGATTTCTAAACATGCACACAAATTTCAACATATTAATATAGATAGTAATAAAATGACAGTAATGCCAGTCATTATCAGTGTACTCTGAGCAGTTCATTGAGTAAATTTGATTGCTTCATTTTCCACAGCTTATCATCTCTTTTTATAGGTTTAAATAAAGCCAGAAAATATTTTTAGATTGTAATAATCTTTTTTTTTGATAATGATGATTTTAGTGATACAAATTAAACCATTGCTTGGTGGGGGGGAAGAAGTGGATTTAAGGGTATTTGCATATAAGTGAATATAACAACCCCAATAGGAATTGGAACTCAGCTCTTCAATTAACAATTCTGAGCTATTATCCATAACTTAACCTGCAGATCCAAGCTTATAGCATCTGGTATTCCCAAGCAGTCACTCACCTAGGTACAGACCAGGCTCGACATTGCTTAACTGGTATCATATGGGAACTGGTGTCTCAATGTGATGTGTCCATAAGCTACTAGAAGAAGTTCTGAAGAGGGTAGGATAAAAGCTGAAACAAGTGGAAATCAGAGAAGAGTCAAGACCATCCAGATGACAGCATTATTAAAAACAGCTGGAATACTGAGGAGAGTGCTGGAATATTGAGGAGACTTTCTTTCACTTGATCCCCAATGATAATCACCAGACATCTGGTATGGCTTCTGATTATAAATGATTGGGCTTATTAACACATATATATTTTATCTTGGGGAATGAAGATAGATTTCAGTAAATATACTATTCAGTAACACAGATTGACTTGACTGTTGTCTGACCTTAACCAATTAGGCATGTCCCCTAGAGGCTAATGCACTGTGCATCTCTGTTCATGAGCAGAAATAGTGGTGGAGCATCATATCCAGATGTCAAGAGGGTTGGGTTTTTTAATTTTGATGAATGAGGTGACTAAGGAAACTTGAGAATCACATCTATATACTTGGGAATACCCTCAATTGGAGACCATCTGAACAGAGTGGGTTATCTGACCAGTATTTCTAACTTATAATATGAATAGCTTATGATTTGAATTGATTGGAGGTGTTAGCATGTAGATAGTTTGTCTTGGTGAATTAAAATGGGTTACAGTAAATATCCCTGTTCAGAACCATAAATTCCCTTGACCTTTTGCCTGAACTTAACCAGTTGGGCATGTTTCCAAGGGGCTGATGCACTTTGCATCTTTGTTCTTGAACAGGAGTAGTTAAGAGGAACATCATTGTGAGGTTTTGAGAGGGTAGTCTTTTAAGTTTGAAGGATGAGGTAGCCAAGATGATTTATCCAGATACTTAGAAACATCTTCATTTGGAGACTGAACAGATTCGGTTACCGGAGCTGAATGCATTTATAGTTGGATCCCACCTGCAAGCTTATACTCTGCTTTTTCCAAAACCTGTCATATTAAGCACATTTGGCTGTGATGCATGTACTTGATATAACCCTGATATGCATGTACCTGATATACTCCTATTAAACTGGGTATTATGATGGCTATATTGGAATTTGTATATTTATACTCCAGCATCACTTTTTTGGTGTGCTGCTGACACAATAATAATAATACTGAGAAGAGTCCTGGAATATTCGGAAGACTTTCTTTCACTTGATCCCCAATGATAATCACCAGACATCTGGTATGGCTTCTGATCGTAAATGATTGGGCTTATTAACACATACATATTTTGTGATGGGGAATGAAGATAGACTTCAGTAAATATACTGTTTGGTACCACAGATTTAATTGTCTGTTGCCTGACCTTAACAACTTAGGCATGTTTCCTAGGGGCTGGCTGGTGCACTATGCATCTCTGTTCATGAGCAGGAATAGTGAAAGAGCATCACTGTAAGTCATTGTTTTTGGTTTAAGTTTGAAGGATGAGGTAACCAAGTAGACTGAGGAGTTACATCAAGATACTTAGGAACACCCTCAACTGGAGACAATCTGAGCAGACTGTGTTGTCTGACATGGAGGTATTTCTAACTGCAAAGTTATATACTTAGTTTATCAAAGTCTCCAACCATACTATGCACATTTGACTGGGTTGCATATACCCTTATCAAACTGGGTGTTATGATGGGTATATTGGGCTTTGTATATTTATACCTCAGTGTCACTTTATTAGCATGATGATCCCTCCCTTGATGATAATAATAATAATTATGAGGGCTAGGAGCAGCAGCAGCAGCAAGAGTAACAATAATCCGACAACCTCCAGTCACACCAACACATGAAAAAAAGCTAAAAATTCAAAGAAATATATAAAAGAAAAGATTAACATTATATTAGTTCTGTAATTTACCAATTTAGATGTCAGTGTGATGCTGACAATATAGGCAGAACAGGTCAAAGGTTGAAAGCACTGATTTACCAACACATAGCAGCCAAAATTTGCAAGGGAAAGGTGGACAATTTATATAGGTGTGTCAATGTATGACATTCAGAAATAGCTGAACATTTGATTAAAATCAGTTGTGTGCCTGGTTTTATGGCCAGGATATCTTCTCAGTGTTGAGGAGGGCTAATTCCGATTATCAGCTGCATGTGTTGAAATCACTGTACATTGAGACTTACCAGCCATCTCTTTGTAAGCAGAAGGAGTGATTGGTGGGCATAAAGGTAATTAGCTTTTAATGTTATATGTTTTTGCATATAACATTTGTCTGGGGTTGTATATTTTTTGCTGTGCATATTTGTTTGTTTGTTTGTTTGGGTTTTATGGCATATCAACCACTGTGGGTTATTTAATGCCAAATCAAGTTTATATGAATTTTAAATGCCTATTTTGTATAGAATAAAAAACGTATAGCTGGCAACATTATTCCTTTTCTACAAAAAAAACTTAGAGCTGGCAACATTATTGTTTCAAAAACTTAGAGCTGGCAACATTATTTTTCTGAAAACATTATCTGAGACTTTGCTGTTGGATGCAGTTTATCACCATACCCAGGACGTGGATGTAGTTTACCGTCATACCCAGGACGCGGATGTAGTTTACCGTCATACCCAGGACGTGAGCAAAACCTGGAAAACTAGCAGTTCACTATTTGCCCATAGCTGGGACCCTAACAGGTGCTACCACCCCGGGTCAAGGTTGACCTGGGAACACCAGCAATTAAGAGGTGGTTCCACGCTCCTCAAAACCTTCAGATCAGAGGCCTTGCTGTTGGATGCAATTTAACGTCATACCCAGGACACCTCATTGGGGGGGGTCTTACCCCTCTACAGAGGTGCATATTTTTTGTCCCTGATTTTTGCTTTGATGAGAGGAGGTCAAAAATCCAGTTTATCTGTTTTTAATCATTGTTATATTTCAGCATTACTAATTTATGGTAATATATATTTTTGTTATATAATATATATTTTTGTTATATAATATATATTTTCTGTTATGAATTGTTCTTTCTTTGCTATAAATTGCATTTCAATATGTCTTTATTACTTTTATTAATAATTTATAAGTCTGCTATTTGACATGCATTGAATATTGTTGCTACATCTGGTCAGGTACCTCTGCTATGTATTTAGAAATTCTTGATAAAATCCAAAGAAGAATCTTTAATGTTATAGGCATTGACCTGGCATCTTGACTTCAGTTACTTTCTCACTGCCATAATGTCACTTCCCTGTGGCTTTTCTATAAATATTTTCATAGTAATTGTTCAAGTCTTGCCATGATTCATTATTGGTGGCCACAATCTTAACAACATAAGATATATAGATGACCTAGTGTTGATAGCAGACACAGAAGGGAAACTACAAACACTCCTACAGAAAGCAGTGAAGGAAAGTGAGCAGAAAGGATTAAACATTAACTACAAGAAAACAGAATGCATGGTTGTTAGTAAAAGGATGAGCGCAAATTGCAATTCAGAGATACCGAAATCAAACAAGTGCAGAAATTTAAATATCTGGGAAGTATTTTAACAGAGGACAGAAAATCTGACACTGAAATCTGAAGGCATATTGGGATAGCCAAGGAGGAATTCCAAAAGTTAAGCAGATTACAAAGAAATAGATTTCACGAGAAACAAGGAAAAGAGTACTAAACTGCTATGTGATATTTGTCCTCCTGTATGGCAATGGGTACTGGATGATCTTCTCAAAGATGAAGAGGAGAACTGAAGCAACAGAAATGTGGTTCTACAGAAAGATGCTGAGGATACCATGGATCAATCATGAGTATTGAAAAATCCTGGAGAAAATGGAAACAAAAACAAAACTTATACTTAACATCAGGAAGAGACAGTTGAGGTTTCTGGGGCACATAATGAGGAAGTAGGGCTTGGAAAATCTGATACTCATGGGACAAATTTCCTGAAAGACTGCACAAAGCACCGAGATAAGTTCTCAGCTTAGAAAAATAAAAAGTTCTGGAAAGACAGAATTATGCAATATAGCTGGAGTAATTATGTGATTTAACAAAGTTTTTGTCAGAAAATAACAAAGTTTTGGTGAATTAAGTTTTTGAGTCCCATAATCTAAAGATAAAGGGCAGACTTGAAGCAACAGAAGTGTGGTTCTACAGAAGGATACTGAGGATACCGTGGACTGAACATGTGAATAATGATGAAGTTTTAGAGAAAATGGAAACAAAAAGGAAACATACTTAGCATCAAGAATAAGCACATAATGAGGAAAGAGGGCTTAGAGAATTTGATACTCATAGAACAGATTGAAGGCAAGAGGGACAGAGGAAAATAATGCATAAATACTTGGTGAACTTGAGTAAATGGATAGCAGAACAAAACTTAGGAGAAATAACAGAATGACATAGATTATGAAGAGCTACAAGGGACAGGAAGTTGTGGATACCCATGATCGCTTATGTCCTGGCACATAAAGAAAAAGATTAGATTGGCAGCTAGGTCTCATCATCTTACAGTTGAAATGGCTAGATGTAACCATAAGTTCTATGATAAAAGTTTCTTCTATCACACTTCTCACATGTGGAACTCTCTTCCAGCATTTTGCTTTCCCCTCAACTCAAAAATTAAAATGCAATGTCAATTGTTGTCATTTGCCTTCTTAATTCCTGTTATTTTATTATTGTTTTTCCATTAGAATTTTTTTTCTTTTGCTCATATTCTTACAAACTCAGTAACTCCTTGTGTCTTGCTTGGAGTGAAATGATGATGTCTGCTTTTACCACTTTAATAAAAAAACAAAAAAAAAATTACCAATGACTTAATTTTTTAAAAAAGAAGAAAAGACAACTGGTGAAATAAATGTGACAAACATTTGTAAAAATAAAAAATCAGACAAATATCAAAATAATATGCTTTAATATAAAAGGAAAAAAAAAAAAATTGTAAAATTATTGTTATATTCTGTGCTAATAGGAATATATACTTGAAAAAAGATGGTGGATAAAATAAGTAAAGGTTTATTGTAAAAACCAATACAATAAGAAATAAGGTAACAGTTATGCATACAAGTCAAACCAGTAGTGAGTGTTACTATTGGAAGGTTGGTAGTTCTTGCATAAGTCTGAGTCATACTCAACAGATCCCAGCTAGTATATTTAGCTACCCACCTATGAGGGTTGCATGTGGCACAAGGCCAGTTTAATTAATGATGCAATAGAAGAAATTCTATGGGTATTTAACAGTTGTGGAATTCCTTATGAATTCCACAACTGTTAAATACCCATAGAATTTCCTCTATTGCATCATTAATTATTTGAGCTTAACAACTTTAACAAAATATTGCAATAATAACAATTCAAGTATGAATGCAGGTCATTAATTAAAGAAGTAAGAGTGTAAAAATTCAAAATGAACAAATTTCTCTATTTCTGAAGAACTTAAAAATGGCTTATCTAGAAAATGTAAAAAATATAGCTACTTTTATTATTAATGCATGTAAATGAAAAAAAATTGAGTCTATCAGGCAATCAGAGGAAATAGGAAATTGGCTATATAATTAGATGCAAATGACTGCAGATGGTGATCTCTGTGCTCTAATTAGTAAAGCAGCTATCGCAATAATAAAAGGAATGTCACTTTGAATCTTGCTGGGAGTTTATTCTTTACATTTAATCTGTGTTGCTTACAAATGACTGTAAAATGCTGGCCTGAGCTTTTTGTATCTGAATTGTAAACAAAGCACTTTCTAAAGAATTAATGGATTGATTTTTAATACAACATTTTTATTACATTGAATCTTATCATAGTGGATATTTGTGTTTGAAATAGATACCCCATTTTTATTTTGACTTGAAACTGTGTATTACCTCTATCAGCTTATCTGCTCAAGAAATCATAATAAAGAAAATGTGGTCTAATAATCTTTGAAGTAATAAATATGTTGGATTAAAAACATATCCATTAATTCTTTAGAAATTGTTATTTTTATGTTTTGTATATGAAACTGAGCAGATATGTGTTTTCAAGAATATATATATATATATATATATATATATATATATATATATATATATATATATATATATATATATTCATTCAGGCATGTTTGGTTAAATAATTTAGATGTATTATGTCTATTTATTTTAGCTTTAATCCTTTCAAGTCCACAAATCAATTTCATGGTGGTTGTAGAAAATTGATTAAAATAAATTTGAAAATTTTCTTTCAAATAATTTTCTTTTCCCAAATTCTGTCAATTGCACCTGAGACCATCTTCAGCAGTTGCATATCTATGGATGTGTTATACATTAACACCATAAATTGAAAAAATTTTAATAAGTTGACAAAAATATGATTAACCAATTTAAATCGAAAATCAACAAACTTATCACAGCCAATATCAGGACTAGATAACTTAAAACTTCCTATTAACATATAATGTTGAATATATATATATTTATGCAAGTATCTATTCTAGTAGATGAAATACTTTAGCCCAGGAGGGTAGTTCATCTAAGAGAAGGAAAACTCTGAATTTAAACATCCACTGCCTTGAAGCCATACCCAATCATGGGAAAGGCTTCAGGTGTAAACTGTGGGGACAAATCTGGAACCGGAGTCTCAAAGACAGTCCACAGAAATTCAAATTCCAAATTAGTGTCTGGCGCAGGATAATTCACTTCATGGCTTGTAAGAAGTCTTTATCCTTGGGTGGCAGTCTTTTAGACATGGTGCCTTGACAAAAACACCCAGATGTAGGGTTGGCATCCCACATTTTGTATCAGTGTTATATTCCAGGCTAAGAGGAATATATACTTGAAAAACAAAGTGAATAAAATAAATAGAGGTTTATTGTACAAAACCAGTACAATAAGAAAAAGGTAAGCATTATGCAAAAGGCTGTCGCAAGTCAATCCTGTAGTGAGTGCTACTATTGGAAGTGTCACAGTTCTTGTGTAAGTCTGAGCCATACTCAACAGATCCCAGCTAGTATATTTAGCTACTCCCCCACGTGGGTTGCATGTGGCACAAAGCCGGTTTAACATGGGTTCCCCAAGCCCATAGGCTCGGCCAAAAATATTCCCTTTTGAACCTGTATAAATGGGTTCAGGGGCAGAAACCTGAACAAGACTCTGCCCTTCAGTGGAGCCTCGTCCGGGTTTCTCTCTGCCCGAAGGTAGAGAGTTCGACTGTTTAGCTGGAACAGATCCCAGCTAGTCTTTGTGGTCCATTGACTTACAGATATTTATATGTAGTTACTACTTATAGTGTAGTCACTCATGGGGGTAACAGGTTATTCTATTACATCAATCAGCTACCTAAAGAACTATCATGACATCCACTAACTGCACCAGGATTCCAGCCCCTGCTTACCTGGTTCCTAATTCAAACCTTGTTTCTCATGAAATGGATGACCAGTCACCTCTTAACTCTTTGGTGCAGGGTAATTGTGAAAGGGGAGGTGCTGGAACAACAAACAAAAACTCTACATCAAAGTTCATGAAATGAAAAAGTTCTATTGTCTACAGGACTTTCAATTTACAAACTTTGTCAAAGACCAGCAGTAAATATGAGCTTCTATTTCACACAAAGCAAAATAAAATTGACATCTTGAGCATCCAGGAGCATAGGTACCATCACTCTGACACTGACCTGAATTATAAAAACCTTGATCAATACCAATTTATCACCATCTCAACCATCAAAAACTACCAAGGTTCCACAGTCAGCTGAGTTGGTATACTTCTCTCTCCTAAAGCCTCAGGAAACTTACTATCAAGCTTCACATGATTTGGTACTCAAACCTTCCATCCTCCTTAAAAGTCCAAACCTTTTGAACATTGATTGAACCAGTCCTACTGTATGGATTAGAAATTTGAACATTATCTGTTCATTTTGAAAGATGACTAGATAGAACGTATAGAAATCTATTCAGAAAAATCCAGAACATCAGTCGGAGATCCCATGCAACACTTAACACAATTTATGGAGAATTGAGACCAATCTCTCTTAAGCTCAAACAAAAACTGATTACAGTTTGCTGACAACTGCCACTGAGTGAATGGGTAAATCATTTCATCTTTACTCCTATGGCATCCTTCTGGAAGTGTCTTCTCATGAAAATTGACTTTCTCAGATGTCATAGCTCAGGACACACAGTTGGACATTGGAGATCTGGGAACAACAATGCAGGACTGAACAGTGTCAAAAGGGATTGTCAATGTAGTTCTGACCAAACATAGAGAGGGTGAAGGATGATTATGATGATGAAAAACAAATAATTGGCGACTACAAACTAGGATACACATATGGATCTATAAAAATACATAAACCTAACTTCCCTCTCCATCCTATCATATCCCAAGTCCCTACTCCTGTTTACCAAGTAAACAAAGTTATTAATCAACTAACTACATCATGTATACCCAATAAATGTGGCATTAAATCAACTATTCTAAATTCTAAAAAGACCAAAACCTAATAATGAAAACAGCTTCACTTGATGCTGAAACATCCTATTCAGGAAAATAATAGATATAATCATAAAGAATATCTACAACAATCAATCCCTTCTATGACTATCAAAAGAACATACACATACAATGTGATGGTACTTTCATGGGTTCCATCCTGGTACCAACATTTAGCAACTTGTACATGACTAACCTAGAAAATAATGTACTTAATAGCAGAAAAAAGACCCTCTTTTACCTAAGATATGTAGATAATATTTTCATTTTAGTCAACACCATAAATGAAATACATGAACTACAAAAAAAAATTGAAAAAAAATGTAATTAATTTCAAAACAAACTTAAGAACAACAATAAAATCCTGTTTCTTGATGTAATGATAGACACTAATAATAATGCATTTACTACCTCTCCATATAAAAAAAAACTAGCATAAACATGCACCCTCTCAAATATAAAAGTGAATGTCCTAACATAATTACAAAATAGATATAATATGAAACTTAATAATCCATACAAAAAGAAACTCTCCAAAAAGATCTATACTGAATTAAAAAATATTAAACAAACCCTCATTAATAATGACTTTCCTAATTACATTGTTGATGGACAAATTAGATGAGCTATTGGGAATATTAACACAAATAGAAATGAACATAATATGTCCTCAAATAACTCTAAATGTGTCAAATTACTATACTGTAATCAAATGCATTCTAACTATAAGCAGCAGGGGAAAATTCTAAAAAGTCTCATAAACACTAATATATTCCCCACTGATCCAAGTAAAAAAATAAAATTAATTATATACTAAATTTAATACAAACAACTTAGTCATTCATAACAACTCTTCTCCATCAATTAGCATCTTACAAAAGACCAATATTGTATATCAATTTAAATGTCCTTTGGGAGATTGTATCTCTGATAAAAATGTTAATACGTATGTTGGTTTTACAACAACAACAATGATGGGAAGGCTTATGTTTCACTGGACCGATCATAGTTCAATCTCAGAACATCTACAGTTTAAACAGATATTAGTAAAAAAAATACATCAGTGCTTCATCAAGATAATAATAAGCAAAAAATAAAAATTCTGGAAGCCCTTCATATAAGAGAATTGAGGTCAAAAATAAAGTCAGCTACGAGTATAGCAACAAAGTTCTTGAATATTTGTAGCAGCAAAGTTTTATACAAAAAATGCTAAAATAAAATACTACAATTAAAAATCTTTTAAAAAATCACATAAGTTACTGTCCTTGTGTAGATGTAAAAAAATATTTTGAATTTATTTGTTAACGTATAACACATCCATAGATATGCAATCCCTGAAGGTGATCTCAGATATGATTGAAAGTACTTTGGAAAATAAAAATTATTTGAAAGAAAATTTTAGAATTTCTCTCAAGCAATTTTCTACAGAAATTAATTTGTGGACTTGAAAGGATTAAAACTAAAATAAACAGACATAATACATCTAAATTATTTAACCAAACATGCTTGAATATATATATATATATATATATATATATATATATATATATATATATATATATATCTAGAGAGAGAGAGAGAGAGAGAGAGAAAGATAGACACACAGACACACTTGTATAATATGAATGCTGAAAGCTGCCAATGTTAGCAAACTGTCTTTTGAGATATGTTACAGACAGGCACTTTGCATCAGTTAGATGGACCACTAAATAAATGAGTCAGTCCTAGTGAATATGGGAATAGAGGAGGAGTTGGTCACAGCCATGAGGAAGCAAAAAACTGCAATACTTCAGCCATATCATCAGGGCCCAGAACCTCTGCACCCACATTCTAGTGGGATGCATTAATTGGCAGGAGACTGGGGGAAGACCAAGGTGACACTGGACTGATAACATCAGAGATTCAACAGGGAGAAAGCTAGGAGAGTGTTAGGGAGAGGAGAAAGTGGAGAGCATTGATGCATCTGTCCCTGAACCTCACCAACAAGTATAGGATGAAGCAAGCAAACATATATAATATGAATTTATGTTGCTCAGCTCTTTGATCTGATTTATCAAAAGGAAAGCAGAAAGAAAATTCTAAAAAACTTTTAAAAAATAAGATTCTATAAAAAGCATTTTGAAAGCAAGCAAATATGATATCTACCTGAGATAGATCAAAGAGAGAGTATCAAGTAAAATTTTATGACTGAACCTGGAGGTAAAGTAATATATCTTTTATGCCAGTGTTTTGATGCTTAAACAGCCTGGCTAAATTAATTTTCAAAGACTAACTTAGGCAAAGCACACAGATTCTACACTGATCCTATGTAGTGGGCTGGGGAATGAATGCTCTTTTGCAGTATGGACAGATACTACAGTGTGCAATGGAGAAATTGTCATCTAAATTACACAAAAATGAAAATAATACTGAAATCTCATTTTAACAGATATATTTACCAAAATTACACGAAAATATCTTGAAATACTAAAGTGTAAATCTATTCAATAAAATTGCCATTGGCTTCAACCACGGCCTCCAGTCAACATAGGAATCTCATGCAACTCTTCTGGATAGTCTCCTTGTTTAAGTTGATGAATGCTGCCATAATCCTTGTCTTCAGTTTATCTTTGGTGCTACAAGGGTTTTTTTTTGGTCTCTCACTCAACTCTGCCCCAAACATAATAATCAAGAGGGTTGCAGTCTGTGAAGTTAGAAGGCCAGATGTAATGTGTGATATGGTCACAGAAATTGTCTGACAGCCATGACTGGGTTTTGCTGTTATTGTGGCATGGTGCAGAGTTCTGTTGCCAGACAGAGGGTCTTCCAGCAGCCACCCTTTTGAACCAGGGAAGCACTACCTCATCACGGCACTTGATATAGGCCTTTGTGTTTAGTCTGAGGCCCTCACCAACAGATTTGGAAGTTCTTTTCTTATTAGATCGATCAGAGTGAGTTTTCTGAGCTGTTGTACCTTCATAATCACCATTAGACTCATCCAACTCTTTCTGAATCCTCTGTCCTGTCGGATTGACATTGAAACACTCTGAAATGTTTGTATTGGAGGTTCTGGCATGAATGCCAAGTAGTACAGGATGCTGTTTCCAAATTTCTGGTGAAGTGAATTGCATCATGGTGCTTTTTTTCTCACAAATGGTGCCCAACTGACCCTTCTATATTGTGCAGTCAACAAAATCAAAAACAAACAATGTGCATGTGCAAAATTAAAAATATAAAATGGTGACAATTTACCCATCGCACCCTGTATAAGTAATGATACCGAGAAGAGAGTAGGGAATGATATTTTTAATTTTTTTTTTCTTATTTCTGTTTGAATTTTTTTTTAAAGTTAAACCAATACAAGGTTAGAGAGCCACTCAAAGTAGAGGGTTACTGAATGAGGTGTGTCATATGAATGTAGGAAGAGGTGCTAGACGTAAAATAGAAAAAGTAATGACTGACGCATGGTTTGACGAGGTTAAGATTGTAGATTTCAGGGAAGCATCCATGCAGTAGTTCATTCCACATTAAGGAAGGAAAAGCTACCTGAGTAGAACTCCTTCTTACAATTGGAATAAGGCTTCTGGCCATATCACATTGAAACACTGCATCCCATATGATCACCAAAGTTAAGCAACATCAAATCTGGTCCATGCCTAGAATGGTGACCACTTGGGAATACCTGGTGCTGTAAGCTTAGATGAGAAAAGTTATAAATCCGCCTCTTATCTCCCAACTATGGGTTAATTAGTAATATGTATCACTAAATCATTGTTATCTCAACAAAAAAAAAGAAAAAAAAATTCTTACAATCTAAAAATATTTTCTGGCTTTCAACAACCTGCAAAGGGTTGATAAACCATAGAAACAATCAGTTACAACTGGAATACAGAGGAAATTAGGATGATTCAATTCTGTGGAGGTAACATGATGTGTCCTAGTTGTAAAGGTCGGAACTGATAAAAGTAAGGAATGGAGCTCATCTAAACATTTTCTATAGAAACAGCAATAAAGTTGCTATAGGCTTGCAACATTGCATCTGTTGGAAAAAGACTGTGGAGTGGAGAATACACAGGTTGACAGCAGATTTCACAGATATTACACTAGTCCCACACAGAAAGCTGGGGAACAGCATTCTGATCCAAGATATTTGTGCATGGATATATATCTAATGATTTTAAGCAGAAGGTGGCATTTTCATCTGTCATAGATTGCACAGATACTACATTGATCTAAGGTAGAGGGCTGAGGAATGGCAATTTGATTCTGATCAGAGCACACAGATACTATACTGATCTTAATAAGGAGACAAGGGTGTGACAATCTTATTATACCAGAGTGCATAGATACTAATATCTTTGGCAGAGTGCCAATCTATCCATAAATAATCCTCTCGTATTTTTTATGGGTACTGTGTTAGTTTTGAATAAACAGAAAAACAAGTTAGATGTGAAGCTAATACTTAAGAGAGCCAGGAGACATCAGGATATCTTTTGATTTTTTTTTTTTTTTTTTTTTCACAGTAATTTACACCTGATTTGTGAAAATATGAAATTTCAGTAAAAAAAAATCAATTTCCTATCAGAATTACATCCAGTAATAAATGAGGTGTCAGGATATTTTAATGTCACCGTCTGTCATTTTACACCACCAATGCCACCGCTACCAGCAGCCTCATGGATTTCTGTTTTACCCTTGCGGTTATGGCTTCGTAACCTAGGAGCCAATAAAAGACAGGTTTTATTTCAAGAACCAAAATCTCTCCAAGTAGAAAATATCCAATTTTAAAATATGAAAAATCAAGGATGCACAATAATTTGACATTAATTAGCACAGTGGCTTATTTGGTAAAATAAAACAAAACTGTCGATTCTATGATTATAGTTCTAAAAGAATAAATAGCAAAAGAAAGAAAGAAGTTTATATAGAAAAAGAGAAGGTGAAGTAAAAAAGAAGAGTTAAAAAAAAAAACAGAGAGAGAAGAAAAAATGAAAGGTAAAAAAAAAGAAAATGAAATAAACAAAAAAGTAAACAAAAGAAGGAAAAGTAAAAAGAAAGAAAAATAAAGGACAAAAGTGATTGCAATTAAAAATGAAATGTAAATAAAAATGAAAAAGAAAGAAAGGAAAGAAAAAGAAAAGGTGAAAGAAAGAGGAAGAATAAAGAAACTTTATGATAGAAAATGATAGAAAAAAATGTAGAAAAGGAAATATAAAAAGAAAAAAAAGAAAGAAGTTATGGTAGAGAGGGGAAAAGTTGGTTGGGTTTTATGGCATATCAACCACTGTGGGTCATTTAATGCCAAATTAAGGTATATATATATATATATACATATATATATATATATATATATATATATATATATACATACACACACACACACATATATATATATATATATACACATATACATACCTACACATATACCTATACATATACAGTACTATTAAATGTAAAGCTGGCAACATTATTCTTTCCAAAAAATGTATAGCTGGCAACATTATTCTTTCCAAAAACATATAGCTGGCAACATTATTTTTTCAAAAACATATAGCTGGCAACATTGTTGTTTCAAAAACGCATAGCTGGCAACATTATTTTTACCAAAAACGTATAGCTGGCAACATTGTTTCAAAAAACGCATAGCTGGCAACATTATTTTTTCCAAAAAATGTATAGCTGGCAACATTATTGTTTCAAAAACGTATCGCTGGCAACATTATTTTTCCGAAAACATTATCTGAAGCCTTGTGGTTGGACGTAGTTTATTGTCATACCCAGGACGCGGATGTAGTTTATCGCCATACCCAGGACGCAGAAGTGGAAAAGAAAACTGAAAAGTAATAAAAAATAAAATGTAAATAAGAAAGAAAGAAAGAAAGAAAGAAAGAAAGGAAAGAAGAAAAATAAAAGAACTGAGAGAGAATGAATCAAAAAATGAAATGGAAAATAAAAAATGAATCAAAAAATGAAATAAAAAGAAAAAGTAAGAAAAGTAAAAAGAAATATTTACATAATAGAAAGGAAGGAAAGAAGGAAGGAAGGAAAGAAAAGAAAGTAAAGAAGAGAGTAAATAATGAATTAAGCAAGGTGATCTGGGGAGGTGTTACAGTTAGTCAGCTTGTCATACTGGGAAATATAATCATGTAATAATGACTGACTCTTTAGTTATTGTCAGGTCTTTACAGATATGTTTTGATTGAATTTCATGTCTTCTCATATAAATGTTTTTCCCAAAGGAAATCAAACAAATTCAGAGAAAAATATTTTTTATCCTCAATGATTAAATGCAGATTAAATGCTGGATTTATGCCATGGATGGGAGAATATCTTTGCTAGCAAATTTATAGGGTGATATCCATCAGACGTCTGACTCTTCTTCAAATCACAAAGCAAATTAATATTTCTCCAACAAACACAAATCTTTCTGCTAGAAAGCAAATCAGTTTCATCAAATATAAAAAAAACGTTAATTGCATCTACAAGGTGGGTGGAAAGAAAAAAACTCCCTATTTAAAATTGTTAATAACTTTATTAATTATTGATCAATTTTGAACAGTAAGTCATATCCAGTAAATTCAATGCTACCAAATCCCTGCAGGCAAATCACCATGGGAAAAGTTCAATTTGGGAAAACTTTACTTCAGGGAAAGTTTACTGTAAAAGGATAAAAATTAAACAATTTTTTAAGGAATTCTAATTTTATTGATCAACATATCTAAAACATTTTTAAAATAGATTAAAAATAAATAATGACTGGCATTATACATTTTATTTAATAATTAAAACTTGGGTTTCTAATAACTGATACACACTATCTCTCATAAATAGTCAGGGATACAATTATCTTCATTGTAAATTAGAACAAGTCTTTGTATTAACCCAGCAGAAGTAACATAGGCTTTCTGTTCTTTTTTAGACACTTCCTCAGCCATGTATAAATATATTCATTTTAAAATTATTAATTATAAACTCTAATGAATTTATATGGTGAAGTATCTGCACAGTAGCCTTTTCTTGAGGAGAATCTATCTTGTCAGGCATTGGGCCATTCTGGACTCCGCTTACCACACAGAAATAAAAACAGAAATTAGTGATGAAATTTTACCACTTTAGGGATTACAATCTTTCATGCAAATGAAGTGTGTTATAATGGAATGTCCCACACTCCTTATCACCTATGTGGAATGACTATATCAGTAGATATATATAGTAAGCACAGGATATCCCTGGCAAACTTGCTTTGGGAATTACTATCTTGCTAACTGATTCCCTGTCTTCTAATAGTGTATTCTCTTTTACAATAAACCTCCCTTTCTTTCATCTATGCCTGTGTTGTTGTTCCTTTCACTCGAGTACCACCTTTTGTAACCTTCTTTAAGGATACAGCAGAGTGATATTGCCAGAAGTTATAAGTAATTTTCAATAGGGTGTTTCTTTCAACCTAACCTTCAGAATAATGCTATCAGATTTAAATCATTCAAAACGTTTTTTAAAAATTTTATCATGCATGTCAATATTTCACAATAAAATTGTTATCTATCTTATTAACATTAGTATTAATGTCCAAATTTTTGTTGATTTTTTTTTTCACAGTAATTTACACCTGATTTGTGAAAATATGAAATTTTGGTAAAAAAAAAAAAATCAATTTCCTATCAGAATTACATTCAGTAATAAATGAGGTGACAGGATATTTTAATGTCACCATCTGTCATCTTACACCACCAATGCCACGACTGCCATCAGCCTCAATGTTTACCAAAAAAGATTAGGACAGTAGTGTAAGTTTCAATAATGTAAATAATTCTAATTCCTTATCCTAGGAATTCAGATTTTGTTGGTAAAATCTAAAAGATGTACTTATATCTGTATGGGTAAAATATGAGTTTAACTTATCTAATTAACAGAAATTAAAAATATTGATTAACAATTATTTTGCAATTGTCAGGTTTTATTATGAAGAATAACATGAATTTTTATTTACATTATTTACATTGTCCAGACTGTTGTCCTCCTCTTTACTGTCATATTCACAACATTTCACTGATTGTATGCTCCAGCTTTCTTCACATGATATAAGTTGGAATTTTGAACCAAATACTTTATTTAGTCCACTGGAGTAGATTGTTCCCAAGAATATATGGCTCAGTGGATAAAAATGTTGGTTGAAGTAATCCAGTGACTTGACCCAAAGATTTGTTAGTTCAATACCTGGCCACAGCAAAGGTGAACAAAAACTTGGAAAGTTGAGTTACTAAAAGGAAATAACTGAAACTGAGATATTCAGAAAAGGCATGGCATGTGGAACTAGAACAATCTACCCTCGTGGACTAAATAAAGGGTTCAGTTTGAAATGCCGATGTATATCACCTGAAGAAGGCTGCTGTGTACAGTGGCCGAAACATTGTGAATATGACAATAAAGATGAGGAGAACAATCTGAATAGTGTAAATAGTTAAAATACTTCACCTCAGAAATATAGACAGATGATGAATTTTTATTTAGAAATCAATCCGGAAGATATCAGCTTTTGTAACATATGTTTGATTTGTTTTTAAAAATCATTTCACCTCAAGTAAAGTTGTAAAGCCACTATGACACAAGAGGTTACTGAGTGTGAAGAAAAAAAAAAGAGAAAAACATTATTAAAGAGCAAGAATAATAAAAAGGAGTCAAGAAGACAGTAGATAATGATTGACATTGCATTTAAAATTTTAAGGATCAAAGTTGACTGGAAAGCATGAAGTTGTATTTTGTTTGTTTAATGGCATATCAACTCCTTATGGGTCATTTAATGCTGAAATTTAATTTTTTTGAGAGTATTAGTAATTTCTTTTACAAAAATGTATTGCTGGTAATTGTTTTTACCTTGAAAAGGTATAGCTGGGTTTTTACTATAAAATTGTATTTTTATATTTTCATAGTGTTTTGACCCCACTTTAGGAGGTTAACTCTTTGCATATAGTTGGGACCCTAACAGGTGCTAATCATCTCAGGTCAGAGTTGATCTGGGAACAATAGCAATTAAGAGGTTGTTCCTGCTCTTCAAAATCTCCCGTCAAGAGGCCTTGCTATAGGATGTAGTTTATTGTCATGCATGAAACTGGAAGAGTTCCATGAGCAAGAAGTGCAAGAGAATAAACTGTGAGCACAGAATTTACAGTTGCATCTACCCAATTCAACTGTAAATTGATGAAACCTTGTTGTCAATCTGTGAGATGCCAGGTCAGAATCACTAACATTGCAGATTCTTCTTTTGATTAACACAATATCACATTATCATTTTGCATGTTAATATGGATTCCTTTAAATTCTATAATGGTTGTCAGTCTTTTGATCACTGATTCTGATAAGTTTTCTAATTCTTTTAATATGAACGTCATTTGCGTTAGTTTTTATTGCTTCCCAGAGATTTTCTTAGCTTGAACGTTATTTTCTATTATCATATATATATATATATATATATATATATATATATATATATATATATCTTTTAATGATAGACCAACATTTTTTGATTGGATTAACATCTTGAGAGACTGAGAACCATTCCATTAATTCCATATTTTTGAAAACTTTTGGGGGCAATATGTGGGAAATGGTCAGCTTTGAAGAATGTGAAAGAACATTGTCATGGATGAATATAGTCTTCAGCTTAAAGCTTCATGTTTGTGACTTGTACTACTGAAAAAATATCTTGTCCAAGAATTTATAATGAATAATTGTTTGCATTTATTTTGGCACTACCATCAACTTTGAAGAGACCTTTTATTTATATATATATATATATATATATATATATATATATATATATATATATCAGTCAGGTATCAGTCCCGGCTTGAAGTGATTGGATATCTAGCCATACTGAGGAGTTCCAATACAGTGAAACAGTATTTGTGGATGACGATATTAGCTCCCGAAAATAAATTAATTCGGTCAAGCACTGTGGGGAAAAAGCACATATTTGTAAATAGTGACTATTACTGCTAATAATGCAAGACTCTCCTAACGGATTGAGTCCTCTAGGTCACTGGCATGTTTATGAAAAAATAGATACACAAAAATTTGCCTTTCTCTCTGTCAAGTGTTGATAGTCTAGGGATTAGAATCTCCAACTGATACCAAATTGGTTGGGTTTTGGGCCCGGCTTGAAGCAATCAGATGTCTAGCCATACTGAGGAGCTGTGATACAGTGAAATAAGCTGTCTGTGGATGACGGTATATATATATATATATATATATATATATATGACAACAAAAAATTGTTTGGTACGATATAGTGAAAGAACTTTCTTAGCAGCAGACCTAGAAATTGATTCAATATAATCATTCCACTTCATGTCAGTGCAAAACATGAGACCAAGAAGTTGCAAAGAGTTTTGTCTTCTGGAGGTTAGCATCAGCCATGCTATAATTTTAATACCTACAATACTAGCTCATAACATTACTTCACCTCACCCCTACTGTCTTTTAAGTCATAGCAGTTGACTATTTTCATAAAAACCCCAATTTCTGTTTTCAAACCTTTAGCCAATGCTCTTAAAATTCCCCATATTTTCTTTCTGCCTATATTCTTAATATCTTCTTCTTCCATGCCCCATGTTCCTTCAGGATATTGGCGGTCATGGCTCTCCACTATTGTAGTTCTTAATAAATTATGTTTTTTCACTATTTCTCCTAATCCCTGTTCTGCCAACCATATACTTAAGCTCATTAAGTTGGATATATGCTGCCTTCCACTGTCTCTCTTGCCTTCAATCTGTCCTCTGAGTGTCAAATTTTCTAAGCTCTCTTTCCTCATTATGTACCCTAGAAATTTCAAATCAGTGGTTGGCAATAGGTGTAGGCAATAGGCATAGCCACTAGGCATTGACCTTGTACCTCCACATCAGTCTGTATTTATGGCTGACACCAGCCAATCATATTACTGTGAGGGGGAACACAGGTGTATGCATATTCATTACATCATATATACTTATCTACAATATGATGATCAACAATCATGTTGCCAAAATAAAAACGCATGACCTCAAAATAAGTCAGTGCAAATATTTCTAATAGAAACAAATATTAATTAAAAACTAACATTCCTATGGCATATTTATCATAGCTATATAAGTATATCTTGAAAAATTTTACCAACATTGGTTGATTAATACCAACTTTATTTGCAACATTGACTTGCACAATAAAATCTGACATCATCCACTGGTAATTCAGTGAACAAAAAAAAGCAGCAAAAATGTTTCATCTGAGATTTTAGAATTAACCTCTGGTTACAGATTTTAAGTTGCAAAATTCAAGTTGAAATAAATTCTTTCCTTCTTTTTCATTGATTTGAAGGCTGTTGATAGACATACTGAAATTGTTTACAGTTCTTTTTGCTTGTCTTCTGTACACAAAAGAAAGACAAAGATGAGCAAAGCTGCAAAGAGGATCAAAAGAAAGAAAGAATAAAAATAAAAAAGTGATAATAAAGAAAAATAATGAAATTAAATAAAAAAGAATGGGAAAATGGCAAAAGAAAATGAAATAAAATTAAAAATAAACTGATAAAAAGAAAGAAAGAAAGAGGAAGAATAATTAAACAAAAATAAAAGAAAGAAAGAAAGAAAGAATGAAAGAAAAAGTTTCAATCAGCTAAGGAAAGGCTAAAGGTATGAATGAAGCAAAAGAAGAAAGAAAAATGAACTTCTGGTACAGAATAATGGTTAGCTCATCTCCCTTTGTTATTTTTACCTTGTGTTGTGAATTAAAACCTTAGTGAGTGCTTTACTTTTGTGTTGATATGATTCAGAAGAGAAATGGATGCATATTAACCACTGGCCTTCTCTATTTGGAAAATTATGGCAGCCTGATCTTCCTTCATGGCATTTTCTTCAATTTAGCTTTAGTATAACAGAAGACCAAGGGTGAAGAAGTGGGTGGAAGAAAGAAAGAAAGGAAGAAGAAAACAGTAGTAAAGAAAGAAATAAAGAAAGAAAGAAAGAAAGGGGAACAGAGTAGTAAAGAAAAAAAGAAATTAATGAAAGAAAGAAAACAACAACAGTAAAGAAAAAAGAAATGAAAGGAAGAAAGAAAGAAATGAAAAAATAATGAAATGAAAGAAAGAAAGGAAAAAACAGCAGTAAAGAAAAAAGAAATAAATGAAAAAATGAAAGAAAAAATCAAATAAAGAAAGAAGGAAGGAAAGGAAAGGAGAAAATGGCAGTAAAGGAAAAAAGAAATAAATGAAATAAAAGAAATGAAAGAAAAAAATGAAAGAAAAAATCAAATAAAAAAAGAAAGACGGAAAGGAGAAAATGGCAGTAAAGAAAAAAGAATTAAAAGAAATGAAAGAAAAAATGAAAGAAAGAAAAGAAAAACAGCAGTAAAGAAAAAAGAAATAAATGAAATAAAAGAAATGAAAGAAAAAATTAAACAAAGAAAGAAGGAAGTAAAGGAGAAAATGGCAGTAATGAAAAAAGAATTAAATGAAATAAAAGAAATGAAATAAAAGAAATGAAAGAAAGAAAGGAAAAAACAGCAGTAAAGAAAAGAGAAGCAAATGAAATAAAAGAAATGAAAGAAAGAATTAAAGAAAAAATCAGGTGAAGATAGAAGGAAGGAAAGGAGAAAATGGCAGTAAAGAAAAAAAATTGAATGAAATAAAAGAAATGAAAGAAAAAAAATGAAAGAAAGAAGGAAAAAACAGCAGTAAAAAAAAGAAGTAAATGAAATAAAAGAAATGAAAGAAAAAATGAAAGAAAAATCAAATAAAGAAAGAAGGAAGGAAAGGAGAAAATGGCAGTAAAGAAAAAAGAATTAAATGAAATAAAAGAAATGAAAGAAAAAAATGAAAGAAAGAAAGGAAAAAACAGCAGTAAGGAGAAAAGAATTAAATAAAGAACTGAAAAAAGGGCAAAAGCATAAAAAAGGAAACGCAAAAAGAAAGAAAAATGTCTGAAAAAAAATGTAAAGTATTTGTTGGTCAATGATGGAATTCCAATCTTTTTGAGAAGTGTCAAATTAACATAGGATTTTTGAAGACAAGGAATGTGACCATGGCCCTTGGTCTGTAGTCTCCAAGAACAATATCTATGTACCCAGGATAGGTCAAGTGTCTGCAGAAATGAAAAATAACATAGTCAGAAAGTCATTGAGTACAGAAATGGTACTGCCAAAATGAAAGCCAAAAAATAAAAAGAACTTTTTGGCAATGTTAAGACTAAAGGAGGTATCATATTGAATACATTATTGATTTTTGACTATTTTATCATCATCTTTATACCTGATCTCATTATTTTAACAGTACAAAAATCTTTGTATTGAAGCTTATACATTTTACTCTCTTATGACATTTTTTTAACTGGTCTCACATAAATTCTGTTCTTTTTTTATTAACAACTTCCATCAGCTCTAGTTTGATCAGTTTTTTGAAAGGTTTCATATTAATCTATTTTATTTTGGTCAAATTGTTGCATTTTGACTGAGGTCTTAATATATAATCACTGAATATAAATAATTAACACTTTGATAATTAATTATTTAAGACTGGAATGAGAAGACTATACAGCTCCAGCACAAATATAGCAGCAGTCCTTCATTTTTTAACTAATCTGGCTCTTATAAAGATAGAGCATAGCAGGAGGCTATTACTGGAGCAGTAAAAGGAACAAAACCATTGTTACCAGCATCTTTAGTGATAGATCATATATATGTTCCACTGGAGGTCTGGGGTGAGCTTGAATCCCAATAGTTGTTCAAGATATGGAACTCCATCAAGAAAACACTCATTCATTATGATATACAAAACTCCAGGGTCTACTTGCTAATGATGGAATGTTATTAGTTTAGTTTTTGAGGTATTCAATGTTACAAGCCAGGTAAATAATAAAACACTGACATATACACACACCAATCAATATATATATATATATATATATATATATATATATATATATATATATATATATATATATACATCTTACCAGTTTGTGACTGGGAGGGATAATTCCAAGGAGAATATAAATCCAGGGAGAGCTCAATATAGACTACAGACCATTATAAAGATATTCCAAAGGAAAAAACTTAGCACATCATTGAAAAATCTGATAATAAATTTATTTCAGCAGGTAAGTAATTAATATCTGCCTCATCAGACTGAAATTAAAAAATGGTTTAAATTTATCCAGACAATATGAATATTTTATATTAACAGGACTTACTTTGATTATTCTTTCCACTTACGTATTTGATATTATTCTCTCTCTCTCTCTTTATCTTTCTATATATATGTATATATATATATGTGTGTGTGTGATTGATGAAATAATTAGAATATATATATATATATATATATATATATATATATATATATATATATAGAGAGAGAGAGAGAGAGATAGATTGATAGATAGATAGATAGATAGATAGATAGATAGATAGATAGATAGATATGTGATCAAATAATTAGAAAACAAATTCAGAAAAAATCATAAATGGACCTGCTTTTGATATCATTTTGGAAAATATTTGTTTAAGTAATGTTTTATTTAAGAATATCTTTTAAAATTCTGGATATATCAAGATAATTATGTATGAGATAAAAAAAAAATGAACAAATTCATATTAGGATCTAGCCAGACTAAATCATTGTGTGCAAACTGGTAAGTATATTTAAAGTCATTTGCTGATAGGAATTCTTTCATTCTGGTAAAATTTGTTACTTGGTCTCTATCCTGTTGAATCTTTTGCCACAAATAACTTCAGAAAAAAATCTGATTATTTTTAGATAAAAGGAAAAAAAAAACTGATACACAAAACTTTTAAGTCTCAAAGTGATGAAGGATAAAAGTGAAGTGCATACACTTACCCACATATGTACAAAGACACATATCTGTCTTTATAACTAAAAATATAGATTCATATCTTTTTACCTACACAGCCTCACTAAGAAACATTAGTACCAATTGAAACTAAACTTGGCAGATGTGTTCTTCTGTTCAATGGATTGATAGAGAAGGAGTGATAAACTGAATATACTTGGATTGTGCGAACTTCATTTGTAGACTTACATTTTGAATAGAAGTCTTTAATATACACTAATTTCCTTCTAATACTAAATGTATTCAAGTGACTTCAGCCAAACCCAGAAAATATATTGAGTCAAGAGGCTGCAAATGAGTTGTTCCAATTGAAATTATCTATGTTGTTTGAAGATTGGCATTTTATAGTATCTTATAATTGATATTGCACTTAAAAATTTATAAGTTGAAATCAACATGGTATATTTATCATATAAAATCAACATGGTATATTTATCATATAAAATCAACATGGTATATTTATGATCTAAATATGGCTTAAAAATATTGTCAACATCAATTGATTAAGGTGAGTTATTTTTCTTTAATCCTTCCACCCTGAGTGATAATGCTATTAGGACACAAGAGGTCACAGGGAGCAAAAGAGAATGAAAAATCTTTAGTGAGAAGATAGGACAATAAAAGAACAAGTTTCAGGAAGACAGAAGGTGCCAATTAGCATTGCATTTTTTGAAGATTATAGGTAGCAAGGAAGCAAGAAATTGGAAGAGATTTCCACAGGCGAGAAGTGCAAGAAAAGAAACTATTAGAATAGAACATGCAATTGCATCTAAATAGTTCAAGAGTAAAATGATGAGACCTAGTTATCAATATAGTAACATGCTTAAATTCATGCAGCAGAGACATCAATGAGGAAAGCTTGTCTATTTTATTTTGAAAATATTGATTTGCATAATAAAATCTGATATAGTAGACATATACAATAAAAACATCATAAAAGATGGTTTCATTTTACATCATAAGCTCCATATGGAACATAACCAATAATTTTACAAGTGTTCTAATAAATATTCGATTGAGTGACATTGTGTAGAATAAGCAATTTTTTTTTTTGATAATTTCACTCAAAGCAAGGCAATAAAGCCACTAAGATTCAGGGGGTTACTAAGTGTGAGAGAATATGAGAAAGAAACACTATTAAAAAAGTGAACAATAAAAGAACAGGAATTAAGAAGACAGAAGGTAACGATTGACATTGTGTTTAAATTTTTGAAGATCAAACTTGACTGGAAAGCAAGAAGCTGGAATAGAGTTCTACAAGTGAGAAGTGCAATAAAAGAAACTATTAGCATCGAACTTAATGTTGCATCTAACCATTTCAACTGCAAAATGATGAGACCTTGCTACTAATCAAGCAGTGCATTTAAATTCATAAAATCTATGTACCATAGAGGAAAGTGATACTGTAAAATCTTGGAGGGGGAGGGGTATAATAATAATTACAAGGAAATTAAAAAGTAAAATTATTTATTTTCTCAGAAATTATTATTCATATATATTTTTTATTCTTATCTCATAATAGTTAACATAAAATTGATTATTTTGTTTTATGCCTGCCATTTTTAACAATTTTTGTCTTGAAGTTTAAAGCATTGGGAAATTAAATAGTTGCAGGATTAAATTTCATTTGAAGACTTATGTTTTTAAATAGAATGAATAAGTCTTCAATATACATTAATTAATTTCTAACACTTGATAATTTCTAACAACTAATTTCAGCCAAACCCTGAAAATATATTCATTGAATCAATAGATTGATATTGAATTATTCAAATTGAAATTTTCAATGTTGTCTTAAGCTTGGCATTTTTATCGCATTTTGTAATTGATATCTCATGATGTATATCTGTTTTATAATTAACATATCATTCTTAAATATTCTATTAGTTGTTAATTCTGAAGGTGCATTGGAATTGCAAAAAATGCCTTCCAAAATCTAAAAAAAAATATTAAGAAGAAATTTTTTCATTAAAAAGAGTGCTGGACTGTTTTGTAATATCAATCCTCCTATATGACAGTGAATGTTGGACTGTTTCCTCACAGATAAAGACTAGAGGCAACATAGATGTGATTCTGTCAAAGGATGTTGAGAACACCACAGACAGAGCATGTGAGCAATGAGGAAGTTTTAAGGAAAATAGAAACAAAAAGGACACTCACACTCAGAATCTAAAATATGAAAGGTTTACAATTTATTTTTTTATCTCTTTTTTTCTTCAATACAGGTAGATAGCTTCACATTCAGGAGAAGAGGTTTATCCCTTGCTTTCTGTTTAGGACAGGGTTTCCAGTTCCTTCTAAATTATACTTCAATTCTATACTTCTCCACCTAAACTCTGTTGAAATTTAAACTATTACTGGGTTTCCGGTTCCTTCTAAACTCTTCTCTTTCACTTCCAGTAGTCTCTTGCATTATTGCCTTGCTTGGGGTGAATTGATAAAAAAAACCCTCAGAAAATGACAGTTGAAAGTTTTAAGATCCATAATGAGGAAGAAAGCTTGTTGAAAGCAAAATGGGTGAGAATAGTTTCGAATAAACTACATAATAAGCCTGAGTAAATAAATGGGAGGCAACACAAAGTGAAGTAATGGATAGCAACTCAGATTGAAGAATTAGAGCCGAGTTCGAAATCCAGTTGAATCCATTACATTTACTTACATGTTAATACCCCTTGGAAAGGTATGTATCCTCTTCATCTCCTGCAGCTATGGGTAAATAGCAGGACAGACTGTGTTCTCTAGCCTTGGATGGCAACTGCTCTACCACAGAAAGAAATGGTAACCTACTGTGGGAAAATATTCTGCCTCGTCAGTCATGTATCTTTCAATACATGATCACCTAAGTGTGTATCATGCATGGCACATAACTGAATGACTGAAATAAATTGAAGAACAGAGAACAAGAAAGATAAGAGAGAAACCATACTAGCAGCTACAAAGGTTAAGTTGTGGAGAGCCATGATCGCTCATGTTCTGAGCACATAGAAGAAGCTTTGTTAAAATACTCTCAATTTCTTCAGTTTTACATTAGGCAAAATCTTTTCAACTTATTATTTTTGGGTCTTTCACTTATGGGATTTCAAGTTGGCTATAATGAAGCTAAAAGTGCCAAAAATGTATGAAAAGTGGCCTCACTTAGTTATGGCACATTTCACTTGCTCCTACCTAATCCTTTGCATCCAAGATTGTTGTAAAATAATTACTGACTACTCTTGTTTTCCAAGTACACACTTCTGTTAGGGCAGACAACCAATTCCTGTCGCAGACACCTGCTCAGGCACATTTATGTTTGTTCAACAAAGGGTAGCCCAACCTACCAAGATGGAAAAAGAAGCCAAAAAAATGCTTAAATCTCTTAAAAAAGCATTTAACAAAATCAAAGATAAACCTGTCCCTATCAAAAGCTATCAAAATAATAAAAATCTGCCGTCTCATCACCAATCAATGCTATTTTACATTTAATAACAATTTTTACAAACAAAAATGTAGATTATCAATAGGATTACCTCTCAGTGGAATGATGGCATGTATTTTCTTGGAATTTCTTGAGTCTAGTTCTTTCCAAGACATTTTACCTAAACAATCAAAACTTCCGATAGATTGACAATACTCTATTAATATATCCCTGTGATACTAACTTACAGAATTTTATAGATAAACTAAACAAAGTCAAATACGCAACAGAATTTATATACAAAATAAAAAAAATACTTTACCTTTCTTAGACATCATGTTACACTGAGTTGACAACAGACTAAAAGTTAGTATTCACTGAAAATCAACAAATAAAAATGACCTAATGAACTTCTATTCCCATCTTAACAACCAAATAAAATCTGAATCATTGGATTCAATTTAAGAACATTCAGAATTTGCAGCCCTCAATATTTACATAATAATACATTACTAACAGTCAAGAACAGTCTACTAAATAACAATCAACTGTGAACTTCACATCAGTTCTGTCCAACTTCCCTTCTCTCAGTAAGAGAGCCTGCTATTTATCTTTTTAGATCAGTCCATTTTGTGGGGGTGCTCCACTACTCCACAACAAATGTGAAACAAAAGGTTCATAAAATATTCCAAAATAGAAAAGCTGTCCTTCTTGACAAACCCATCAAATCAAAAATACATATTATTCTATCCACTAACTCTATCACAACTACAACCAAAAAGAATTTCTCTAAATTCAACATAATTTGTTACAACCACATCTAAAACAATCAAAAACTTAATCAATAAAAAAACAAAAACAAAGCAACAAGCCAAATCTTGAAGGAGGAATTGTCAGAATGAATACATTGGAGAAACTTCAAGAGGTTTAAACAAAACATTATATTAACACAAAATGGACATTTAAAAAAAAAAAAAAAAAAAACAGCACACAAAATGCATTGGTTGTTCACCATAAGGAAATTGACCACAATTTTGACACAGGGAATGCTACTTTAATTAAAAGAGAAAATAATTGAGTAAAGCGAAAATATCTGGAAAGTGTCTTGATTGCTAACTCAGCCATGGCAAATTTGTGCCCAGGCTCTGACAATATCTCATAATTCTTGTTAAATTTTCTGTTGTTACAATGTAAGATAGTCAGGGAAAAAGGTGATGAAAAGAATACAGATAAATTTGGCTAGACTGAAACAAAATAATAATATTCTTTCAAAAAATTTTAAAACTACTTGCATCTCTCATTTTGTTTGCATGTGTAGACATGGCAACATCAGCAAAGCCCAGTCCTAACAGATGAAACACTTTGCAAAACCTTTTTCACAATTTAATATACAATATATATATATATATATATATATATATATATATATATATATATATATATGTTGTAACCTAGGGAAGGTTACTGAATACAATAATAACACAAAGGTTGGTAATGAACAATAATACTTAGGAAAAGAACAACAGGCATATGATTTACCAGTGGCATGTAGAAGTAGTAAACTGCTAGAAGTGAGTCAATGAATTCCACAATGAATCTTCAACTGCAGACCAACATACAGTATTTACTACTGTATTTATGTGAATGGGACATACCCATTATCATCTGTAGGTATGCTATAACAATGTATATACATATTGGGGAAATTGTGTAACAAAGTCAGAAAAGTTTACAATTTCCACAATACTTTTCTTGATATAAAAAAAATATATATCATTATCTCATATATATATATATATATATATTATAATTATTTAAAAAAAAAAATGATTCCATCGCTAAATAAATAAAAAATAATTATAATCTAGGTTCTACTTGAGTATCGAGCAGTGTTTTTAAAGATAAAAACAAAAATACTAAAGAACTTCAGATTATAGACTTAACGGTTTTTTCCTATTTATCAACATATTTACACACATACACATATATATATATATATATTACATTGTTAAGCATTATGACCCACTGAATTTATATTTATATATACTTTTACTGACTAGATATAAAATTTACTGAAATATATATATATATATATATAGGAGAGAGAGAGAGATTATTTTGCTAGAGCATTATACTCTCCTTTGTTGAGGTAATACTGTTTCACATGATGTTGAGAACTTTTAAGGTGTGTTTTTGGTATTCTTCTGCTGTTTGGGATTTTTTTCTTCCCAAGTAATGGTGTTTCTGCGATATTTCTATCTTGGCTGAATGAGCCTTTTTCCTCGTTGGTGAATTTACTTGGTGTACAAATCAGCTATCCTATTATAATGCCTTGAATTTGCTGAGCAATTATAATATCTCCATTTTCACTAATAACAGTTGCCAACTTCTTGATGATTGCACGAAAACCATGATGGTGAGATACTATTAATCAGGAATTTACTTAGAAAAAAAAAAAGATATATGTATACATATATATTTTGTTGGGTTGATGTGAGTTTGTGTGAGTTTCATGCTTTCACGATCGTCCTGGCAAGAAACTCACACAAACTCACATCAACCTAAATATGTTAGCTCTATCACTGATATTGAGCACTTTCCAATAAATATAAATAATATATATAATAAATTGCATATATATATATTTATATACATACACATTTCATATATATATATATATATATATATATATATATATATATATATATATAATGATAAAAATATAATTTTTAAGTATGCTATAATTATGGATAAAAGTACTCATTATCAGGGTTAGTGTATGTAAATATAAAAGTGAACACTGATATCAACACCGAGTTGCTTTTCATGCTTGAATATATATATATATATCTATATACAGTGTGCGATTGATGAATTTTCATCTAAATTACACAAAAATGAAAATAACACTGACATCTCATTGTAACGAATATATTTACCAAAATTACAAAAAAAAATATATGCCATAATCTGCTCTCAGACAAGCAATATGGTTTCCGCTTTGCCCGATCTACAGCTGATGTGCTTATGGCCATCACTGAAACTATCTACTGAGCTCTTCAAAATAACGGGGAAGCCCGTGCTGTAGCACTAGACATCTCCAAAGCATTTGATAGGGTTTAGCATGCCAGCCTTCTTCGCAAGCTCCAGGGTTATGGCATTACGGGTCGATTATATAACCTAATACATTCATTCCTGTCAAACCGTGAATTGAAGGTCGTTCTCAACGGATTCTCATCCAATTCCTATCCCACAAACGCAGGTGTTCCTCAAGGCTCCATCCAAGGCCCTACTCTATTCCTTATCTACATAAATGACCTTCCTGATGCCATAACTTCCAAAGTTCGCATCTATGCGGATGATACCACAATTTATTCCTGCCTCAAAAACAAATCTAGTCTCACTGACAAAACTCACATGGCTGTGCGTCTCGAAAAGGACCTCCAATCGATTGTGAACTGGGGCAAGAATTGGCTGGTCAACTTCAACACTTCAAAGATAAAACTACTCTCTATCAATCACCACAGAGATCCTTCCCTTCTCTCCATTAGAATGTCTGACGCTCAACTTCTCGAGAGCAACTCTCTGCGGCTTCTCGGTCTCGTGTTGACTGCTGACCTGAGATGGAATAAATACATTGAGTCAATTGCTTCGTCCACCGCAAGGAAAGTTGGCTACCTGAGCCGCGCCAGGAAGTTTTTCTCCCCGGAGTCGATCCTCCAGATCTACAAATCAACAATTCGCCCTTGCATGGAGCATTGCTGCCATATATGGTCTGGTGTGCCTTCTGTTTGCCTCGGGGTTCTTGATAGGCTCCAGAGGTGGATATGCAATGTAGTTGGCCTTGCTCTAGCGTCTCGTCTACAGTCACTTTCTATTGAAGCATGGTCTGAACATTCACTGCTACTGATCCTTCAACAGTTAACCTGGATGAAATCATATCACTTGACCTTGACAGAGTTGTAAAAACGCATATGTCATGGGCATTACAACTACTCAATGGGGAGTTAAAATTTTTATAAGCATTAATAATAAAAAAGAAAAAAAGCCTGACGAACTGGGAACACCATCCAGTGAAACTATAGTCACACACCAAAAACATAGGTACGCATATATGTACTAATTAATACATACCTCTGCTCTGTATAACCCCATTGAACAGTATTACATTTACATCTCATGCATAAATTTAAGAATTATTTATATGCTTGCCTGCACATCAGCACATGTGTACATGTCTGCTTATATTTGGCCACTTCATTTATCCATTCTACAACTATATATATATATATATATATATTGTTATACACAGTCAGGCTGTTTTGCTGTATCACAGCTCTTCAGTGTGGCTAGACGTCCAGTTGCCTCTTGCTAGGATCGAAACCTGACTGAATTGGCATCAGTCGGAGATTCTACCACTAAGTCGTTGGCGCACAGCAGAGATGAAGGTGAATTTTAACATATTTATTTTTAGATAAACACACAGTCACTGAGAGGACTCAATTCACTTTACCGAAGACTGAACTCTCCCATCATTTTCAACAAATCAGGACACAGCAACTGAGTTTTAGAACTGAACAGAAAGATTACTTGAACATTACTGATAATGTCTTACATCACTTCACCTTGGTATATCAATCCCTTGTTTGTAATGTGGAGTCAGTAACATGAATAAAACTTTCCACCTAAATCATTTCACAAAAGCCTGAAGAATAATCATTTACCTCCTGTTGGAGTGGGGGTGGTTGTAACAAGTGGAATGAATAATCAAAAATCTTCATTCACAAAGTCAAACTTGATGAATTAGATTCTAGTTTTCAAACTATATTAAGTCGAGTCATAAATAATTTTCGTTTTTGTTTATCATCTTTATTCTTGAAAAATTTAAAGTATGATCATATTTTATTCAGTTATATATTAGCCATTATTTGAAATGACTTGTTGCCTCTTATCAAGCAGCTTTTTGATATTTTTCGAATAAAATTTTCAGAGGTGGAAACTTCTTTGAACTCTTGAATCTGGTTTTCATTAAAGAAAGTTTTTCACGTTTGATCAGCAATCAAAAATTTGAAAGGTCTGATGAATATGGTGTGTGTTGGGTAGAACTGTCCAATTAAGATCAAAAATATTTTCTTGTACTATTCTTGCTGCAAGCAGCTTTGCATTATCATGGAGGACAGTATTCTTCCTACTGATAAATGCAGGCTCTTTTTGTGCAAACTTTTATAGACACATTGCAGCTGCTGTCTGTATAAATGTGCATTTAGTGTCTTTTTAAGAACTCTAAATGAATAATGCTCCAACAACCCTACCCCATACACATCATTAACTTTCTTCGATGAAGCTCAGCTTTTGGGGGTCAGTTATGGAGATTATCCTTGTTAATTGTTTAATATGATGAGTTGGTCATTGTCATATGTAACACATTTTTCATCACCTGTTGTAATATATTTAAGGAAGAATTAGTTATGATGGTACAATCCTCATTCCAATTGATCCCAAAAAAAATGTAAATTAGTTATGACTCTACTTAATAGTTGTGGCAGTTTTCTCAACTCATCTAATACATGGTGCGATGGATAAAATGTCATCTAAATTATACAAAAATGAAAATAACACTGACATCTCATTTTAACAGATATATTTACCAAAACTATTCAAAAATATCTTGAAATACTAAATAGTAAATTTATTCAATAAAATAACCAATTGCTTCAACAATGGCCTCCATATGACTTCAGAATCTCTTGCAACTCTTCTGGATAGTCTCCTTGTTTAAGTTGGTCAATCCTGCCCTAATACTTGCCTTCAGTTCATCTTTGGTGTTACAAGGAGTTTTGTTGGTCTCTCACTCAACTGTGCCCTACACATAATAATCAGGGGTTTTGCAATCTAGGGGGTTAGGTGGCCAGATGTAAAGGGTGATGCAGTCACAGAAATTGTTTGACAGCCATGACTGGGCCCACCTGCTTTTGAGGCAAGGTGCAGAGTCCTGTTGGCAGACATAGGGTCTCCCAGCAGTCACCTTTCTTGACCCAGGGCAGCACTACCTCCTCAAGGCACTTGATGTATGCCTCCATGTTGAGTCTGAGGATCTCACCACCAAATTTGTGAGTTCTTTTCTTATCAGAATGATCAAAGTGAGTTTCCCAAGCTGCCATACCTTCATAATCACCATTAGACTCATTCAATCGAATCCTCTGCACTATCCTCAGATTGACACACAAACACTCTGCTGAAATGTTCATATTGGAGCTTCTCGTATTAAGCAATACAGCATGCCATTTCAAAATTTCTGGTGGAGTGTATTGTGTCATGGTTTCCATTTTTTCTCACAGATGGTCCCCAAATGACCCTACTACACAGTGCCATTGACAAAATAAAAAAACAAACAACCTGAATGCTTGAAATCAAAAATATAAAATTGGCGAAAATTTACCTATCACACCCTGTTTATAACATTCAGGTATGAATAATTAATAAACACTAGATTGATTTGCAAGTCAGTCATCATGCAACAGATTTTATGCATTTTTTCATGGCAAGTTGTTCTATTCTATTATCTTTGCCAGCCACAAGCCATGATTTATTGGATTTTGTCCTTACAGCAAGATTTGGTCCATATAAGTGGCACTTTTTTGTTTGAGAAGAGAGAGCGGTTGATATGGGAAAGGTTACTTTGTTTTCATTTATTCAAAATTATAGAGCATGATAAAACAAAGTATTTCACTTGGGATATAGACAATACCAGCCTAAAGTACAGGCAGTTAAAACTTAGTGGTAATAGTCAAGAGAACTGAAAATAGGACAAAAAGGAAATAAATTATAGATTGAATATATGAAATTTCTGTTTCTCTTATATGATATATTAAAGCACTTCTTTTTATTTCAACCACCATCTTTTTCCTTAGTTGTCTTATTTTATGATTGTCAAAAACAGCAAATTCTGGAACAGAATATCCTGAAAAACAGCTTCCACTTTATATCAATGAGACTGCTCCACATTCTCTTCATACATTTTCCACAAAATAGTATATGAGCAGGTACAACTTTCTCTACTGCTTGGCATGAACGAGTCATCTGGTTCATATGTCAAGAAAGCAGAATCTGAAAAATGTCCAGATGTGATTGGATACAAATGTTTGCTTGATTCCTTTCCTAAGCATCACCCAGCAGTCATTCCAAAATTAAATTGTTATATCTATTCTGCCATTGGTTTGTTAGGAAGGTTACTCAATGTGTTCCTCTCTTCTTCTAACCTTCAATCTATTGTGCTTCTTTATCATGTTTATCTGGTCACTCTTCTAGATCTTTTTACATTTATATGAGTGTCCCCCAGGGCTCTATCCTTGGACTTACTTTGTTTCTTATCTTCATCTATGACCTTCCTGATGTCATCAGTTCTCAACTTAGTATCTATGCTGATGACACAGCTAGTTATTCCTGTCTTATGAGTAAATCTGATCAGTTCAATAAGGTCAAATTGGAAGCTGATATCAAAAATGACCTTCATTCTGTTGTTAAATGGGACAAGAAATGGTTTGTAATTTAAACTGCTCTCTATTAAATGTCTTAGATATCTTTTTTTTAGCCTTTGATTAGCAATGCTGGTGCTAATACCCAATACTCATTAACATTATCCACTAACATGAAGTGGAATGATTAAATTGAATCAATTGCTAGGTTTACTGCTAGGAAAGTTGATTCACTGTATCATGCTAGACAATTTTTTTTACCAGAATCTATTTTACAACTTTGAACATTGTTGCCGTATCTGGTCTAGTGCTTCTGCTGTATATCGAGAGATCCAAGGAATGATCTGCAATGTTTTCTATGCTAACATGTATTGTGGCTTCAGTCACTTTCCAACCACTGTAACATAGCTTCCTTGAGTCTTTTCTATAAAACTCTTCATGGTGTTCTGATAAATTTACATTTTTGGTACCTCAACATTATGAATTTAAGCAAAGAAATAGATTGGCATTTAGGTTTCATCATTTTACAGTTGAAATTGCTCAATGTCATCATGAATTCTATGCTAATAGTTTCTTTCATCACACTTCTTGCTTGTAGAACTCTTTTCTGACTTCTTGCTTTCCAATCAACACTGATCTTCAAAAATTTAAATGCCATGTCATTATCTTTTGCCTTTTTAATTCCTGTTCTTTTTCTGTCCTCAGTCCTTAATAATGTTTTGTTTTTTACTCATATTCTTTCATACTCAGTAACCCCTTACATCTTAGTGGGTTTATTGCCTATGGTTGGGGTTAAGTGATTAATATATATATATATATATATATATATACAAGTGAACATAGAAGTCAACACTTAGAGGCGACAGTCTGTTTCATGTTATATGCAATCGTCAGGCCACATATGCTGTTATTTTTCTGTTATTTTCTATTATTACTTGTTCCGATAATACAACCAAGTGAAATCAACATCATTAAGCACTCCTGTAAATCATTATTATTCCACAATGAAGAAGCACGGATAAAGAAAGATGGGATATTTGACACTACAATGGGAAGCTTTGACGGTGCAGAAGCATGCAAAATCATAGGCATTTACTTACTAAACGAACTGAGCAAAATAATAGATAGAAATGACACAGGACTCTACAGGGACGATGGTCTCATAATCTTAAGAAACTGTAACAAACAAAACACAGACAAAACTAGAAAAGCAATAATAAAGATTTTTAAAAATAACGGATTCGACATAGATATAAAAACTAACCTAAACGAAGTAGATTTTCTAGATGTTACCTTCAACCTAAGAGAAGGCACACATAAACCATATAGAAAACCTAATGACAAACCACTCTACATACACAAATCTTCCAGCCATCCACCTTCTATAATCAAACAGATACCAAAATCGATTAACCGCAGGCTCTCTGACAATTCCTCCAATGAATCCCTATTTAACAAAGCTAAGAAAGACTATGAAACAGCCCTAAAAGATAGTGGATTCCCAGCAATACTCACATACTCACCACAGAATAAAAAAAGGCCAACAGGAGAAGAAATATCATATGGTTCAACCCACCGTACAGCAAGAACGTAAAAACAAACGTAGGAAAAATATTCTTCAAACTCTTACACAAACACTTCCCAGAATCAATCACCTTACACAAGATATTCAAAAAAACACAGTAAAAATCAGCTACAGCTGCACCGAGAGCATGACACAAATAATAAAAAAGCACAATAGGAAAATTATCAACAAACCACACGAACAAATTAAACCCACGTGCAACTGCAGAATAAAGAACGAATGTCTCTTAAATGGAAATTGTTTACAAAACAACGTAATATACCAAGCCACGATAAAATCACCAGATAATGAAGAAAAAGTATACATAGGAGTAACTGAAGGACCCTGGAAACAAAGAAATTATACACACAAAACATCTTTCACAAATAGTAAATATGCAAACAGTACAATGCTTTCTAAGTATATCTGGGAAATTAAAAACAAAACGAACATTACACCAAAAATATCTTGGAAGATAAGGAAAAAATCATCAGCCTACAATAACCAATCAAAAACATGCAAACTTTGCTTGGAGGAAAAAATAGCTATCATTACTTTCCCCGACCCAAATAAATTATTAAACAAAAGATCTGAGCTCATCTCAAAACGCAGACATGAAAATAAATTTTTACTACGTAACCTAAAAAATTAAAAACGGAAAAAATAAAATAAAAACAAATAAATATACTAATAAACAAAATAACAATAAAAAAATAAAAAAATAGAAATAAAACATAAATAAATACTATGTTACTAAAAATCTAAAAACCGAAAAGAGAAAATATACAAGTAAAATAAATTGACTTAAATTCAAGTAAATAAATAAACAAACCAATCCCAAATAAAGATAATCAATTAAAAACTGTTCCCGCCAAAATAATACTTAGAATGAACTACAACAATCAACCCCAAAACTGAACAAATAGCTTTAATTAAATTCCCAAACCAAAACATAACTGTTAAATAAGTGATATAAACAAATTTTTACTACGTTAATAAATAAATAAATAAAATAAGAAACAAAAAAATAAAAACAAGCAATATAATTTGACTCAAATAGATAAACAAACGACTTCCGGTGAAATAACCGCCATAACAGAATACCCACAATGCACCACTAACCCATATATATATAAATAGCCAAGAAAAATAACAGCATATGTGGCCTGACGATTGCATATAGCATGAAACAGACTGTCGTCTCTAAGTGTTGACTTCTATGTTCACTTTTATATTTACACACGCTCTATCTCTGATATTGAGCACTTTATTCCATAAATATAGCACACCTTAAGACTATATTCTTTATATATATATATATATATATATATATATATATATATTTGTATATATATTGCTGTCACATATGGTCTGGCGCTCTGCTATGCATCTCTAGATTCTTTAAAAAAATCCAAAGAAGAATCTGCAATATTATCGGTCCCACCGTTTTACTGTTGAAGCAGTTAAATGTTACCACCTCTTCTACTCCAACAGCTTTTTCTCTTGCACTTCTTGACAGTGGAACTCCCTTCCTCTTACTTGCTTCCCTGATAACTATAATCTTCAAATATTCAAATGTAATGTCATTCGACATCTTCTGATGCCTTGATCCCTGTCCTTCTCTTCATCCTTTCCTCAAACACCTCTTTTTTCTCCTATTTTCACCCTCTGTAACCCCTTGTGTGTTAGTGGCACTTCCATCTTACTTGGGATGAAAAGCCTAAAAAAACATGTTAACCTGAGAAGGCACAATGACTCACTTGCCTAATGGTCAGAATCAGCTGTGCCTATGGAAGCTAGAAAGATGTGAGAAGATAATTTTCCTGAAACACTGTTTTAAGAGAAATATTTTATAAATTTCAACCTAAAGTAGCATTTGGTAAGTGAATGCGGAATGTTTCTCTATAAAGAAAATAGTACTATTATTATTATGGACTTATCTGTTATGGTCCAATATCCTCGCCCCACAGTTATGGTTCATGCTTAGAACCATGGTAGAACAACATGAACACAAGAGTAGAATAACAAAGATATATTACAACAGAAATATAGTACAAGACGTATTGTCTCGACTCGTTACACCATTCTTTCATTATACCTCTTGAGAGGGGCAGTATTTATAGTGTCAGGAAGAGGTAAGTTCTTATAACATTATCACATGTTAAAAAAAAATTAAAAATAAAAGGTAATAAATTGGAAGCCAATTGATATTTGTATCAGGGATGAAATAGAAGACATGAGTCAGTCATATCATTTCCAAAACTCTCCCATTTTTTTTCATACTTGAAAAAGCGTGTTTTAAGTAACTGAATGATGTAAAACCAACAGGCCACAGTGCCTGATATGATTTAAAACTGTTAAAAGAAAAAGAGGGTTTCTTCAGATATAATTCCATATTGAATTTCCAACTTTCAAACACATGTGAAATATTGGCAGACAGCAGGTGTTGACACAAATTAATTCTCATATATATATATATATATATATATATATACCCATTTATTTTTATATATATATATATATATATATATATATATATATACACACACATACACACACACACACACACACACAGACAAAGGTGTGGGTCTAGAAAGTTCTTTGGGAATTTAAAGCTTTGATAGCTTCTCTTCTGTCTGGATTCTTTGTTAATTGAAAAATGAAAATGAGAAAATTGAATGAGTAATAATTTAAATCTTTAATAAATTCACTGAGTCATCATACATAAAAGAAAAACACCCAAGAATTTAATCTTCATAAAGACCTACTCTTTCTCTGTCTCTCTCTTTGTATGTCTCTCTTTCTCTCTCTCTATATATATTTATTTATTTTCAATTTATTAATTTTACTAATTATTTTTTGTAAAAACAGACCATCTACTCAAATATGAGCATCCATTTAAAATAAAAATAAATAAAAATAACGTTTAAACAAATAAATTAAAAATCTGTCAGATTTAATCCATTTCCTAATATATATATATATATATATATATATATATATATATATATATATATATATATACAGGGTGTATCGAAAATACTTTTGCAAACTTTGGGGGTGGGTTACCGACATCAAAGCAAGGACAAAAGTCCATATAAACATATGTTCACAAATCCTTCATTTTTGAGTTATTAAGTCTAAAGATTACAGTAGATGCTGTTAAATGTACACTCTAAGATACAATCCAAAAATAATTTTACAAACTTTGGGAGTGAATTCCTGACACTAAAACAAGGTAAAAATATCCATATAAACATATGTCCACAAGGCCATCATTGTACCTGCAGCACATTTTAGTCACATTCGCACAGCCATATATAAAATCATATCTGCTTGTTCATGATATGAATATCCTGCCATTAAATGGAACACTTCTCAGTTAATTAACTACTACACACATTAAATGTTGAAGACACACTAGCCACAAATGTACAAGAATGACAAATGTAACCTAGTCTATACAGCAACACAGCACCATCTACAGTAAACTTTCTTTAAACTTATATATATATGAATGCATATATGTGCCTGTATTTATGTCAGTATATATATATATATATATATATATATATATATATATATATATATATATATATAGGAAGCAAAATAACCGCCAAAATAGACTACCCACAATGCACCACTGACCTGCAGATATAAATAGCCAAGAAAAAAAACAACACTCATTGCCTGACAATTGCGTCTAGCATGAAACAGCCTGTTGCCTCTAAGTGTTGACTTCAATGTTCACTTTTATATTTACACACATTTTATCTCTGATATTGAGCATTTATCCCATAAATATAGCACACCTTAAGAGTATATTTCTTCATATATATATATATATAAATATATATATATATATATATATATATATATATATATATATATATAACCAAATAATATGAGAATGAATACAGTACAATTTCAACGTTCATAGCATTTAATTAAAAAGAGGACTCCATACAAAGTAGAGCAATATTATTTATTTTAGGATATTACATCGAAAAATGTCAAAATCACAATACAATTGCAGTTATGTTTTGATGCATATCAAATGCATCTCATCAGGCAAATGTAAATTACTGGTAGGTGAACAATTTATTTAGATTTAAAAGCAAAATACAACCTTTTTATGAAAAATGAAAAAAATGGAGGTTATAAGGTTTGTGGGTTTTACTCAAAGCAATCAATCGAATATGACCTATGTTAAATTTAAACTAAGCAAAGAAGCAAAAATGGGTCATGACCCATACATTGGCAATTAAAGGAAACTCAGGTATTAAACGGGAATGAATGTTAATACACAGATTTTTTTAAACACTAGACAGTGTCATTTCTTAAGCAAAGATGTGATGAAGTGGTAATTTAACAAAATGTTAAACAAGTTATATGCTTTGTGTGTTTCCTTCATAAAAGTTGTTTTTTTTTTACAGTTGATTTGACATGTTTTCAATATAATATCCTAAAATAAGTATATATATATATATATATATATATATATATATATATATATACAATAAAAAGGCTTAAACACTAATATTCCATGGTCATAATTTATTCCATTGGAATCGTAAATATGATCCAATTCATCAGACCTACAAATTAAAAAATTCTTTTTGAATTTGTAGGTCTGATGAATTGGATCCTTACTCTGTCCTAGACATTGAGTCCTACCTGGATTCTATCCTCTTGTAATTATTTTTTATATATATATATATGTATGTGTATGTATGTATATATATTTATATAGTTTAGATATATGATTTCATATGTATGTGTATATTAACCACTAATATTATCAATTTATATATATATATATATATATATATATTATATCGAACCCTCTGATGAGCGGATATATCTCCAAAACACTAAGTCATGAAGATAATTTTGAACTTTTTAATTTTTTTTAATGAAAAATTAACTTTTTATACACACACACACACACATACACACACACATGATGAAGCCTTGTCTCTCAATATTTTCAAGAAGTTGTATCAAAACTGAAAACATTTTGTGTTTTTTGGGCAAGAATTGAAAATGATTGCACCCATCAAGTTCTTACCATTGCACCATATGTTGCTAATGGTGAAAATACTCACTGCATTCTTCATGTCACAATGACACCATTCGATATGAAAAGAAAAGCATAAAGAAGCTTCTAAAGTTTGTTTGGTATGTTGAACTTATTCTTTTTGTTATTTGTATTTTGTGAAGAAACAAAAACAAAATTCTATGAATTTTCATATAAAAATCTTAAAGACATTTATCTTTTTATCTTACAGATTTAATTCCATTCTGAGTGAAATTAATCTCTAATATTCATTGATGTTTGAAGAATTTACTGCGTGTACTATGAAGTAGTCTCTTAAGTGATTCTATACGAAAAAATATCAGTGCAGATGTCTGACAAAGATAATGGACTGAATTAATCACCTCCTTGCATAAAAGAATCATAATTCATCTAACACATAACTTCTTTGTTAGTCCTGGTCTGCTTTCTTTTTAGAGGTTTTCAATGTTTCATACACTAAATATCACTTATATATGTACCTATCACTATCTAAATATCACTTATATATGTACCTATACTCCAGCAGGGTGTTTAGAACAGATACATAGCAGATATTGTCTGAATGAATGATTAAGCAGTGATCAACCAAAATGTAACTTTGGTTTGTTCCAGATGGCTGAATTAAAAAGATAAGTTGTGAAAATAAGTAAAGGCAATTAATACAAATATATATGTTTCTTTTGGCTTTTCAAAAATTGGCTCAGAGAAATGAATGGCCCAATTAAGATCTTCCCTAACAATGTTGTTTTTCTGTTATTCTGATATATTCAGGCCAAAAATAGAATAATGAGGACTCCCTAGAGATCAAATCACATCACTGGTAAGCAGGTATTAGTCACAGTAGTTTGTGGAGGACAAAATAAAAACAGGGCATGAATTTAAAAAATGGAGATGATACATAATTAGCATTGTTTTCTGCTTAACTGGAAATGTAGGAAAATAAAACAAAAACATTTATTAACATTCTTTAATGCTAAACATGCTAAACATTGATAATATTTACTACATACATACATACATACATACACACACACACATATATATATATATATATATATATATATATATATATATATATATATAATTATTTATTTAAAAATAAGGAACTTTGGGTCATTTACCAAACCAGTTTCTTTCCTATTTTCTACAATATTTTCACATATATAAATATATATATATATATATATATATATATATATATGAAGAAATATAGTCTTAAGATGTACTATATTTATGGGATAAAGTGTTCAATATCAGAGTTAGAGCATATGTAAATAAGGACTGATGATTGCATCTAGCATGAAACGGACTGTCACCTCTAAGTGTTGACTACTATATTTATACACACACACAGACACACACATATATATATACACACACACACGCACGCACACACACACATTGCATATTGAACATATATGATATCTGTTAATAAATTTATATAGTTATCTTACTCCTGATTTGTGAATACACCTTTTGGAATTTTTTATTTATTTATTTGCTCTCTCTCTCTCTCTCTCTCTCTCTATATATATATATATATATATATATATATATATATATATATATATATATGAATAATAGAGTGAATAATGATATAGAGGAAGCACGGTGGATTAATAGATAGCAGCTTGTTTGAGGAATCGGAGAGCCAAGTTCAAATTCCAGTCAAATCCATTACATTAACTTACATGCTAATACCCTTGGGTAATGCATGAATCCTTCCATCTATGGGTAAATAGCAGGACAGACTGGGTACTATAGCCTTGGATGGCAACTAGTCTAGGAGAAGAACACTAAATTGAAAACTTGTTGAGAGTCTTTTGAGGACCTTGTGGCACATAGTGCACCTGGCCTCTATATTCGGCCCTTCAAAAAGTGTGGTTGGTTCTGCACAAAACTTTCACCACTATAATCAAATCTTATGTGCTTTTATCTTTTTTTTTTATCAGTTCACCTCAAGCAAGGTGATGACACCACTAAAACACAAGGGGCTACTTGCAATGAAAGAGAAAGAAAAGGACTTCAGAAGAAACTGAAAACCCAATCCTAAATAGAAAACAAGGGATAAACCTCTACTCCTGTTCAAAAGATTGAGGAGGACTCTAAACCAGATGACAGATGAACAGCAGAATCAGGCCAGAGATAGGACAAGAACAGTGAACAGTGCAGGTTCATTAAAGACACCAGAACAAGGAATGCGATATTCATGCTCAGAATGTTATCAGAAAGAGCGATACAAATGCAGAAGGACGTGTACCTATGTTTTATAGACTATGTAAAGACTTTCGACAAAGTATGCCACAAGGATCTGATGGAACTGCTCAGCAACCTTTATATATTCGGGAAAGATATCAGCATAATCAAGAACCTATACTGGCAGAAAACAGCATGTATGTGCATAGGGAACGAGTTCAGTGAATATGCAAAAACAGAAAGGGGCATAAGGCAAGGATGCGTCTTCTCACCCGACCTGTTCAACCTACACCGCAATGCAATTCTGAGAGAATTGGACACCCTATCAGGATTTAGCATTGGCTGCTACAGTTTTAACAACATAAGATATGCAGATGACACAGTACTGATAGCAGACACAAAAATTAAATTACAAAATCTCCTACAGAAGTTAGCGATGGAGTGTGAGAAGAAGGGACTAAGCATAAACTACAGGAAAAATAGAATGCATGGTCATCAGTAAAAGGATGAGTCCAAAATGCGTTTTGCAGGTCAGAAACACTAGAGATAGAAGTTTAAATATCTGGGAAGTGTTTTGAGAGAGGATGGTAAGTGCGGCAATGTGATCCATAGACGTATTGGGATGGCCAAGGATGCATTCCAAAAGCTGGGTAGAGTATGGCAAGACAGGAGGATCTCTTTGGTAACAAAGAAAAGAATACTGTGCTGTTATGTGACATATACTCCTTTATGGCAGCGAATGTTTGGCAATTTCCTCAAAGTTGAAGTAGAGACTTGAGGTGATGGAGATGTGGTTCTACAAAAGGATAATAAGGATATCATGGACCGAGCATGTGAGAAACGATGAGATCTTAGAGAGAATGCAAACAAGGAGGAAGCTTATACTTAATATCAGGAAGAGGCAGTTGAAGTTTCTGGGACACATAATGAGGAAGGAAGGCCTGGAGAATCTGATACTCATGGGTTGAATAGAGGGAGAGAGAGACAAAGGAAAACAATGCATGACATACCTTGCAGCCTTAAGCAAGTAGGATGACAAACTATGGTCTGGGGAATGTAGCAGAGGAAGGAAATGGTTGAGAGCTGCAAGGGATAGAGGAAGGTGAGGACCATGATCACCTATGTCCTGAAAGGACATGGCACATAAACAAAAAAGAAGGGTTATGGAATTATTGATGAATCTATTTTATTTATGCAAAAAAAAAAAGTTTGTTAGGATTTGTTAAGATCTGTCAATAGATAACAGTCAATTAAATGGTATATGTGATACATGCTTTGGCAATCATGTCTCTTTTAATTCATGACTGACTGGGCAGAAGATTTTCCCACAGTAAGTTGTCATTTCTTTCTGTGTTATACTGGTTACTAACCAAGGCTATAGGACCCAGTCTGTCCTGCTATTTAGCCCATAGCTGGTGGGGAGAAAAGATGAATTCATACCTTTCCCAAGGCTATTTGCATGTAATTAAATGTAACAAACCCAATAGATATACTCATGTCAATATATCATTAATATATGTATATTTTCTTTCTGCATGTTTCCCTGTTTTTAATTGGTGTGCACAATATTTTAATTTCCTCGGATGAGTAAGTAACAGTAACCAGTTAGTTCATTCAATAGAATTTTTCTTTCTCTCTTTTCAGTTTTTCTTCTTTTTGCATTGAAAGTTAATGTAATTGCAGTTTCTATATCCCTTTTTATTATGTCTGTTTTTATTGCATTAATTATTTTATTTTCATACTGATAGATGACATGATAGTGATGTGATGTCTTCAAATATGTCTTTTTCCATTTGCGATTTGTTGTAAAGACTTTGTTAAGTATAATATTCATCAATTCCTTTACATTTACCCAATCTGTCAAGTCTGATGAAAATTTATTTATTTTAATCATTTTAGCTGAAGCAAGGCAACAAAGCCACCAAGAGTCAAGAGAATATGAGAAAAAGAAAACATTATTAAGGAGAGAGAACAAAAAAGAACAGGAATTAGGGATTGATTAATTTGTTTGTTTAACAGCACATCAACACCTTATGGGTCATTTAATTACAAAATTTAATTTTCTTTGAAGTAATCAAAATATGATATATGTTATTCTGCTTTCACAATTGAATATATGGTAGATGATACTCAGCTTAGATATGTTTGTGTGCATATACATGTTTGTGTCGACATAATTACTATTATTTGCAATATTTGAACTCATTTTCATTGCCATATTCACAACATTTCAGCCATTGTACGCTCCGGTCTGCTTCAGGTGACATGAATTTTGAACTGAACCCTTTATTTTGTCCACTGGGGTAGATTGTTCTAGTTCCATGTGCCATGCCTCTTCCAGATGTTTCAGTTATTTCCCTTTAACTCAACTCTCCAAGTTTGTTGGTTCTCCACTGCTGTAACCTGGTATTGAACTCACATCTAGCCAACATCTTTATTCTCTGAGTCATGTGTCCTTGAGAATATCTGTGTATGAATTTCTGGGACTTATAAACATAATGCCACAGCAACCATTTTTTACCAGTGCTCATGGATGAAATAAAGAGTTTGGATTCAAAATTCCAATCACCTGAAGAAAGCTGAAGTATATAATGGCCGAAATGTTGTGAATATGGCAATGAAGATAACTGTCTGAATAATGTAACCCTCATCTTGGAGATATAAACAGATAATTACTATTATTGAAGTTATATTTTGGAATACAATGTGATTTAATAAATTGTAGGATTTTGTTTAGAGGCATATCAACCTCTATGAGTTATTTAATGCCAAAATCTAAATATTTTGAAGGTAATCATATGGCTTCAATTACATACAAAATGTATTGTTGGTCATTACAGACAAAATGTATTGTTGGTCATTTTGCTATAAATAGGTATTGTTGGTAATTCTTTTTATATAAAAATGTATTTTTATACTTTCATTGTGTTTTTTTTAGGGATTCATTATTTTTTCATGACTGGGACCCTTACAGGCGTTACCACTCTGGGTCAGTGTGGATCTGAGAACAACAGCATTTAAAAGGTGGTTCTATGCCCCTCAAAAACTTCAATCTCTTGAACAAAGGCAGAAAGAAAGAAAATTTATAGATGAAACAATTAAAACACCATGTTTATATAGAATTATACCACAAGAAGAAGAATAGCGATCATGTAGTTAATTCTGTAATAACTTTTCAATCATAAATTTTGTGAATGCAAAAATAACCTTCAAAACAAGGCAGCCCAAAATATGGTACATGGGCCATATGTGGCCTGCAAGACTAATCAGAATGGTCCACAAGAGGCCTTCAAAACAGTAAATCACTGTGTACATCAGAACAAATCCAGCAAATGATTCAAAACATCACTGTCTGGGTATCCAATTAATTCCTTCAACTCTCCACAGAAAAAAGAAAAAACTTTCTTGTTCCTGTTTCCCTATATCTGCTTCTATCTCACTCACACTCAGCAATCTACTCTACAAAATCTATTTATAAGTCTACCATTTGTCCCTGCTTTGAATATTGCTGCCACATTAAGCTTGGTGCTTTGAAGAATTTGAAGATTCTTGATAGAATCCAGAGAAAAAACTGCAACGTTATTAGTCCTGACCTGGCATCTCGGCTTAAGTCACTTTCCCACTGCCATAATGTAGCTTCTCTGTGCCTTTTCTATAAATACTTTCATAGTAATTGTTCTGATGAACTTTCCACTATGGTACCTAGACTTTATGAATTTAAGTACAGTACGAGATTGGCAACAAGATCTCGTCAATTTACACTTAAATTGGCTGCTAGATGCAACCATAAGTTTTATTTTATCATATTTCTCAATTGTGGAACTTTCTTTCAGCTTCATGCTTTCTAGCCAACTTTGATCTTTAAAAATTAAAATGCAATGTCAATTAATATATATAGTTTTCTTGATTCCTCTTCTTTTATTGTCCTCACTCCTTAATAAGGTTTCTATTTTTCTTATTATTTCACACTCAGTAATTCCTTGTGTGTTAGTGTCTCCCCTGCCTTGATTGGGGTGAAATGATTAAATAAATAAATAAATGTTTTGTTTGTTTGAGTCATTAATATTCATTACAATTATACAGGAAGTTGCTGCTTAGTTTCACTTAAACCAATTATGGCTTAATTAATTTAAATACTAAGCTGATCTTTTGGCTAGAAATAGAGCTGTGAATATTGCAAGATAGACTGAAGATAGGTTTGTGTAATTTGTAGAGTATTCAATATAATTATTTTATCAATTAGCATTACTTTTCCTATAGCATTTTCTTTGTCTTATTTCTGTTATTAGTCAAGAATCGATAATAACTAGCAATGTTATAAATTCAAATAATATTACCACTACTACTAGTGTATTTAAATAAATATGGCAGCCTATTAGGTGTTTGGGGGAAAGTAAAGAATAACAGCTATTTGATTAGATTTGAACTATAATCAGCAGCTATGTACATGTAGTTGTCATTGGTCCAGAAAGTAGAATTGGTGATTCAAGTTCAATTTCAGGCCTGGTCGCTTCACACCCTGCCCTTCCAAATCCAAATCAAGTGTATACTCATTCCTGTTAGAGGAACCCCTGCCTGAATGAACATGTTTTCAAGGGTGTAGCCATACTCATTATGCTTGTCCAATTGCAGGTTAGTAAGGCTAGTTATTTGTTGGGAGTGGATGATTGTTGACTCTGAGGAATTCATATGCTCTTTAACAGCTCTTGTTTCCCTCAACTACTCAGGTTTTGAATTTAGAGTTATCCTTCTCTAAGAGTGGTTGCCAACCAAGACTATAGGACCCAGTCTGTCCTGCTATCTGGGTGGGGGAGAAGAGATGGATTCATACCTTTTTAAAGGATAATTGCATGTAAGTGAATGTAATGAATTTGACTGAAATTCAAACACAGCTCTCTGATCCCTCAATCTGAGCTGATATACATTACTCCACTGTTCTCTTCAAATGGACATAAGTCCATCTAATCTCCCCTAAATATGGGTTAAATAGAAGAGTAGATTGGGCTTCTAGACTTGAGAACCAGCCAAGATAGAAGGACTACTTTAAATTCAAAGCTAAAGGCAATGGGAAATAACTCTGCTATCTTTCCTAATAAGATATTGCAATTCACAGATAATAAAGAAAAGGAATCTGTGGAGAGCCATGATTGTCTACACCCTGATGAGACATGGCAATTCACAGATAATAAAGATGAGGAATCTATGGAAAACCATGATAATCTACATCCTGAAGCATAAAAAAATATCAGTTGATTTTAAATGACCTAAATGGTATTGAAGTTGCCTTGAATAAACTGGTTTCCTAAGCAAAAACTATGTGAGGTCAAATATTGCCAGAGACTGTTTTGCTGCTTACATAGAATAACAATCTGGCAGTTGTGATAAAAAGTTAGTGAAATTAAGATGTAAAAATCCTAGTAAAAAATGAATAACTGATAATTTTTAATTTAAGAAATCTGTGTAAAACATAACAGCTAATACTACCAGCATAATTAGAAAAAAACATGGCTTGTTAGATATTTGGCTGGATCTTCCTTTGTAGCCTAATCAATAAGGTGACAGTCATGTTAAGAATTCAATTACTGCTGGAAGCAGGACTGGTGTGTACTAATCCCAAACCCCACAACTGGGTGGGAAACTCAAGGCAGTGCTTTGAAACCCTCACTATCTTATCAACATTTTCTTTTTTCTTAAACTAAGCAAGGGACGAAAAGTTTTGGGATTTTGATGTCATTCTTGGGATCTGTGAATTTGTATACATTGTATTTATTTTCAATTTTTCTAGTTGAATTGTTCATCTATATTACATGTTACATTAGTGTACATAATTAGGCTACAATAAAATTGGTATTTTATATGAGTACTATCTCATGAAAATTGAGATGTAATAGAGTGGGGGGAGCATATCATAGATTCAATGATTGGGGCCCACATAACCTTAGCACTGGCGTCCTAGCTGGAGCTTTATTCTTTATTTTAGGTTCATGCTATAGAATGCACCACTTCCTGCTTCACAGAGGCTGCCAAACATTTTTGGCTTGAAGTCAATTTAATGAAGACATGGGTACTCTACCAGCCTGTACCTCAGGATAAATATTGCCCTCCCCACATCATCATTGGCATGACTGAATTGAAGGTGGTCCATCGGTTTACCTACCTTGGATGTATCATCATGTCAGACGCTGGGATTGACAAGGAGACCAACAACAGACTGGCAAGGTTGAGCATTGCATTTGGGAAACTATATAAACATGTGTGGTACAACAGATACCTGAAGAAGGGCACTAAGATCAGAGTTTATAGAGGTATTGTCCTTGCCACTCTCCTATATGACTCAGAGTCATGTGTCACTTATTGACGCCACCTGTGACTTCTCTAATAATTCCACCAGTGCTGCCTCTGCACAATCCTTAACATCCACTGGAGTGACTTCATCACCAATATTGAAGTCTTTGAAAATGTGAAGATCACCAGCCTTGAGGACATGTTGCTTATGTCCCAGCTATGCTGGGCTGGAGACATTTCCAAGATGAAGAATCATTGCCTGCCTAAAATTTTATTGTAAGGTGAGCTCTCTATAGCAGCAGAGAGGCACCAAAGAGAAAATCCTTTGGTGCCTGTCATATCAACTGTTGCTAATGGTCAACCCTAGCTGAGAACCGTGATGCTTGGCATCTCACCACCAACCATACTGTCTCCTTCTTTGCAGGACCACTCTCAGGTACAAGAGGCAGAGTAAGGAAGTATTACAATGCTATGCCATCGAGCCCATGCTGGAATTTCAGCTGCAACTGCTGTAACCATGTATGTCTGTCCTATATTGGACTTATCAATCGCAAACTTGCCTGCAAATGATGTGTACAGACTCCCTCTTGATCTTCATTTTGCGAAGCCAAGCCATGATGATGATGATGATGATGCTATAGAATGATGATGTTAGTTTCCAACAAAATGTCACATGGGAAGAATACAAATCAAAAGTGAATAACAATTGACAAGATTCAACTTATCAGAAGTCATTCAAATTTAACCCTTTGAACCCAAGCAAACTGAAGGGGTGAGGGTTCAATGGGTTAACTAGGACTATTTATGGGAGTTACAAGGGAAATAAAATGGGAGAAATACTAGTGAAAAAATAATAATAATTGACAAAGGTTTCATCTAAGAAATTAAAAAAATATTAATAATTTTATCAGTTGAGGGGATATGGCCTAATTTTGGGTTTATTTTTTGACCTCCTATCAAAAACAAAGAATTGTACCAAGTAACAGAAATCACATCACTTGAAGACAACCAACAGCAGCAACAACTAAAATGGATAGCTTATGTAACTCAAAGAGAAAATAAGGATATAATCAAACAGTATATTTATTTATTTTAGTCTACCAGCCTGAATATTTGAGAGATCTTATGAAAGAAAAATATACGCTCTCCAGCAGGATTCAAGCCTGTATCCCCCAGGGCAGAGAGAACCATTGTTAAATCAGACATACTATAACTGACTAAGCTAAAAAGAACTTTGCCAATCAAGCAAGGCTGAATCGTGTCTTTGAGTGAATTCCTTCTCATCATAGATTCACAAAAGTTTCATATCCAAATGTAAGCAAGAAAATTTGTAAAGTAATGGATTTTTTTAAATTCATTAATCAGACATATTTTTTCATTTTAAATTTTATTTTTAGTGTATACTCATATTTGAGTAAATTCTACGGCCTGAATATTAAAATATCTTATGAGAGAAAAATATGTGCTATCTCCGGCAGGGTTCTAAGCCGCATCTCACTTGGGTCAACCCATGGTATGGTTTTCAGGCACTTTCCAAAGGTGCTGCACACTGGGATCAACCTCGATTCAGTCTGATAAAATCAAGAAGTCACCTTCCTGACAAATCTACCATGGTGAGATTTGAACCCAGGTCTCATGGTCAGAAAGCAAATGTTCTAACCACTTGGCTAGTGGTTAGATCATTTGCTAAATTAGTAAAGTATATATATATATATTTATATATATATATATATATATATATATATATATAGTCTTTATATATATATATATATATATATATATATATATATATATATATATAAATTAGGTTGGTGCAAAAATAATATCGGTTTTGACATTAAAAATTACGTCAAAAACTGACATTATTTTTGCTAATATATATATATATATATATATATATATATACTTTATATATATATATATATATATATATATATATATATATATATACTTCGCTAATTTACTTTTTGTATAAATGATTCATTGTAATATAAATTAAACTGCACTACATATTTGATTTAAAAGAACTGATCCAACTTGCAAATTTTCAGGATAACAACTGGGACATTACTCTACTTACTGAACTATTTAGTTCCTGCCACGTTGACTGATAAGTTCCTAAAACAAAAAAATTCTTAGATTGCCATATTAGTAAAAAAACACACTCTCTGAAATTTTCAAAACAAATCAGCGTTAGCATTGCAACTGCACAAGCCACAAGTTTGTATCCGTTATCAATAACACATTTAAAAAAAAACATATTTCAATTTGGATTATATTTTTTCATCTTGGATGCTACCTGAATTTACCAAAAAAAAAATAATTTCCATGCCTGATGATGACTGGAGAACCTGTCGAAAGTACTTGCATATTTAAGGAAGACCTAATACAGTTTATAATTTGAAAAAACAGGGATCATAACATTCAAAAGTTAAGTCGGACGTCTGTTGAACATTGTTCAGTTGGTAGAGAAGATCTGTTAAATTAGTATTTTGTGGATATATTAGTAGTGAGTCAATTTGCTAATTTAATAGACCTTCTCTACCAACTTAACAACACTGAACTTACAATAGACTTCACTCATCCCTTCCTAGATATCATGTTATATAGAAATAATAAAAAATTCAATTTTGATGCTCATAGAAAGGCTACAAACAAAAATGATCAGTTTTTATTCAGACCATTCTTCTAATTTATATATATATATGTGTGTGTGTGTGTGTATATATGTGCGTTTGTTTGTGTGTGTGTGCGTATTTTTACATATCCATCTGTCCTCCTTATGGAGGTGTTCATATGTGTTCATATGTGTTGATTGTCTATGTGGTTCATGTGTGTACAGGCATGTTGAGTGTAACATCAATGGTGTAGGCTTGAGTTATTTTAACCCAACCTCTTTGAAAATTATTTTAGCAAACTGAAGGGAATTCAGAAAAAATTCCACTTGTTCAGAAGACCATACACATGTCTAATCCCCAATTCCAAAAAGGCCCTGCCCAAACTTATTTTACCTCTGAATTAAAAACACTAATTCCTCAATCAACATTATTTTCTCTTTTTTTTTTTTCATTTTTCTGGGCAGGGTTTTTCTCTCATTCTTTTGCACACACTCTTTTTTTCAGTCAGTTGTAGAGAAAAGCATTCTCCATGACAAATCACAAGCTTTGAAGATTCATAACCACATGTGGTGGTGATGGGGGGGGGGGGTTGTTATGACTAATTAATTTGATAAATTAATCTATAATGAAGTGAATAAAATTGTTCTCCTGATGGATTACTTTAGTTGCTTGTTAGGATATTCAATTGTGACTCCATATATATATATATATATATATATATATATATATATAATCACTTTAAACATTATTTTTAGTGGATACTTATATTTGAGTAGGCACTCAAACAGTATATTTATTTGATTTCATCTACCTACCTGGATATTAGAGAAAATCTTATTAAAGAAAAATATTTCACTTAAAGGTGGTATTGTTCATACTTGCTTGATTGGTAAAGTTCTTTGTAGCTCAGTCAGCTAAAGCACATTGGATTTAATGGTGGTTCCTTCTACCCAGTCTAAGTTCAACTATAAATTCAAACCAGACCTGGAGAGGGTTAGCAAAGGGTGGGTGAGCTTCTTACAGGAGCCAATGTTCAACATGCAGCTAGGAGATAGAAAACTCCATTTTAAAAAGGCAGCAATTGTAGCATTATCTGATATATTGCACAGAGTGCCCCAATATAGAACACGCTGCTATGATAGAGAGAGCAGGCATTGCAGGGCACAAATTATTGACCACTTTAATCAATTCACTAGTGCAGGTTGTTCAGTAAAATCTTAGAATTAACTGAAACCTCATGTGTTTCAATGGGAGAATCCATATATATATATATATATATATATATATATATATATATATATATATATATATATATATTTGTGTATTTAGGCAGCAATCCTTCTTTCATGCACATTTCATATGAATATGACAAACAAGGTGCCTTTATTTAGTTTTTTATACAATTTCTCATGTGATCTAATAATTTTTTCTTTTCAGATGATAATTATATAAAAACTGTCTGAATGTTCTTTTTATCCAAGCACTTTCGGCTAAAATATTAATTCAATTAAAATATTTAATCCTTGAAAATGGCTAAATGTATAGCTGAAAGCATTCAGATAAAAAGAACATTTGGACAGTTTTTATATAATTTATCATCCAAAAAGAAAAAACTATTAAATGGCATGAGAAATTGTATAAAAAAACTAAATAAAAGCACCTTGTCTGTCGTATTCAATGAAATGTGCATATATATATATATATATATATATATATGTATAAACACAAGTTTCGTTAAAAACAACTGACAAGGTATTGCCGTTAAATATTTCATTTAATTTTTTTGTATGTATCAAGAATTATAGAAATATTTTATTTTTTAGAAATGCTCAGCACATTGTGGCTTCATAGTTGATGTTATTGAGTGTTGGCTTTTTTATTAACATCAACTATGAACATGGACACAATGTGCTGACCATGTTTGGAAAATAAAACATTCCTATAACTCTGGACACATACATAAAAATATGATTGGCTGGTGTCTGTCATAAATACATTCAGTTAAAAGTAAAATTAAAATCGACCTTGATAATGTGTAAAAGAATAACTGAAAGTGCTTTGATATAATAAATGTATAGCTGAAAGCACTCAGATAAAAAGAACATTCAGACAATTTCTACATAATTTAGGTCAAAAAAGAAGAAAATTATAAGAACACAAGAAAATTTAAATAAAAAACTTAACTGCAGTACCTTGCCAGTTGTTTCTAATAAAACTTTTATAAAAGAGCGATTGCTGCTCAGATATACAACGTTTCAGCCATTATGTTCTCCAGCTTTTTTCAGGTATGTCTCAATCCAGGTAACCCAATGTTGAGCAAAAAATTATAGAATTTGATATAACGGAATATGCGTACACCTGTGTTCCCCCTCACTGGAATATGATTGGCTGGTGTCCGTCATAAATACTGATGGACATGTAGGAGAGTCAAGAGCCTTAGTCTGTGAGCTAAGTCTATAACGACGCCCATTGGATTACGCCACTGATCTACACTTCTTACCTGTGACTATGATGCATACCAGTTGATTACTGCTACCGTATTCTACTTGGTTATAGAAGCCAAAACCACTTACCTACTTCGTTCAAATATATCCCTTTCTGGGACATATCAGAATTCATTAACAAAAAGAATAAGAATTAATACTTGGCCGTTTCTCCTCAATCTTTTATGAGAACCTTCATCTTCGCAGGCATGGGTTTCACTAATTTAAAGCAATATTCTTTATCAAAGTGGTTCCAACTTCCTGAAATGGTAATTAATAGATCTTCCTTCATAAATGGAGCCTTCGCATAAAACATTTTTTTTTATATTTCTTTCATAAATTTCCAATTTCCCTGTCAATATCATTGATTTTTCATGCCTTTCCTGCAAAAGGCTGCAATCTCCTTTACCCTGTGTCAAGATGTATTATTGTCCTGAAATATGCCCACATCATGATCATACCAATATACTATCAGTCTATTAAAATAATGTCCCCAAGGATAAAAGCATTGGTTGAGTAACCTACAAAGTGACTTGACTCAAAGAGTTGTAAGTACTAATGCCTGGATACAACAGAAGGAATAAAAACTTGCCGAGTTGAGTTACTAAAATGGAATTAAATGATACTGAGATATTCAAAAAGGCATGGCATGTGGAATTAGAACAATTTTCCCAATGACTAACTAGAGGGTTTAGTTTTAAAAATTCTAACATATATCACCTGAAGAAGATCAGAGTGTACAACAGCTGAAACATCATCAATATAGCAATAACGATGAGGACAACAGTCCAAACAATGTAAATAGTTACAATACTTCATCTTAGAAATGTAGACAGATAAAAAATGTTTTGCATTTTATCTTTGATTTTGTTTCCTGATAAAAAATCTAGATGTGTTAATTCCATAATTTTTTGCCATGGGTTGTAAATACAAATTACATCATTAGTCAGCAGATGTATAGTAATATCTAGGCATATATATAATGATGGACTTGTAGGGATGTTATTATTATTACAAATATTAGGTTGGTGCAAAAATAATGACGTAATAATGTCGTTTTTTGATCTATTTTTTAACGTCAAAAAACAACATTATTACGTCATTATTTTTGCACCAACCTAATAAATAAAAATAAAATATAAAATAATTATAATTAAAATAAAATAAAACAATAACATAAAATTGTTGTATAAAATAAATTAGATAAAAATTAAAAATAATAAAAATACCCCCAGCATGCAACAAAAACTGTACCTGCCAGAAATACGGACATCTCGTCAAAAGACATTAAATTCAATCTCTTCACCATGAACCTTGTGATATGGCATGTAATAATACAAAGTAACTTCTACCACTCATTACATTTACCATGAAACAATTGTAACCTAAAAAATATACACACCAAAACATACAAGAAAAATATAAATAAATTGTATGAAATTAACATATAATTTGCCATGCTTTCCTGTTATTTCTGTATGTTTTATTTCCTGTCAAGTATGCTTTTATCTCTATGAAACAAAGCTAATTTTTGCTGCTATGATGTGAGTGAACCCCCACCACAGACTCTCTTGTCTATTTCAGTGTATGAGAAATGGGAAAACTGAACAGAGGATTTGTTTTTAGGTGGGGAAGGACAAGAGAAACTTTTTGAGGAAACTGATAGCAGAAATATGGTGGACCACAATTTCATTGAACAGCACTCCACAAATTGACAAGGGAGTAAGAATGACTTCAAACATTCCACCTTGGGCCAGTTTGACCTGCATCTCACATCTGAGTCAAACTGAGGTCAGTAGCAGAGGAATTAAGTGCAATGCTTCCAGTGCTAACACCAAAGGTTGTTATAGAGTTTTTCATATCTAGTTGTGGATTGATTGGAACACACATCATATTTTTGACTAAAGCTTCCTACCTGGAGAAGTAGAAAATTCCTCTAATCTCTCTATCTCTCTTATATATATATATATATATATATATATATATATATATATATATATATATATATATATATATATATATATATATATATTAGGCATGTCTGATTGAATAAATTATAGACATTATGTCTGCTAATTTTTAACAAAATCTATTCATACTCATTAATAACCTTTCATGTATTGATGTTAAAGGATGAGGGAAATGTGCTATAGCTGTTTAAATTTCTTTTATTTTCATTTCCCAAGTACTTTTGATCTTTTTCCAACATCATCTTCAGGGGTGCATGTAATAAAAAACTATATGTTGTTCATTAATATAAATATTTATACAAAGTTGTGTGTTATCCATTACCAAAATTTTTTCATTATGCTTTTAAATGCAGAATGGTTGACAATGTGCTGAGTGTTCATTAGAACATGAAAATTATTATGCATTATGGAAATTTTTCTCTGTATGTTTTAATGCCATGGTCATGTGTGTATTAAAGCATGAAAAACTGTTCTTTTACAGGCATTTCAGAATATTACTGCAGTATTCATAGTTTATTCTGTTCAGTGCTGGCTTTATTTTTTTAATATAAATTGCTTCTAGTATCTGTAATCTAATTTTGTTGTTTTCATGTTGTAGGGTAGTTGTGTTGTCAATTAGTAATTTTTTATGTTGTGAATGTGGGCAGGAATGTTGTTGTAGATGTCTCACAATGGACAAATGGTCAGACATGTGCAATATTAGCCTTCTTGTTAGTGCATTTGTCATATACCCAACAAATATATTTGTTTTTTGTTGGAGATACAGTTTTGGGTCCAACCTTCAGTAACTTTTACATGGCCAACCTAGAAAATAATATATTTAGTACCACCAAAAAAAAAAAAAAAACCCATCTACCTATGATATGTAGATGATATACTTATTTATTTAAAAACATAGAAGCAATAATGGAACTCAAAAAAATCTGTCCTCAAGCTCACAAACAAATTTAACAAAGATAACAAAATCCCTTTCCTTGACATTTTAATAGACACAAATAACAACACATTACTACCTCTCCATATAAAAAAAACAACCAGCAAAAACTCTTGCACTCTCAACTATAAGAGTGAATGTCCAGATTACTATAAGATAGCACTTATACAGAATTTAATTAACTAATTAAGTAATTCATCCCCAAAAATATTATTATTTTACAATGAACTAAAAAATATTAAGCAAACTCTAATTAATAATGACTTCCCCAACCACATATTAGATGAACAAATAAGACAATATATAAAAAACCTCAACACACGTTAAATAGAATATAGTACTTCCCCAAAGGACACTAAATATAGCAAACTACTATATTGTAACTAATTGCATGCTAACTACAAACAAGATGAAAAAATCATAAAGAATTTCATTTATACTAACATATCTTCTATGGGTTCTAATAACTGTTCCATGTTCAATTGCACCCCACACATAATAATCAAGGGAATTGCGGTCCAGGGAGTTAGGTGGTCAGCTGTAAGGGGTGATGTGGTTGCAGAAATTGTTTGACACCAATGACTGGGTTCTCCTGCTTGTGTTTCATAGTGCAGTCCTGTTGCCAGATATAGGTTGTTCCAGCAGTAACTCTCTTGACCAAGGGCAACACTACCTCCTCATGACATTTGATGTAGGCCTCCATGTTGAATATGAGGCCCTGTGAGAAGATGAATGGAAGCATAACACCATCATCATTAGTGATCTCTCTCTAAACATCATGATCTTGACTGGATATATCACACAACTCTTTCCAAATCCTTTACACTGTCCTCAGATTGACACCCAAACTCTCTGAAATGTTCATATTAGAACTTCTGAGAGAGGTAGATTTAAAATATGATGAGCAACAAAGTCTCAGGCCACGGAGTAAGATACTCTAAATATTTCTCCTAAAAACAGATATTATAAGATGAAATTTTATAAATACATCTTGAAAATTTTACCTATGTCATTTGGTTAATACCAATATTATTGTGCAAAGATGACATTTGATATAGTGTGAGTGTGTGTGTGTGTGTATGTGTGTTTATCTGTTATTCCCCCTCATTTCTTTCCTTTCTATATTGAGAGTTTGGTTTAAAGATAGTCGAATCTTTGCCCAGTGCATAATGACCATATTTTCAAAACACTCTGCGAGTTGAGAACTGCTTTGATCTTGGAATAAACACAAAGAAATGGCCTATAATGGTCAACCCTTTCAAAAATAAACCAGCCATACAACATCTTAAATAGAGAAGCGCCAAGCAACAAGAGATCAGAGATAATTGCGTGACCATGCAAAATATAGAATGAAATTGGAGATGCTGAAAAATACTCTATAGCGGGAAGATTTTATTCTCCTTTAAAAATAAGTTTTGATCATGAAAAGAAAAGGTGAAAAAATAAATGCACAAAGCATACAGACTGAAATATAAAAGATGACAAAGGAGGAAGAGCTTAATCACAGACACAGACAAATCCCATTCTGTCGAGATTCTAGTTGGCTTGATTCAACTAATTCTCTGTTCAGTTACTTTTCTAAGAACAATGCACTACTTTTCTATATAGTGAATATCGTGATCATAAATCCGTTTGGATGCAACACAATTTGTGGTGATCAGAGTAATTTCTTGGCTAACAGTTTTTGGATTATGTTTCTTTTTATTCTTTTTGTAAATCCAGTTTTTCTGAATAAACTAGTTGGGAGCAAGATTCATTAAACTTTTAAAAAATTATATTGTAATCTTCATTCATTTAAGTTAAGATGCTAAGAAAACAAAACATTAACCTGAAAAGTAGAGTCAATTTCTTAAATAACATCATCATATTGAGACACACATGTGGATGTCATGAATAGCATCCAACTTGTTCAGAAATATCTAAACTATCATCTTTATATACAATTATTTAATTAATGATTAAAAATAAATCCTTTAAATCTTAAAGTAAACAATCCTTCATCAGACCACTGTCAATTGGTACTACAAGATCACAAACAAAGCACAACCCACATAACAAAATCCACACTACTTGAAGACTTCTAAAAGAAGTAGGGGTTAATATCATTTTCCTGTTTAGGATTGGGTTTCCAGTTCATTCTCCAAGAGTTTTCTCATTCTCTTTTGCTCACAATAATCTATGGTGGAGTAATGGATAACAGCTCAGAGTGAGGAATCGGAGAGCCAAGTCAAATTCCAGTTGAATCTATTACATTCACTTACATGCTAATACTCTTGGAAAAGTTATAAAAGTTAAATCCTCTTCTTCTCCCCCCAGCTATGGGTAATTAGCAGGACAGACCGGATTCTATAGCCTTGGATGGCAACTGGTCTACCACAGAAAGAAATGGCAACCTACTGTGGGAAAAAAAATTTGTCTCATCAGTCATGTATTGAAAGATACATGATCACCTAAGCATGTATTATGCATGGCACATAACTGACTTAGTGGCATTATAGACCTACATACGGTGAAATGATGAAAAAAACAACAACTACTAAAATTGGTAGCACAAATAACTTGAAGGGAAGATAAAAATATAATCAAGAGACTGACTTTTCACACTACTAAAAACACAAGATTTGGAAAGAAACTCCAATCAGTACTAGAAAGAGTGATAACAGTTAATGGACTTGAGAAATCTGTTTTAAGAAAAACATTTTATGAATTTCAACTGACACTAACACTGTTTCTGTCAACGAATGCTGAATAGTTCTTGTATAGAAACAGTTATTTACATTATCACCATTATATCTGTCAGTAGATCAGTTGAGAAAGCAAACCTGCTCAGCAATTGAGAAGAAAAATTCATCCCAAGAATGTCATGTTAAGTGTATGGTGGGATCTTCTAGGAATCATTCATTATGAATTGTTAGACAATAATCAAACAAGCAATGCTGATCTCTTTTACCAAGAACTTTATCAGAAAACAACCATCAACTGAAAGGGCATAATCCTCCATGATGATAATGGCTGACCTTACATTGTACGATTGACTAAAGATCTCTTAGAGGAACTTGATTAGTAAAAATGCTTCCATCCTCCATATTCTGATGACCTTGATCCTTCTAATTATCTCTTGTTTAGGGGTTTGCAGAACCATTTGGATGGATAAGATGGATAAGATAACATCAAGAGAAGTTGAACTTGAGTTAACATGACATAAAAACCTAAAGAATTTTATAAATGCTGCATCTTTAAACTAGTTGACAAAGGTTCTAGGATGCAATGGAGGTTAATATTGATGGCAAAATATTTCTATAACTATTACCTCTCACATGATGATAAGACATTAGCTCAAGGAAAACACCATTGCCCCTAATGTTTTACCATTATGTTGGAGGTATTTCTTGGAGGTATATGTGATAAATATTTCTGCTGCAGACTGTACATGATAAAATCAGACACAACTTTTGTTCAAACCTGATATAAAATAGTGTAATTATATAAATAAAGATTTATTTATAGGTGGTAACAAAGATACAATCTCAAATGAGAAATAAAATATAGTAAACTTAATGAGTGATTTGAAGATAACTTTTGAAATGGCAAAAAAATGTTGAACAGAAATTAGAAAACAATCAAAATCTTCTATAAATATAGCAATTTTTAAACAATATATATATATATATATATATATATATATATATATATATATATATATATATATATATGTATATATATATATATATTTAGAAATATATATGTATATTTTTATAATTGAATCTTCAATCTTAGTTTCAATCTTATAGTATCCTCAGGCGATTTTTATCAAATGACCACCTAACACTTTTTTATTTTTTTAAAAAAAACTAAAAAATGCTACATTATTGTTTTAAAAAATAAATAACATTGGGTATAATAGAAAGGGAGGAGGCAGAGAATATGTAGAAGGGAGAAGAAGAAGAGGGAGAAGAAGAAGAGGGAGGAGAAGAAAAGCATGATGTTGCATGTAATAGAAAGGGAGGAGGAGGAGAATATGTAGAAGGGAGAAGAAGAAGAGGGAGGAGAAGAAAAGCATAATGTTGCATGTAATAGAAAGGGAGGAGGAGGAGAATATGTAGAAGGGAGAAGAAGAAGAGGGAGGAGAAGAAAAGCATGATGTTGCATGTAATAGAAAGGGAGGAGGAGGAGGATGTGAAGAAAGGAGAAGAAGAAGGGGAAGAGAAGAAAAGCAAGTGTATTGTAAATGTATTGATGGCAGGTTAAATTACATATTTATCCAGCCTCATATGCACGTAAGAAAAATTTCCTGATATGTAAGCAAGACTTTGGATTTCTGGTTCAAAAGGTTCATTGGATCCGGAAATGTCATAATTGCTAATTTTTCCTGTTGGCAGAGGTTGCAAATATTGTTGTAATTGTTGTACGGTTTTGCCTTTTTCAAAATTTTCCACCTTACAATCCTAAACAGGAAACAAGGGATAAACCTCTACCCCTGTTTACATGTCCAGGGGGAATGTGAATCAGACAATAGGGGAATCTATCTACTCCTGCTATTACATGGCCTTATGACCACACTGAAACGGAAAACAGTCACCTTCATTTCTGATCCCTATGTCCACACTGTTTATATTTTTAAACACGATATTCATTACTGCACAACTTTTGTTCAAACCTGATATAAAATAGTGTAATTATTGATATTTATTTTTTTAATTTCAGATAAATAAAGATTGCCAGAGGTGGTAAGAAAGATATAATCTTAAATGAGAAATAAAATATAGTTAAGTTATTGAGTGATTTAAAGACAACTTTTGAAATGGCAAAAAAATGTTGAACAGAAATCAGAAAATAATCAAAAGAGAAATTAAAAATATTGGCAAGAAAAGAACAAGAAAAGAAAGAATTTTATGAATGCCCCCCCCCCAAATGAGATTTGAGAAAAAATTAAAAAATGAGCTGATCAACAAGAAAATATTGGAAAAAGTTGTTTTTGGAAAATGTAAACAGGGAAAAGATGTAGAATTTTAAAAACAAAAGGATAAAGATATGAATACAATCAAACACCTTTAAGCATCTTGTTGGAAAGAAAGTTCTTGCGGTTTGTAGGACATTAAATTTATTTGAAAACTGCAAGAACTTTCCTTCAATCCAAATAAATATCACAAAGAGAAACATCTCAGTTTGGTGAAGAAGTGCATAAAAACAGTAATTTTTATTGATGAATGCGAAGATACACTTATAAGATGGACTTAATGACTGGGCTAGAAGTTAGGCTATTTCTTGAAATGGTCAATTAATAAAACTTAGAATATAACAGCAGGGAGGTGGAATAAGGCTTTGGGCTAGTATTATAGGCAATAAACTTATAGGTCCCTTCAAAGTTACTCATAATAATCAGAAAATTATTACAAATACTTTGGCACAATGCTTTTTTTTTTAATGGTGCAGATCACAGTTATTAAGCTTTAAGCAGAAGTTTAACTTTTTATCCCTTATACCAATTGACTGATTTTTTTATGGCTTATCAACCCTTTGGAGGTTATTTAAAGCCAAAACATACTTCAGATTGTAGGTGACTGCTTACAGTGTCCCTTTACCAAAATTTGCTGAGACTGTACATATGCAAGCATTTGAGCAAATGAAAAGTTTAATGGAATCTATACTACTAATAATAAAAATATAAATATATATTTATATAAATATTAAAAGTTTTTCCTCACACATCTCACTTGTGGGATTCTCTTCCAGCTCTATGCTTTTCAGTCAACTTTAATTTTCAAAAATTTAAATGCAATGTCAGTCGCTATCTACTGCCCTGATTACTCTTCTTTTGTTTATGCTCTTCTTTTGTTCATGCTAAAGCAAGGTTTCTTTTTTCTAATTCTTCCACACACAGTAAGCTCTTATGTCTTAGTGGCTTTGCTGCCTTGCTTGGGGTGAACTTGATTAAAAAACAAAAATAAATAATTTACACCATTTACATTGTTTGGACTGTTGTCCTCATCTTCATTGTCATGTTCATATTTTGGCAGTTGTATGCTCCAGTCTTCTTCAGGTGATATACGTTGTAATTTCGAACTGAATCCCTAGCTAAAACTCAGATATCCAAAAAGGCATGGCATGTGGAATTAGAACAATCTACCCCCATGGACTAAATAAAGGGATTGGTTCAAAATTCTAACGTATAACACCTGAAGAAGGCCAATGCGTACAATGGCCGAGACATCATGAATATGATAATAAAGATGAGGACAACAGTCTGAACAATGGAAATAGTTACAATACTTTAAAAATATAGACAAAAATAAATAAATAAATTTCTGGTGGATGAGATTCAGTAAAATTGAGGCTTAATGTGTATGGAAAATTAAAATTAGATCATAATGAATTTCATATTACTATAAATGTTTTTGAGAAAGCGATTGAGTAGACATCCCTATTATTTTACAAACACCCAAATTAATGTCTGCTTGTCTAGATCCTCAAAAGTTTTATTAAAAAAATGTACTTCTTAGCAGGGATCAAACATGCATTCACCTTTTCTGGGAAATTACCATTTAGTCAGGTATGCCTTTACCATTCATCCACGGAAGTCCTTTCAGCCGGAAGAAACTGGATTTTCTAGTTATGCATAGTAGCCAGTCTCTGGGAAGGACATTTCTATGTTCAAAATTGTGGAGAAAGTAATTCAAAAACCACATCAATATTTTTCTAGATAATCATTGTAATTCATAGATAAGGAAAAGGAATCTGTGGAGAGCTATGATTGCTTATGTCCTGAAGAGACATGGTATTCATAAAAAAATGGATTTTAGTCTGTAATCACTAAGCTACCTTGTGCATAAATACAGCTGATGATTAACTGGCCAAGAAAATCTCTTTTTTTCCGGTAATGTTCACCCTATACAAGACCCAATAGCCACTCAAGGTAGAGAATTACTGAAGGAGTTTATTGTGTGAGCAGTAAGAGGTAAGAGATGCAGTTTATGAGGATAGGTGGGAAAGATGATGGTTAAGTCTAGACTTGAACAGGTTAAAATTGTAATGGTTTATCTAAGTCTGTTTTTTTCACTCTCAGTCTGATTATTTCTCATGTCTCTCCTTAAATATTTATATTTTATAAGCCTGTTTCAGTTTACTTTAGTCTATTCATATCTATCTATCTATCTATCTAGCCAACTAGCCAGATTACATCACCCTCATCTTTAAGCTAAAATCAAAATGTTACATCTATGCCTCTTCTCAGCTATAGTTTTTCTTTTGATAGGATATGGCAAAACATGAGGCAAGCCTGAATTTAGAGATTCTGATCCTGCATCAGCACCTCCCTCATTGCACTTAATAGAGAGGGTTAGTGAATTCTGATGTCTGTGGGATGCTGATTACATGAACTGAGTAATAATTTTGCTTGCCTGTATGTATGTGTGTGGACCCCTACATTAAGATGACCATGTGTCATAACTTATCCCTATAAAAAGGTAGGTAAAATTCAAATGTACATAATGAATTTCAAACAAGAATTCTTCTGATTTTTTTTTTTGTATTATTCCCAGGTATTGTAACATCTAAGCTTTGAAATTACAATTCAAAGCGCCTGACTGTAAAGCCATTTTTCTGGGATTGTTAATATACATCCTCTTTGGTCTAAACATTGAAAGTCCTCATGTCAGTATTTTTGCAATTTCAAGATTTCCACCATGATAAGCACTCACCCAAAGGAACTGGTTAAATATTTGTTGTTGACATTATTTTTTTTCCCAATCTTTCCTTTATTCCTGAGGTAACTTGGCCATAACTGATATTTACTTTTCAAGCTTGAATATATTTCTAATGGTAAATTTGATAGGTGCATCAGTACTATTCATATGATAATTATGACCAATCATTTATAAGCGAAAGGTGATGGGAAGAAAAGGCTTTCTCACTTTCAAATAGGCAAGTGTTGTCTGCCTGCTTCTATTTTCAGACATATCTTCCAAAAATACAAGAATAAAAAGATGATTTCTCCTGAAACTTTAGTCAAGTGGTTCCATCAAAGCAAGAATTTTCTATTTTTAATCTGGTGATCATCCTATATGGCAGTGAATGCTGGCTAATCTCTTCAAGGACAAAGAAGTGACTTGAAGCAACAGAAATGTGGTTCTACAGAAGGGGGCTGAGGATGCCATGGATCGAATATGATAAAGTTTTAGAGAAAATTGAAACAAAAAGGTAACTTATATTTAACATCAGAAAGAGACAATTGAAATTTCTAGGGCACATAATGGAGAAAGAAGGCTTGGAAAATATGATACTCACAAGACAGATTGAAAGCAAGACAGATAAAGGAAGACAATGCATAATCTACCTAGTGAGGTAGAGTAAATGGATGGTGGAACAAGATTTAGAAGAAATAGCAAGAGGACAAAATTTATTGAGCGGTACAAAGGATAGAAAATTGTGGAGAACCATGATTGCTTCCGCCTAGAAGGTACATCGCACATAGAAGAAGGAGGTCATCTGAGATTTCAAAATGGGGCATAACTATTATTAGTCTTAACTTCTGAAATTCTAATACTAATTGCATCAATTCTCGAATTTTTATAAAAATTATCAATTGGTATGCCAAGTCGATTCAGGATGTTAGTGATAGTGGCTCTCCACAATTTCCTGTCCTTTGTAGCTCAGTAAATGTTGCCTTTTTGCTATCTCTTCTAAACACTATTCAACCATCCATTTACACAAGCTCACTATGTAGATTATATGTTGTTTTCCCCATCCCTCTAGCCTTCAGTCTATCCTGTGAGTATCACATTTCCCAAGCCCTCTTTCCTCATTATGTGCCCTAGAAATTCCAAATATCTCTTTTGGATGCTAAGCATAAGTGTCCTTTTTTGTTTCCATTTTTCTCTAAAATTTTGTAGTTGTTCATATGTTCAGCTTAAGGTATTCTCAGCATGCCTCAAGTCTCTTTGTCATCCAGCATTTACTGCCATATAGGACAGATATTACATAACAGTTCATTACTTTTTCTTTGTTTCTAATGAGATCTTCCTGTTTCTTAATATTTTGCTTAGCTTTTAGAAGTCATCTTTCACTATTCCAATGCATTTTCATGAGTTGTATAAAACTGGTCTGGAAGGGTGATTGGCTCCACACCTAACCTCTGTACCCTGAAGAAGGTTTGGTTAACTGTTATGGTTTTCCTTCCCTTAGATAATCATGTCTTCTCACACTGCCAAGTTCCTGACTGTACATGGCACAAGACGTTGCTGGAGGACATTTCCTCTGAAATTAATTTCAGATTTGGATGAAAACCTCAGTTGTTGATTATGAAGTTTGAGAATATAAAGTATAACCTGACCAGCAGCACTTGAAAACTCCCAAAAGAAGGTAGAATCATGAAAAGATATGTTTAGAGTATTTTTCTTCCTTTATGTGCCTTGTCCTTTCAGGACGTGGGCAATTATGACTCTCCACAACTTCTTGTCTCTTTATCTCCCTTTTCTTTCCTCCTTTTTCCACCCAACCATTCACTGATATTCATTACTTGCTATTTTGCTTAGCATCACTTACCCTCAATACATCTTGTGAGTATTAAATTCTCTTGGCCTACACTCCTCATTCTGGTCCCAGAAAAGCTCTCTCTCTCTCCCTGATTGTATTAGTTTCTATGTAGTTCCTATTTTCTTTAAGAATTTCTCATTGACTACATATTCTGTCCATGGTATTCTTAGCTTTCATCAATAGAATGACATCTCTGTCATTTCAAGTTTATATTTCATCTGTGAGGAGATTGTTCAGCATTCACAGCCATATATGAGATTAGATATTACATCGCAGTTAAACACTTTTTTCATTGTTTCTAATGATAATTTTTCTATATATAAGATATCAATATCTTAATACTTTGCTTATTTCCAAAAAGCTTTTCTTTTGCTATTTCTATATACTTTCAAATTTCTGTATCCATACTTTTTATCCTCTTTTACTACATTACCCAGATAGTTAAATTTTTGCATCTGCTTGATTATCACCTCCTCAATATATAGTTCACACCTTGGACTGCCTCTTTTGCTGACCATAATGCATTCTATCTTCTTACTGTTAATAGTTAGTTTATTTTTCTTGCTTTCCTTTACTGTCTTTTCGAATAGCCCTTTCCTTACTGAGTCAGTGCCATCTTTATGTCTGATGGTGGTAAGATTATGTTCACCAATAATAAATCCTGGTAGGTTTTCTAGTTCTCTTAGGAATGTCTCATTGTACAGGTTAAGTAAATTAGGTGAGAAAACATGCCCTTGTCTTATTTCTCTTACTATCTTTGTGTAGTCACTGAACTCATTCCATATTCACATATCTGACAGATTATGGATTACTCAAATATCTTTTCCATCTAATCAAATTTAGAACATTACATAATCTTAAAACATATACAGGAAATCTCAAAAGGTGTCTTATAAGCTTTCAGTTGATTAAAAAACAATACTTTTGATATATCCTGATATATATGGCACAATAATTTATTCCATTTGGGATTCATGATATAGACATAGGCTTCTTCATGCAAAAAGTATATTTATTAACTGAATAAAATACTTTCAAAGATTAATGGTTAAAATGGCTTTGAGTGAATGAAACCTGTGGGTCTTGGACAGGGCTGACTCAAGTTACTGGTAACTCAGGCAGTAGCCCAGGGCACCATCAAGTTTGAAGGCACCATCAAGTTTGAAGGTGCCATCATGTTGCCATGTAATGGATTTTGGATCTTCCAAAACTAAAGCTTATAAAAACATACTTGTGGTTGTCCGTGACTTAAGATAGATTAAATTCTTTAGTTATTTTGCCAACAGAAAATGATCTTGTAAAGAAGATAGATGTAGAAAATTCCATGAACAGGTCTACAGATCTAAAGGCTAGAAAAATGTATTAGGAAGGACAATGAATGTTTTCTTTAGTTTATATTAAGTTGTATATTGTAATAAAATTGCTATTCTACCTTGTCAGTTTGTTTCCCTGTGAAAATTTTAAAAATTGTACCTGTAAGGGTGCTGAAGTTCAGCTTTCCCAGAGTATCAGCAACCCTAGGACAATTATTGGTCTTGGAGATGGCTATTCTTCTTCAAACCTTGTAGACTGGTGCTGCATAATCACAAACAAAGAACTGTACCAAATAACAGAAACCACTTGATGTCTATCATCAGCAACAACAGACAAAATGGATATCGCATATAACTTAAAAAGAAAATAATGATGTTAACATTCCACACTACTTCAAACAAATGTTAGGAAGGAAACCCCCATCAATGCTGGAAAGAGTGATAACAGTTACTGGGCTTCAGAAACCTATTTCACTGAAAAATTGTTTTAAGAGAAAGATTTTATCAATTTCAATCTAAAGCAGTAATGGCTGCTTGGTCAATGAAAGCCAAATGTTTCCTTATAGGGAAATGGCTAATGTTACCATTACTATACATGTCTATGGCTGCATGTGCTTAACTGCATTTAATAAATTAGAAAAAAAGTAAAAAAACAAATTACAACAAATTCTGATGTTTGGTCATTTGGCTTTCTTTTGCTTTGTGCCACTTCAGAAAGCGAGCAAAAATGGCCCTCCACAGCTTCCAGTGGCACAGACTACATTTGCTGTGGCTATTACTACTAAAGAAGAAAATTTTAAGAATTCTTTCAGGATGGTTTGAGAAAAAATGTTATTAAAATGTAAAATGATCTTGAGCATTCTTGTTGCTTTTATTATTTTCTTTCAACAAAGAAGAAAAAAGTTTATGCTGCCAAAAGTTTTCCAAGAAATATGCAATCTAAATTAAAATATGATAAAATCTCAAACTTCTTTCTCAGCGTATATTTCTACACATTTTTTCCTGCTATTTGATTTATTTATAAATCTGATTATAGTTCAAAAAAGAAAAAAAAAAGAGAGACAGACACAAATACAGTGGTTTTTCACAATTTATTTTTTAAATAATTAAAATCAATATGACACTTATATTAAAGAACCATTAATTATTAATATGATACTTATATTAAAGAACCATTAGCAGACATTCCCATGTTCCGTTTTTTGATAGACAAATTTCACAGTATTAAATTAAGATATTTCAGACAGATTTATGAACTGGATGCAAGTAAAAATGTAGATAATTTTATTTATTTACTAGATACAACAAACTGACTGCTAATATTTTATCAAATTGCTTTGGCAATTTACTGAAAACAAGAGACAATGGTAGACACATTAACCAAAACAATTACTGTCTGACAGATTTATTAAATAGATAAGATTATGAGTATACATTCTTTCACCTGGAGCCAGAATTTATAGCAAAGATAATTATCATCGGGATAAACATGTTTTTGAATATCAATTGCAAATTGTGACTGAGTGATAGTAATTTTCTCTGACAGTAGCGGCAACAGTGATAGTTGTGGTGTTGGCGATGATGCAGAGGTGAGATTCAACCCACTCACCATAACCCACTTCTTTAACTTTACTAGACACCCGGCAAAGGCATGGTACTTCCGTCCCCAGGGGAAGCTGAAGACTTCATCAGACATCAAACAGATTGCCGTGCAGGCATTTCCAAGTAGTGTCATGACATCAGAAGAGAACTGTAATTTTACATGTCAATAGAGAAAAGGCGGGAAGAGGCAGATGTGAGAGTCGATGACAATGATTCGAAAATTACCTGCTGGTGGGTTGACTAAGTAATTTCGGAGATAAGCATAAGACAGGAAATGAATTTACACTGAAGAAACTGAAGAGGAAATAAATATAAATAGCAAATTATAAAATGCATTGACATATATTATTGCTCTCAAGGAGTTCATTTGAATTAATAACTGCATTATATACATTCAAACTTATATCCTCATCTTTGTTGTTATTATTATGATGTTTCAGCTATTACATTATCCAACCTACTTCAGGAATCTGTTGTTCTGGGGAACCTTCAGAAAAACTTGAACTGAACCCTTTATTTAATCTAGAACTTTTTTTTTCCTGTACAAGGCCCAGGAGCCATTCAAGGGTTACAAAGTAAGAGGCACAATCTATAAGCTCTTCACTATGAATTGAGTACTCTGGTAGCTGATAATGCTTATATCTTTTATGTAATTTGTTAAAAATTCCCTTTCTGCACCACGTGTGTTGATGGCCTGAGGGTGAGAGTCTTTGACTGATGCCACTAATGATCTGTGATACAATGAAACAGTCTTTCTGTGGATGATCATATATGCTCCCTCTTGTAGGCTGAGCACTTTGGAAGAAAGAGAATTTGTTGGCTGCTGCTAATTAATACTAAAAGCTCTTCACTATGAATTGAGCACTCTGGTAGCTGGTAAAGCTTATATCTTGTATATAATGCATTAAAAATTCCTTTTCTCCATCGCGTGTGCTGATGGCCTAAATTGACTGATGTCAAATTGGTTGGGTTTTGATCCTAGCTTGAAGCAATTGCATGCCTAGCCACATGGATGAGCTGTGATACAGCGAAAGAGTCTGTCAGTGAATGTCTATGTGGAGAAGATAACGATTAACCCTAGACTCAAACAGGTTAAGATTGTAATGATCTGGAAAACATCCTCTTAGGAGTTGGTTCCACAGGGCAGTGGTTTGTGGGAAGAATCTGTTTGAGTAGGATTTACTCCTCACCAATAGAATAAGGAGGGAATGAGGGTGATTTACTACAATGGGTGTGGCATGACAGGTCCTGGCCATGAAGGTTAGAACTGATGAAATGTAGTTCGTCTGAACACTTTCCATTGAAGTAGCAATACAGCAATGAGAAGCTTGCAATGTTTCATCTGAGAGAGAGGGTCTGTAGGGTGGTAAATAATTTCTCAACCACAAGGATGCAGAGACAGTTTTGGAGATAGGTAGAATATTTTTGCTTCACTTTCCATGTCAAGGAATATCTTTTTAGTACTGCCCAGTTAATACTTACCCCCTGACACCTCCATTTCCACTGAGTCTGAGTATATACTACCCAGCTCAAGGATTGAACCCACAACTACTATGCCACCTAATTCATAAATCAATGTTGCAATCCTCCCAGTCAAATAGACTGAAGCATTAGATCATGAATTTGGGGAATTCATTCCCTGGGACATCTATAGTTTAATATGTTTTTCACTTTTAATCATTTATAATCACATATATTTAATTCTGGGGCCATCAAGAGACTAGTATGTCTAATAGACCTGTTTATGTATTTGTCTCATACTGGAGGGGTAAGATTCAGGGGTATTTTTGTATTCTTATTCTGACCAGGTACTTTATTATTTAAGCGAATTGTTTTCAATTTTTGTATAATATAAACAAACAAGGATTTTACAAGAACAGTGGTATACTGAAAGAATGAGACACCATATAAACAAACAAAGATTTTACAAGAACAGTGCTACACTGATAGAATGAGACACCATATAAACAAACAAGGATTTTACTAGAACAGTGCTACACTGATAGAATGAGACACCCCCTGTGTATCCCAATAATGTTACATGGGCTCTCAAGGTTGATGTAGACCGCAGTTGAGAACTACTGTTGTAGAGAATACTAGCAGCTCTACAAGAATGTGCTGAAGAAAAGCAAATCTTCAGTCCCTCTTCTCATCAATCAATTTGAAGTGTTGACATCTACTGCAGATAAAGCAGAGTTCTAAGCTCAGAAATTCTATTCCAGTTCTACTCTCAACTCATCTGGAGTATCTCTGCCTGATTTTCCTCCTAGGACATGGTTTCTGCTGTTACTTCTAAACTAGATCCCTACAAGGCTTGTGGATTTGATGGTATCCTTACAATGGTCTTAAAGAAATGTGCTCCTGAACTGGATCCTGTTCTCGCCAAACTTTACAATAAATGTTTCACTGCTTGTTTGAATTCCTACTCAGTAGTTCCTGTTTTTAAGAACTTGGAAGAAACTTCGGACCCATCAAATTACTACCCTATTAGTCTCTTACCTCTTTTGGTAAATTACTTGATGCTCTAATCAATACCGAATTGGCTAAGCATCTTACTTCACACAATCTCCTTTGGGTTGTGTCAATTGATATCTCAAAGGCATTCAACAGAGTTTGGCATGTTAGTCTTCTCCACAAGCAATGTCTGTGGTGCCCCTGGATGAATATTTGACTTAATCTAATAATTCCTAACAAATTGGGTAATGAAGGTTGTATTGAATGAATATAATTCAAGATCATTTCACATTAATGCAAGGATCTATATCCTTGGACCTACACTGTTCTGTTCTTCATCAATAGTTTTCCTGATGTTATCAGTTTCAAAAAGGTATTTATGCAGATGACTTAACTATAGATACATGTATTAGTAACAAGTTTGACAGATCCAACAAAATAAGTCTGTTAACTTTTCTAGAAAAGGACCTTCAATCGGAGGTTAACTAGGGCAAAGAATGGCTTGTAAATTTGAATGCCTCCAAAAGAAAAGGGCTTTTATCTAATCACCATAGAAAATTTTTTCTGTCTGTCATCAGAATGACTGATGCTAAACCTTCTTGGGCTCACATTTTTCAGTAACATGAGGTGGAGTGATTATATTGAATCAAATCCTACATCTGTTGTTACAAAAATTGGTTCACTGTGCCGTGCCAGACAATTTTTCTTGTCAGAATCCATCTTGCAGATTTATAAATCTACAATTCACCTATGCTGCCATATTTGGTCTGGAGATCCAGTGGTATATCTCAAGATTCTTGACAAAATTCAATGATGTGTCAATAATGTAATCAATCCTGAGCTGAGATCTTGACTTCAGTTACTTTCCCACCAAGTGACGTAGATTCCTTCTGTCTTTTTTTTTTTATCAATATTGTTATATAGGAATAAAGTGTCACTGCTGACACTTGAGTTTGAACAAAGATCACCAGTGAACAAACACAGGCAATCTCATTATTGAACTAAGTAGGTCACATGACCATAGAGGAAATGCATATATAGAGGAAGTTGCGTGATGTCTTATGTGTGTTCGCTTATCCTAGTCTATCCTGTATACTATTCGGATCGTTATTTCTCCTCTATCTTTTATTACTATTGAGACTGCTGTTCTGTTCTCTATTCACTATACAAACTACTATTAGTACAAAACATTTAACACCAGTATTGTTCAACGGTGTATTATAATTGATATCTGTGATTACAAACTCCTATTATGTTGGCATTGACGAAGTATCAAGCAAGTGTACGTTGTCATAGACAAAGTGGCAACAAAGGGTCGTTTTTGAGGTCACAAAAAGTATTTTCATGGCAACTGTTCTAATGAACTTTTCTTCTTAGTGTTATGGCTGCACGAATTTAAGCATGGTACTAGATTCGCAACTAGGTCTAACTATTTTACTTTTGAACTAGCTAGATGTAACCATGTGTTCTCTGCTAATAGTTTCTTTTATCACACTTCTTGCCTGTGGAACTCCCTTCCAATTTCTTGCTTCCCTACCATCTACAATCTTCAAAAATTTCAATGTGATATCAATCACTATCACTTCTTCTCACTAAACTATTCTCATGCTCTTTCACATCCTATAACCCTCTGTATCCTAGTGGCATTATGGCCTTTCTTGGGGTGAAATGAAAACACAAAAGAACATAGTGAGATTATTTTAATGATGTATTCAGTGATTTATTGACAACCTAATGTTTGAGGAATTTAAGTAAGGGGAAGAGAACAGAAATAAATTACTTGATGAAAACAATGCGAACATTTTTTAAATTAAATTTTTTTTAAACTACCCAGTAAGGTTAAAAATTATAGAAAATATTTCACACAGTATAATATTTTATTGAATTTTAGGGACTTGTTGACTTTTAGTTTATATGATCTTCAGATCAAATATAAATATGAATTTTTTACATTAATACATTGTTCAGATTGTTATCTTCATCTTTATTGCCATATTCACAACATACAACAGCTGAAACATAATGAATGTAATAATAAAGATGAGGACAACATGGACTGTTGTCCTCATCTTTATTATTACATTCAACATGATTATTATTACAACAATGAAAATAATGTAAATAATTACAATACCTCACTACAGAAATATAGACAGATAAATATAACTATTCTATCACTAATACTGAACATTGTTCCCTTTATACATATATATATATATATATATATATATATATATATAAATTTACTAATGTCTGTGACATTCTGGGTGTGGTTATAAACTACATCCTGCAGTAAGGCTTATGACTGGGAAGTTTTGTTTGAGGAGTGTAGAACCACCACTTAATTGCTGTTGTTCCCAGGTCCTCTGTGACTCAGGGCAGTAGCATCTGTTAGGGTCCCAGCTATAGGCAAATAGTTTTTTTTTTTGTTTTTTTTTTAAGCATTTCACCCCAAATAAGGTAGGAAGCTACTAGGATGCAAGGGGTTACAGAAAATATAGAGCGAGATCAGATAGGAGTGATAGAAGTGAGTATGAGGAGAAGGGTAGTGGATAGATCAAGGCAACTGGAGATGTCGATTGAGATTACACTTGAATAGCTGGAGATTATAGCTCTCAGGGAAACAGGAATAGGGAAGGGAGTTCCACAGGCGAGAGGTGCGAGACATGAAATCCTCAAACTGAGATCAAAACACTATAAAAGTTTAAAAATACATTTTCACAGGAAAAATACTGGTAATACATTTTCATAGTTAAAAAGATTGCCAGCAATATATTTTTTTGTAAAAAATTACAAATGCTTCAAATAAAATAAAATTTTGACAT
>OZ010584.1:88576365-88586365 GCA_963932145.1 Acanthosepion lycidas
TTTACTAACATCCAACCCATTTGATCATCACTATATTTAATCTTCATTTTCAATCTAATTACCATATTTTCTTTACTTTTCTTTTTTCTTTTTCAGCTGATGACTGTGACTCTCATCATAAACCACAAAAGTTACACTTCCTATTGAGCATGACAATTTATTAACCACACTTTCTTCTTTTTCTTTTTTTTAATCTGTTGCCATCTGCTTCATTTCGACAAAACAATTATCACTATTTATGTCAGGTCATTCTATTACTGCTACTTGTACCATGTAACCCAGTAATACCTGCTGCAGGGTAGGATCATCAGGCTTTTCTGGTGAGGAGAATGACTAGCAGGATTAAAAACAAGATTCATTCAAATGAAATCTTGTAGGATCAGCAACCATCTAGCACAATGGGACAGACTGGGCTCCATAGCTATGTATGCAACCAGTATGATCATGGCATGGCATTGCTGAGCAGAGAGATGCCTAGACCTAGCCAGGGCAGAAAGTTCAGCTGACTGAATCAATGACCATGTATCCTTCAAGTTGGAGGACATTGGCTGTGATTTGATCTGGAGAGGGATGGCCTCTGTCATGTTGACTTGGCTAACTTTCTCCAACATTCAAACCAGATATGTGGAAGGAACTTGTCAGCTGTTCAGCTGCACATCAACCCTATGGCCACACCCAGTCATAGGGGTGCTGATACTGGTAGTGGTGGTGGTGATGATTATTATTATTATTATTATTATTATTATTATTATTATTATTATTATTATTATTATCACCATCATTATTGGCATCATCACAAACACTGTCTTCACTTCCATCCTGTCTAATCATTGACACTATAACTACCACAATCATTATTATCAAGTATACAATTATTATTACAAATGTTGCCATAATTATCAAATGCCTTCAGATACATATCACCAAACCATTTCAGATCTCAACATGAGTACATCAAAGAGGAACTAAGATCTATTTAATCGCTTCCTAGACTATATTCTGCACATATACAAGCATAGATATGTAGAGATGGGCACAGATCATTTAAACATTCCATACCACACTCCAACTGAATCTGCTAATAGAAAACAGCATTCTTGCTTTCCCTGCTGAGGTCAGTGTACTGATGATGAGTTGGGCAATGCTGATGATATAGTTATTCATAGTTGGAACAAGAATGGTCTTGAACAGAAAGTCAACATCCTTTATCAAATGTTCCAAGAAATAGGACTCGAGATAAACCTTTCCAAAACTGGAACTGTGATCTAGAATTGGAATGGAAGCACTGATGGCACCTTACCCTGATTCTATCATAAAAATTCATGATCCGGAATTGGTAAATATTAAACACTTCAGATACATTGGCATATTGATCAGTTATAACAAATTTAGTATAGGAGATAAGGAAATTGAACATAGAATAGGCTGTGCTAGGGAAAGTTTGGCTCATCACTACAAATTGCTATAAAACCAAAGCATTAAACTAAAAACTACAGTCATGTTTTTAAACAGCCTTGTTAGATCAATGCTTTAATATGGATGTCATACATAGTACCAGACATATTCAGAAATATCTAAACTGTCAGCCATATACAACACCTTTTTCATATCAATGATTAAAAATGGTTTTGAGCAAGTGGAATCAGTAGGTTTTAGTGACGACCATCCTTCTTTGTACCTTGGGGACTGGCACTACAGAATCACAAAAAAAGAATTGTACCAGATGACAAATGACATCACTTATGATCTTTCATTAAAGCAACAATTAAAATGCATAGCACATGTAACTGAAGGAGAGAATAATGACATAATCTGCACTACTTCAAACAAAAGGTTAGGAAGAAAATCCCCATCAATACTGGAAAGAGTGATAACAGCAACTGGACTTGAGAGACATGTTTTCCTGAAAAATTGTTTTAATAGAAAGGTTTTATAAATTTAAACCAAATGTAAGCATTGTCAATGAAAACCAAATGCTTCCTTATAAGGAAACAGCTAATATTACCATTACCATCACTAGGTCATTTCTTTTCAAAGCTGGAAACTTGGATTACAATGCAAAGAAAGTGTCAACATAAATGTGGAAATATTGGATTCATGCCTTTCTAAGCTGCACTAGGAAATCTAACCTAGAAAATATCTGAATGAAAATGTCTGCTGTATTTCTGCTCATAATATATCATTTATATCTCATACTTACCTAATACTAATATAAATATTACCATCACTATATTACCACTGTTCTATAACCATCAACATTACCATCATTATATTACCATCACTGTATAACTATCTACATTATCATCACTATATTAACACTGCTATATTGCCATCACTTTATCGTTTTTCTATGTGCCATGACCCTTCAGGGTATGAGCGATTATTGTTCTCCCCAACTTCCTATTTCTTGTAGCCATTAGCAACATTTATCCTGCCTTCTGTTTTGCCATCCATTACCACAATCTCATCAGATAGGTGGGCCACAGCCTTCCCTTGTCACTTTTTACCTTTGATATGACCTGTGAGTGTTAAATTCTCCGAGCCTTCCTACCTTCCTCATTATGTATCCAAGATGTTTCAGCTGTCTCTTTCTGATTCTAAGTGTCCATTTTGTTTCCATTTTTCTTTAAGTCTTCCTCTTTGCTTAAACACTCATTGCATCTTTTCTTTTGTGGTTGTGATTGTCTAATGTTGTGATGATTTTTTGCTTTTCCTCCACATTTTAGCACACTCTACACACTGTTTGGCTTCATTACTTTCATTTCCAATTTTACAGAGATATTAGTTTCTCAAAGAATTAACTAGGTTTTTGTTTTTTCTTTTCTTTATTATTTTGTATTTTCCCTTCCATTTTTTCCTCTTCTGTTTGTTTCTGACTTTCTTTTATCAATTTTTTCAACTCGGCATTGTCACCCCATGGGTGTATCTTTGTCCTTCTCAGTATTCTTGGAATGGTCTCATGTGCTTCATATAATAAAGTTATGATAGCATTATTCGATTCCTCTATGTTGTCTTGATCAAGATTTATTGACATCAATTTGAACTGTAGTTTATTACTGAATTCTAAATTTACCATTTTATTCACAAGGATTTAGATGTTATCACATTTTCTTTTTCTTCTTTGTTTTTTTTAATCATTTCATCCTAAGCAAGGGGATAATGCCACTAAGATGCAATGGGTTACTGGTAGTGAAAGAAAATGAGATGACTTTAGAAGGAAATGGAAAGCCAATCTTAAACAGGAAACAACGGATAAAACTCTGCTCCTGCTTCATAGATGGGGAAGGAGTGTGAACCGGGCAATATCTACTCCTATTGAAAAAATAAAAAATATAAGAATAAGTAAGAGAAAAAAAATAAGAAAGTGAAAAAAAAAAAAACCCTCAGTATTTTTCATAGTTAATGTGTATGAAAGTGTTGACAATTAAGTAATCTGTGATCAGATTCAAAATAGGAATTGTATATTCTAACATCTGTCACAAACAGCCTAATCCAAGAGTCTGAGATGATGAAGTCAATAATTGTATTTGCTATGTTATCTAGGCTATGCCATGTGATATGGTGTTTCTGTAGTGTTTTCTTTGATTTTAACAAAGTTTTCCTGTCTCTTCATATTTGTCCTGATATTAACATCATGATATCACTACATCATTTTTCTACATCAGCATCATCATCATCATCTCTCTTTACAAAGACTTTTAATACACCTTCATTATCTTTCTTGGTCCTCACTGGGTAATCCACACTTTTGGCCCTGTGCCAGACCATAAGTTAATAAATACCAGTCTAATCTTAGTAACAACTTTTGCAGGGACAGCTTAGATACTGTCTTTTAAATGTGCTAGTAGCTTTAATAAATACAATTTTTTCTGACTGAATTTCACTAATTAGAGGATCATCATTATTTCCATGTGGATTACTGTCCTTATCTTTGTTGTTATTATTGAAACATTTTGGCTGTTGTGCCATCCGAGCTTCAACAGGTGTGTCTTCATCCAGATAATCTCCCAGGAGTTTCAGACTGAATTCTTTATTTAATCTGATGACATAGCAACTGAGTTCAGTCCCTGGGATGGGCAGTGTAGATGTAAACACAGTGGAAATGAAGTGAGCAACAACTAAGCAGTACTAAATAAGAACAAGATGAGATAACCCTAGGCATGGTTGGTGGAGCAAGAATGATCTAACCCCTTAGATATCCCTAGACATGGTTAACGGAGTGAAAATGATCTAGTCCTATAGATATCCCTAGACATGGTCAGCAGAACAAGAATAATCTAACCATGTAGAGATCACTAGATATGGTCAGTGGAGTGAGAATCATTTAACCATGTAGATATCCCTATAGATGGTCAGTGGAGTGAGAATGATCTAGGCCTATATATCCCTAATGATGACCAGCAGATTGAGAATCATCTAAACATGTAGATATTCCAAGTCATGGTCAGTCAAACAAGAACAATCTAACCCTGTAGATATCCCTACACATGTTTAACAGAATGAGAATTATCTAGCCTTATAAAATCACTATACAGTTACTTATAATAACAATTAAGACAAAGCAATTAATCAACAAATTTATTATTAACATGGGTCTGGCTAATTCTGGTTAATAACAATAAAATGCCATGGCAAACAATATTAAATTAATTATACTGTTTGAACTGCAAACCACCTGCTTCAATGCTTTGCTTTTTTATTATAAGTAAGTGACTTTATTGCCACCCTGTATATATCGTTAGCTATGGTCTGGGGACTGAGAATGATCTAATCATATAGATATCACTAGCCCATGGAACGAGAACAATCTAACCCTTTAGATATCCCTATACTTGTCAATGGAGCAAGAATGATCTAACCCCATAGATTAGACATGGTCATTGGAATGAGATTAATCAATTCTTAAATCTAAATAATAGAACTTATTGTTTACATTGAATTATAGTTAATAAAGGTTTGATTGCTTGAAATTTCTGTCATTAGCAGTTAGACCAGGGTTAGTAATGACTGAAACTTCTGTCCTTCACAGTTAAGTGCATTGTGACTATAATTGGTACTTTTATAAAATTGTAATCGACATCAATGGCATTACTATTCTTTACTTGTGTTGATTGCTATCCAGCACTAAAATTGCTCTTTGGGGCCTTATAAACCTGATTACAATACATTCAAAGCAAAATCCAATCTTTATTTTTTGTTTGTCTCTATTTGGTAATTTTTCATTTCTCTGCTGCTTCTCTTGTCTTTTTACTCAAAAGTAACATGTAAAGATGAAGGCCCGAAACCTGAACTGCCATCATCCTTACTAGCAGTACTTTACCTCCCCATCCACTTAACAGACTCCATCTCCAGTCCTCCTCTCCCAACCATCTTTATGACCTTTCCAGTGCAACTATGCCATATGATGTTCACCTGCTTGGCAGCCCTTGGAAACATACATAATACTCAAGAAACAGTCTTCTCTATCGATTGGTCACATCTCACTGCCAATCCAGCTGGTCAGTTGCTTTATCCGTCTCCTATCACTGTCATGGTCACTATCAAAACTATTCTTTGCAACCACTACTACTGAATGCATTTTTTACTGTCTGCACTTTATCCAGACGGTTTTCTATGCACAGGATGCCATTCAGCTTGTACCCTCACCCCACTTCCCCATCCATTTTGGCACAGCAGCAGAAGCAGGAACCATAGCAGCAGTAGTAGTAGACGTTGCAGTAAAGTCTGTGATGCTGTATAAAATGAAATCCAAGTCTATGAATGTTAAGAATTAACATTCAACTAGTGACCATTCCTGACACATATTTATGACCCTGCCAAAACTACTTCCAAACACCTCAACTATCCCAACTGCTACTACAATAGCCGTCTGTCTTGGATTCTTCCTGCCAGTATTTCGATTTTTCATCCTTATGTGTGCATCCTAACCACTATTCTCAATGCTAGCAAGTCTCCAAGTAAGCATTATGGCTCATCTGGTAAAGATGTTTCATCATCCGATCCATGATTAGGAGCTGAAATATTAAGCTATGAGGTCAATATGTGTACTACAGCTTTGTCTAGTAAAACTGCAGTTTTCTAGTTAAAGCAATGGTATGCAGTCTGTGCAGCTAGAGGCAATGGGGTTTCAAATCATTTTTTTTTTAAGCTTGCTATATTTTTTTACAGTAAGGTTTCATCTGTACAAGGCCCAGGGGCTACTCAAGGTAGAGAGTTATGTTAACAGGTAATTTATATGGATAGGAGGGTAAGATAACAGTTATACATGAACAGGTTAAGATTGTAGTGATTAGGGAAACATTCTCTTGGGAGCCTGTTCCACAGAGCAGTAGTTCGTGGGAAGAAGCTGTTCGAGTGGTACTTACTTCTCACTGATGGAATATGGAGTAAATGTGGATGGTTTGCTACAATGTAAGTGGTAGGGTGGGTCCTAGTCATGAAGGTTAGATCTGGTGGAATCAAGGAATGTAGTTCATCCAAGCACTTTTCATGGGAGTAGGGATAGAACAGTGAGAGTATAACCACATCCCAACTGTGAGAGAAGGGTTGGAGGGTGGAAAATAATTTGTCACCCACAAGAACTCAGAGATGCTTTTGAACTCAATACTGGAAAGTCAGGACTGGGCAGCTCCTGCCCAAATATGGCAACAGCTCTTTATTTTTGGTCTGATCCAGCTATTATAAAGGTTGAAAATAACTTTGAAATGTCAGGTACTTACTGATGCAGTACATGGAACCAATCATTTTATCTGCATCTTTGTCAAATGATCATATGTAAGAGTTCCATTTTGGGTGTGAGTTTGAGGCCTAATATTCTCTCAAGCACAGTGCCTCCTTGAGGGAGAGCCATTCGTCATGATTGACAGTAGTTTGGGGTCTGATCAGCGGTGATGGAAAGTATCTCGTTTGGTTTTCAAAATTGAATTATATCATTACAGTCCTGGATCAGAGCAGAACCAATTAAATATTTTGCAGCAGTAACACTTTTAAACAAATTTTTTTTGTAAAACATTACTTAGGCTTTGTTATCTAACCCTTATATAAAATTCACTAAACATATATACTATAGTAGACTCTCCTGTTGCTTTTGATGTATAAAGGCACAACAGTTCAGTTCTTAGAACCAAACTGCCAGATGAGTTGCACAAATAATTTAATTATAGTGGTGACAGCTTGTGCAGAATGAACTACACTTTTCCAAAGAATATGAATAACTGAGAGAACTAGTACACAAAATGTGCCATAAGGTCTCCAAGTGACCCTCCTTAGGTTTTGAATTCCAAGTTGTTCTTCTCCTAGACTGGTTGCCAACGAAGGCTATAGAGCCCAGTTTGTGCTATTATTTACTAATAGCTAGGAGGAAAAGAAATGGATTCATACCTTTCCCAAGGGTATTTGTATATCAGTCAATGTAACAAACTTGACTGGAATACAAACTTGGCTTTCCAATTTCTCAGTTCACTACACTACTTTGCATCCTACATATATATATATATATATATATATATATATATATATATATATATATATATATATATATATATATATATGATAAAATAGTTTTAAGGTATGCTATATGTATGGGTTAAACTGCTCATTATCACAAGGATAGAGCATAAGTAAATATAAAAGTGCATATTGAAGTCAACACCAGAAGTGACAGTCTGATTTATGTTTATAGGCAATCACCAGGTCATCAGTGTTGATTTAATGTCCATATATATATATATATATATATATATATATATATATATATATATATATATATATACACACACACACACATGCAAGATCTAAATTACAGAGAACCAAAATCATTTATGAATCTATTTTAAGGAACTTTGCTCCTGGTCAAACTAAATTCATAAATAATTCTATTATACATACCTATCAGGAGAACTCATGTTACATCTCTCTGATCATAGCACAATTAGGACACAATTAAACATACATGGAAACCTACCAAACTCCATTCACAACATACCTGTAGAAAATACAAATATAATAACCCCATTCACATGTTTAAAAAAAAAAAAAGGTTAAAAATAATGGAAGCACTAAAAATTAAAATAAAAAGACAAGACTTCATAACATCAACTATGAATATGGCCACAATTTGTTCATCATGTTTGGAAAAAAAAAAAAAAAAAACATTTCCATTGCTCCAGATACATATAGAAATATCTACATATTCAGTTAAAAAGTCAAAATAAAAAAAACAAACTCTGATAATTCTTAATAGAAAAAGCAAAAGTGCTCAGATATATAGAATGTCCTGAGAGTTTTTACACACTTTATGTCCATAAAAGAAATCACTTATATGAGTGTAAGAAAAATTAAATAAAAACCTTATTGGCAGTACCAGGTCAGTCATTTTTAATGACACTTGTATGCATTTACACATATACATATATTATATGTGGGTAAATGATACATATGTACATATATATATATATCAGAATATGATACACATGTACATATACATATGTATGGGAAAATGATACACATATACACATATATGGGAAAATGATACATTTGTACATATATATATCAGAAAATGATACACATCTATGTATATTATATATGGGAAAATGATACATGTGTACATATATATATCAGAAAATAATACACATATACATATATATATCGGAAAATGATACACATATACATATTATGTGAAAATGATACACATTTACATATATTATATATATCAGAAAATGATACACATGTATGTATATTATATATTGGAAAATGATATATAAATTTTTATATATCAAGAATAGTTTTAGGGAGAAAAAAAACAAAACAAAGTCACAAAGTAGAAAACATTTTCATGTGACACATTTCATATTTTACGACTTCATTCGACTAAAGTGATGTTTACTACATTGATGAAACTACACGTGCACCTGAAGGAGAAAACTCTGAAAAGTTTAAACTCAAGTCAAAAAATCAAAAATAAACTTCTCCTTACCAATATGAAATTAAAAAAATCTGCAATTTCATTACCAATCAATGCAATTTTATATTTAACAATCATTTTAGGATGAAACGTGTCACATAAAATATTTTTTCCACTTTATCAAAAAATTTTTCTTTGAAATGTATATATATTATAATTATTTTTAAAAAATATTTGTTAATCACAACACAGATATTACTGTTTCAACATAGTGGTGAATAACTTATAAGTTATTCAGCATTGTTTGAAAATGGAACTAAAATTCAAATTTTAAGTTTAATTTAAGATTTAGGTTTTGGTTTCAAAATATGGTAATTTCTGTGTTGTGATGAATACATATTTTTAAAAAAATAATTATAATATTATGCTCTACTGTGTAGTGAGCACTGTTTTTAAAAATAAATGTAAAAGAACTCTGGATTATAAATCTGACTCTTCTTTTTTTATTTTTATATATATATATATATATATATATATATATATATATATATAAATTAGGATAAAATATGTATTGGAATCTGACAGAATGATAGAATTTACAAATAGACGTTTATAAGTTATAAATTGATTAAGTAGTCTTTCTTTATTGACAGAATATTTTATTGAATTATTTCTTTTTATATGTATATATATATATATATATATATATATATATATATATATATATATATATGAAGAAATATAGATTTAAAGTATGCTATATTTATGGGATAAAGTGCTCTAAATCAGAGATAGAGCATATAAAAGTACATGTGCAACAAACCCACTGAACACTTTGGCCAATGCTCCTGAAGCAGTAGTTCAGCATGCTAATAAATGTCTATAAGCTAAAGGCCACCACTTTGAGTCTCTCTTGTGGTTGTAAAGTCCATATATAATTTGTATTCATCTTGTTATGTCTGAATAAATTTAGTATTACCATATCTATACAAGTTTTTCCTTTCTTTAAGTGTGTATACATTTTTTGGTGGACTCTGTATATCTATATATGATAGGATAAAGAACAAATAAGAAACATTTATAATGTTTAAAATATTT
>OZ010584.1:88591365-88786365 GCA_963932145.1 Acanthosepion lycidas
TTCTCTCTCCTTAATTATTTCTCATACTGTCTAACAAAAAAAACATGTAGGTATACAATATATATTTAAAAGCTAACATCTTTGTTTACAAATGGAGAAATTTTCCATTTTACAAGGGTCATAAAAACTTCATATTTAGCTAAAAGAATAGCAAAAATTACAACTGTGGTTGTTACCCATGATTTTGTGAAACAGGTGCTGCCATGTGGAAGAAGTTCAGGATAGATTCATTTTTGCTCTAAAGTGTTACAGAATGCCTTAATATTTTTGATTCAAACTAAAATCGAAATTTATTTTTTAACAAGTGGACTCATGATGTTTGAAAAGAATAAGATAAAAAAAGACTTAAACTTGGAGTTATCTATTAAGGGGTTAAATACTTAGGATAATCCATTAAGAGGTTAATTACACATGATAATCTGTTAATGGATTAATCCTCAGAGGATGGAGTTTAACTATTTTGATTGCATGACTAATTGGTAATTCTGCTTAGAATTTTATTTTTAAATTCTACTATTCAAATTTTCAGGCACATTGTAGTTAATTTTTAAACTATTAAAGAACAGATTCCAGCTCATTGCCAACTCTGAATGATAATTGCTATCTGACTCTTGCATATCTGCTCAATAAAAAGTACAATATTGCTTTTTCCTCGTTCTTTCATATTGTCTTCACTGGATTAAAAATGAACTCTCTTAGAATGATTTGGCCATTATATATATATATATATATATATATATATTTATATATGTATATATATATATATATATATAGAGAGAGAGAGAGCCTTCACCAATTGAAACAAATCATTGTGTTGGTTTTCTAAGAAATACATCTAACTAGTTCCACACATATCTGGCTACTGCGAAAAACTCTATGAAACAACACCAACTTCATCTTGGTATTTGGAATGTATGAACTCTTCAGAACAACTCAGCACCAGAAAGAAAAACAGCTTTGATCACATTGGATCTAAAGAAGTACAATATTGATATAGCTGCACTGAGAACTAAGCATCAGTCGACTACATGAAACAAAAAAGCAAAATAAGACATCTAACTGTGTTCCTGCTGCACTTGGATACAATACATTCTCCTGTACTGTTTGTGGCCTTTTGTGCAATTCTTGAGCCGGTCTCAAAAGTCATGCCCATCATAGGCATGCAGATAATTAGTTTGTGGTCGTCGAAACATCATACATCAAAATTCAACAGGAGAATCCAGCTTTCCCTAACGATACGCTTAGGTGAAACCTAGGTAGGTTTGTCTGGTTCACTAGGTTTATCTAGGTCTGCTCTACGGTTGTATTGAGCTCTTTTTAGTTAGTTGTTTACTCATGTCGGGGTTTTTTCTTTGGGCTTTAAACCTGTATCTATGCGATTTTTTTCGACAGACTTTCATGTTTCTAGCTCTTTCTTTTTTTAAAACATTTTTTCCTTCGTGATTGATTTGATTATTGGCAAATCAAAAATTCAAAGGTTTTTTTGAAATGAGTATAGTTACCTATACATATATATATGTATGATACATGATACATGTATATATGTATGATGACCCATGTAAATTTACTGTAGAACTTGTGATTAAAGCAATTTCAAGACATTAGCATCCAGGTTCGTACTAAATATCACCATTCTTGGCAGATTTTCTGTTATCAAAATATGGGATACTTAAAACCAAAGATGATGGAAATAAAAGAATAAAGAATCTAAATGAAATTGGCGAGATTGTATGCCAAAAATATCCTTTCTAAATTTTAAAACTTCCAGTGTCTCTTGTTCATGTGCATGTAAATGTAAACAAACCTAATCCAGTAAAGTTCTAACAGATGAAACACATCACAAAAACCTTTTCAATATATATATATATATATATATATATATATATATGTGATGGTTGCCATCTTGTTGTTGAGTATGATCATATCAACACTCAGTTGGGGCTTATGATATCAAGCAATGCCTATACATTAAATTTTTAATGTTGCACTGGGTGAGTCTCACAGCAAGTAAATAAAATAAAAAACAAAAATAAAATAAAATAAAACAGTCAACCTGCACGTGTTATATCAGAGTTTTTCTTCTCCTGATTATATACCTTAATGATGGCTATGGGTACCTCCAAAGATTCACTTAAAAATGAGCATACCATGATGAAGCAAATACCCAAAACTTAATAAAAACAAAGTTTATCGTCAAAATCTTTATGTTATTAATTATTATTATCATTATTATTGCCTATATGATGATATATAATGATTATTGACATGATCTACATTGTTTGAATTGTTGTCTTCATCTTTATCGTCATATTTGCAAGTAGATAAAAGTGTTGGCTGAAGTAATCCAAAAGTGATGCAAAGTGTTGTGAGTTCAATACAGGTCACAGCAGAGGTGAACAAAAAAAAAAAACTTGGAGAGTTGATTTGCTAAAGGGAATGAACTGAAAATTGAGATATCCAGAAAAGGGATGGCACATGGAACTAGAACAATCTACCCCTGTGGACTAAATAAAGGGTTCAGTTTGAAAGTCCAACATATATCACCTGAAGAAGGCCAGAGCACACAACAACTGAAATATTGTGACTATGACAATAAAGATGAGGACAAAGGTCCAAACAATGAAAATAATGTAGATAGTGATCTCATCTCAGAAATTTATACATTATGACTGATCCAGAAAATATCGTCATCATAGTCATCATTATTATTATTATTGTCTATCTGTATGCAGATATGATTGATCTAGAAAATATCATTATTATAGTTATCATTATTATTATTATTATTGTCCATCTATATGCATATATACTATGATTGATCCAGAAAATATAATTATTATAGTTATTATTATTATTGTCTATCTATATGCATATATACTATGATTGATCCAGAAAATATTATTATTATAGTTATCATTATTATTATTATTATTATTGTCTATCTGTATGCATATATACTATGATTGATCCAGAAAATATCATTATTATAGTTATCATTATTATTATTATTGTCTATCTATATGCATATATACTATGATTGATCCAGAAAATATCATTATTATAGTTATCATTATTATTATTATTATTGTCTATCTGTATGCATATATACTATGATTGATCCAGAAAATATCATTATCATTATTACTCATATACTGATATAGCATAAAAGTAAAAGATAAGCTATTTATTATGGTCCATATATTGAGACAGATACCAAAATGGTTATTACTATTGACTTTATTCTGACATGTGAGAAATAAAGAAAAGATTAATTTAACTATTCAGCTTCTTTTTTTTTTTAATGAGTACATATTCTGTATTTCTACTGAATAAATCCTCTTTGAGTTCCTTCACCAAAAAACCAAAGTGTAACACTTCAGAAAGAAGTGTTTTATCTAAAGCTTTTCATATCAACTATTAACAATAATGTCGGGATAGATTTGGTTCATCTCGCTCGGATGACGGCTAATTTAACTTATTGACTTCAGCCTTGGCATTGCAGAAGGCATCTCAATTTCCAGCAAGGCTTTTTGATCCATTGATGTCTTGCTTTTTAACACAGTTATGGCGATCATCAGAATTAGGCTAAATATATTGGCAAAGACGTCTGCCATTAATAACTGAGTGAATCTAATTTGGTCTTGCGAAAAATCATTTTGACATTTTGTGTTGAATGTCTTGTTCTTTGTTATTATTGTTGATGATGCTGTTATCTATATTTATGCCAAAAGCCAAAATTATATTGCTCTTCCACTTTTCTGTTCTTTTCTGCAATATTCAGTTACCATATTTTTGTTTACTCCCATCAAAATAGGAACCAGATTTCAAAACAGTTTTCTGTAATATTACTATTATATTATAATTCTACTTAATTAGCTGGTTGACTTGTTGATTTTGTTTAGGGGTATATCAACATCTCTGTAGATGATAATACTAAAATCTAAATATTTTGAACACAATTTTATGGCTTCAACTGTATATATTTTGAGCACAATTTTATGCTTTCAACTACAGATAAAATGAATTATTGATCATTTTGTTATAAATTGCTGGTATTGCTGGTATGTTGTTTTTTTATATATATAAAAATGTATTGCCGTTATTTTTTACTATAAAAATGTATTTTTATACTTTCATAGTGTTTTGTTTTCATTTGAGGTGGTGGGGGGCACTATTTATCCATAGCTGGGACACTAACAGGTGTTACAACCCCGTTTACTTAACATGTGTATTACATCTGCCAATACCTCATAAATAATGGACTATTCCATTTTGATTGTTAGGAAAGATGAAAAATACATATCAAAGATGCTGGTTGGTTTCAGTGAGAAAAAGAAAGAAAAGATAAAGGAGATGATAACAATAAATTTCAATATATATAGTTGTTGTCGTTATCATTATTATCAGGTGGTGGTGGTGATGGTGGGGGTATTATCATCATCATCATCATCTTCAAAATGGCTCTTATTCTCTGCTAACATTCTTTATTTTCTTTCTCAATAAGGATTACTTAATTCACAAATACTTAAATATTTATAACTGCACTCTAGTTCCAATTCTTTTATTATGGTAATCTTATCCAGTGCAACATTGTCAGTTTCCCTTGACAAATGTAGACTTGACGCATTTGTCAAGTACAGATTCCATTCTGATGTCATTACTAAATTGTTTCACAGTGTGAAGAATCCCCAACAGTTTTTGATCACTTTTTTGCATTTTTAAATCGTCCATATAAAAGTGAGAAATAATGCCCTTTTCATAAGCTTTGCATCCATAATCTGTTTCCTTTTGTAACCTGCTCAAGGGAATTAATGTTAAGTTGAACAAGAGACAGGATAATGAGTCCCTCTTGGAAGATTCCACAACTGATATTGCCATCTTGGGCATTAACAGTTGTAGTAATTGTGCAGATATTTAATGTTTTCCAGAGATTCAGTGTTGGATAAGAAATTCTTAATGACATTCAACTGTGAAGAAGACTACTGAAGGAGTCTTTATAATTTATCCTTGAAAGTTTTTTGTGACTGTTATAACAAACATCATTTTTGTTGATTAAAACTTGATCCTAACATTGATATGACCCATGTCTTTGGTTCATCAGGAAAGATGTTGTTTTTGAGAAGGAAAGTGTAACAGATGAGAGAGTTTTATACAGTGTTGTAATGCATTTTATGGGTCTATAGTCTTTAGGGATTATTGTTTCTTCATTTTTGATACCATTCATTAACCACTTTGGACTCATCTGTTTCTCCCTTATAACGAGAATTTATCAAGACATTCATCCTAAAGATGTTGATTTTATCCTTCCTAGATGACTTCCAATTACAGGACTTTTTCAATGCAAATCTCCTCCATTTTCTCTTCTCTATGCTTAGTGCTTTGCCTTTTTCTCATGTTCCAAAGGACATCAAAAACATGCTCTTTTTTCATCTTAGAAGATCTTATTCCAAAAATCATATATTTCTTTCTCTGTAGGCACATCTTTTACTTTGTTAACTCTTTTTTCCATTTTTCATTAAAACTTTTTTTTCGTTGTTTTAGACATCCTATTACCATAGAAGAACTTAGGTCATTTTTCAAAGCAACATATATGTATGGCTTCTGTTTGCTGTTTTTCCATTATCTCTTTTATTATTCCATTAATTTGCCTACCAGAATTTATTCTATACTAACACTTGATTCTTCTGCTCTTTGTCAGTTTTGTAACCAATTGGCCAATTATGTTTTCTAGTCTGATGTGTATTACACAGCCTTGCATCTCCATTTGATGCATTTTTTGAATTATCTCACCACAAGCAAGGCATTAAAGTCACTAAGATGCAAGGTCTGACTGAGAGTGAAACAAACAGAGAAGACAAAAAAAAGACCAGGATTCAATGTGATGCAAAATAACTGTTGCTAGGATTTTTTAGTATTTCTATGTCAGATATATGAAAAAAAAAATGTTTTGATATTTTCTTGTCCTACTGGCTGTTTACAAAGACTTTTCAGATTTATTCCTCAACATTTGGTGCATACAGTTATAAATTAAAGACTTAATCTTAATGACGCCAACAAAATAAAGCCGTACCGAAAAACTATTCCTTATGATTCACAAAACCAATTTTAATAAACAGGTTGTGCAATTTACATTGATGTTCATCCTGTACAAGATCAGAGAGCCATTCAAGGTAGAGGGTTACAAAGTAAGATGCACAGTTTATGTGGATATGAGGGGAAGATAATGCTTGAACAGGTTAAGATTGTAACGATCAGAGAAGCCTTCTCTTAGGCGTTGGTTCTACAAAGCAATGGTTCGGGGGGAAGAAGCTACTTGAGTGGAACTTACTTCTAATCAATGGAATATGAAGGGAATTGGGGTGGTTCATTACAATGTTCATAGCATGGTCATGAAGGTTAGAGGTGAAATAGTAGAAAAACACAACTCATTCTTCTATGGTTGATAGCAGCCATTTATTCAGATGTGTAATAGAGATAGAAAAGGGAGGATAAGCAAGGACAACGTTTCAAATTATTTAACCACATCAAACCACAAAAATCAAAATTAGTGAAGATTATGGTTTGCTGATTTTGTTTAACAACCTCTATAGGTTATTGAATACCAATATTTTGTAGATAATTTTATACTTTCTGGGTAAAACGTAAGATTTTAGATATATACTTTGTGGATCATAAAATGAATTCCTGGTAACTTCATTACAAAAAATATGTCTTTGGAAATTATTTAAGAAAAAGTTATTGCTGGTAATTTTACTGTGAAAATGTTTTTTGCTATAAAAATGTATTCTTTGTCATTTTACTATAAAAATGTACTGTTGATTTTTATTTAGGGGTTCATTATTTGCCCATAGTTTGGACCCTAACAGGTGCTACCACCATAGGTTAGGATAGACATGGAAACAACAGCAGTTAAGAGGTGACTCCATGCTCCTTAAAACCTCCTATCTCCTGATCAGGGTCTTGCTGTCAGAAGAATTAGAGAAAATGAACACAAGTATAAATACTTACTGCAAACTTTATATTTGATTTCTCTGGCCAAATCCATATCATCAGCTGGCAATGATTTCTTCGTTGTTTACATGACCTTTCTTTAATCGTGCTATCACATTATTAAAGTTACATTTTTTATCAACTTATCTATGGCCCTCTTTGGTTGCATTACATTGTTGAATATATTATATGATAGTCCAGAACATTTACTGGAAACAAACTGCCTGTATATGCCAATATAGTAGCATGCTTAAACACATGTAGTCTGGGCACCAGGAAAAAAAAGCTTGCCATGAAAATATTTATATGAAAGATAGAGGTAAGCCACGTCCCATTGGTGAGAAAGTGACTGAAGATTACATTACAAATCCTTCTTTGGATTTTGTCAAGAACCTTGAAATAAGTAGCAGAAGCATCAGACCAGATATGGCAACAGTATTCAATGAATGGATGAATGGTAGATTTGTAAAGGTGCAAGATACACTCTGATGAGAAAAACCTTATGGCACAACACAGTGACTCAACTTTCCTTGCAGTAGATGCAGCTATTGATTCAATGGAGACATTCCACTTCAAGTCTGTTGAAAGAAAGTGCAGTGTTTTACTCTCCATGAGTCTAGCATCAGCCATGTTGATGGTGGACAGGAAGGTTTCTCTATGTTAATTTAATGAGAGCAATTTCGTTTTGGAGGCGTTAAAATTTACAAGCCATTTCCTGCCGCAGTTAACCACTGATTTATTTCTTTTTCTAGTTTCATCCTTTTGACCTTTTAAACCTGATGAGTAACAGGACTTCATCTTCAGAGTTTTAACTGCCTTAAGGTGTTTATCTGACTGTCTGAGGTACACACACATGAGATGGATGTATTTTCTATAATGATGCCTACTGTACAACCTTAGTATATATATAGAATGTAGAGGGAGGTGGTTTATGCCTTTCTCAAATGTATTAGTGCTAAGTGAACAAAAAACAAATACTGTTTTTTATGTTAATGACTATTTTATCATTTCATCTCCATTTAGTACATATATAGAATGAAGTCTGGGATGCCGAGTCTTAATAAATTGATGGCCATATCGATCCCAAAAATATTTAAACATGTCTCAATAGGCATGTCTTAAATCTTAATCGTGATACTTTTGTATCTATTTTTATAATAAAATTATGAACTTTGTACTTAAAACTATTTTATCCTGGTGTGTCAATAATAAAAAGCTGTTTTTATATATATATATATATATATATATATCAACAACTCACCTGCAAGATGCAAATTACAGAAGGCCAATATTATTTATAAATTTACATGTCCTTTAAGGAACTGTGTTCCTAGCCAATCCAAATAGAACATATATTTTCTCTCTCTCACACACACACACATATATATATATATATATATATATATATATATACGAGCAGCATGGCCCGGCGTTGCCTGTGCTTGATTCAAAAATCGTACGACTCATACAGCAATCACTATCACTTGACTTAAAATATTTTTGCACTTCCTTGCCTTTAAAGGAGTGCCCTTTGCTGTGCTAATGTTACTACATGCCTTACTTTTTGCCTATCTCACACTGTGAATTTTTTCTAAGCTCTATACTAAACATTAAATCTGTTACGAAAAAGAACTAAATAAAATGAACACAAAATGATCAGCTTTAAAAAAGACTCATAACTGGAAATAACGAATGAAAAAAGAATGTTAACAATAAATACTTTTTCAGACCCAACCCAGTTCTGCGGAATCAGAATCAACGTTAAGTTTAAGCAAGCAAATGAGCCAATTGGAGTAAAGTGCCATGCAGATTTAAATTTTTCCCACTTGTAACAAATGCAGCTATCGATTTTTTTTTTGCATGCTAGCATGCTAGTTAACATTCGTGTCAGTCAGCTATTGGCTCACACACTGGCGAACAGAATCTTCCTGCCTATTCGTGGCAGCCAGCTATTGGCTCTCACTCTGGACAGTACAAAATGGCTGCAAACTACATGAAAACTGCTATAGAAGCATGAAAAAATTGATTATTTCCCCTATCGATGGGAGTTGGGAAATGCAAAGGCAGTCTTGGCCTTTTTGCTAACTTGGAGCATGTGCATGTAAATTTTGGTGCAAAGCCATCAAAAATTGCAGCCGTGCATTTGTTACACACACACACATCCTGCCTTTTATAGATAGAGATTACATAAAAATGAAACTCAATTGTACCCCATTTTTATGGCCATTTCAATCCTTGGGATAAACAACTCACCTGCAAGATACAAATTACAGGGGACCAATATTATTTATAAATTTACAAGCCCCATAAGGAATTTAATTTCAGAGTCACATTTTCCGTCTTCCATTAAAACACTTCCCAAATGTTTAAATTTTTTTATTTGCATGATTCTGATATCTCCAAATCATACTTTGCATCTTGAAGTGTTTCTTATTACTCTCCATTATATATTGTTTTCTTATTGAGGTTTAGTTCCTTCTTCTCATTTTTCTTTGCTACTTTCTGTAGGAGTTTTTGTAGTAAAATTTATAATTTATATTTACCATTACATTATTATTTCAATAGATTGATTGTTTTTTAAATTGCTTCCTGGATTGAGTCCAGTTCTATTTTTTCATTTAGTTTATTTGCTGTCATCTTCTTGGGCTTCCATAGTGCTGAATATCTATGTAATATCAATCCTCTCATATGTCAGTGAATGACAGACAAATTCACAGATAAAGAGGAGAGTTAAGGTTAAGGAAATGTGATTCTATGCAGAGAAGACCATGGATGGTATATGCCAGCAATAAGGAAATTCTAAGAGAAATGAAAACAAAAAGGATACTTATACTTGGAATCAGAAGGAGACAGTTGGCATTTCTGAGACATTTAATGAGGAAAAGTTCTTGGAGAATTTTACACTCACAGTATATATTGAAGGAAAGAGAGGCAGAGGAAAACAGCAACTTGTGAAAATGGATAGCAGAAGAGAGTCTGAGAAGTATAGTAAGGAGAGACACACAGCTTAGACTTACAAAGAATAGGAAGTTGTGGAGAGCTACGATCGTTTACATTTTGGAGAGAAACACTGCATAAAAGAAGAAGAAAAAGAAAATTTCATTTACTCCACTTATATGTCTCATCTTTTTTGCGGGTTGCATAGCAACATCTACTCGTGATGAAATCTTCCCTTGACATAGTGTGATGACCCATGAAGATTTCTTCAATAACAAAGTTTATATTCACTGAACTTGGTTGGCCTTCTCAACATTATTAAGTATGTTTTAATTCTACTCAAGTCTCCCACACACTTGTTCAGTCTCTTCATAAAAATATGATTTAACAGGAAGGAGTAAAGTGGGACACAGAAAGATAGGCATGAAATTCATTATCACACTATCTCTCTCTCTCTCTCCTTCTCTCTCCTTCTCTCTCTCTCTCCTTCTCTCTCTCCTTCTCTCTCTCTCTCTCTCTTACCTTCTATCCTTACTTTCTCCATTTATCTCTCTTTAAATTTTGCTTTCTTCTTTTTTTGCTTTCCATATAGGGAAAGCAAAAATCTATCCCAATCTCTAATTGGTTTTCTCTTTTTCTTTTTTGCTTTCTTTCTATCCTATTCACACTTTATTTATTTACTCTCTCATTCACAATTTGATTTTGGTTTTTTACTTGCTCTCTCTCTCTCTCTCTCTCTCTATATATATATATATATATATATATATATATATATAATTATAAATTATAGTTTTAAGGTATGCTATATATATGGATTATATCAGGGATAGAGTGTATGTAAATATAAAAGTGAACATTGAAGTCAACATACACAGGTGACAGTCTCTTTCATGCTAAATGCAATAATCAGGCTATATATATATATATATATATATATATATATATATATATATATATATATATATATATATATATATATATGTATGTATGTATATACACACACAAGTATAGGATTGGTGAAGAGGGAATAAAATCCCAATAACCAAAAACACTATTCTGAAAAGAGTACTTTATGCAGAGTAGAGTAAATATTATTTATTCAAAAATTATAACATAAACATCACATGTTTATGTTAAAATTTTTGAATAAAGAAAATTATATATATGTTAAAATAAGAGAACAAATAGGAAACATATATCAATCTAACATGTTACACTTTTATTAAAGCTTCATCAGAGATTGAGAGAAATATATATATATATATATATATATATATATATGTATGTATTATGAAATGGACAAAAGTCTGACAATTATTTTAAGAAATCTTTTTTTTTTATGTTTATACATTTGGGTTTATTCAACACCCATAGCGACCACCTGTGATTTATACTGCAACTATGCTTAGCAGACCTTAGTTACAGTTTTTGGGAAAGGGCGTGTTATGTGAGTATCAGATTTTCCAAGCCCTCCTTCCTCATTATGTGCACCATAAATTTCAACTGCCTCTTCCTGATGTTAAATATAAGCTTCCTTTTCATTGCCATTTTCTGTAAAATGTCATTACTGATCACATTTTCGATCCATGATATTCTCAGTATCTTTCTGTAGCACCACATTTCTGTTACTTCAAGTCTCTTCTTCATCTTTGATGAGATTGTTCAGCATTCACTGCCATACAGGAGGATGGGTATCTTGTAGTACCCTTTTCTTTGTTTCTAATGAAATTTTTCTGTCTCTTAATACTCTATCTGGGAAGTGTTCTAACGGAGGATGGAAAGTGCAACACTGAGATCTGACGATGCATTGGGATAGCCAAAAATGCATTCCAAAAACTAAGCAGAGTATTAAGAGTTATAACAGGTAAGTTTGTTAAAAATAATATTTCTATGTCATAAATTTTTTTTTGACAAAATAAAAGTATAACTATTTCCTATGTATTATTATTTTATGCAACAATTAATAACCATTTCCTTTTTTGCTTTCAATATTGCTTTTCTGCAAGCAAATATCAATCAGTTATGTGCCATGTGTGATACATGCTTAGGTGATCATGTATCTTTCGATACATGACTGACGAGGCAGATTTTTTCCCACAGTAAGTTGCCATTTCTTTCTGCAGTAGACCAGTTGCCATCCAAGGCTACAGAACCCAGTCTCTCCTACTATTTACCCATAGCTGGGGAGAGAAGAGGATTCATACCTTTTCCAAGGGATGTAAGAGAATGTAATGGACTTGAGTGGAATTTGAATTTGGCTCTCTGATTCCTCAATCTGACCTGCTATCCATTACTCCACCATGCTAGCAAATATACAGATCCTTATTATCAAATTGAGAAGAAATTTAGTTTTCACATGATTAAATTGCAAACTAAACTGAAAGGTGAATTATTCTTCAAGCCGGAGTAGTTTAATGGAATTGCCCTGACAAAAATCATGCTGTGATGTTCTGGTTTTGCTTGTGGCTGATGAACTGAAATTCATAGCATTCTTACTTCTATGATCATAAACCACCTTTCAGCTAAAAGTGTTTATTTTGGTTTTGATTTAATGAATTCATATTAGAAAAAAAATTTATGTTGTTGGAATGAACTATGGACTAAACATAGAGTGAAAGAAGTGATAACCTGAAAAAGACACTTTGGAGAAACATTGCCATATAAAAGAATTTTTTATCCCTACTCCATGATTGTATAGTGGGCAGGTGCTACAGGTTGTAATGCAAGAGGTTGCTGTTGGTCACCAATTTGCAGTGGGAGGAGTTATAACTTGTTGTTGATGGGGACAAAGATTTTCAGATTAAATGAATTCAACATGTTCCAAAGAAATAAACTTCAATATGTGGAGGAATTTTACATATATATTTATATGAGGAACAACATATTTCATAAAAGAAGAGAAAGAGAAAATTATATTTATGTATGTACAAATAGTTAAAAAATCATTTATATACTTAGCCATAGTGTGTTTGTATGTGTGTGTGTGTGAGAGAGAGAGGGAGAGAAAGAGGTGTTACGTGGCAGTGTGAAATTAAGAAATCTGCTGTCCAAATACTGTTGTTATTACTACTATATCCTAGAAGAAAAAGTGAAAGAGAAGGTTGCTTTTATAGTCCTGGATAGGACAACACTTAGCAGGCATCTACGTAGATAAGGTAAAATAATTGTCACAATCATTTCCTGTGTTGTACTCACTACGTGAGGACAGTTGTTGTCATGCAACAAAATACCTAGTAAATTTCTACTTCTTCATTTATGTGCTGTGTGGTTTCAGGACATGGACATTCATGGCTCTCCACAACTTCCTGTTCTTTGTGGCCCTTACTAATGTTTCTCTTTTTGCGATATTTCCAAATCCCTGTTTTGCCAACTATTTACACAAGCACAACTTGCTTTCTTTGAAAACATCAATATGCCATTCAAATGAGTATACTAATTTCCCTTTATTTTTTTCTATTGTATTAGCACATTCTCTCATACATGAACTCATCTTTTACCTATCTAATATTTCCAGGTAGGTAATTACTCCTTTTGGAAATCTACTTCTTCTCCCCATAGTTTTGTAATGGCCACCTCTTGTAAATAAAAGCATGTCTACCTAGATTTGTACTTCATTTTTTTTTTTTTTACAATGATGTTTAAATTTTCCAAGAGCTACTCTAAGTAGAGGGTTACAGAATAAGAGGAATATTTTATAAGGGATTATGTAGGGAAGATAACAGTTAACTCTAGACTTGAGCAAGTTAAGATTGTATTGATTGAGGAAGCACCCTCTTGGAAGTCAGTTCCACAAAGCAGTAGTATGCAAGAAGAATCTGTTCAAATGGAACTTACATCTCACCAATGGAACATGAATTGTTTTTTGCATGTTGGGATATTCCAGGGTGGCCGCCAAAACTTTTTACTGTTTGCAACCAAAGCTAGACAGGGTATTTGCACAAAAATTAATGCTGTGGACTCAGCTGTACTTAAAGTACTCAAATGCCAACCCCAGTTTTGCTGCCAATAACTGCTATGTTACACACACATCCATAGATATATAAATTGCCACTACAAAATTTCTCTTCTGAAATGTGACTTTTCTAATTTCTCTTAAACTTAGATTCTCTACATCATTACATCATGACTATTGGGTGTTAACCCTGTAAACTCCCTGGGGAGAATAGGGTTACAGCATCACCATGCTAGGTGTGGCTGCTATGGTTACTGTACCAACTATTTTTTTTACAGGGTGGAGTTGCTAGTCTCACACCCAATCAATTTTGAATTCACATTTATTCTTTTCATAGACTTGTTGTTACCTCAAGGCAAAAGATCTCATTCTGCTTTGCTATTTAATCCATAGCTGGTGGGAGTATTTATGTGAAAGCAAATCCAGCAGCCTCTGCTGAAATTCCAACTCAGCACACCGGGCCCATTTTCTGTGCTGATAACTGCTATGCAATATGCAAATATATCCCAGACTAAATATGAAACATAATGTTGAATGTGAATTTTGTATTCAGCTGTACTTTTCACAAAATATAAAGTTATCACATTTCTACAAAGATTTCTTGAAGAGTATGCATGCACAAGTAGTAAACAGCTGAGTAAACTTCAAAAACACTTCTAAGATTTCGCTAACATTTTGCAAAATATGGCACTGGGAACTTTTGCATCAACCAATTATTTTTGAGAGCAAAGTATCTTTTGACATTATTTACTCATGTCCTCATCTTTAATGCTGTGTTTATAACATTTTGCTGTGGTACCCTCTGGAATTATTCCAATATCTGTCAATCCAGTTCACCTTCAGGGGTAGAGTGTTCCTGCTTAGCTGTCCACGTCTTGGGATATCTTGTTTTCTTTTTTTATACTAATTGCTTGTCCTGTTTCCACTAAATCTGAGTGTGTACTACTTGACCTACAGAATAATAGCTGGAGTGGATTTAAGTACTGGTCCTGAATTTACTGGCATTGTCAATATGAGTTCAATCCCTGTGCAAGCTGAGTTAAAACAGGAGTAGGAATAAGAGAGCAGTACAAAAAAGTAACATGTACATTGCTTAAAGCTACAAAGAATAGGAAGTTGTAGAGAGCCATTAACACACACGTTCTGAAGGAACATGGCACATAGAAGAAGAACAAGTACTATAAAGACAAAGTGGGGTTTTAAAGGAGCGAGAATTATTTTGACAAACAAAAGACAGGAAATTGTGGTGAACCATGATTACCCATATCCTGAAAGGATGTGGCACAAAGAGGGGGTGGAGAGAAAGAAAGATAGAGAGTATGTGTGTGTGTGTGTTTAAGAGAGAGAGAGAGAGAGAGAGAGAGAGAGAGAGAGGTATCCTGTAATTCTATTTGTTAAATCCGAAAACCCTATATACAGGGAGGGACAGAAGTAATATGAGAGCCAATAATATTACATAATACAAAATATCTTTATACAATAGTTAATCTTTCTTTCTTTGTTTTTTTTTCTTTCAGATAACCCTTCAGCAAAGGTGGAGGTTATAAAATGAACTGTGTTTATTTGAAATACGAAAAGAGAATCGGTTTTTAAGTGCATTGAAGCAAATGGTTCACATTTTGAATCGATGCTGCAACTAAAATTTTTCTGTTATTAATTTTTCAGCATTTTTTTTTAATTATAATCCAAAGTGGACAGAAAGATGTGTTGGTAGTGTAAAGGTTATCAGTGCAGAAAAAGAAATTGACAACTCAGGTTCAAGTTTCAGCCTGTCATGTTCACTTTCATACAAACACTCATGAGAAAGGTATGGATCTATTTCTCCCTTCCTTCAGCTCTGGGCTAAATAGCAAGCTAGATTTGGCTCTCTAGCATTGGTTAGCAACCAGTCTAAAAGGACTACTCTGAATTCAAAAACTTAGAGAAAGCAGCAAGAAGCCATTTTACTATCTTTCCCAAGAAATCATAACAATTCATAGATAATAAGGAAAAGAAATTGGATACACGAGCAAGAAGGTAAAGCATTAGCATTCCAACAATGAATTCGGGGGCGAATATTACCTTGGTCAATTCATTGTGGCTTTTTGATAATATTGGCCTGATGAGATCACCCCAGCATGTAACACAATTGAGAAGTGATTGAAAACCATACTATAGTTTGATCCAAGCCTTGTGAGTGAAATTGGGTCGAATAGATGGGATTGCACTAAATCAAATACCCTCATTAATCAAGCAAACAGAATCTCTTTAGCCATGGCTGGAAATCTATCTATAAATGGTGTCTTGATAAAAAGACTCATCCTTCAGCATTCCTGTGATGTATCAGCCTAAAAATAAAACCTCAAAATGACTGAAATTATTTTAAAAAAAAAGAAATGTTTCATTGTTAAAGATGCAGGTGAAATGATCTGTTCCCTGTACCACTCCAGTAAGTAGCTGGCTCCTCATGCTATCCTCTACTGTTATGAGAGCCAGATCAGACCAAAAATGGAGTACTGTTGCCATATTTGGGTGGGAGCTGCCCAGTCCTCACTTTCCAGTCTTGCTAGAGTTCAAAAGCATCTCTGAGTCTTTGTGGGTGGCAAATTATTTTCCACCTTCCAACATCTCTCTCACAAGTGGGATGTGGTGAGCCTCTCACTGTTCTATTACTAATTCCATGAAAACTGCTTGGCTGAAACACATTCATTGGTTCTGCCAGGTCTAACATTCACAGCTCGGACCCACCATGCTACTTACATTGTAGCAAACCAACCACATTGTCTCTATATTCCATCGACAAGAAGTAAGTTCTACTTGAACAATTTCTTCCTGCCAACCACTGCTCTGTGAAACAGACTCCCAAGAGGATGTTTCCCAGATCACTACAATCTTAACCTATACAAGTATAGAGTTAACTGTTATCTTACCCTCCTAAACATATAACCTTAACCCTCCTAAACATATAAAACTAAATGTTAATTTAACCATCTACCTCGAGTGGCCTTGTACAGAGTGAACGTTACTGCAAAAAGAAAAAAAAATCATTGCTCTGTGGAACAGCGTCCCATGAGGATATTTCCCTGGTCACTACAATCTTAACCTGTTCAAGTCTAGAGTAAACCATTAACCATATACTACTCCTTAATGTACTTAGTACTGTGCTTAAATTCATGAAGTTGAGGTATCAAAAAGGAAAGCTCATCAAAACAATGGACATGAAAATATATATAGAAAAGGTACAAGGTAGCTACAGTGGTGGGAAAATGATTGTTGCTGAGATGCCAAGTCAGGACTAATATAATTGCAGATTTTTCTTTGGCTTTTGTTAAGATATATATCAGAAGCACTAGACCAGATGCAGTAACAATAGCTGTCAGATAATATCCATGCCATTTAATATTATAGGCTCTTTATTTACATGAACTCAAAACATTTCCATATTATTATGGATATGTGGGTGGAGTAATGGATAGTGGCTCAGAATGAGAAATTGGAGAGCCAAGTTCAAATTCCAGTTGGATTCATTACATTCACTTATGTGCAAATACTCTTGGGAAAGATATTAGGTTGGTGCAAAAATAATGACGTAATAATGTCGTTTTTTGACGTATTTTTTAACATCAAAAAATGACATTATTACGTCATTATTTTTGCACCAACCTAATATAAATCCATCTCCTCCCACCAGCTATGGTTAAAATATAGGAATTGTATTTTGAAACATCATTGTCATTCTCAAAAAGTTATTAATGCAATATTCACTCAGAAAAAAGAGAATTATTCTTATATTCCAAAATGTTTTGGTTTTAAATAAGGTTTGATAAACCATAAAAAACAAAAGAAATCAAATCAATGCCTTATTAGTACTATTGTATTATTAGTACTATTGTATTTTCCAAAGATGTTTAGGCAAATATTTCTTTATTTACCTTTATACATAGTAGATACATACATAGTATTTAGTATATTTGGCTCAAGTTTTAGGTTCAAGGCAATTATAGAAATTATTAATTTCTTAAAACATCTTACATGTTCAATACTTTTGCATGTCACTCTAAGTATCTGACTTGAAAGATAGATAAATAATTTTGAATTAGTTTTAAAAAAAAATGTTGCCAACAAAGAGGGTGGGTGTAAGGCAAAAGAAAGAAAAAAGAAATGATATAAAGTAAAAAAGGAGAAAGAAACAAGTAAATTGAAAGAAAGAAAGAGAGAAAGAAATGGAAGGAAATTAAGTAAAAGAAAATGGAAAATGAGAATAAACAGGGCAATTAACAAAAAAGAGAAAAAGGAAGAGAAAGAAACAGATTAAATAAAAGGAAACAAGAGAAAAAAAGCAGAAAATTAAAAGAAAAGAGCAGAAAGAAAAAGAATGAGATTAAGTAAAAGAAAACAAAAAAGAGAAAGAGGAGAATTAAAAGGAAAAAGAAAGAAAAAGTAATAGATTAAGTAAAAGAAAAGCAGAGAAAAAAGTGGACATTAAAAGACAAGAGAAGTGAGAAAAAGAAAGAGATTAAGTAAAAGAAAAGAAGAGAAAGAAAGGGGACAATTAAAAGAAAAAGAAAGAGAAAACATGAGAAAGAAAGCAGAGAATTAAAGGGAAGAAGAAAGAAAAAAGAGATTAGGCAAAAGAAAACAAGAGAAAGAAAGAGGACAATTAAAATAGCATGATAGATACGAAAATACAGGTGAGAACTAAATAAAAGTGAATGATAGTGAATATATAGGGAAAGAAAAGCAAAAGAGAAGACAACAATGAAAAAGAGAGAGAAGACAAAGTATGCCATTATCATAAACTCCCTCCCCCATTTGACCTTGTGTCATACAAAACATGGCAAAATGTGTGAGAAAGAAAGAAAGAATATAAATCAAAGTGGAATGGGAAAGCAAACAACAGACCCATAATTCCCAATTCTGTCACTCGTAATCTGTCTTGAGAACACACTGTCTCTATCGCAGTGGCAGCAGCAGTTGAAGTATTACAAGGAAAAGGATAGCTTTCTGCCTCTCCTCGGACTGTCACTATTTCCCTAATTGCTATTAATTCTGCAAATGCAATTACACACTTGAATGAAACATGCATTTTAACACAATCTCTAAGTCAGGCCAGGTGTTATATTTCACGAGCCATTTCCATCCCTAACTAATCTCGCACCCCATTTTCTAAATCTGTTCTTCAGGTCACAACTTCAACCTTCTGGGTCAACTTCAAGCTCAATTAAATCAATGATTATTTAGAAATTTTTGGCTTTTCTTTCATACTCTGTCATCACAATATTTTTACCTGGATAATCATGTCTTTTGTTAAGTGTTCTGGTTTACATCTGCTAATATTCTAGAGATTAAACACAAATGTTTATTTTAGTTTATTGTGTACAGTAGTTGAATTAGTAATTAAGTTCAATGCCATGACCAAGAATGTAACTAAAATTAAATTTTCTTCATTACAAAGTCTGAGCAATTATTCATTGAATAATAAGATTGCAGTATGTCTATATTTCCGAGATGAGGTATTATGTACTTTATTTACATTGCTCAGACTATCATCCTCATCTTTGTTGCCATATTTATCGATACATTTAAGCCGTTGTATGCTCCAGCCTTCTTCAGGTGTTTGGAATGTCAAACTGAACGATTTATTTCACTCACTGGGGTAGACTGCTCTAGTTCCACGTGTCATATCTAATGGATGTCAGTTATCAGTTATCTCCTGTTAATTCCTCTCTCCAAGTTCTCCACTGCCTTAACCAGGATTTGAACTCACACTCTTTGGGTCCCGTCACTAGATCTAACCAATGCCTTTATCCAAAGTGTCACAAGCTTGGTTTCCATGTGTAGGTTCCCAGAGTTAAACTTTGGGAATGTTTTCATTCTTGCCTCTTCAGGAATGTGCATTGAATTTTACTCTCTCAGCCATTGTAGTCATCAGATTTGGTCACCATATAGCATTTGGTTTAGTCATATGGTGCTTCCAATTGACATTTTTCAGCATCTTGGTATAAGCGCCATCAAGGTCATCATTAAAATCCATGCATTGGATTTTACATGGATTTAAAAATTTTAAATTCATGCATGTTTTGTTTCCCTTTCAACTCTGATCTTCAAAAACTTAAATACAATGTCAATTGTTATCATCAATCTTCCTAATTTTTGTTCTTTTATTGTCTTCTCTCCTTAATAGCATATTTTTCTCATATTCTTGTAGAGTCAGCAACCCCTTACGTCTTAGTGGCTTTATTACCTTGCTTGGGATGAAATGATTAAAAACAAAAGAAACAAAAAAAAAACTGAAGCGATACAGAAGGAGTGTTTCCCAAGGTTGCTGGGAAGAATATAAACTTAATTTCCATATTGTTTCCATCTTTTGTACTGCTGTCCATGCTTTTCCAATTCCATGTGTTTTTTTTTTTAAGCATTTCACCCCAAGTAAGGCGGGAAGCCACTAGGATGCAAGGGGTTACAGAAAATTTGGAGCAAGATCAGACAGGAGTGATAGAAGAAAGGATGAGGAGAAGGGTAGTGGATAGATCAAGGCAACTGGAGATGTCAATTGACATTACATTTGAATAGTTGGAGATTATAGCTCTCAGGGAAACTGGAATAGGGAAGGGAGTTCCACAGGCAAGAAGTTATTGGAGTAGAAGAGATGGCTACATTTAGGAGTTTCGACAGTGAAGGGCTGAGAGCGGGATGCCAGCCTCATAGGGCGCTTGAACTCATGAAGTCTGGGAACCAGCGAATGCAGCTCCTCGGAGCAATTGCCATGAAAGTATTTGTAAAACAGACAGAGAGAGGCGATGGCACATCTGTAAAAAAGTGACTGTTACATGAGTTGATCCAGGAGCCAAAATATAGAAAGTCATCTACTCACAAAATTAACTAGGTCAGGTTTGTCTTGATTTACAACTGAGGGATTGTTTTATTAGAGGTCAGAAAATGTAACACCAAAACAAGAATTCTGAAAGATGCCATGCAAAAGCTAAACAAAGAAACAGGAAAATCTTGTTAGAAAGACGGCTTAATTATGTAATATCAGTCCTCTTATATGGCAGTGAATGCTGGACAATTTCCTCACAGATAAAGAGGAAACATGAAATAACAGAAATGTTGTTCTACAGAAGGATGCTGAGGATGCTATGACCAGAGCATACAAGTAACAGGGAAGCCTTAAAGAAAGTGGAAACAAAAAGGATGCTTATATATAGAATCAGAAAGAAGCAGGTGAAATTTCTGGAACACATAATGAGGAAAGAGGGTTTAGAAAATTTAATGCTCACAGGACATATTGAAGTCAAGAGGGTCAGAATTAAACAGCCAGTAACCTACCTAACAAGCTTGTGTGAATGGATGGCAGAACAGACTGTGGAAAGGATAGCAAAATGACAAATATTGCTAAGAACTACAAAAGACAGAAAGTTGTGGAGAGCCATGATCTGCCACATTCTAAGGGGACACAGCACATAGAAGAAGACTCAGTTTTAGTATGATTGATGTACAGTATGGTTTACTTGGCAATATTTCCACCAAACCAATCAGTCTCTATGTCCCATATTTCTATGGAAAGGAGACAATCATGGCTCTCCACTCTTTCCTACCTTTTGTTGCTCTCAGCAATACTTTTTCCTTTATGACCTCTTGTCTTTGTGATATCTATTCCACCATCCATTTGCATAAAATTGTCAGGGAGTTTACTTGTTGCTTTTCTATGAGTCTCTTATTTTTGATGTCTTTTAAATATTAAATTCTCCAAACCTTCTTTCTTTATTATGCAATCACAAAATGTCATCTCTTTCTGATTGTTTGCAGCAATTTCTTTTCATTTCTTATTCTTAAAACTTCATTGTTTCTCATGTTTATGGTAATCTCAATATTCATCGATAGAACCATGTGTCTTTCTTTTCAGGTGTTTTTCTTTCACACATCCAATATTTACTGTCGTATAGTAGAGGAGATATTACACAGCATTCCACTATTCTTTGGCTCATTTATATCTTGTGATCCATTACTACTTTGCCCAGTTACCAAAAGGCAATTTTTGCTAAGCCTATGCACCTCAGTCTTTTTTGATCATGCCTTTTTTATTATCTGTTATGTCACTACACAGTTAATTTCCAAACTGGTTTGATTTTGATGTTCCTGATATGTAACTCAAAACTGGGCTGCCTTTTTTGCTTACAACCATACATTCTGCCATCTGACAGTGTTATAGTGGAAGACACCTATTCTATAGTTAATCGACTCTCCCACCTATAATAAGTAGGAGTAGTAAGAGTAACAAGTCAGTCAGCTCAATGGGTTGGTCGGTCAGTCAGTTGATGCCGGACGACCGTTAGTCGGATACTAAAGTATCAGCGACCACAACTAGATTACTCTGCGTCATTACCTATTATATCAAGTTCCTAACGTTTTGTACGTCGAACCTATTTTAGGACCGACTTAGTACAAATACTAAAGAAAAAGAAAGAAAAGAAAGAAATTGGGAAAAGGTGATAGAAAAAGTAGTTGAAATAAAAAGGAAAAAAAAAAGAAAAAAATGAAGGGAAAAGAACGAAGAAAAGAAAAAGATATAAAATGAATAAATGGTAGAAGTAAAAGATTAAAAAAGGGGAAAGGATATTATTAAGTTGGTGCAAAAATAATGTCGTTTTCTCACATAGTAACATATGTGAGAAAACGACATTATTCTTGCACCAACCTAATAATTAACCTTAGTTTAGTATGGCACAAGGTCAGATAAGAGAAATGGAAGTGGAAAAGATATGTTGGGTCAATTTTTAAATTGGGTAGGCTTAGATGGTTTACCCTGGTATTTTTTTTTTTTAATCATTTCGCTCCAAGCAAGGAAATAATGCCACTAAGACACAAGAATTACTGGAAGTAGATTTGTTTGTTTGTTTGTTTAGCATCATATCAACTCCCTATGGGCCATTTAATGCCAAAATTAAATTTTCTTGGGAGCATTAGTAATTTCAATATCTGCCTATATTTCTGAGATGAGGTATTATGTACACTATTTACATTGTTTGGACTATCATCCTCATCTTTGTTGCCATATTTATTACAACATTTCAACCGTTGTAGACTTCGGTCTTCTTCAGATGGTTGGAATGTCAAACTGAACCCTTTATTGTGCTGGCTGGAGTAGACTGTTCTAGTTCCACATGCTATGTCCAATGGATGTCAGTTATCTCCTATTAATTCCCTTCTCCAAGTTCTCCACTGCATTAACCAGGTATTGAACTCACACTCTCTGGGTCCTGTTACTGGATCTAACTAACGACTTTATCCACTTTGCCATGTGTCCTCAAGGACACATGTCACAATGGATAAAGGCAAAATGTGTGAGTTCAATACCTGGCTAAGGTAGTGGAGAAGTTTTTGCTGGTACTATTTTTAAAATTCTTTTTTTAACAAAAGTATATTGCTTGTGCTGTTTTTTGTTTTTTTTTGTTTGTTTTTTTACAAAAATGCATTTCTGGTAATATTTTTTTTTTCGAAAATGTACTAATGGTAATTTTTTACTCTGAAAATGTATTGCTTGCATTTTTACAGCAAAATTCATTTTTATACTTTCATTATTTTTTTTTTACCCCAGTTGTGGGGTTAACTATTTTCCCATAGCTGGGACCCTAACAGTTACTACCACTCTGGGTTAGGGTAGACCTGGGAACAACAACAATTAAGGCGTGGTTCCATGCACTTCAAAACATCCTGATCAGAGGCCTTGCTGCCGGATATTGTTTATTGTCATAGACATTTCAGTTTTTCTTCTGAGTCTGCCACTAACATAGTGTCATCATCATAGCTCATGTTACTAATGTTAAGTCCAACAATAATAAATTCTGATCAGTATTCTAGCCATCTTATAATCCTATTGCTGTACAAGTTAAATAAATCCAATGAGAAAACATGTCATTGTCATACTCCTCTATTTTTGTGGATTCACTTAATTCATTCCCTTTCCACATGCAAGTTGCTTATTCCCAGAAGAGCTTATAGATCATTTAAATATACTTTCTATATAAATAAAACCTTCCATTCAAGGATTTCCTCATGATCCACCCAATGAAATGCTTTTGTGTAATCTATGAAGCATAGATATAGTTCTTCCCTCATTTGTATTGCTTGCTCTGATTGCATTCTGATCATAAAAATCACATTTATTTTGAACAGTGCCACACTATTCCTGCTCTATCCCAGGCTAATTCTGCTATGAGCTCTATTCATTAGAATCATATTGATCAGTTTAGTCATATGACCTATCAAACTTATTATCTAGGTCCTCTGACAAGGCTATGAAGAATGATCCACTGAGGTCTTCAGGTATTTCACCACTGTTGTATATTTCATTTATCACTTCAGTAGTTACAAAATTTTAAATATCTAGGAAGTGTTTTAACAGGTGCTTAGAAAATGAGACACCAAAATCGGTAGACACATTGGGATAGTGAACGATGCCTTCCAAAAGCTCAGCAAAGTATTAAGAAACAGGAAAATTTCATTAGAAACAAAAAATAGTACTGCACTGTTATGTAATATCAGTCCTCCTATATTATATAGCAGTGAATGCTGGACAATCTTCTCACAGATGAAGAAGAGATTTGAGGCAACAGAAATGTGGTTCTACAGAAGGATGCTGAGAATACCATAAACTGAACAAAGTTTTAGAGAAGATAGGAACAAAAAGGACAATTAATATCAGAAAGAGATAGTTGAAAATTTTAGAGCATATAGTGAAGAAAGAGGGATTAGAAAATTTGTCACTCAAGAAATATTGAAGGCAAGAGGGACAGAATAAAATGGCACATAACCTAATTAATGAGCTTGTGTAAATGAGTGTCAGAACATGGATGACGAGTGATAGTGAAAAGACAAATTTTGCTAAGAGCAAAAAAAGACAGGGAATGGTGGCGAGCCATGGTCATCTATGTCCTGAAAGGGCACAGCACATAGAAGAATCTTAACAATCAGTCCCATTCCCACCATAAAATAGCTTCCCTGTACCTTTTATATAAATACTTTCATGGTAATTGTAGTGACAAACTTTCCTCTATGTTACCTAGACTTTATGAATTTAAGTGCAGTACTACATTGGCAAAAAGGTCTCATCAATTTACACTTGAAACGACTAGATGTAGCCGTGAGTTCTATGCTAACAGTTTCTTCTATCACACGTCTTGCTTGTGGAACTCTTTTCTGGCTTCTTGCATCTAAGTCAACTTTGATCTTCAAAAATTTAAATGCAATGTCAATTGTTATCTTCTGTCTTCTTAATTCTTGTTCTTTCATTGTCCTCTCTCCTTAATAATAGTTTTACTCATATTCACTAACACTCAGTAACCCTTTGTGTCCTAGCAGCTTTATTGCCTTGCTAGGGGTATAAATAATTTTTAAAAAATCCCCAAATTGTCTAAGGCTGTCAGCATCTCTTTCATAATTACATTTAGTGCTGATGCTTTATTTTTCAACTTGTTCCATGTTATAAGCTCAGTATTAGCTGTCCTTCTATACTATTATATATTGTAAGTTTTTTTGTCAGTTGTCATGGAAGAGCTCTCTGATGCATTCCTTCTATCTTTATAGTACCTTTTACTGTCCATAATTGATCACTCTTTAAATTTTATATATCTTGATGAGGAGGACATTTTTCTATCCTACTGTTTCTTTTATCTTTTGTGTGAAGAATTTGTTTAAAGAATTTAACATTCGCATTAAAGCAAGAAGAACAGAGGGAAAGAGCAAGTAACCTACCTAACTAGCATGCATAAATGGATGGCAGAAGAGAAAACAGGAGGTGTAAAGACAAACCTTCCTCAGAGCTACAAAAAGTAGGAAACTGTTGAGAGCCATGATTGTCCCTGTCCTGAAGGGACACAGCACATAAAAGTATGTGTTCCTGCTCCATGTGTTTCTGCAGGTTTTTAATCTCTGCAAACTTCTCAGTGAGCCACTTCTTTTTTGGTTGCTTGTATTTGTTTCTGGTGATTTTGTTTAATTTCCTATATTTTGTGCCTTTCCTGGGTATAGTCTGCTGTCACTCCTTAGATTAAGAATTTCACCTGTCATCCACTTACTTTTCTTGTCATTCTTCCTATGGGATGATTTCTTTGTTGTTGTCACCAGGGAATTTCTTCAAATGTTCTTTGAGTCACTGACCTTTTCAAAAGTTTTGTATTTGTTCTTAACTGCAGCTGAATATATTTGGTTACAAACAGAATTACTACTTTCAACGACAGCAAAAACTTAACCAGATAGCACATGTAACTCAAATAGAAAATAATAACATAATTAAGATGTTGGTGTTAAACACAACCTCAAACAAAAGGTTGGGAAGGATGCTTCCATCAATTCTGGAAAGACAATAACAGTAACTAGACTTGAGGAAACTATTTCTCTAAAATCATTTCTTCATTGAAAAATTTGATAAATTTCAACCAAAATTAGCACTGGCTGCTTGGCCAGCTGGTTTGCACTGAGTCCGACAAACTCCAACTACTGTACTCTTCTGCAATTTACAAATATTTCCCAAGTTTCCTTTCATGAGCTTCATCCATATGCTCTTCTCGAGGGACTGTTAATTCTAACATGACCATTTGCTTGGTTTTATCTGCATAAATGTGTCCAAATGTAGAAGTGTCTGTATTATTTGCTCTGGTAATTTTAACTATATCTACTTTCATTTGCCAAATCAGACAGAATTAAAGACTAAAGATTTTCCTCTCTGTAGTAACACTTCCTTTTACTTCTGACAAAATTAATCAGTTTCTTATTAGGCTCATATCTGTTTGTTTGAAGACTTCAAGATTATCACCGTAGTTGCTTATAATACTTTATTATAGCACCACCAATAATGCCCTCTCACTCAATGCTTTGGGGCAACTACTCAATACATGTTGGAGGGATCCTCTCTCTAGACACAATTGACAAAGTTGAGACTCAATCTTTCCCTATGTCTGAAGGTTTGCTGGGACAGGTAATGTTTTGTATACTACTTGCACAATGAAATTTATATTTCTGATTATCATTTGGTCATTAACTATGCACTAAAAAATTTTTTTTCCCATATTCCTTATTAACCACATCCCTACTTAACAACCATTTCTTTATCTTATTCCCCTTCAGCTAATAATTTATTGTAACTTGCTCTGGCATTTTCTAGTGTGTTGTAAAACTTATGTATTACTTTATCAGTGCTTCCTAACACAGATGTACATACAACTTTGATGGCTTCACTTCCATGTTCACCAAAGGAACTCTAACAGTTGCCAGTACTCACAAACACACTTTTTATCATTATCTAATATTAGTCCAACTCCTCTTTCATTTATCTTCCCTGCATATATGTTTCTGTGATTGTCACTTATAAAACCCCATTGTTTTTCAATATCACTTCAGATAATCCTAAAATATTGATATCCAGCCTTCTTACTACTTCTTTTATATTTTCTAATTTCCTGCACCAGTACAGTGTCCTAACATTCCATATTCAGATTATAATTTTATCTTTATTGTCAATCATGGGATGACATGCAGGGAACATGTATTGTGTGCATCATTCCTTACTGCAGAGATGACCTCCTTCATACAATTATGTGATATTTCTGAGTTATGCATTGTCATGATTGTTCATGAGAAGTACAGGGGAGTGGTTTTCCACTGACTCCTCCATGTTGATTCTGTCAAGATACCAAATCCAGTTAGCTGGCTGGAATTCACCCATTCCTTTATAGGTCTTATTTTTCTTCTTTCTAAGTTGCTAATCCCCAAGAAGCATGTTGGAGTAATAGATGGCTTGGATTGAGGAATTGGAGAGCCGAGTTCAAATTCCAGTCAAATCCATTACATTCACTTACATTTTATACCCTTGGGAAAGGTATGAATTCTCTTCTTCTCCCCCCAGCTATGGGTAAACTGGGTTCTATAGCCTTGGATGGCTATTGCAGAAAGAAATGGCAACCTACTGCAGGAAAAAAATCTGCCTCATCAGTCATGTATCAAAAGATACCTGATCACCTAAGTGTGTATCACACATGGTACATAACTGACTGAATCCCTTTTCCTCATCCAGAAAAAAAGATGTGATAGGCAAGCCAGTTTAATCAGTGACAATACAACCAAAAACACAAACGACAAATTTGGCTTGATCTTTGAAAAAAAATTTGTTCTATTTCTGTCTACATTTCTGAGATGAGTTATTATGTACATTATTTACATTATTTGGACTATTGTCCTCATCTTTGTTGCAATATTTATCACAACATTTCAGCCGTTGTACACTCCGGCCTTCTTCAGGTCATTGGAATGTCGAACTGAACCCTTTATTTTGCTCACTGGGGTAGACTAGTTCACCATGCATGTCTAATGGATGTCAGTTATCTCCTGTTAATTCCCCTCTCCAAGTTCTCCATTGCCATAACCAGGTATTGAACTCACACTCTTTGGGTCCTGTCACTGGATCTAACCAAAAGCCTCTATCCACTGTGCCATGTGTCCTTGTTCTATTTATTTCCACTGCAAACCTCCTCACATGAGTTGTAAGAGATGCACAGTTTAGTCCACAGACCAACACTAGTAAGGATCTATAGTGGTTAGCAGTGTGGCCTGTCCATGGGCAACGGAGATAGAAGGTCCAGTCTTCAGTTTATTTGTAAGAATTTAAAAAATTTATTTTATATAAGCTTTAATTCAGTCAACTTTTTTTTTACAGCATACCTATTTTGTAGGTCTTCTGAATTTCTTTCCATTCTCCACTACCAAAATTTTATGAAAATTATTTATTTTTCTTTTTGTGTGTTAGCTAAACTTTAGCATCGTGATCAGGAAAAGACATCATCTGCTTGGCTGGAATAGAGCAAATCAACAGTGCAACTTTCAGGCATGTTGTTTTTTGCATGATCCTAAAAGTTTAAACCTGATGCCAATTTGAAAAATGGCCACTACCACTGCTGTTGCTATGACTACTACCACAAGTGAACTATCTAATGGAAATTTGTTATTTTTTGCTAAGCTTTTCACAAGAAGAATAAATTAATTAATTAAATAATAAAAGTAGCCAAAGAAATAAATGTAGTATGGATCTCATTTCAGAAGATGCTAGAATAGACTTTGTCCTCAGTGTCCTTCAAAGAAGCCAAACACAGGGTTGACCTGAGGGATGATCACTTAGCTTATTATATTTTATTATTACATTGTCATAGTTTGTTTAGCTTATTAAATAAAAAATGCATTCTATTTTTGGCCTTAACTTTTTTGAACAACAAGTAGAATGTTCTCACTCCAACTCATGCTAGAACAGACTTTGCACTCAGTTTTGTTCAGAGAAACCTGGTGCCAGTTCTCCAAGCTGTATAATCTATGTGGGATAAAAATGTGTCAAAGAAATTTATTACAAGCAGATATATAAACACCCACCCCAGAGAGGAGAAGGGGGAGGTCTCTGAGACATCAAATATAAGAATGTAAAGTCCACGTTTTGATGAGGGCCCAGAGATGTACATGCGTACACACACACACACACTGGCTGATTATAATTGATGCAGTTTGGAGTTCAATGAAATGTAATATTATGTATGAGAGTTCTAAGTCGTGTGTTCTCATTAAAATGTATGAATCTCACCACGGATGGCGCCATTAAAGTAATGAAGAAAAAGACAGACTTCCATATGAGTCATTGGAAAAAATTTCAATGAAACAAATTAAAATAAAGAACAAATAATTTCTGTCTATAAAACAGAGACATAGTTTACTTGAGTTTGCTAAGGGAATCTAGTTTATTCCACATATGACAATGGGGAAATTCTATCAAAAGTATTTCTTTTTTGTTGCTACTTTTATTTAAATAGTGATCAGCAATATCATCTTGGATGTGATACAATAAATCAAGATTGTAATTTTGATGCTTTTTGGCTACTGCTTGCTGAAGAGCACCAAAAGCAACAACAACTAAAATGGATAGCACATGTAATTAAAAGAGAAAATAATGACATGATAAAGACATTATAATTCCTCGCTACTTCAAATAAAAGGTTAAGAAGGAAACGCCCATCAATACTGGAAAGAGCAATAACAGCTACAACTTTAGTGATACAATTCTTAATAATTAATCAATAACTGGAGGGAGAAGAGGTGGATTCATACCTGCCCCAAAGGTATCTGTGTGTAAGGGAGTATAATAAACCCAACCGGAACTGAAACACAGTTCTCCAATTAACAATTCTGAGCCTTTATCCTTTACATCATCTGCACATCCAAGCTTACAGCCCTTGGTATTCCCAAGAGGTCCCACATCTAGGTACTAACCGGACTTGATGTTGCTTAACTTAGATGGCTGTATATGTAAGTCAATGTTTTATGACAACTAGTGTTTCAATGTGATGTGACCCTAAATAGAAACCTGAAACCTAAAAAATTGAAAAAAAAGAGAAAAATATTAATTTTAGCTGAAAGCAGAATTGGCCAATGAAAGACAAATGTTTCCTTGTAGGGAAGCAGTTAATATTGCCATTACCATTGGTGCAAAAGTTTAAACAAGCTACTAATTTGAAGAACAAACACTACAACTAAAATTATTTAATGGTGTGAGATTTAATAATAATGAGATTTAAAAGTAGACAGTGAGATTTAATAATAATGAGATTTAAAAGTAGACAGTGAGATTTAATAATAATGAGATTTAAAAGTAGACAGTGAGATTTAATAATAATGAGATTTAAAAGTAGACAGTGAGATTTAATAATAATAATGGTATGAGATTTAATAATAGAACAAACTCTACAACTGAAATTATTTAATGGTGTGAGATTTAATTTTACATCTTCAGAATCATTCATTTTGTAGCAAAAGAGCCTATATTCTTCTTCTTTATGTGCCATCAGGGTAATCATGGCTCTCCACAATTTCCTGCCCTTTTCAGCTCTTAATAAATTTTGTATTTTTGCTATTTCTCCTAAGCCCTCTTCCGCCATCCATATAGTCAACCTCACTAAGTATGTTATGCATTGTTTTCCTTTGTCCCTCTTGCCTTCAATCTGTCCTGTATCAGATTTTCCAAGACCTCTTTCCTTATGTGCTGAGAAGTTTCAAGTGTCTCTTCTTGATAGTAAGCATAAGTTTCATTTTTGTTTTTCTAAAACTTAGTCATTACTCACATAATCAGTCCATGGTATCCTCAGCATTCTTCTGTAGAACCACATTTCTCTTGCTTCAAGTTTCTTATATTAACATGTGAAATAACAGAATAATTAATTTAGGTATATGGAATAGTGTGTTAATCAAATATATAATTCCTGTAGATTTTTGTCTTTCTGATTTATCTATGAATAAAAATTTATGTTTGCCTAATAGTATAGTAAGATCTACTACACAGCAAATATGTAATCTTTATTTCAGTAATTATAAATATTATATGCTGAAATTAAATTCACTTATATGCTGATACCCTTGGGAAAGGTATGAATCCATCCCTTCTCCCTCTAGCTATGGGTAAAATAGCAAGACAGCCTTAGGTCTCTGAATTCAAACCACCTGCTGCCTTGTAGATTCAGTCTCTTTAGGAAAAGGTGAGAAGTAGGTAACTCCAAAAACAAATCCACCTCTGAGATGAAGGATAGGGTAAACCCTACATCCCCAGTGCAAAAGGAACAGGAAAGCCATTACACTAATCTGTCTTGAATATCATTTTGGATGAAGTACTGTTGCCATTTGCGTGGCATTGCTGCAGCATTATTTCACCTTTTATTCCTTTGCTGAACTTACAACAGTCTTCCTCAGTTTTTCTTCACACGGATATAAACTGAACATGCTGGGTTATGTTGTCGAGTTGATGAAAATCTGACCAAGGGCCATATTCTTAAATTCCTTCTGACACTTATCTTGATGGTTTTATTTAGCCTTATAAGAGAAAAAAAAAATCCATTCATTCAACTGAGATGAACTTCTGACCTCTGAAGTTGTGTAATTCACAACCATGCAGATCATTCTTATCATCTATTCCAATGAAATAATTTAAGACAAAGAGCGCAACTCTGTATTATAATCATTTCAATCATTCATTAACATCTTATAAACTAATCTAATTAATGTTTAAAATAAACCATTAAAATTCCTGTAAGATTTATTACAAAGTTGACTTCTCTCACAGAAGAGTTTAATTAATTGTACTGAAAAAAATAGATTTATAAATTCCTTGATTGATTGATTTTTTACAGCTTATCAACCTTTGGTAGGTTATTTAAAACGAGAAAATATTTTTGGATTACAGTTCCTATATTCATTATTATTTTGTCAAAAAAAATGTTTTTTTCATAAGACAATAATATCCATAATATATTTTATTTATAAAAGCAATTAAAAGCTTTTCTAATTAAATAATGTCATATTTTTGTTGCATTTTTATTTTATGATTCAGAGCTGATTTTTGGTAAGTGATGTTTGTTTTACAAAAAAATTGATGATTTTGATTCTCCAAGGTGTCCTGCTTTTAACTAATATAAATATGAAGGGGGTGAAAAATGAATTTCTTGAAATTTCATAAAATGAAAGGAGGCTTAACATATAAAAGACAAAAATATTTTGACCAAGATTTTAATTAAAAAAATCAAAAACAATTTCATTTGTCTGTGAATAAGTTTTGAAACTTGCATTAAAATCTGACAATTATTTGATTTTTGCAAGAATTTCCTAATCCATGTTTTTTGCCACAAAAAAGATGCTAAAATTTCCAATACTAAACTTTGCCACCCCAGCCCCATTTTGATGCAAGAAAAACAAAATTTTTAACCAAAAATTTAATTATGCTAGAAAGGATTAAAAAAAATTAATTAAAAAATACTTTGGTTTTTCCTCTTAATAATAACAAACATTTTGATGATAAAACTTAGTTTTTATCAAGTTTGGGGCTTTTTTTCATCATGGTATGCTCTTTGTTTAGCGAATTAGTAGAGGTACCTAAACAAAATCTAAACATATTAAAAGTGAATTTATACATTTTTTTTGTTCTTGAGAATTAAAAACAAAAATAATAAATACTATTAGATTGTTTATTGGAATGGTTGGCAAAACATCGGCTAATTGCAAATTAATTCAAACTTTACGTAATGGTAAATAATAAAGATTCCATTATAGGTGGTTCACATATTTTTATAATTTATTAAATGTTTATAAATTTATGAATAAAAAATTATTTCACATTTATTTCTTTATAAATTGGTAAATGATAAATATTGCATTTCATTAGTTCTAATTGTAGTAGTTTTTAGAATATTGTAATTATAAAATTATTATTGAAAATAAACAATCTGATAAATAAATAGTTTTTTAATATTTTCTTTTCAAGAATAGAAAAAATGTATAAATTCACTTTCATCAGATGTTTAGGTTTTATTCCAATTCTAATCATCACTTTTTAAAACTAACTTTGCCAAAAAGTGAAGTCAGTTAAATTAATAAGTGTGTCATGGGTAAAACTGTCATTTTAACACTATGTCTTATTGCAGGAACATTTCTCCCTGTTTATTGATAATCTTTTATTCTTCATGTATATTACTTACTTAACTTAGAAGATAAAAATGACTCAAGTGTTGTAATAAAAGGCAGCAAAGATACAATGAAACAAAAACAAATAAAAAAAAATAATTACTTTAGTTATAACTAAGAAAATGTATATTTTTTTTTACATCTATATCAGCTATCATGAGAACACCATAATACCTTTCACCCCAAGAATTATGTCCTGGGTTCTATTTCAGAACTCAAGCTTTCTCCAAAGGTTAATATACTTTACCTCTGCTATGCTAACCCATGATGTGTTAGCAGGTAGTTTTAATTTAAAACTGTTGTCCTCTTAGACTGATTGTCCCACCAAGGCCAAAGAACACAGTGGATTCTACTATTTTATCCATAGCTAGAGAAGGGAAGAGATGAGGTTGTGCCTTCCCCAAAGGCATGAATGCATAAGTGAACACAAACTGTCAGATCTGGAATTTGAACAAGGCTAACCAATTCCATTTCTCATATTTTTAACCATTAAGCCACCCACATCTTGTATGACATTCATAAATTAATGGAAATAATAATTTAGATAAATATAATATGCAAGCTTAATTTGTGAAAGGCAGGAATGGAATTCTTGATATGCAATTAGTTTCATTTGCAGTTGTAGCTCTTAACATATTTGGTCTTTGGAATTCATTTGAATTTGTGATTTGAGGTACTTTTCTGGAACAGTGGTTTAAGCCAATAAGAAAAGTGCATTCAAGTAATTAATGGTTTCTCATTCTGCTAGCATAAAACTTAGCCATAATGACTAAGCAGAAAAAACACAAATAGATGACAGCCATTTCAGCCATTAGCATTATCAGATATTTTATCAACTAATACAGTTATTTATTTGACCCTGGCAATTCAAAGCTTAAATCTGTCATGCTCAAAAAACACTTTGAAATATATCTTCAGTTGGGTGAATAATTAGTTTTTACAGTTGCCGGATAATAAAAATATCCTTGACTGTTATTCCTTTTACTTGGACCTCATCTGTTTTAGATTACGTTAAAGAATGCTTGCCGAAAATGTGTCTGAATAAAGAGAGGCGATAAGAAATTGTCCATTGTGGGAAAAGTATTATGTTGTCAGTGTGAATTTGATGGCTATTTTTTTTAGTCTTAAAAACAAATGTGCCTTTTCATTATACAGGGTCCACCACAATATGTCTATACACTTGAGGAAAGGAAAAACTTGTATAGATAATGTAATAGTAAATTTATTTAGACATCACAAGATTAATACAAGTTACCTTTGGACTCTACAAGTACAAGAGATACTTAAAATGGTGGCCTTTAGCTTCCAGACATTTATTAGTATGGCAAACTACTGCTTGACCAACATTGGCTAAATTGTTCAGAGGGATTGCTGCACATTCATTTACAATTTTTTGTGCAAATGCTGCCAATGTTGTCAGTTTTCTGCAATGCACAACATCATTTAGGGTCATTTATAGGTAAAAGTCTAAAACTTACAAAAGACAAGTTTTTTCCTTTCCTCAAGTGTGTATATATTTTTTGGCAGATTCAGTATATAAAACCAAAATGTTATGTAATGATTCTTTTAGATCAACTGCCTCACCTCTAAACTATTTATATTTGAACCATTGTCCTCATCTTTGTAGTTGCTGTTATCACAACATTATAGCTATGGTGCCCTCCAACCTTCAGGTGTTAATCAATCTGGGTAACCTACAGGGAATTCTGAACTGAATCCTTTATTTAATCAATGAGGGTAGACTGTTCTTGTTCCGCTGCCTATGTCTAAGGATATTATCTATTTTTTCTATTTTTTGGTACTAATCAGCTATTGCCTACATGTTTCCACTATAAAGTGTAAATAATGATAAATCCTCATTACAGAAATTGCCTCATCTTTGTCATTTTTATCAAAATGATTCAATGGACAAAGTAATAGAAAAACATTGTTAGAAACAAAGAAAAGAGTGCTGAACTGCAATGCAATATAAATCCTTCTATATTCTCTGGACAATTTAACAGATAAAGAAGAGACTTGAGACAACAGAAATATAGTTCTACACAAGGATGCTGAGAATACCATGGACTGAACATGTGAGCAACAAAGAAGTTTAAAGGAAAACAAACACAAAAATAATCAAAAAGAGACAATTGAGATTTCTGGAGTGTATAATGAGGAAAGAATTGGAGAATTTGACACTCACAGGAGATACTGAAGGTAAAATGAGCACAGAGAAATATTGAGTAATCTACTTAATGAGCTTGTGTAAATGGATGGCAGAACAAGATGCAGGAAGATACTAAAAAGACAAATATTGCTAAGATTGCCAAAGGATAGGAAGTAGTGAAGAACCTTGATCATCCACATTATGAAGCATAAAAGAAGAAAGTTATTTTGTCTTTACTTTCAGAATTTCTATGTTGTATTGTTACTATTATACATTGATTCTTTCAGTTAATCTTTGTTAATTGATAAAAAACACTACAGAGAGAACATGATCAATAAAGATGTCTTAAGAAATTTATACTTGCAATCAGAAAGAGATTGTTGAATTTTATGGACCAAATAAAAAGAATTTTAAAAATTTAACATATATGGAAGGAAAGAAAAGCAAGGGGTGACAACTAGTAAACTACCTAATGAGTTTGTATGAATGGATGTCAAAAATAGAGACAATGATGCAAGGTAAAGGGTTAAAATTATTTAGAGCAACAGAAGACAAAAAATTGGGGAGAGCCAAACGGACTTAGCTCAGAAAAGAAATTGTCTTTATCCTCACATTTTGACTATTACATCTTTTATCTTTCTTTTTATCTGATTTTCTGACACAAGATGTTATTACTAATATACATTGATTTTTTTTCAGACTAGTTACTTTCTCTTTGTTGTTTTTATCACAAGACTTCGGCTGCTTTAGCATCCAGCTTTCCTTAGATGCCTGCCACTTCCAAAAACTTTAAACAGAACCCTTTATATGATCCAAAGTGGCATATGTTGGTCTCATTTCTTTATCTTTCATACCAGAGCATATAACCATCAATTCCTCCTTATGAAGCTGCTCTACTTATCTATTGAACCAATGTATATATCAGCCCTACCTGACCCAGAGATTGAACTCATGTCTTTTAAGAAACCAGACAAGTTTTACTCACAATTTTATTCACTATGCTATGTAATAGATACTTGCAAAAAAACAGAGAGCACATCATCTGTAATACTGGCTTAAAGAAAACAAAAATAAAGAAAACAAAAATAAAGAAAATATCATTTTATAATATTAAGAGAAACATGTCTCAGATATTAAGAAAAAAATTAAGATATACATTTTCTTGCCTTCAATATTGTGAGTTGTATTATTAACAACATCATATGGCTGACCACTCATTTCTAAGTATGCCTGTCTGCTAAGGTGGCTAGCTAATCCCTGTTGTAGACACATGCTCAGGCAAATTTGTATTAGGTTGGTGCAAAAATAATGACGTTTTCTCACATAGTAACATATGTTAGAAAACGTCATTATTTTTGCACCAACCTAATATTTATTCAACGCCCACAGAACCAAACTGTAGTTTATACTGCAGCTATGCTGAGCAGACCTTACATGAGCAACAGTCTCAATAAAGCCAGTACACTCAAACCATAAATCATGAGTCATCACTTTGTGTTAGAACAACCATCCATGACATCTGAATGGTTCTGCTTACCAAATTTCACTCACAAGTCTTGGGTCAAACTATGGCCTGGATTTCAGGTACTTTCCAAAGGTGCTGCATGCTGGGATCACCTCCCCAGACTGTACACATGATTTTGATTATAGCAGTGATGGCTTGTGTAAAAGTAGCCTCACTTTTTGGAAGAATGCATAGCAGAGAAATAGTGAACAATGCGACAAATTTTAATTCAGAATTTTTCTCTTCGACAAGTTGACAACTGAGGCTAGAAAGCCCAGTGCTCTCTCTCTCTCTCTCTCTCTCTCTTTATATATATATATATATATATATATATGTGTGTGCGTGTGTGTGTGTGTGTGTAATTTGGGCATAAATTTCTCATTTGTATGAAGATGATCTAAATTCTTTGTTTGAGAAATATTTATTATTTCTTCAGTTTCATTTTTCTTCTTTCTGGACAAAGTTTAAACATCAACTGTCCAATGTATTCTGAGCCCATTCTGCTTTCAAAATCTATTAAGAAATAATGTTTTGTAAGATTACAGGCTTGTGTTTGTCGACATACATTTGATTCTTTAGAGGATTTTGACTGAATCACATCTTCAGATTGGTGGATGTCATGTCATGCTTTGACTGAATCGCATCTTCATCCATTGGTGGATGTCATGTCATGTTTTTTTGTTTTGTTTTTAATAAACCTATCAAAGAATACATTGCAGGTACAACTACCAAAAAATAAAAATCTTTGATAATCGTTTATGAAAGCTAAAAATGCTTAAAATATACTACATATTCATGTTCAAGCATTGCTCATAAACCAGAAAAATTGTTCAAAGTAGGAAAAAAATATTAAGATTTTTCACTGATTTTCAAAGACACACACACATATATATATATACTGGTGACATCATCTGATTGTGCCAAAGTATGCTGTTCATTGCCCTGTATATAGAATGCTGTGTGGATCTCAATATGGCTTTAAATATCATTGAACACAAGTAAGGCATCAAAGGCAGAAAATGCTGTTGGGCCCTCATTGAAAATGTCAAGATAGTCCTATATATATATATATATATATATATATATATATATATATATATATATATATAAATAATGGGTAAATAATCAATGTTATTTTTATATTTCTTAAAAACCGCTTTTAAAAGCATTTAATTTCTGTATACATAAGAAAAAGAATATACAAATCATATATATGCTTTTGAATGTAGGCATCACTGCCCAGTGCCTGAAGCATGCTTCACATTGTCTCCAGACCACAGCTCAATAGGCATCGAGTTGGATCTGGTCAGAATAAACAAAGTTAATTAAAATCATGCTCGCAACACAATGCTACTTCTCATGTGAAACACATCTGTTTACCTTCCATTCTACACAATGTTGAAATCTGATTTGCAGTTGCATAGAAAATAACAGAGACTGACATGTGTACACAAAAAAAACAAACCCTATCCAGTGGTGTCAGGGGTGGCAGAACTGCTTTAGCCACTGAAACTTGTTGCTGGTTGATGAGGACATGATGATGGTTGATGTGCTTTGACATGTTGTATGTTGAAAATGAAATATATATATATCTCAGTAGTGAGGTCAGTCTTGTTGGGCTAAGCCCAAGTGAGTCAACATTCAAGTATATCTATTTTAAAGCAACAAAAATCTTTTGTACTGCGTCGTTTTTATTCTTGACTTCAGCTGGATCCAAAATTGTTTTAACTCTGTGCCTTAAAATATTGACCAAAATATATTTCGTTGATATTGTTCATAATAAAGAAAGAAAGAAAGAAGAAAGAAAAAAAAAAGAAAGAAAGAAAGTAAAAAAAGAATGAAGTAAAATTAATGCAGCTAGTTGGACTGTGAAGATCTGAGCACTATCGAAGCTGGTTACATACTTAATAGGCAATGTATTTCTTGCTTTAATTTTATAAATAATCTTTTAAAAATTTCTAATGATTTGTATACCCTGTTTTTCAAAGAGCTCATTTTTATTTCAACTTATTGTTTTCAAATATACATTTTAAATAATTTATTCTATAGAGTTTAAGGTTTTATAGTTGAATGTATCTTTTGAGAAAGGGCAAATTGGATTTAGCCTGACCTTAATTCAGCAAAAATCAAAGAAAGTGGCAGCTTTAACTCATTGACTGGAGGGTTGGAGGTGTGACTTAGGTAGTGTTGAGGAAATATGATATCGGTCATCGGTATTGATCATAAACGTACAATAAATTAAACTAAAAATTCACAGACAGAGAGATACATAAACACACTAACACATAGATATATATATAAATAAACACTCTACCATCAGTGACTTGATAGCCAGACTATAAAACAATAAAAAATGAAAAGGGGGCAATAAACAGACAAACATATCAAAGACATTGTTCTCACTCTTTGTTATTACATGTGTGGAAAAAAATTTTAAAATAAAATTTCATTTTTATAGAATTATTACAATTAATATTAAAATACCAAAATGAGTTTTTTTTTTAATTTCATGCAGGGATATTTTTTAAAATTATATATTTTAGCTAGAGTAAAGGAATCATTTTAGTATCTAAGTTATACCAATTGTATATTTTGTTAAAGATTGTAATGAACGCGACAATGTAGGTAAACAAGGCCAGTATGCTCACACCCTTTGTGACTTTGTGCATAACTATCGATGATTTCCAAACAGTTTCATCTGCCCAATTTCATTCATACTCTTAAATATCTTTTAAGTAGATTTAAAAATATTTCTATCTCTCCCTTTTCTCTCTAATTTTGACCATGTCTGTCATACTCCTCCTCTCCCTCTCTCTATATCACCTTACATCAACTTAAAACTACCTCTCAAAAGTGTGTAAAAATTATATGTAAATTTAAAACATTTTTCACCCTTGGAAGTGCAGTCTGATCAACCAGGTAAAAATCATATACCTGGGGAAATAAATTATAACCAATGGACCCTTAAGGTTGTCTGTTTTCTATTTAAATTGAATTAATATATATATATATATATATATATATATACACACACACACACACACATATTGTGGGCATGTGGCCCAGTGGTTAGAACATTAGTGCTTCTGCCATGAAACTTGGGTTTGAATCTCACTATGGGCAATTTTTTAAGGAGGTGGCTTCTTGATAATATTTGACAGGTGAGATGATTACAGGATGTGGACCAATGGGAAGTACCATATCGTGAGCTGACCCAAGGCGTGTGAGTGAAATTGGGTAAGTAAAAATGTTTGGAATCCATTAATAGTTGTGCTAACACAAAATCACAACACATCATGACTGAGATGGTGTGCATTCTGGCATTGTTCCAATTGGTAATAACATGAGATTATGTGCTCCCTCCCAGGAACTATAACTCATGTCTGCTCAGCATAGTTGCAATATAAATCACAGGTTGGCTCTGTGGGCAAAAAAGGCATCTGAAATAGGAATTAGCTCATCACCATAATAGATAGGAAAACTCAGATATAAGCAGCCATGTATGTATGTATGTGTATGTATATGTATATATATATATATATATATATATATATATATATATATATATAATATAATATAATATAAATATAAATATAAATATAAATATATATATATATATATATGCACACACACTCAAGGTGCATATGTGAACTGGGCCAAAAACAGCAAATCATTTCTCCAGAATATTATCCTTATATAAATTCATGGCCTTCATGGATGAGTTTATAAATGTCTTTCAATATTTTCTATCTTTTTACTAGTGACTGATTATCCTAAATGCTCATCAACTTGAACCAACACTCAACAGACCTTGAAATGCATATGCCACTCAAAAAACCCCTGTCTAATAATATTCTTCAAAAACTTGATGAAGCATTTCAAGTGTCTTGGCAGCAATTTTGCTAAACCATGTGAAAATCTGATGCAGGTATGTTGCTTGAATTTGTCAGGCATAAAAACTACAGACCTGTTCCAAAACAATATTCTGAAATCTTGCAAAATAAATGAACACAAATAGATAGCATGAAGTCTTTTGACAGACTGAGCCAATAAAGCTGTGTACCAGTGAGTGATAGCTGCAGTTGCATTTCAACTATACATTCCAATCATAGTGCATATTGTTCAAGAAATTCCTGATACCTCTTTGTATATATAATTTTACTTATTGCTACTTAAGAAAGATTTTCATTAGTTGACAAAATGTTATTGCTATTAAAGCATATTTCATGGAAGTCAGAGGAAAAAATGTAAGTAGAGGTATACTTATTGTGAATGTCAATTTGTGAAAGAAAGCAAAAAAGCAGACAGCTGACCAGTTTTCATTTCTATTTTTTAATCAAGAAAATAAAACAAATATGCACCATGACTAAAAGGCAAGAAATATTCTAAATGAGGATAGCATTTAAACATACATTAACCTTTACAATTCTGCACGCATGCATGTCCACTGGCAAAACACTCTTTCTCAATATTCTCCAGGCGGACATGTTCACTGAGTGACAGAACTTCATTTCAAAAGGAAAGTACATTTCTAAAAATAACCTATGGAAATTATGTCATTAAGCTTGTGATATGAACTGGGAATGACTGGATGTAAGTCATTTTGTCCTAATTCAAATAGTTATTTTATCAGCAAATTTTAATAAAGTATTTTAAAAATGTTCATTTTTCAATCACAATGGTGACTCCTGAGGCAAGGTGTGGATCTGTATTATTGATAGAAGAACTTTTCATGTACAGTGAGAGTGACAAAGAAGAATTTCTCAGATATTGGCAATGTGTGTGACAGTGAGACTGAAAGTAATTCTGACCAAGAAGTTTGGTTTGGTTTGTTTTGTTTAAGGCATATCAACCACAATGGGTTATTAAATGCTGACAAAATTTCCTTTTTTTTTTCAAAAATGTATAGCTGGTAAGTTTTTCAGAAGTGTATAGCTGGTAATATTTTTTTCAAAAATGTATAGTTTTTTTTTTTTGTTTTGTCGCATCTTAACCTCAATCGGTTATTTAATGCTGACAAGATTTTTATTTCTGGTAATATTTTCTTTTTTCAAATATTTATTGTTGATGCTAATTTTTTTAAAAGTATTTGTGGTATTAAAATCTATTTTTACACTTTCATAGTGTTTTGAGTCAGGTTGTGGGGGTCAACTATTTGCCCATAGCTGGGACTCTAACAGGTGCTACCACCCCAGGTCAGGGTGAACATGGGAACACCAGCAAATTAAAAGGCGGTTCCACACTTCTCAAAACCTGATCAGAGGCCTTGCTGTTGGATGTAGATTATCATCTTACCCAGGACGCAGATGCAGTTTATTGTCATACCCAGGACACTGACCAAGAAGGAGGAATTTTTGAACCATCACAAGCATATGATCACGTGTAGCTACCAGAGTTTTCCTATACTCCTGGATCTACAAATGTTAATCAAGAAGCTAGTGAAATAGACATTTTTTGTCTTTTTTTTTATCTGATGTAGTTAAAAAATTAATGGTAATGGAAACTAACCAGTATGCAAACAATGTGAAAAATCAATCATATATCATGCCTCTGCAACATGCACCACTATATATCATTTCCTCTGTAACATGCACCACTATATAACATGCCTCTGTAACAAGCACCACTATATAACATGCCTCTGCAATATGCACCACTATATATCATTTCTTCTGTAACATGCATCACTATATATCATGCCTCTGTGACATGCACCGCTATATAACATCCCTCTATAACATGTAGCACTATATATCATGCCTTTGTAACATGCACCACTATATATCATGCCTCTAAAACATGCATCACTATATATCCTTTCCTCTGTAACATGCACCAGTGCATAATACACACCCATAATAATTTGTAATCATAATTTAATAATTTATAATCAAAACATTCACCTCTGGAGTCATCAACAGATGAGTGTGTTGAATAAAGGCAACTTCTCTCATTAGGGTACATAATGCAATGTGATTAAGGAGGAGATTTATTTGGAAAAAATGGTTTGCCTGATATGAGATGAAATATAATAATGAAAAAGGTTTTCACTTGTGCCACCAGTTATGGTAAAAGCCATGATTATAAAATCTGATTTTTAAGGTGAGCAGATCATAGCCATTTGGAAAAATTACCACAAGATGATCTACCCACATCCCTATTTCCCTCTAGTTGATTGAAACAAAATTTGTTGAATCTTGCCATGTGACTGAGATAGTTGTGTATTTCTTACTGGTGTCAAGCCCTGATTTTGCAAGGTAGGTAGGGGTATGCTTGTCTAATATGAACAACTGGTGCATTACAATTTCTCTCTCAACCTTTGATTTTTTTTACAGTGTGGTTCAGCCTTTACAAGGACTGGGAGTCACTCAAAGTAGAGGGTTACAGAGTAAGCACATTTTATGTGGATAGGTGGAAAAGACAATGGTTGGTAAATATTGATAAACATTGTTCCACTAGAGAGAAAGAAACTTTTAGGCTGTGATCAGAGTGTAGTATCTGTTCTCTCTTCCTCTTAAATTTATGAGGTAAGTCTGATTCTGGGATACCAACTCTGCTGCAGGTCCTTCGTCATTGCACTAAAGATGAAGAGTTGATGTATACTGATGCCAGCATAACAATGTCATTTTTGTCCTTGGTCTCTATGTATGTGTATGGGCCCCTAACATAAACAAACCCTTGGTCACAACCTACCACAGTGGTGAGGCAGGGAAATAGTGGATCAGAGTGTACTATCTGTTCTATATCCTCTGCTGCTCTCAGACTACAATGGAAAACACAAAGTCTTCATGTGGTTCACAACATAGCAATGAGGTGAGCCTGGTGCTAGGGTTTCTAGCCATGGGGCAGCACCTCCCCCATTACACCAAAGAGGAAGAATCAAGGTGTACCCTGACATGTGAATGACATTGGTTGCATTCAAAAAGCAATTTTTGACATTGGACCATATGTATGCATATTAATACTGATAAACATTGCTTCCACTATAATTGGAGAAGAGAAACCTTCAGGCTGTGACCAGAGCACAGTATCTGTTCTGCTTCCTCTTAAAGTTGTGAAGGATGACTAGTTTTGGTGATTCCAACTCTACAGCAGCACTTTTCTCATTACCCTAATGGTAGGGTAGGTGGAGACTGACACCAGCTTGACAGTGGTTTCCGGAACTGGGCAATTTCTGTTCCTAGCCCATATGTACAATTGTAGATATATGGCACCCTACCAGCATGGGGGGGGGTCAGATAAAAAGAGAAATATCATCATTGTAAGACTTATGAAGAGAATTATGAATATAGAAGTTAACCTTATTTGCAAAGCAGAAAAAATAAAAACTTGTTTGCTTGATTTTGACAAAATAATTGAGCTTAAACCCCTGCAGGTTTAATGCATTATTCATTGAAATAATCAAATTGCACTTCTGCTGAGTTACGATCCTTAAATCTTTACAATTTTGGTTCTCTTCATTTTCCTTTTTTCTCTTCAGCATCATTTTTTTCAACATTGTTATTCTATCTTTTTAATAGTTTATTTGCAAATCTAATTATGTTGAAATGTGCTCATTATTTGAAATAACTCTATTTAGAGTTAATTGATAAGTTAGTGGCTAATTGTCTTTTTCAGAGAAATGCATTCAACCCATTGGCAAGTGTTAATTACTTTTTGTCATCATCAGTTTAAGTGAGTCGTTTGTCATTCTTGACTGAAAAGATTTTACCAAATGGCACAAATATGGTGCTAATGAAACTCTTGCTTTTCCACAGTTGATGTTTATAGCACTGCACTATTAAGATATATCAAAAATATGTATTTTTTACAGACTTCTACTTCAAAGAATTCTCATTAAAAGATGTATATATATATATATAAGAATAGTCGTGCATGTGGTCGAGTGGTTAAAATGTTTGCTTTCTGGTCAGGAGATTTGGATTTAAATTTCACCATGGTTGATTTGTTAGGAAGGGGATTTCTTGATAATATTGGACTGGGGAGGCAATCCCAACAGGTGGCAGTTTCAGTTGGCAACCTGTTTAAGAGAAGGAATTCAAACCTAAGGAAGGCTGTTTGAAAGCTTCATGTCACACTGTTCAGTTCTTCTAAAAAGTGAGGCTGCTTCTATGCAAGTCATCACAACTGTAATCAAATCATCTGTGTGGACAGTTTGGTAATTGATCTGTCTTGTTACCTGCAAAGGTGATTCCAGTATGCAACACCTTTGGAAAATCTCTGAAAACCAACCCATAGGTTAACCCAGTTTTTCCCAACCTTTTTTTTTTTTTTTTTTTTTTTTACTTCAAGATGCACTTGTAAAATAACTAAAACTCTGAAGTACTCTTTAAATTTTAATAATGGAAAATCATTGCTTGGTGTCTATAGCTTTTTAAATATAAAGATTATTTTACATATAAAAATAGCTAGCAGCATGACCCGGTGTTGCCCGTGCTTGATTCAAAAATCGTATGACTCATACAGCGATCGCTATCACTTGACTTAAAATATTTTTGCCCTTCCTTGCCTTTAAAGGAGTGCCCTTTGCTGTGCTGATGTTGCTACATGCCTTACTTCTTGCCTATCTCACACTGCGAATTTTTTCTAAGCTCTATACTTAACATTAAATCTGTTACGAAAAAAGAACTAAACAAAATGAACACAAAACGATCAGCTTTAAAAAAGACTTGTAACTGGAAAAACCGAATGAAAAAAGAATGTTAACAACAAATACTTTTTCACACCCAACCCAGTTCTGTAGAATCAGAATCAACGTTGAGTTTAAGCAAGCAAATGAGCCAAGTGGAGTAAAGTGTCATGCAGATTTAAATTTTTCCCACTTGTGACAAATGCAGCTATTGATTTTTTTTGCATTCTAGCATGCTAGTTAACATTCGTGTCAGTTAGCTGTTGCTTCTCATGCTGGCCAATAGAATCTTCCTGCTTATTTGTGGCAGCCAGCTATAGGCTCTCACTCAGGCCAGTAGAAAATGGCCACAAAATACATGAAAACTGCCGTAGAAGCATGAAAAAATCGAGTTGGGAAATGCAAAGTCAGTCTTGGCATTTCCGCTAACTTGGAGCGTGTGCATGTAAATTTTGGTGCAAATCTGTCAAAAATTGTGGCCATGCATTCGTTACACACACACACATCCTGCCTTTTATAGATAGGGATTAATAAATTACTCTTCTGTTAACTTGGGGTGTACACCAGGAAACCTTTCAGTTTACATTCATGTGACTTGGTGCACTGGTTGAGAAATTCTGGCTTTACCCAAGCCTTGTTTGTGGAATTGGGTAGACAAAAACAGTTTGGAAACTATTGATGGTTGAGAGTCATCACGCTTGAGAGTTTGAACATGCTGGCTTTGTTAAAAAAAATTCATTATGGCAGATTATGCATTTACTCCCAGAAACTGTAACTAAAATTTGCACAGCATAGTTGCAGTATAACCCATAGATGTTCTCTGTAGGTTGAGCAGGTATCTGTAATATGGATTTGGCAGGCAGGTATGCTCAGAAATAGGTATAAACCAGCTATTGATATAAGAATAGAAAACAATGAAAAGATCTTAAGGAAGCAATGAAAACTATTTCAAGTAAGTCAAAATAATAGAAAAGTTAGTAAAATCTATGATTGAAAGACTAAGGAAGATTATAGAATGTCTAAGAGCTCATATTAACATGTAAGGTAAAAAAAATAATATTTATTCAGGTTTAAACTCATTAAAACCCACAATCATATTTCAAGGACAGTGGTCATAAATTGCTAATCACTAGAATATGTTCCTATCACCTCTATCTTTATTATTCGAACTATTGTCCTCATCTTTGTTGCAATATTCATCACAATATTTCAGCAGTTGTATGCTCTGGCCTTCTGGGGTACATGGATGTCAGTTATCAGTTATCTCCTGTTAATTCCTCTCTCCAAGTTCTCCACTGCCATATCCAGGTATTAAACTCACACTCTTTGGGTCCTGTCACTGGATCTAGCCAACACCTTTATCCACTGTGCCATGTATCTTTGAGGACATCTGTGTATGAATTTCTAGGTATTATAAAGCTAATGTCTTCAGTACAATTTTTACCAGTGATCGTATTGCGATTTTTGCTGTTATCATTACATGGAGAGGGGAATTAACAGGAGATAACTGATAACTGACATTCATTAAACATGGTACGGGGAACTAGAACAGTCTACCCCAGTGAGCAAAATAAAGGGTTCAGTTCAACATTCCAACCACCTGAAGAAAGCCGGAGCATACAACAGCCAAAACGTTGTGAAAAATATGGCAACAAAGATGGGGACAATAGCTCAAATAATGTAAAAAGTGTACATAATACCTCATATCAGAAATATAGATAGATACTAAGTTATTCTTCATTTTCTTTTTACTGCTTTATTTTTTTATATCATTGTTAGTATTTTTCTTCATATTATTATTATTATATTTTACTTATTATTGATATTAAATTATTCTTTTTATTATTATTATTACTATTATTATATTGTTATTATTATATTATTCTTACTAGATTCTTATTTTATTGTTGTTATTCTTATATTATTCTTCTTATTCCATTATTATTATATGACTGTTATTATTATTATTATATGATTGTTATTATTATTATTATATGACTGTTATTATTATTATATGATTCTTGTTATTATATTCTTATTCTTATTACATTATTCTTCTTATATTATTATTTTTATTATTATTCTTTTCTTTTTCTTTTTAAATACCATGTCACTTCAGAATGAGTGCAATTATGTCTCTCCACAGATTCCTTTTCTTTATTATCTGTGATTACATTATTTGAGAAAAATAGTGGAGTGGTTTCCTGTTACTTTCTCCACAAAGCAAAAGTGCCCAGTCTACCCTGCTATTTCACTCATAGCTGGAGGAAGAAAAGTGCATTTATACCTTTTCCAAAATCCTTAGCATGAAGTGAATAAAACAGAATTGACCAGAATTTAAACGTGGCATGTTAATTTCCCTTTTCTGCACAAATAATCATTAGACTATCCATGCATCCATAGTCGTAAAGAATCATGAATAGTAGCAATGATGCATCTCATAAATTCAGATAAAAATTGTTATAAGCTTTAGTAAAAATATATACTCATAGTAAACTGCTATTATATTAAGAACGCTTATATAACTTTGCAAATAAATCATTTTGATAGATTCTTCTTTTCTAGAGATCAAAGTAAATTACGATTTAACACACTTTCGTCCCCTTCAGTTCAAAACTCGCCCCAGGTAATTGTGCTAAGTCTTAACCCCCAAAGATTTTTATTATAGTAGAACTTCAAGCACACTCATTCTGGTCAATCAATAGAGAAAAATATATTTTCTAACCAATCAATTTCACCTTCACCTAGGATCTCATTGGACACACTCCAATGCACATAATCACTTCATTGCACCTAGCCTCACCTAGGATCTGCTTCACAACTCCTAGCCCCTTTGAGAATCCATTTCACTGCACCTAGCCTCTCCTAGGATCTGCTTCACAACTCTTAGCTTCTTTGAGAATCCAGTTCACTGCACCTAGCCTCTCCTAGGATCTGCTTCACAACTCCTAGCCTCTTTGAGAATCCATTTCACTGCACCTAGCCTCTCCTAGGATCTGCTTCACAACTTCTAACCTCTTTGAGAATCCAGTTCACTGAACCTAGCCTCTCCTAGGATCTGCTTCACAACTCCTAACCTCTTTGAGAATCCAGTTCACTGCACATAGCCTCTCCTAGGATCTGCTTCACAACTCCGAGCATGTTTAAGAATCCATTTCACTGAACCTAGCCTCTCCAAGAATCTGCTTCACAACTCCAACTTCTTTGAGAATCCAGTTCACTGCACCTAGCCTCTCCTAGGATCTGCTTCACAAATCCTAGCCTCTTTGAGAATCTATTTCACTGCACCTAGCCTCTCCTAGGATCTGCTTCACAACTCCTAACCTCTTTGAGAATCCAGTTCACTGCACCTAGCCTCTCCTAGGTTCTACTTCACAACTCCTAACCTCTTTGAGAATCCATTTCACTGCACCTAGCCTCTCCTAGGATCTGCTTCACAACTCCTAACCTCCTTGAGAATCCAGTTCACTGCACCTAGCCTCTCCTAGGATCTGCTTCACAACTCCTAGCTTCTTTGAGAATCCAGTTCACTGCACCTAGCCTCTCCTAGGATCTGCTTCACAACTCCTAGCTTCTTTGAGAATCCATTTCACTGCATCTAGCCTCTCATAAGATCTGCTTCACAACTCTTAGACTCTTTGAGAATCCAGTTCACTGCACCTAGCCTCTCCTAGGATCTGCTTCACAACTCCTAACCTCTTTGAGAATCCATTTCACTGCACCTAGCCTCTCCTAGGATCTGCTTCACAACTCCTAGCTTCTTTGAGAATCTATTTCACTGCACCTAGCCTCTCCTAGGATCTGCTTCACAACTCCTAGCCTCTTTGAGAATCCATTTCACAGCACCTAGCCTCTCCTAGGATCTGTTTCACAACTCCTAGCCTCTTTCAGAATCCATTTCACTGCACCTAACCTCACCTAGGATCTGCTTCACAACTCCTAACCTCTTTGAGTATCCAGTTCACTGCACCTAGCCTCTCCTAGGATCTGTTTCACAACTCCTAGCCTCTTTGAGAATCCAGTTCACTGTACCTAGCCTCTCCTAGGATCTGCTTCACAACTCCTAACCTCTTTGAGAATCCAGTTCACTGTACCTAGCTTCTCCTAGGATCTGCTTCACAACTCCTAACCTCTTTGGGAATCCAGTTCACTGCACCTAGCCTCTCCTAGGATCTGTTTCACAACTCCTAGCCTCTTTGAGAATCCAGTTCACTGCACCTAGCCTCTCCTAGGATCTGCTTCACAACTCCTAACCTCTTTGAGAATCCAGTTCACTGCACCTAGCCTCTCCTAGGATCTGTTTCACAACTCCTAGCCTCTTTGAGAATCCATTTCACTGCACCTAGCCTCTCCTAGGATCTGCTTCACAACTCCTAACCTCTTTGAGAATCCAGTTCACTGCACCTAGCCTCTCCTAGGATCTGCTTCACAACTCCTAGCTTCTTTGAGAATCCAGTTCACTGCACCTAGCCTCTCCTAGGATCTGCTTCACAACTCCTAACCTCTTTGAGAATCCAGTTCACTGTACCTAGCCTCTCCTAGGATCTGCTTCACTACTCCTAGCCTCTTTGAGAATCCAGTTCACTGCACCTAGCCTCTCCTAGGATCTGCTTCACAACCTCTAGCCTCTTTGAGAATCCAGTTCACTGCACCTAGCCTCTCCTGGGATCTGCTTCACAACTCCTAACCTCTTTGAGAATCCAGTTCACTGCACCTAGCCTCTCCTGGGATCTGCTTCACAACTCCTAGCCTCTTTGAGAATCCATTTCACTGCACGTAGCCTCTTCTGGATCTATTTTATCATTATAACAAGTATTCCAGACTCAATTTCTATCAAGGTCACATATTTTTCACAGTCTTTACTTATCAGACTCAAATGCTGATGTCTATGTCAGCTGCCTACTACATATTCTTTCATATCTGTTTTTATCAATCCACAACTTGTATACCATTAATCACAACCTTAATAAACTCTGACCTGGTTGCATCAACCTACAAGTTGTATACACTTACTTGCAGCCTAAATAAATCCTGTCTGAGCTTCATCAACTCACAAATCTAATGATAATAAACTTACGTACTATCATTATTTTTTAACTCCTACTTTTGCATGAAATGAGCATTCCCACATTTTTTTGTTTCTTCATTAGCAACCTTTGTATTTCCATATTGATAACCATCTCTTTGTTTTCAGTGCTTAGACATTCAAATTGGATAGTCCTAATTTACTCATAAACTTATAAAGAATCGATAATGAAAACAATGTTTGCAGAGACCAAAGAGTGGATGTGAGCACAGTTGGGCAGTGGGTAATGTATTTCAGGATTTTACTTTCACAGTTGTTCTAAGAATAAAATATGTTTAATTTTTATTATATTTTTAGGAAGTTGTGGAGAACCATGATCACCCACGTCTTTAAGGGATATGGCACATAAAAGAATATATAAGCTGTCACACACAAAGTTGAAATGTATGGGGAAGCTACAAAAAATTTATAATGCTTTTGTTTGATTACTTTCACTCATCACTGGTCATTATCAAGACCATTTGGTTATCAAAAAAGAAAACAGTTTCACTGGTATTTTTTTTAGAAATATTATAATTCTAATTTAAATGCACATGTATCAAATGCAGTGCATATCATGACAGATTTATAACCATTTGTAAGGGATAAATATTTTAAATTATTATTTTTTTTTTTAAGCATTTCACCCCAAGCAAGACAGGAGTACCACTAGCATGCAAGGGGTTACAGAGATTGGGAGCAAGAGTAAGGAAGTATGATAGAGGAAAGGATGGGGAATTAGATCAAGGCATCTGAAGATGTTGATTGGCATTGCATTTGAATAGGTGAAGTTTATAACTATCAGGGAAGCAAGTAAGGGGAAGGGAGTTCCACAGATGGGAAGTGTGAGACATGAAGCTATTGGAGTAGAAGAGACAGTAAAAGGGTGGGACTGAGATGCCAACCTATTAGCACACTTAAATTCATGTAGTTTGGTAACCAGCAAAAGTAGCTCATTGGAGCAGTTACCATGAAAGTATTTGTAGAAAAGACAGAAGGAAGCGACAGCACATCTGTGAGAAAGTAACTGCAGACAAGATGCTAGATCAGGACCAATCACATTCTATATCCATCTCTGGATTTTGTCAAGGACCTTGAGATGAACAGCAGGAGCTCCATACCATATATGGCAGCAGTATTCCATAAAATAATAATAGGCTGTTATGATCAAAACTTGACAACACTTCAGGATCATGATATTAATGCTATTAAAACAGACAATTATTTCTTTAAAAAAGAGAGCTAAATAAACTGGGGGAAAAATAATGAAAATCAGAATGTAATCAGCTCAATATTCATTCCAATTTACATGTGAAATTCAGTGACACCATTATGTAAACAAAAAGAATGTTTGTCTATATTTCTGGGATGAGGTACTGTAATTATTTACACTATTTATATTCTTCAGACTTTTGTCCTCATCTTCCTTGCCATTCTCACAACATTTTGACTATTGTATGCTACGGCCTTCTTCAGGTGATTGGAATTTCAAACTGGATCCAACAAACACTTTTATCCATGTATTCTTGACCCAAAGAGTTATGAGTTCAATATTTGGCTACTGAAGTGGTGAACCAAAATTTAGAGACTTGAGTTAAAGGGAGATAACTGAGACATCCAGAAGAGGCATAGAATGTGGAGCTAGAACAATATACCCCCGTGGACAGATTTATAACTATATGTAAGGGATAAATATTTAAAATTAAAAATAATAATAGTCTGTTATGATCAAAACTTGACAGCACTTCAGGATCATGATATTAAAGCTAGACAATTATAGTGAGAAAAATTGACTAAGCATAAACTACAAGAAGACAGATTGCATGTTCATTGATAAAAGGATGAGGCCAAAATGTGATTTTCAGGTTAGGAACACTGAAATCAAGCAGACATGGAAGTTTAAATATCTGGGAAGAGTTTTGACAGGGGATGGCAAGTGTAACACTGAGATCCATAGATGTATTGGGATGGTCAAGGATGCATTCCAAAAGCTGGGTAGAGTATTGCAAGACAGGGGGATTTCTTTGGTAACAAAGAAAAGAATACTGAGTTGTTACGTGACGTCTATTCTTCTTTACAGCAGCGAATGTTGGACGATTTCTTCAAAGATGAAGAAGAGACTCAAGGCGACGGAGATGTGGTTCTACAGAAGGATGCTAAGGATATCATGGACTGAGTGTGTGAGGAACAATGAAGTCTTAGAGAGGATGCAAACAAGGAGGGGGCTTATACTTAATATCAGTATAGGCACTTGAAGTTTCTGGGACACATAATGAGGAAGGAAGGCCTGGAGAATTTGATACTCACAGGGAAAGAAAGACAAGGGGAAACAATGCATGACATACCTAGCGGGCTTAAGCAAGTGCATGAGAGAATGTGGTCTGGGGGAGGTAACAGAGGGAAGGAACTTGTTGAGAGCTGCAAGGGATAGATGGAGAGCCATGATCACCTATGTCCTGAAAGGGCATGGCACATAAACAGAAAGATTTCTTTAAAAAAGAGAGCTAAATAAACTGGGGGAAAAATAATGAAAATCAGAATGTAATCAGCTCAATATTAATTCCAATTTACATGTGAAATTCAGTGACACCATTATGTAAACAAAAAGAATGTTTGTCTATATTTCTGAGATGAGGTACTGTAATTATTTACACTATTTATATTCTTCAGACTTTTGTCCTCATCTTCCTAGCCATTCTCACAACATTTTGACTATTGTATGCTATGGCCTTCTTCAGGTGATTGGAATTTCAAACTGGATCCAACAAACACTTTTATCCATGTGTTCTTGACCCAAAGAGTTATGAGTTCAATATTTGGCTACTGAAGTGGTGAACAAAATCTTGGAGAGTTGAGTTAAAGGCAGATAACTGAGACATCTGGAAGAGACATGGCATGTGAAACTAGAACAATCTACCCCATGGACGAAATAAAGAGTTTAGTTTGAAATTTCATTCACTTAAAGAAGATTGGAGCATACAACGGCAGAAATGTCATGAGTAGGGCAAGGAAGCTAGAACAACAGTCTGAAGAATGTAAATAATGTAAATAAAAAGAATATTTGTTGGGTCACAATGACAAAACAACAAATGAAGATAAGACATAAATGATAATTAAAAATGGTTTTTCATTTCTTGTGATTAACAAGGTTCCATCATTTGCTCATTCCAGGGAATCATATATCAATCATGGCGGGGGGGACTGAGAATTCATTTGGGATCTAAACCAAGGTAGGAGTCGAGAGATAGACATGTGAAGAAAATCAACATGCATATAGTAGTAGTCAAGGTTTAGTTTCTGCTTCTGCTGCTGGTTTTCTCGCTGGTTGATGACATCACTGTTGATGGAAATGCCTTGGTGTCACTGGGGATGGCCTGGTTAAGTTTGCTTGCCATGGGGTTCTTTTCTAATGCCAGACTGGTAAGATCTGTCTCTGTGGGCGAAATCAGTCTTGGCTTTTATAGTCAGTCAGTGGCTAAAAAATAGCTGTGAAAATTGTGTGGGCCTTTTACTGATTGGTCAGAAAAAAAAAGTTTTATGACCCTGGTATTTTAGGACATTATTCCGGAAGTGTGTACACAGAGCCTGACAAAATTAAGGTCTGTTATTGTCATATAAGCTGGGAATTTTAAGTTGATGTTAAAGAATTGGAGTTCCAACAGAGCGTAACATAAGTTGCATGTTATTAATATATGGTACTTGATGAACTTGAGCAAATGGATGGTAGAACAGGGTTTGGGAGAAATAGCAAAAAGACAAGACTTATTAAGAGCTACAAGAGAGATAGTTGTGGGAGGCCATGACTGCCTACATCTTGAAGAGACATGGCACATAAAAGACAAAGTATAGGTATTTTAGTTTTTTCTTGATCGATTGGTCAGTTTTTTTTTCTAATTTATTTACTTTTTATTATTTTTCCCTCTTTTCTAAATATATATTTTTTTGAATTACCATTCATGTTGATTAAAATTATTTCTTCCACTGTTTATTTTCCTCTCATTTTTTTAAAATAAATATATCTATTTTATCGCATTACTTAAATTCTGTACCCACAAGATCTTTAGATCATCATATTATTAGAGTTTTCATTTTTTAAACACATTTTAAAATGCCTTCCCTTATGGTAAAAGATTTATGTTTAACATGAATTGTTCTTTATGTAATGAAGTAATGCCGACAATTAAGGAATAACACAACAGTTGAATACTTTCATATTTAACTTCAAACAGGTTCAATACATGGCCCTTACATTGTGATGTGTGAGAGACTGCCTAATTCCTCTCTAGAGTGGCTGCTTATATCTATCTCTCCGGTACTTACAAAAACCTAATGTAGCTGTGAGATCATTTACTTCTGCATTTGGTGGTTGTAAGTTCGACTCAAAACAACCAACTTTGCACCTGGCTTCTTTGATGATTGGTGTGAAATTGAGTGCAAATCCTATTCCAGAATAATACTACATTTTTGCATAAGGCTAGTATTTTGGACCTTTCTTTATGGATAGTGCTAGTGAGTGTTTTCATATTATCTACTCATATTTGCATAATATTAATCGTCATATTGCGATCTCATGTGATATATTTATCAAATATGTGTATGAATTGGACTAAGTTTCAATAAGTGGCAAGTTAGTCTACAAGAAAGTGTGTGTCTGTCTAGCAGAGTGATTTACTATGGCACACTAGTGTGCTGTGAAATATTGCCATGGCATAGATATATGCACATATGTGTATGGAAGTATTAGGTTGGTGCAAAAATAATATCGTTTTTTGACGTATTTTTTTAACGTCAAAAACGATATTATTTTTGCACCAAGCTAATAGTAATGGTACAGCATTTGAATAAATGAATAAGTATTAAACTTTTTATCCCTCATTAGCTAAAAAGGCCTTATCAGTTTTATTGCAATTTTCTGCTTCTTATTTATGTGAATTAAGCTTCTCAACCCCAAGTAATATAAAAAATAAGAAGTGAGAAAGACTATGCTTAACTGAAGAAGAAATGAAAGTCTGCTTATTATACGATCGACGAAACATGCAAAGAAAAACCAAGCACAAGTTTCACACTAAATAGGATGCACAAATAGTTGAATAGAAACACTAAAATAAAGTATACATTTTACTAAGTGTGATGTGATATTTTCATTTGCTCCTCGTCGTGCCATTGCTTAAAAAGGTTGAGAAACACTGGTCTAGCATATTTACTCTGTTCCACATATAACTTACAAGCTTATATGATGTCATGAAAAACACACTTCTCCTTGATTTAATCTGTAAATAATTTTAGTGACAGTGAGCTATAAAGTCTCAGCAGAGTTAAATATCAATCACATGATTCAAGAAAGCATTAAGCTTGTTGTGGGGTTTTTTTGTTTTTTTTTTCTTTTAGCAGGAGGTGGGGGAAGTTCTGGTCTCTGTGTGTGTGTGTGTGTGTGTGTGGCAGTCTCTTCTGAGCTGTAGTTTACATTTAAGCAAGCAAGTAGCCCTTTGAGATGAATATTTTTTCATGAGGGAAAAACAAAGAGGAATAAATTATCCCACCATAAATTTGCATTTTCTAATGTCAACAGTTCTAACATATTTCTTTCTCTTAATCTTGTTCTCTTGAGACCTTCTCTTAGATTTTCCAAGAGAGGTCAGTTACTCTCTATACTTTAACAATCTCTAATGCAGGCTTGTAATAGAGCCTTTATTTTGAGTGAATTGAACGAAAATTACCTCAATTGACCTGTGGAATTTAGCCTTTTTGGCTTGCAAGCTAGAAAGAAAAAAAAAACGTAACGAAATAGCTTGGTTAAACTCATTCAAATATGGAACAATTTATTCAGAACTAATTAAATCTTGTACTGTTAGTTTTTCAGACAAATAATCTTTTCCTCGGAGGAATTTCAAAAGGATTTTAAAATGATTTTCTCTGTTAAACTTGGCAGCATTTTCAAATTTACTTTATATGGCATAAAATTTTAAAATTCTAATTTAAGTTTCCCTTGAACTTTGTATTGGGTGAACTCAAGAAAAAAGAAAAAAGATACCTGAATATAAATTTATACCACCACTAGAAAAAACAATACTTATAATAATACAGGGTGACTGAAAAGTAACTCCATATTTTATGTATGATGGACTCTCCTGTCTAACTATAATTTCTACAAAATGGTAGAGTCCATCATATATAAAATGGGGAGTTACTTTTCAATCACTGTATATTCCCAACATCTGGACATCATTGTCTATAGTTATCTATATTCTCTCTCTCTCTCTCTCTCTCACTATATATATATATATATATATATATATATATATATATATATATATATGTGCAATTTTTCGACTACTAACATCAGAAAATATGCCATAACATACCTAGTTACCTCACCTTACTTGGTGCTTTTGGTAACAGAATGACACAACAAATTTTGTCTTCCACAACCATGAACACTAGAATACTTATCGTATACTTAACAATAACCTGATGATGACATTATGCTATGTTGAAAGTACTTGGAAATAAATACATATAATATGAACCAACACAGCATTTTCTTCACATATTTCAATAATCACACAAAAAGCTCATTCATGATTATGAAAAAATCTTATTAAGAATAAGTAGACAGAATATGTCTAAATTATTTAATGAAACCTGCCTTTATATATATATATATATATGACAAAATATAGTTTTAAGGTATAGTATAATTATGGGTTAAAGTGCTCAATATCAGGGACAGAGCGTATGTAAATATAAAAGTGGACATTGAAGTGTAACACCCAGAGGCAACAGTCTGTTTCATGAATAATTGTGGATCTGAATGCATTTTGGGGCCAATTTATAATGTTATAAGTTAACTTTTTTAATTTATTATTGATTATTTTATTGTTGGTTGTTAGTAATAAACAAATTAACAAATCATGTATGCACAAATAAAAACAAGAAAACATAGTAATAACAAGCCACAATAAAATAATCAATAATGAGTTAGAATACTATAATTATTTAACTACCCACAATGCATTATTGATCTGCATATATAAAAAGTTAAGCAAAAATACAACATATATGCCCTGATGATTGCATTTAGCATGAAACAGACTGTTGCCTCTGAGTGTTGACTTCAATGTCCCCTTATATATATATATATGTATATATATGCAACTAAAAAAACCTAGTGAGCCTAAGTTTCACCTTAATAGCTCACTAGGTTTTTAATTTTTGCTCTACTCAGTGTATTGAGCACTTTTACATTTTAACTTAAATTACTCTGTCACTGCTTTTCCTTTTGACTAAACATTGCAGTGCTGATTGATCATTTTCAACTGGCATGGATGTTTTTAGGCTTTTCTTTTTTTATCGAATTTTTTTCACCCAATATTGGTTTGTGCAATATTTTGTATTTACACATTTTATTATTGTTTTTTTTTCGCACTACATGAGTATAGATATTAAAATAATATATATATATATATATATATATATATATATATATATATATATATATATATATATATATACAGAGCAATATACACAATACTGTATGTAAAAAAGCAATATTTAAATTTCACTGCTTTTTGACAACTTAAAGTTTTATGTTTATTTATGTCAGCAGTCACATAATCATCACATATTTGGAAAAGACACTCAATTCTATAATTACATTTATTTTTACAAGGATGTTCACTCTGTACAAGGACTAAGAGTCACTCAAGGTAGACGGTTATAGAGTAAGAGGCACCATCCCAAACAATGGAATAATGCCAGCAGGCTATGAGGGGATACCAAAAGTGAAATAGAAGGAAAAGACATTAGAAGGAACTGGAAACACAATCCTAAACAGAAAACAAGGGATAAACCTCTAATCCTGTTCAAAAGATCAAGTGTGAACCAGATGATAGGTAAACCTATCTACTCCTATTGAGGAAAAAAAATAAGTAAATGCATAGTAAATAAAAGTTCAGATCACATTATGGCTATCTACTTAATTTTCTAAGTAATAAACATGTTGGACCAAAAAGAAATCTACTAATTCTTTTGTATATACGGGACTCTTTTGTCATTTTTAACATATGAGGGTATATTAACTGAGTTCTTAGAATCAAACAGCTAGACTATGCACACTTTTGGTTTGATATATATATATATATATATATATATATATATATATATATATATATATAATGTATGTATTTATTGTGTGTATCTTTAGGCAGCATTTTTTCATTAATACATATTTCATTAAATATGATGATTTTCTTTTGTCTTTCAATGATAATGTTATTAAGCTTATTAGATGATATAAAAGGAATTTAGTTAAAATAAATAGACAAAACTTGTCTATATTATTTAATGAAACATGAATATATATATATATATATATATATATATATATATATATATATATATATATATATAATAAGTTGTATGGATATGAGTTTGGAACCCTGGGTTTTACACTTTTGCGATCATTGGACAAACTCATATCCATACAACTTATGTTAGCTCTATCACTGCTATTGATCATTTTCCACTAAGTACTGCACATATAAAAGATAATATATATATGTGTGTGTGTGTGTGTATAAAATCAAGACATATAAAATTTGTCACTTATTGATGTATTAATATTGTCATTCAATTCAACCACAACAAATATATGAGCCAGCTTCTTTGCAATTACTTTGCTTTTATCTTTTACCAAACAAAAATTGCTATCAGGAACCTAAAACACCAACTTATTGACATTATTTATTCCTAACAACTTGAATCTTGTTTGGCCAGAAAAACTATAAACTTAACATATTAATCAAAAACATGCCTACCATCCACAACATGATATTCTTAACGGACCAGACAAACACAACAATAAACATCTCACCATAAATGTCTCATGAAATGACAATTATGTCAACTTATCAAATAACAATCTCTCTGGAGGAAAAACATTCACAACTGGTCAAAGGACTTTCTTTCTGCTTGTCTAAATATGAGAGCCCTGGAGATAACATGGAATAATACAACAAAATGATAAAAGTTCAAGAGTATTTCTAGGATAAAGACAAGTTATCACTAGCAAACAACACTACAGTCTATGAATACATAGACCAAAAAATAGAAAAAATCGACACAGTGGACACCCACCAATGGCTGAAGTGATTAAGCAAAAATGGCTAGGAAGCATCTAGACAGATTTATTAGGGACAAATTACATACAAACAATAAAAATAATCAAATGCAAAGCAATAAAATCTCTTCAAGAGAACCACATCACCATAAAATCAGCAGACAAGGGGAGGAGTAATCACTATTATGAATACATTGGTCTATATAACAGAAATGGAATCCCAACTGAACAACAAGGATTTTTACAAAGAACTCCCCAAGGACCCTACCAAACTAAAGTTAATTAACCTAGTAAACAAGCTAAGCCCAGATATGCAGGCCAAGATCAGAATTTTAATCCCTGAAGACCCTCAAACCCAGCATTATTTACACCTTCCCTAAACTTCAAGAACTCCCAAAATTGGTAAAGTACAAACTCTTCCATCTTTTGTCTGACATCCCATCATCACTTAACCCATCCAAAATTTACCATTGAACCAAACCTCTGAAAAATTTACCACTCAGTCTATTCATTGCTTCAAGTCTTGGAATATTAATAAAGCTAGTCTCAGACAACACTATCCTCGATCCTCTCCTAATCAACATCACTAGCTATCTCAAGAATACAACACATTTTTAGAAGTCTTTACAGAGTATCAAACAATTGTTCAGTGATTCACTACTTGTGACCATGAATATGAGATCCCTTTAATCTAACAAGGAGAGGAACCTCAGCTGTAAAACTTTTTTACATACCAATATTTTCCATTGGTGATTTTGTAGATGATACATGATATCATTCGATTTCAATGACTGCCATTTTTTACTGACCCAAGGCACAGTAATGGGGAATAAAATGGTTCCCAGTTATACAAGCATATATCAACAATTACCATAAAATTACACTGGAATATTCTTCTCCAAGATGTAATAGTATGCATAAGATGCCTACATCACTCTACCACATACCTTCAGTCATTTTGATAACTATCACCTAACAAATCTAAAGAAAATCATAATCTATAGCCAGTGCTCATGCATTAAAAAATTTGCTTGGATCCTAAAGATTACAATATGCTTATGGGTTCACCAATTAACCACTTCCTCAATAGCAACTACCCCTGAAATAATTAAAGAATATACATGTTATACCCTGAGCGACAAGGTGGACTCGGCCGCATGTGTATAAATGTGAGAATTGAATGTGGGATTTGGGGAGACAGCAAAAGCTGTATTAAGTGGTTCTCTGAAGCAATGCAGTAATAATTGGCAGCTAGGCTTACTGTCAGAGTAACTGAACTCAATAGACACATTACAACAATATAAAAAAAGCTTCCTCATACACTACATATTGTCTTTTATTTTACAAAAATAAAACCCATAGTTCATGAATGCATATGGTACTTGATTTTAATCATAATACAAATTCGTTCATTTCCTCAAAAGAGACTTTCAAAATCTTAAGCTACCACTTCTATGTGCCATGTCTCTTTAGGACTTTGGCAGTCATGTCTCTCCATGAGTTTCTGTCCTTTGTAGCTTTTAATAAATTCTGTCTTTTTGCGATCTCTCCAAAATCCTGCTCTGCCATCCATTTGCCCAAGCTCGCTAGTTAGGTTGTACGTTGCTTTCCTCTGACACTCTCCTGTGAGTATTAATTTCCCAAGCCCTCTTTCCTCATTCTATACCCCAGAAATTTCAACTATATTTTACTAATGTTAAGCACAAGTATCGTTTTTGTTGCTATTGTCACTAGAGTGTCTAGAAATATATTTCTGCTGCTTTAAGTCTTCTTCATCTTTGAGAAGATTGTCCAGCATTCACTGCCATATAGAAGGACTGATGCTACATAATAGTTCATTAATCTATTCTTTGTTTTTAACAGTATTTTCCTATTCCTTAATACATTGCTCAGCTTTCAGAAGACATCTTTCACTATACCAATAAGCCTTCAATTTCCATGTTTCATTTTCTATCCTCTGCTAATATATTTCCCAGATATCTAAATTTTGCACCTGTTTGATATTAGTATCTCCAATCTGTAAGTTGTATGTTGGGTTGTTCCTTCTACTGACAATCATGCATTAAGCCTTCTTGCAACTAATGTCCTTGCTTTCCTTCACTACCTTCTGTAAAAGCTCTTGTAGTTTCCTTTTTCTGTCTGCTATCAATATTGTCTCATCTGCATATCTTATGTTGTTAAGATTATGGCTGCCAATAATGAATCCTGGTAGGACTTCTAATTCTTTCAGAATGGCCTGGCTGTATAGTTTGAATAAGTCTGGTGAGAAGACACATCTTTGTCTTACACCATTTTTTATTTTTGTATATTTACTGAACTCATATCCATCAACAGGTAGCTTACTTCCAGTATAGGTTCTGGATTATTCTAATATCCTTCCCACATATGTCATGGTTACCTAACAGTTCATTGTGATGTACTTTATCAAATGCTTTTGAATAATCTATAAAACATCTCCATGTAATCCAAGATGACCACCCAATTTACTATCGCTACTCATACCTTCCAAACAAAAATGGTCACATTTTCTCCTGTGTAATTATACATACAATAAACATGATGTCAAACTTGTAAGAATATTGTCACCAATACAACTTGCATTCCTCCTAGCACAGAATTTAAAATTCACCTACCTTACATTACCTGTGACAACTATAACATAGTTTACCTGATTGTTTGCAAAGTCTGTGACCGAGGCAATTATGTTAGTGAGAGTGACTCTGAATTTTATCTCTGGTTCAACAATCATAAAAAGACAATAGCATTTCAACTTACCTAATAAATATTAATAAGTATAGACAATGTTAGAGGAAACTTAAAAAGTGATTACATTTTCAAACTTAATACCTGAAATTTAGGATTAAACAAAGGCCTAGGAATTCTCAATTATTATACTTTTTACAAAAATAACTACTAAAACAGCAGCATTTTTTTAAGTGAGGATTTTTTGTCATTCATTTGCCTTCTATTATAGTGTATGTGTGTGTATATCTAGATAGGACCTATATTTGTCTATATGCTTATATATTATATTCTTCTATGTGTCTTTTTTCATTACTATTTTCTAATCATGTATATACATCTATATAGATGTTTATTTATTGTATATTTATTTAGAGACCATATTTTATTATCTATTACTATTTTTATAGCTATTATTAATATCATTATCATCACCATTCGTATCTTATACTCACGGATAATTTCTCCCTTTTACTTATTGTTATTAGAATCCTCCACATTATTATTATCATCTAATCTTCTTCATTTTATATTCTTATTAATACATTAATGAAATAAAGTGGAGAAACTTTTTAAGCAACACACTTCATTACCTTATAGTGTGACACTATAAAGTGTCACTGGTAATTAGTTGAAAGGAACATGACACTAGTAGTATGAAATTAGGATTAAAAGGGTTCACATGAAAACCCCTGATAGAATTGAAAAATTGGAAGGTTTGAAAATGTAAAAAAAAACATTAAGGTGAAGAACATGAATTGAAATATGAAGTGAAGGAAAAAAAGATAAATGTTTTTTTTTCTTTCTGATAATCTAAAAACAACGAATAAGTGATATGTCCCAGAAAGGGATATATTTGAACGAAGTAGCTAAGTGGTTTTGGCTTCTATAACCAAGTAGAATACGGTAGCAGTAATCAACTGGTATGTGCCGTAGTCACAGGTAAGAAGTGTAGATCAGTGGCGTAGTCCAATGGGCATTGTTATAGACTTAGCTCTCAGACTAAGGCTCTTGACTCTCCTACACGTCCGTCGGTATTTATGACGGACACCAGCCAATTATATTCCAGAGAGGGGGAACACAGGTATATGCATATTCCATTATATCAATAAGTTATGTTATGAATATGAAAACCAGAATGTAAAACTGTAAAAAAATTCTTTGCCAGTTTGAAATAAATAACTTTGTTTTGAAAAGTTGACTGTTTCATATTTGAAAGTCATTGTTGGCCAGGAAGCAAATTTTGGTAAAGCCAAAATGTAAACAATGGGATGTTACACTGGTCATTTAGAAATCGACAAACACAAACAATTCATTGGAATTTGACAATAAAATGAAATTCTTTTGAAATAACTTAAAAAATTGCTGATAGGGAAAAATTATTGTTTTGATAAAAACGGCCAATTGTGACAAGGAATGTGGAGACAAGTTTATTGTCTTGAAAAAGTTGACTGATTTGTTTGAGGGCCAATGCTATGTCTCCAGGATTGGAGAAAATAATTAATTGATGAATACGTAATGAGCTTTGAAGGATGGTAAGAGTTGGCTGAGATGCATATAAACTGAACATTTAGTTGAAGCTAGCAGTTGTCGTTAGAGAGGGTGAAGACAAATCAACAGCAGACAAGGGAGCTGTTGAACCCCCACATGACATGCTGCCAAGAATTCACAACCTAACATCTCTTATAAATGTTTAACCCACTTCAAATTTTAGAAGCACAAGATACAGTGTCATGATAGAGAGTTGAATGGGAAGGGTTAATTTTGTTGTATCAATGATTATATAAACCCAATAAAAATTAAGACAGCAGTTTTCTTCATTATTTGTTATGATATCTTTGTTTTCACTGGCAGAAGCATTCTTGTCCGTTTTTAAAACACAGTTGTGCCAACTCGATTCAGTACTTAAAGTACAGACAAAAATTTGATCTTCACTACCCTATGATCAAAGAACAGAGTAGATGAATGAGCGAAGCGGTCAACAGTTAACCATCAGCTGACAAGTGCCAATGCTGACCAGCATGGAAACAACCCAGGATTGAGCCTAGCTAGCCATGTTATAATAGTAGGTGTCATCTAATTAGAAAGAATGACTCATGTGGGAAAAAGAATAGATGGGAAAGGAGTAATAAAACTCTTTATCATGATTTAATGGATTGGAGTTTCTGATACTGAGGTCAATAATGTTAGCTGAATATGAAATTTAACCCAGTTCAAAAAACGCTAATCAATATGAAGCATTGACGAAAGTGGTGGGTGGGAGCAACCAAAAAGGTGCGATTTAAACAAAAACAAAAAATGTGTGTTCCCACAAGTCAACTAAATAAAAAAGCATGAAATATATACAAAGAATATTTTTGTCATCCATATTTTATATATATATACACACACACACACACAAATTATATATATAAAGTGACCATTGAGGCCAACAACCAGTAGTGAGAGTTTCTTTCATGGTTAAAGGCTATCTTCAGTTCATCTTTCTGTAGAACTATATCTGTTACCTCATCTCTTCTTCATCTGTGCAAAGATTTTCAGCATTCACTGCCATATAGGAAGACTGATATTACATAACAGTTCAACACTCTTTTCTTCCTTTCTAATGAAATTTTTCTGTTTCTTAATACTTTGTTCAGCTTTCAGAAGGCATTTTCACAACTCTCATTCACCTTCAGATTTCTGTTACCCATTTTTTATCATCTGTTATAACACTTTTCAAATAGTTAAAATTCTATTGCGAAAAAACATAGCCTGAATATTTGCAGCTGCAAAATAGCAATATGATTGTTAATTTGTGTCTGTCTTCTCTAGCCATAAGGTCTCATAATTGAATTAGCTAAAGAAAGTTGTCCAAAATATGAGATGCAAATTCAAGTTTCATTGGTAGCTGCTATTTTAATGATCAAAGGTTATGGTTCAAGTTAGAAAGGTGCAACAATAAAGTCACTTCAAATTCTGGACACGTTTTTGTATTTCCTTTCACACTAATAAATTTGAGAAAATCACCTCAGCTATTGGTTAAATTGCAGTATCAACTGGTCTTTCTAGAAGAAGCTGACTTGCAAATTCTAAACAAACTATTAAGAATCAGAAAAAAATTGTTTGACAGCAGCATAGATTTGAGTTCTCTAGTCTTGGCTGGCAGCCAGTCTAGGAGAAGGACTACTCTGAACTCAAAACCATGGAGAAAGCATTTGGAAAAGATACCATTAGCTTTCTGAAGAAGTCATGTCAATTCACAAATATTAAAAGAATAAGAAATGTGTAGGGAACCAGGATTGCCTATATTAAAAAGAAAAGATGGCAGAGACTAGCCAAAGAATTAGTAATGAAAACGTTTAATCCCAGAATTGTAAGAATTTAATACCATTACAACACAGTAAAATCAAGACTAAATTGTATGAATATTTGTAATATAGAGGTTGCATGATAACTGTTGATTTATGCCCTGTCTAGCTATAGGCTTTCATAGCTGTATTGTTTAAGTTATCGTTAATGAAAGTTGAGCTCTCAAATATAGGAATGCTTGATGTCAGAATTCAAGTAATAACATTTCAAAATGTTGTTACTTGAACTATTATTCTTCAGGGGTTGAAAAAAATGAGCCAGCATCACAAAGCTGCTTCTCAAGTGGTTTTGGCTCTCAGGAGATGGTGTGCTTTGTGTGGGCCTAAATTACTTTAATTTGAATTCTGAGTTCAGTTTGCAAGTTCTTGAATGACTTAGGATGATTGAAAAAAGAATTTGCCAAGATTTAAATAACATATTTTCTCTAACATGGAAAACTGTCTGATTAGGCTTCTTCATAGTTAACTGGATGAAGAGGCAAGATTTAGTGAGATGATCCTAAGAGAACAAGCTGGATTGGCAAATAGGCCTCACCATTTTACTGCTGAACAAGCTAGATACAACTATCATTTCTATTCTGACAGTTTATTTTCTTGCAATTCTCACCTGTGGAATGCCATTCAGAAATCTTGCTTCCCTGCTAACTACAACCTTGAAAAATTTAAATTCATAGCCAATCACTATCTTCTGTGTTATTGAAACCTATTCTTCCATTGTACTTTCTCACCACTTCACCTCACTAAAGTCTTCTCATTCTCTTTCACTCCCACTGACTCCTGGTGTCCTAGTGGCATTATTTCCTTGCTTGGGGTGAATTGATTAAAAAAAAAAAGAACTAGAATTCCTATCAGAATGTATTATTGGTGGACACAATCTTAACATAAAATATGCAGATAACACTATGTTGATAAAAGACACAGAAACAAAACTTGATGAACTCTCAGACAATGTACTACAGGAGTATGAGAAAAAGAATTAACCATCAATTGTAAGAAGAATAAATCTATCGCATATTTGATAAACTTATCAAGCATCTGGTCCTGATGAGCATTTCAACATGAAATCCTTAAGTTGGTTAATTGAACTTCTACTGATTTACTGAATAGATTTAGTTATCTATTGAACATTTTTTTAAAAAGAAAATCTGCTAACCTAATAAATATATTAAATTTCCAGAATTTTCATATATTTTTTAGTTGTATTATTATTATTATTATTAGCATATATATATATATATGTTATATTCCATGCTAATAGGAATACGTACTTGACAAACACTGTGCATAAAAAGTAAAGGTTTATTGTAAAACCCAATACAATAAGAAATAAGGTAACAGTTATGTCCACGGTCGTCGCAAGTCAATACAGTAGTGAGTGCTGCAATTGGAAGGTCAGTAGTTCTCACATAAGTCTGAGTCATACTCAACAGATCACAGCTAGTCAATACTTACAAGCCTCCCTCCCCGCACGAGGGTAGATGTGACACAAGACCGAGTTTTGCGTGGGTCTTCCGAGCCTGTAGGCTCGGCCAAAAAATACCCATAGAACCCGCATAAACGGGATTGGGTTGGTCAACCTCCCTGAATGAGACTCTGCCATTTGGCAGAGCCTCGTCCGGGTTCCTGTCTGCCCAAAGGCAGAGAGTTTGACCATCTTGCTGGAACAGATTGCAGCTAATCTCTGTAGTCCATTGACTTACAGACACTTGTAGGTAGTTACTACCTATAGTGTAGTCACTCATGGGGATGACAGGTTATTCCATTACATCAATATATATATAAATATATAAGTAGACACTGAGATCAACACTGAGTGGCAACAGTCTATTTCATGCTTGAACATAATATTGTATTCAAACATGAAACAGACTGCTGATGCTTGGTGTTGACCTCAGTGTCCACTTTTATATGTACATATATTCTATCCTTGATATTAAAGAACTTTTATCTATGAATATAACATACCTTAGAACTGTATTTTTATTATATATATATATATATATATATATATAATAATAATAATAATGGACTTTCCTGTTGGTTTTGATATATGAGGATCTGACAACTTAATTGATTCAGTTATGAAATTTTGTGCGATAATCTTAAGTGGCACTTAAGACCTGCTAGTGATTTACAAAGGAGGCCACATATGGAGCAATAGTAAGGATTGTGGGATGAGATCACTGTTAGATTGGCTAACCTTTTAGATCTTGCTCGCACTTCTTGAAGACGATTCAGACATGCAGATTGAAAACTGGTGAGTCCACTAAAACATGTTGATCTCCATTCTACCTGCTCCAAGGCTAAGTGCTTAAGGTGTTATGATATATATATATATATATATATATATATATATATACATGATGGTAATTTCTTTCACCAAAGCATATGAACCGATATTCATTTCAAACACTAGACTATTACCAGCATAAATATATCAGCAGAAGTCACTTGATTTCAATCTTCTTTTCTTGAAAATAACTACCAATCTTCAAAAATACTTGGAACATTACACAAAACTCTGGCAATTTTGGCTTTTACAACTTTCTATCCCAAAAGCTTATATTACCAGGTGGAACTTACCAAAAAACTTAACAGACAAGGAGAAAATTAGTCCTTCCAAGTTCTTCTATTTAGGGCTAATGCTAACATGAACCTAATTTACATACACACTTCCTCCAATCACCCAACAGTTTGATGAAGTCCTAAAGGATGAAACATGTCACAAACAAACTTTTTCTATTTTGTCATGGATTCCCTAAAATTGATCTTGATATATAAAAATTTATATATTGAATTCTGATGTTCATATATATATATATATATATATATATATATATATATATATATATAAGAAGCATACTGGATCAATTGGTAGTTTCTCCTATAAAAGGGGATGCAGATTTGAACCCTGCTGGAGAGTATATTTACTTTATTCTCTCTCAAGTTCACAATACAGGCATAATTCAGGTACAGTAGACAAAACACATCTGCTGAAACATGGATATCCACAAAATAATGTTTGGAGTAGTAGGAAATATAAGTAACTTATTACTATAAATGTTATTTTTAATGAATACACGTGTCCGAGTTTCTATCCTTGATTTTTATTATCTTAAACAGTGAAAGTAATAAGAACTGGCCTAGACTGAGAAATCATATGAAATTAAAATTATGCCTCCTGACAGGAATTGAACCTGCATCCCTTTTTCCATTAAGGAATCTACTCATATACCCGAAATGTGCTGATACCAATTTGGCCACAGGTGATCATCTTGATAGAGTAAAGTTCAAATTACCTATTTAAGGAAAACACATCTCTCATTGTAAAATCTGCTAGGTCTATATCTGGTAGGTTCATTTTTGTACCTAAAACATCGACAAGTTTTTTTTTTTTAATCCAGCATCATTTCATATTTACTATAAACGTTATTTTTTGTGGGTAAACAAGTTTGTATCTTTGTATTTATCACAGCATTTTTTTTTTTTTTTTTCTTATATGTATAACATTGTGCTAAACACGACCTACAACAAAGATTTGTTAATATTTCTTATAATATACAACAGTTCTCCTTTCTGGATTAAGTATAAACAACTATTTTTCAAAAGATGTGCCTTTAACTTTTGAACTCATTTTCTGATAATTATCAAGGACACTGTTGTTTATTTTTAAGAGCTGAAGAAGGTTGACATCATTATTATTAAGTAAGGTTTTTAACTTTGAATATTGTGTTTAATTTCAAATTCATATGTTTCAACTGTGATAATGATACCATGTATACACATGCATGCCATGTAAGCAATATATATTTTTGCAGATTTATAATGAGCTTGAGTCATATGACAGTCCCAGCTAACAATATTCTTAATATCACTTAGCAACATGATTAACTAATTATGGTATGAGCACTTGAAAATAGCACAATGATTGCATTTAATTTACTTTCATTAAATTATTTCAAGCAAATTTAAATATCTGGGAAGTGTTTTAACAGTGGAAAGTGTGACAATGAAACCTGAAGATACATTGGGATAGCGAAAGTAACTTTCCAGAAACTAAGCAAAGTATTAAGAAACAGGTAAATTTAGTTAGAAATATCAGTTCTCCTATAGTGTAGTAAGTGCTGGACAATCTCCTGACTAATGAAAAAGGGATTTGAAGCAACAGAAATGTGTTTCTACAGAAGGATGCTGAGAATACCATTGACTGAATATGTGAGCAATGATGAAGTTTTTGAGAAAATGGCAACAAAATGTACACTTATACTTAACATCAGAAAGAGATAGTTGAAATCTCTTGGGTGCATAATGAAGAAAGCGGTCTTTGAAAATTTGTTAATTACAGGATGTAGAGAGAGTAACCAATATTAAATGTAAATAAATGGCAGAACTGCTCAACAAACAGAAATGATAAAGTTTGCAATGAACAGCAAGAAGAAAAAGAAAAGAGCAGAGTAAAAGAAAATCAATATAAAGCAAGTAAAAAATATATGCAAGGTAAATTAACAGTAATAAGGTAAAGCAACAGTAATATGGCAAAAAATTCATAAACTAAGAATTGGGGTTGACACACAAAAGCAAGTCTGGATAAGCAAACATAGTGTCCTGACTTCAAGACAAAACAGACCAGGACTGAGTCATATAGAACTGAGAACCGGCCTATTTTATTGGCTAGGAAGAAATCTCAAAATACATTTACCTTGGAAGTCCCTCAGAGGAAGAAACACATCGACTAAGAATAGTTTTTTCCTCTTATCATCTTATTCATTTTGCTTCTTCACAGTTACACTCTATCTGAAATTTATATATATATATATATATATATATATATATATATATATATATATATATATTTCATTTGACTCTCCTGTTGTATTCAATGTATGTGGGTCAAGCAGCTTAATGCCAACGAACCAACAGCCAGACATCAGCACATATGATTTGATTATAGTGGTGAAGGTTTTGTGCAGAACGATTCACACTTTTTGAAGGGCTGAATACAGAGACCTGGTGCACTATGTGCCACAAGGTCCCCAAACAACCCTCCACAAGTTTTCAATTCAGAGTTGTCCTTCTCTTGGACCAGTTGCCATTCAAAGCTATAAAACCCAGTCTGTCCTTCTATTAACCCATAACTGGAGGAAGAAGAGGATTCATATCTTTCTCAAGGGTATTAGCACATAAGTGAATGTAATGAATTTGACTGGAATTCAAACTCAGCTCTCTGATTCCTCAATCCAAGGTGGTATCCATTACTCCACTATGCCTCCTCAATATATATATATATATATATATATATATATATATATATATATATATATATATATAAGCAAATCTTTAAGTAAGAAAAATAAATCAATAGAATTAACACATTCATGACAGTTATGAAAGAACAACAATTTTAAATTTCTAAAATTAAGAAACAAATTTTGGAAAGCCAGGTTTTTGAAATGGTGTCACCTCATATTAAAAATGCTTCATGCCTAGAAATTGCCATTACTTTATTTGTTCTGAAAACAGCTTATAACCAAACTGCATTGCATTACATGTGCAGAATCAGATCAATAGTAAATTCAATTGTTCGGAAAAGATCTTACAACCAAATTGCATTATGTTGCTGTTGTACATCTGCAGAAGCATATCAGGAATAAATACAATTGTTCCGAAAAGATTTTCAGAAAAGCAGCAATACCTATGTAGACCCACTATTAAATCAAGAAACCTCTTTGTCCATGAAGAAAAGAGCTATTTTTTCTCTAAGAATCTTTAAATATTGTGTGAAGTCTCTACTACAAAATGGATATGTATTTTTTAACTGATATTCTCCATTCAATCCTGAAGCTTTGAACAACTTGTAGCCTTCATTCTCTTCCTATAACCAAAAATGCACCATTTTTCATAGTCATTTGCTGATTACACACTTCTTCATACATACAGTGGGAGAAAATAGAATTGGAAGATGCTGAAGGCTAATGCTGATTTTGACCTAGATATGATATGTGCATGATTTGGGGTAGCAGATAATTTGATAAAATTTTCAATGTCTTTAGCCATCTTGTGAGGTATTAACACTTATAACGGTTTGGCATCTATATCTGGGCTCTAGATATTGGTGCATGCTGTGGCAAGATTTAGTTTGATGAAAGAATCCAGTATAAAAAGATGTCATGGAACCAAAATACATGTAGCATTAAAAATATAGCTCTTAGCATCTGAGCGTAGGTTCCATCAAGCTTAGACTGTAGAATTTCAGTAAATGTCCAGGCATTGGCACCATACATTACCACCACCTCAACAATGGTTTAAAAGAATCTCTGCTTGAGGTTGTCTGGTAGATCAGATTTCCAAATTACATCTATTTTATTCAAGGCAGCCCAGCTATATGAATTTTCACATCATTTTCAATAGCATTTATTTCACTTCCCAGGTATGTAAAAGATTTGACAGTTTTTATTGATTTACATGAGATAGCTTGTATTGAGCCTTACTATTAGGTTGGTGCAAAAATAATGACGTAATAATGTCGTTTTTTGACGTATTTTTTAACGTCAAAAAACGACATTATTACGTCATTATTTTTGCACCAACCTAATAGTTGAAGCGTAGGTATTCAGTTTTAGAGTCATTGACACAGAGCCCAACATCAATGGCAGCATTTTCTAGATGATGTACTACTGTGGCATTAGAAAATATCTGGAGACTAAATCCAACTAAATCACAGTTCTATTGACTCATCCCCAATATTTCTCCACTTTTATGCAAATGCAAAATGCACTTTGCAGTACACTGCTGGTGAGCAAAACAAGAACTCATGAGTGATCTACTGTTCTGGACACTGAGCCATGGAGCAAGATGAGTTGGTTGCCCAGCAATCACCTACATTGACCAGCTATGTCATGACACAGAATGCCTACCCCAATGACCTTCCAACCCTGATGCAGGATTATGATGGTTGGTTTGGCAGACTAATGAATAACTAGACAGAATTAAAAAATAATTAAAAACAGAAGCAAAAAGAACAAGTTCAGTTATTCAAAAGAATTCTTGAATTCTTTCATGTTATTCTCTATCTTTTCAAGAGCCAAATCAGACCAAAAATAGAGTTCCACTGCCATATCTGGGTGGGAGTTACGCAGTCATCACTTTCCAGCTTTGATAAAGTTCAATAGCATCTTTTCAGCCTTGTGGACAATAAATTAATTTCTGCTCTACAACTCCTATATCTCACTCTAAGCCCCTCACAACTCTATCACTATTTTCATAGCAAATGGTCTAATGAGCTACATTCCTTAGTTTCACTAGCTCTGAATTTCACAGCTAAGACCCCCCCCACTACTATACACACTGGAAACATCACCATTCCCTTCATATTCTGTTAGTTCAACCTGGACAGCTTTTTCCAAAAAACTGCTGCTTCATGGAACAAAAACCCCAGGGGATGCTTCCATGATCTCAACATCTTTAAGCTAAGGATTAAGCTTTATCTTTCCTACATATCCTTTTAAACTGTACTTTTTACCACCTCCTCTTACATGCAGCAACCTCAACCAATAACTCTCTGTCTTGAGGGGCCCATCAGCCTTGTGTTGGGTGAACAATTAGTAAAAAATAAAAATAGCCACTGTAAAATCTGGGATTAATTATAAAAATAAAAATATTGTTTATAGATTCATAAAAATCTGGTATTAATTCAAAGTTTCTGCTTATAACCCACTGTCCAAAATATGGGATGGTATATGGATTAAAACGTTAAGGTTTATCATAAATCTAGCTTAAAAGCTGCACCCTGTGTAGACTTTGAAGCTACCTACTGCAGAGTGCTCATTGGGCCTCTGGTCCAAAACTAGAGGCTTCTGGTCCAGCTTAGAAAACAGCAATAATAATTTTGAAGAAATAAATTTGAATTCCTCAATTCAAGGAACTTCAAAACCTTATTCTAACTCTGATTCTGGTTACAAGTCCAATTCTGACTAAAAGACTGATTTGGGCTGAAAGTCTATTTTGGGCCGAATTCAGGCAAAAAATTGAGTTCTTCAAATCACAAACTCTGTGGAACTTCAAAATGTCACATCACGAAACCTCTCATTTTAACTCTGATTCCTTGGCATTTTAAAAAAATAAAATTGATTTCCTGAATTCACAAAACTTTGGAGATATTTTAAACTGAATTTAAAACAAAATTTTTAAAATTCACAAAGTTTTTATGCTACTTCAAACTCAATTTCAATTAAAAACTTTTAACATCACTAATTTTTCTGTTATCTTAAAATTTGAATTTTTAACTGTTCTCTTCTCATCCAATCACAAATCCCAATGCTAGAACATTGAGGCACTAGATGACAAGCAGATTTTCAATCCTGGGATGATCCTGATTCCAAAACACTATAATATATCTATATACTTTCTAGAACTTTCTTCTTACTAAAGGAATACAAAGGGAGTGAGGATTAGTTGACTATGTATAGGTAGCATAGTGAGTCTGAGATGCATCATGAATTCCTTCACTTTCCCACCACCATCACATGGCTTCCCCCTGTCTTTTCTATAACTATTTTCATGGTAATTGCTCTGATAAGCTCTCCTACTTGTTACTTTGACTTCATGAATTTAAGTATACTACTAGATTGGTTACTAATTATCATTGGTTTACTGTTAAATTAGCTAGAAGTAACTTTCAGTTTTATTCTAATAATTTCTTTTCTTGCATTTCTTGGTTCTGGAATTCTCTTCTGGTTTCTTGCTTCCCTTCCACCTATGATCTTCAAATATATAAATGCAACTTCAGTTACCATCTTTCGTCTTTCTGAAGGCTATTCTTTTATTGTTCTTTCTCCTCACTAAAATCTTCTCATTCTCTTTCACTCCCAGTAACCCCCACTTGCATGTTAATGGCATTATTGCTTTGCTTGTGGTGAGATGATTAAAAGGGGAAAGGTTTGAACTGGTGGAGCTAAGGAATATAGTTCATCTGAACATTTGCCATGGAAATAGTGAATAGAAAGTGATAGCCTTAGGATGTTTCATCTGTGGGAAAGGAGCTGTAAGGTTGAAAATTATTCATCACCAACATGGCCACATAAGTGCTTTTAAAATCTGTCAAGGCTAGAAAGTGAGGATTGGGTAGCTCCAACCCAGATATGGTAGCAATATTCTATTTCTGTTCTGATCAGACTTATTGCAATTGAGACTCTCTCTCTTTAGTGTTGTCTGCATTATGATAGAAGTACTTGACTTGGATTAAAGTATTGTTTCAAATGTATCAAGTTCCCTAGCAGTTGGTAGTTTGGGTTGAGTGGTGTGGAAAACCTATACATAATCAAGTTCAGTAGAAGAAGCAGACAAATGTCACAAGAAGCAAAAGAGACCAATGAGTTTTAACTGATATGAGTTATCTCCCCTAAGTTATGAAAGTGGAATGAGAACATTGTTCCTCCATGGATTGAATAAAGGATTCAAGTTTGAAATTCCAAGAAGGTCATTAGTAAAACTATTACCTGGAGAAGGTTGGAGAGCACAACGGCTCAAATATTTTATGTATAACTCCCAAGATAAGTTTGAGAGTGAAGGAATATAATAACTGATAGAATTTTTAGTTAAAATTTAAGAATATATAAAAATATATGCACAAAGATTGTTACTACTATTATTATCAGTGTATGCATATTTTTATAGATACTGTTTCATTGGAAACAATGAAAAAAGTACTGAACTGTGACATGATATCTGTCCTCCTATATGGCAGTGAATGCTGGACAATCTCTTCAAAGATGAGGAAGAGACTTGAAGCAACAGAAATGTGGTTCTATAGAAGAACACCATGAGAATACCATGCACTGAACATGTGAGCAACAACAAGGTTTTGGAAAAAATAAAAACAAATAGGAAACTTATACTTAACATCAGGAAAAAGCAGATGAAATTTCTGGGGCATGTAATGAAGGAGGAGGGCTTGGAAAATCTGATACTCACAGAATAGATTGAGAGAGAGACGGACAGAGGAAAGCATCATGTAACATACTTGATGAGCAAATGGATGGTAGAACAGGGTTTGGGAGAAATAACAAAAAAGGCAAAACTTATTAAGAGCTACAAGAGGCAGGAATATGTGGAGGGCCATAATCAGCTACATCCTGAAGGGACATGGCACATAAAAGAAGGAGATACTACAGTACTTCACAGTACAGTTCAATACAGTAACGCATTCAATTTTCTTACTATAAATACTATTAGGTTGGTGCAAAAATAATGACGTAATAATGTTGTTTTTGACGTTAAAAAATATGTCAAAAAACGACATTATTACGTCATTATTTTTGCACCAACCTAATATATTAATGGGTACAAATGTTTCGGTAGGCATCACAACTTTTTTTTCTTTTTTTTAAACTGAACTTAGTGTCAACCAGACTAGAGATAGAGAAGTTCTTCTAAAGAAAAAGTGCCACTTAACAAGTAATGCAACTGTATCCTTTTTTTATATCAAGGTAATCATTTTTAAGAGGATCCCTCACCCAACAAGTCACTGCAATCTTGATATCTCCAAGTCTCGGGAAGATACAGGCAAAAGGTAAGATAAGAGCAGAGCCATGAGATAATGGATAATCTTAGCTGTATTGGAAAGAATAAGGGAGAGAATGTGAAGATACAGGCAAAGAGTGAGAAAAGAGCATAGGTATAAGATAATGGATAATCTTAGCTGTATTGGAAAGGATAAGGGAGAGAATGTGAAGATACAGGCAAAGAGTGAGAAAAGAGCATAGGTATAAGATAATGGATAATCTTAGCTGTATTGGAAGGGATAATGGAGAAGATGAGAAGATATAGGTAAAGGATGAGAGAAGAGGAAAAGGTATAAAATAATTTTAGTTGTCAGCACCTGTGTAATTCCCATAGTTCCAATTAGTATTCATTATTATAATTAGGTACTTAATTATGATCTCTGAATTTCTTTCTAAAATGTGCCACCTGACAGGGAGCAAAACTCTATCTCTTTTTTTACTTTTCTATATCAAGGAAATTGTTTTTAAGTGGATGCACCCCCTACTCACCAATCACTACAATCTTCATCTCTTCAAGTTGGGGTCAACAATTATCTATACTACATAACCTCATAATCTGCACTTACTTGCTCCTCTTACAGCCATACAACCTCATTCAAAAACCCTCTACCTTGAATGGCCCCCGGGGCTTGTATTGGATAAACATTTAGTCAAAAAAGTTTTCCATCAGAATTAGTCTAGAAAATGTTATACAATACTTAGGATTTTTGTAGCCAATACTGAGTACACATTAATATAATAGCATAATCATAAAAGGCACATGTATAAGTCATAAAGGAAATTAAGAAGAACGAACTAACTATTATCTGTAAAAACACAGAATACATGGTTGTTAGCAAAAGAGACAGCCCAAAGTGTGAGCTACATATTGGGGACATCAGAATCAAGCAGGTGAAGAATGTGCAATGCAGAAACAGACAAGAAGTATAACAAAGAATTCTGAAGATGCATAAAAATATCAAAAACTGCATTCCAGAAACTAAGTAAATTATTAAAAGGTAGGAAAGTGTCCTTAAGAAACAAGGAAAAAAGCACCTGGACTGCTATACATTATCTAATCTTCTATATGGTCATAAATGCTGAACAATCTCCTCACAAATGAAGCAGCAATGTGGTTATAACGACATTGCTGCTTCATTTGCTGAGAATGTCAAGGACAGAACATGTGAACAATTTGGAAGTTTTAAGGTGAGTAAGAACTAAAGGAAAGTAATATTTATGTATTAAGACTTTTAAATTTCTAGGATAAATAATGAGCCGACAAAGTAATATTGGCAGTTGCTCTTGAAAATAACCGCCAATCAATTATTAACAGAAGCAAGAAATGGCTTGTAAATTTTAACACCACCAAAATGAAACTGCTATCCTTTATTCATCATGGAGAACCATTTTTTATCTCCATGGCTGCTGCTAAGCTCCAGGAGAATAACTCATTGTTTTTTTCTTGGTCCTTACTTGATTTTCTACTGGCATGAAGTGGAGTGATTATATTGAATCAATTGATAGGTCATTGATCGGTTCATTGTGTCCTGCCAGACAATATTTCTTATTAAAATCCATTTTGTAGATTTATAAATCAACCATTCACCTGTGTATTGAATACTACTGCCAAATCTGATCTGGTGCTCCAGCTGTATATCTTGAGATTTGACAAAATCCAAAGAAGGTCCTGTAATGTTATTGGTCCTAACCTGCTATCTTGTCTTCAGCCAATTTCGCATCACCATGACATGGCTTTCCTTGGGCTTTTCTAAATATTTTTGTGGTAGTGATTCTAATGAGATCTCCTCCTTGGTATATTGACTACATGAATTTAAGCATATTGGCTATTAGGTCTCATCATTTTACTGTTCAAATAGATCGATGCAACTGTAAATTCTATTCTAATATTTTCTTTTCTTGCACTTCTAACCTGTTCCAATTTCTTGTGTCCCTGCCAGCTACAATTTCTAAAAATTTAAATACAATGTCATTTGCCATCTTCTGTCATTCTGAAAACTGTTCTTATATTGTCTTGTCTCCTCACTAAAGACTTTTAATTATCTTCCACTCCCAGTAACCCCGTGCATCTTAGTGGCATTTTTGCCTTACTTTGTAAGAAATGATTAATGGAAAAAGGGCTTGGAGAATTTAACACACACAGGGCATATTGAAGACAAAAGATGTATGGGAAACATGAACTAACCAACTTAATGAGTTAAAGTATACTTAGAGCAACAAAAGGCAGGAATTTGTGGAGAGCCATGACTGTCCAAGGTCTGAAAGGAAATGTATACAAAAGAAGGAGATATGAACTGTACTATATGGTTGTTAACACAATCACTTTGTTTTGGCTTTTGAGTTCATATGTCAAATTCCTGATGCATGAGTTAACATCAGCTTATGTCCACCCGAGCAAAAAATTTAAAATTTCCATTAAGCCATTATGGGGTGAGGAGGAATGGTGAAGTAATTGATAGCAGCTTGGATTGAGGAATTGGAGAGCCAAGTTCGAATTTCAGTTGAATCCATTACATTCACTTTCGTGCTAATACCCTTGGGAAACATATGAATCCTCTTCTTCTCCTCCCAGCTATGGGCAAATAACAGAACTGACCAGGTTCTATAGCACTGGATGGCAACTGGTCTACCGCAGAAAGAAATGGCAACTTAGTGCAGGAAAAAAATCTGCCTCGTCAGTTATGTATTGAAAGATACATGATTGCCTAAGCATGTATCACGCATGGCACATAACTGACTGATGGATATATTAAACATTAGTTGGTTGGGTATAAGTTCATATATGACTGTATTCTTTTTGCTTGCATGTATGACAATTTTGTTTTGTTTTTTTTTATCTTGGAGCTCTTGACCTTTCTGAACAAGAATCATGTTTTGACTGAGAAACCAGTATAATATTAGATGGAAAAGAATTGGGTAAAGTTAGGGAGAAGAAGTGAGGAAAGAAAAGTAGGGTGTGAAATAGGAAATGTAGAAGGCAAGAAAGCTAGAGTAAAATGAAAAGAAAACCAGGTGAAAGGAAAAAATAAATTAACATATTTATAGAGAGGTGTTAATAGATGGAGATGAAAGAAAGATATAGAGATAGGCTTTCTGACTGGATATCAAGTGGAGGAAAGGAAAAATATGTGTAAAGGAGGAAATGTAGGAGATAAAAAAAAACTAGAAAAAATGAAAATAAAACCAGGTGAAAGAAAAAATAGATATATAATATGTATATACAGAGATGGAGAAGGAATAGAGAGGATTACTGTTTAGATATCAAGATAAAATGAGCAAGAGACTGGAAGGCAGACAGAAAGGTATAAAAATTAAAAAACATTAAGGTTACATATAGAGAAGTAGAGCAAAAGAAATATGAGAGAGGATGTTGTAGAAAATATTTGTGTATGCTTTGTTTTTCCCATATGCATGTAGTCCATGTTTATATAATACTAGCTGAATTACCTGTGGCTTGCTGCGTGTCAGACATTTTTTTTTTTTTTTGTAAGAAAATGATGACTGATTTTATATCCTTGTTATAATTCGTGGAGAAAAATTATGCATTTCAATATTACTCAATGATCTTGACGATGTGACCTTCATCTTCTGGCTTTCTCCTTCTACATTTCTACATTCCCTTGTTCAAATTTAAATTTAATTTAAATCAAATGGAAAAAAAAATTAGTGGGGGGTTGTGTAAAAACAGCTTGATCTGATCCTTTTGATATGTATTTGATGCAATACTTGAACTAATAAGCAGATTTCAACATTGATATGACAGTTGAATTGTCACAAATATGTATTGTAAAGCACTACTTACTGATTGGTGATTTTTTGTTCACCTTGACGTCCATATTGTCTCAATTTGATTTTGCCAATGTGACCTCCATCTTTTGGCTTTCTCCTTCTACATTTTGGATAGTAGTCATTCCCTCGTTCAAATTTAAATTTAATTTAAATCAAAGAGAAAAAAAAATTCAGCCTCATGGGGATCCCCTTTGATCAAAATGATCTTGCCAATGTGACCTCCATCTTCTGGCTTTTTCCTATATTTTGGATAGGAGTCATTCCCTTGTTCAAATTTAAATCAAAGGGAAAAAAATTTTCAGTGAAGGTTTTGTGCCCGCCAGGTAACCCCTTTAGTCAAAATTAAATATACTTATCCAAGTACCCTGGGTAATGTAGTTTCAGAATACATATGGTTATGGGGGAGGGGTCTATCTCCAAAACCCTAGGAGAAGCTTGACAACAAACAAACAGACATCAGACAGAAGCTAAATTTTATATATATATATGGATAAAAACATGGACAGGCAATGAAAAGTGAAAGGCATATGGGAGGGAATGAGAAGATACAGGCAAAGGTTGAGAGAAGAGCAGAGGTATAAGATAATGGATAATATCAGTTGTATTGGAAGGGATAAGGGAGAGAATGAGAAGATACGGGCAAATTGTGAGAAAAGAGTAGAGGTATGATAATAGATAATCTGAGCTGTATTGGAAGGGATAAAATAGAGAAAAGGAAGATACAGGTAAAAGGCGATAGAAGAGCAGAGGTAAGAGATAATGGATAATATTAGTTGTATTGGAAAGGATAAGGGAGAAGATGAGAAGATACAGGTAAAGAGAGAGAGAAAAGCAGAGTCATAAGATAATTTTAGTTGTCTGTACCTGTGTAATTTTCCAATTAGCAATTATTATAATTAGCTGTCTAATAATGATAACTGAATTTCTTCCTAAACAGAGAGAGATGAAGATTCAGAGCAAGAATATAAAAATATAAAAAAGTTTAAGTAATCAATACTTGTATAACAAACATTATCTGTTTTGTTTATGAAACAAATATTGATTACACCTCTGAGCTTTCATAATTTTTTTCTTTTTTATAAATATTTTTCATATGCTCCATAAATATATTCATCTTTCAGCCATTTGATTTTTTTTTTTTTTTCTTTTTGACAGGTAAGTGCCAAAAATGCAGATTAATACTTACAGGATATTAGTTTCTAATGAAGGTGACTGACACATAATTACCTTCTCTCTCCCAAGAGGTTTAATCTATAACAAGACACAATAAGGAGATTTTGACTTGATGTCTTTGTTTCCATAAGACATTAATACAAACTAAGTTCAATGTAAGTTTTCTCATGGAAATCACAACAAAAAGAAATAAAATTAAACCAGCTAACAAAAAAAAATCACCTATCTCCCTCAAATTTTCTTCCTAAATTTTCACAGCATCCATTCTAACTTCTGCAGCATAGAATCATTTCTCCTGAAACGGTCACCAGATAGCTTTGCCCTTTGTGAAACCAACTTGTATTCTTCCATTGGGACCAATGAATTCTTTGTTCCAGGGTATCTTCCCCTTTGCCAAAAAGATTCCAGCATTCATGTGCATGGCCTTGGTGTTTACGTCTAGGATAATCTGCCAACTCTTTCATGCTTGCATACATGCACATCTTGAGTACCTATTAGGATTTAATCTCAACCCACACCTCAAGTGGAACTCATACATATCTTCCATTGTTAAAGATTCTGGTAAAATGGTTGGTTCCCTGTACTGCTCTGGTAAGTACCTGACTCCATTTGATCAGGCTCTTGAAAAAGTAGAGAAAGCAGGATGATTCTTCAGTTGTTCTCACTCCTTAGTAATGCTTCTGTTTTCTAATTCTTTCACACCCAGTAACACCGTGTGTCTTAGTGGCTTTACTGGCTTGCATTGAGTGAATTTGATAAGAAAAAAAAAGAAGCCAAATGTAAAGTTTTAGACCATTATGTTATAGCAATCTTGCAAGTGAGTCTGCCCACCTGAAAATCAGTATTAAAAATCTGAAGCAAAAACACTCTTAGAGAAATATTTCAATTATAGAATAATTACCAAGTTTAATTTAGTCTTGGAAAAGAAAAGAAAACCAAATGAAAGAGGTTCTTGGAGGATTGCATTATAGTAATCATGAAGTGGATCTTGTATTTAAAATTCTGTTTTCTTTTTCCTTGAGTACCACTGAAAGATGTAAAACTATTTCATCCACAAAGCAGATCCAAATTAAATTATATTTAAACAGAACTTAGTCTGGTACAAGGCAACAATTGTAAGGTACTAATGAGGATCAACTCACAATACAAGAAAATGGATCTGTAAACCAAGCTTGCTGTCAATGCCAGAGAAGGTACCACAAGTTAAAACATATCTGTAAACAAAAGGATTAATCAATAAGTCCATAGCCTGATATGTACTGATTACCTACATTCTGATTGGAAATTTTCACTGTATAATGTTTAATTTTTGTAATTAATATTCACCACTGAATTGACAAGGAATAAGAATGACTGAAAAATATTTATTGTATAAAATAAATGCCTTTTCCTGTTGAGGTTATGGATTTATTGATTTACCTATGTATTACTTGGAATTTAAGTATTCATATTCATCTATCTTAAGGGACCTCAAACTGTTGGGGTTTGTGGCATACAACATAGAAATTGCAATTTTCTTTTAGTTCCCAGTTTAAACTATATTTTGTTTGTTATTCTCTAATTTCCTTCTTGTTAACCATAACTCTACAGATGCCATATGTTTAAAATTTGTTAACTTATGAGATTTAAATGAACATATGTATTTAAAAGTAATCCTATTTCTTGAAAAGCCAAAAGGCTTAATATTTAATGAAAAATGGATACCAGATTGAACCACAAATAGTGAAATGGGCTTCTTTTGAAAGACCAGTACTACTAAATTTTGAACTGATTTCTTCTCACTAAGAGCCAAAGTTAACCCAGCTTATTTTAAAAGTAGCTATTTATCTGCACACCCTCTCAAATGGAATGTAATGCATGGTCATGTTTAAAGTGGGAGCCCAAGAATATATCACCAATCAAATTGAACAGATGTTCCTTTGGGTGGGGTCCCAAGCATTGAGCACCTATTGGGACTTAAACCCAACCCAGACCTCAAGTGAAACTTCTACATACAATTCATTGCTAAAGATGCTGGAAAAATGTTCGGTTCCCTGTACCACTTCAGTAAGGACCTGACTCCTCCTGGTATCTTACACCTTTACAAGAGCCAGATCAAATAGAAAATTAAGTAGTGCTGCTATATGTGGGCATGAGCTGCCCAGCCTTCACTTTCCAGTCTTGATTCAGTCCAAAAGCGTCTCTGCGTCCTTGTGGGTGATGAATTATTTTCCACCCTAAACCCTTTCTCACTGACAAAATATCGAAAACCTCTCACCACTATATCACTATTTCCATGGAAAATGTTTGGACAAAATACATTCCTTAGTTCAACCAGTTCTAACATTCACGGTTATGACCTGTCATACCATGCACATTGTATTGAATCATTCGCATTCCCTTCATATTCCATTGGTGAGATGCAAGTTTGACAAGCAGCTTCTTCCTATGAACTACAGCTTTGTGGAAAACTCCCAAGAGGATGCTTTCCTGATCACTCTTAACCTGTTCAAGTCTAGGGGCAACCATTATCTTCTTCGCATATCCCCATAAATTGTACCTCATACTTTGTAATCCTCTTCCTTTGGTGGTTTTTGTGCTTTGTGAAGGGTGAATTTCATTTAAAAAAAACAAACTTACATATGCCTTTGAGGTGGGCTTGCACAATCCTGCAGAGAAATCTGACAAGATGATGAACATTAATTGATGTAAACTGAGGTGACAGTAAAAGTAATAAACAAAGCATTAACTGAAATCTATATTAAAAAAGAAGAGCTGATGAGGTAAGAGGGCTTGGAGAATTTGATACACACAGGACTTATTGAAGGCAAGAGGGACTTAAGAAAGCAGAACAGGGATTAGAAAAGATAGCAAAAGGCAAACTTTACTAAGTGCAGAAGGTTGTGGAGAGTCATAATTAACCATGTCCTGAAGGGATACGGCACATTAAAGAAAAAAAGGTCGGTGTTGCATGTGAGTGATTTACATGTGCTTGTACCATTTCATCTACACACAAGCACACACAGTTTGACTGAGTTTGAAATAAGACAATGGAATAATACAGGGTGAGGTAAAAGTCATACACTGTAGGGGTTTATTAATTAATCATGTTTCAAATGTCTAATTTGTTTTGATAGGTCCTGTTGAGTGGCTGCCAAAGTCAACAGACCTCACACCCTTGGATTTTTTTTTATGGGGCCATTTGAAATCAGTTGTTCATCAGACACACCCAAGAAATATTGAAGAACTTAAAGAAAGAATTAAAATGACAAAGGCATCTCTGTGATGTGTTAATGAATCAGGCAGACACAGAATTTAAATATCTTTTGAAAAAGAATGAGGATATTTTGAACAGCACATATAACAATTAAATAATGAGTAAATAAAATTTTCATGTGTAATTAATTTAATAAATTATCCCCATAGTGTGTGACTTTTGCCTCACCATGTACATTCTGCTTCCACTCAGTCTAGGCAACCCTTACCCTAGGCTGAGCAATAAAGTCATAAAATTTGAAGACAGCAAATGAAACAAAGTTATCAACCACTTTATACTTGCTAAACTGCCATCCATGTATGGCTGTGAATTAAAATAATCTGATTTCTTTCTCTTATTTACAGTGACACATCTTTAGTATCTTATTGATAGTTATTTTAATCTGCCTGAATCTATTTCTATCTATTCATGTCTGTCTATAAAAGTTTATTCATATCTATTATATATCAATATCTGTAATAGGAGTAGGAGATTTCTGCTCATTTCCAAATAGCTCTATAACTGATGTTCCCCTATTACAGTGGTTCCCAAACTTTATTCATCTGGGCCACATTTTTAGAATGAAAATTTGCTCACACTTCACCAAATTTTATGTGATTGAAAGTACATTTAAAAATAAAAAATAGAGAGATGGTGAAAGGGGGATAACCATGGACTGGAAATCAGAACACTATCATTGATAACTCTCTCCTCCAATTTGCAAACCTTAGTTACTACATTCTTAATACTTGATATAATGCAAAAATATCACAATGATAAAATCAGTCAATAATAATTATTTATAAGTATTTATACTGGAACTCATTACAAGTAATCCATAACATTTTAAAGTTTGAAATCATATTTATTTTTGGCATATGAAATTTTTTAAACTGTTTCTAAATCTTTTACTGTCTTTCAATCTTTTCACCTCACCTGCTATCCTCTTTGGCTGCACCTATGGAGCATGACACACTGTTTGGGAACTACTGCTCTAGTGGGTCTTTCAATCCTCACATTCAAGTGAATCTGTCTAACCTCCAGGGGAGCAACTCATTGCCTCTTGGTCTCATATTTTTTACTAACATGAAATGGTAAAATTATATTGAAATATATTGGGTCTGCTGCTGTCTGCTCTGTGAGACAATTTTTCTTGTCAGAATACACCTTGCATATTGTCAAGTGCATTGAATACTGCTACCATATCTGGTCTGGTGCTCAGGCTATGTATCTTGAGATTCTTGACAAAATCCAAAGAAATGTCTGTAATGTTATTGGTCCTGACCTGTCATCCCAAATTTCCCACTGCGATGACGTGGCTTCCCTCTGCCTTTTCTATAAATATTTTCATAGCAGATATTCTAATGAGCTCTCCAAATTGGTTAGTACCATGACTGCAGGAATTTAAGCATACTTCTGGATTGGATACTAGATCTCATCATTTTACTATTGAAATAGTTAAATGTGACCATAAGTTCTATTCTCATAGTTTCTTTTCTTGCACTTCTCACCTGTGGAACTCACTTTTGATTTCTTGCTTGCCTTCCAGCTGTGTTTTTCAAAAACTTAAATGTAATTGCCATCTTCTGTCTTCCTGAATGCTGTTCTTTTATTGTCCTTTCTCTTTACTAAGGTTTTCTCATTCTCTTTCACTCCCAGTAACCCCTTGCATCCAAGTAGCATTATCACCTTGCTTTGGATGAAATGATTACAAAAAAACATTCCCCTTACCATTTTCTATCTTTACAAGAGTTAGATCAGACCAAGAATAGTGTATTATTGTCATATCTGGGTTGGTGCTACCCAGACTTCACTGTCTAGCCATGACAAAGTTCAAAAGCAGTTATGACACCTTGTGGGTGATGAACAAGACACAAGACATTGCTAGCACCAGACTACTCTATTGCCATTACTATGGCCGACATTCAGACAAGTTATATTCCTTAGTTTCACCAGCTCAGATATTCACAGATTGGACCTGCCATTGTGTTCCTTTGATAAGGTGCAAGTTCCACTCTGATAGCTTCTTTCCCAGAACTGTTATTTTGCAGAACAAACTCCCAAGTGGATGCTTTCCTCACAACTACAATCTTGGTCAATTGATATCTATCCTAATCATCCTCATAATCTGCATTTCTCTTTCTCTCTACTTTACAACAATCTCACTCAGCAATCCTCTACTTTGAGTGGCTCTTGGGCCTTGTATTGGGGGAACTAACAGTAATAAAAAAAATCAATCTACCTATATCAAATATCACTTTTAGTCTAGTTAGATCTATTTATTGGGGCCTAGAATCTGACAGCATAGAGATTGCCATACTGTAAATGTCTAGTTTATTACCTATGACGATAAAGTGAATTTAGATTAAATTTTGAGAACAATAATGACCAGAAAAAGTGAATTAAGGTAAAGATGGCATCAGTAATTTCTCAATGTAAAACCTGTTTATTTTTTTCCAGTTCTCGGTTAAATAGTAGGGAGGATTGGGCCCTCTAGCCTTGGTTGGTAATCACTGAAAACACTGATCTCTCAGCAGCCTGGCCCACTCATAACAATGTGTTGACTGGAAAAAAATACACAATGACTGAAACTCTTGTCTTGTGTTTTGCTAAATTTGCCAAAAACAGAGAGAACGTTTCCTTTTATAAAAGAGATGAATTGTCTATAGCAGTAGTTCTCAACCTTTTTTGTCCACTGCCCCCCTTTTCGCAATAAGTAAGAATGTCATTCCCCACCCCTTTCCAAGATTGTCCAACTGAAAACTTTCATTTCAAATAATATGCATATATTATTGAAAATCTTCATTCTTTTCCATATTAGTACATATATACATTTACATGGATTATTTTTCATAGAATTATACAGATTCAATAGCAATAGAAAAATGTTGATGGATTTTTAAACTTGAATACATGTAATTTGTTTTAATTCATAAGTGGCATACACAATACACACTTGGGTAATCATGTCTCTTTCAATTCATGAATGACTAAACAGAAGATTTTCCCACAGTATATATAAGTCTATAAGTAGACGCACTCACACATTTTCATAGGTATATAGACAAGTATCTATATACTAACATTTATATATCACAACAATTGTAAGGAAATTGTACAGCATTCACTGGACAATATCCTCTCAAGTGAGATGAGACTCAAAGTTACAGATATTTGTTTATACCAATGGATGCTAGGAATATCATCAACAGAACATGTGAGATATTAGGAAGTTTTCAGGAAAATAAAAACAATAAGGAAGCTTACAATCAGGAGAAGATAGATGAAATTTATGGAATGCATAATGAGGAAAGGGGGCCTAGAGAATTTAACACTTACAGGATATATTGTAGGTAAGAGAAGTAAGGGGAAAATGTTGCAGTTTTTTGTGTATATTATTTACTAGTGAGTTAGCCCAAATGACTTGACTCACTTTATAGTCCAGCAATAGAAGGTTAATCAATCAGTAGACGTAGAATATTCAATCCGTCATGTATAAAGGCGGCCATTTTGTTTACTCTCTCCGAATGTCCAGTGCCAGCTTGTCAGGCAAAGAGGAACAGAAGGAAGAACTACGTTCTACTACTTTACCGGGATATCCACTGCTAACCTGAACTACGCTTCCCTACTGTCTTCGAAATATTCACTGCTAACCTCTGGTTTCTATACTCAAAGACAACCATCATCATGAACAACAGAAAACAGTATGTAACCCATTAAATGAGCTTGAGTGAATCAGTGGTACATAAAGAGGGATAGTAAAAGGTCAAAAAGGTCAAAAACTTCTAGGAGCCCCAACAGACAGGAAGTTGTGGAGAAACATTATCACCTGAAAGGACTTGGCACATAAAAGAAAAAAAATTATTACCTAATCTAAAATTATGTAGATGTATTCTTATTTCTTATAGAAGAGAAAAACCTTGAAAATATAATTGATAACTTAAACTCTGTTGCATAAAGGGTCAGGGAAAAGTGAAAACCTTCCTCGGTCATTTTGGTACAATTTATTTTGGTATCTGATGTGCAGATGATATAATGATTAGCTGTGTGGAAAATTGAACTCACAGGCAGAGTTCAAATTCTAGCTGAGGTTGTTGCATTCATTTTACACTAATGCCCTTAGGAAAGGCATGAATCTATCTCCCTCCAATTACGGTAAAAAAAAATAGTAGGGTAGATTGGGATCTTAGACCTTGATAGGTTACCCACTCTAAGAGAACTCTGAATTCTAAACTGTGAAAAAGGCATTGAGGAAAATTTCCACTACTTATTCCCAAGAATAGTTATTTTAATTCATAGATATTAAAAAAAGAAACAGAAGCTGTGGAGAGTCATAATAGCCTACATCTTGAAGTGATGTGGCATATAAAAAAAGAAAGTACTTTATTAAGAAAAACTAGATTAAATTGGTAAATATATACATATAATCAGATTTCTGCTGGTTCTTAAACTAAAAAAATATAAATAATAACTCTTCCAAAGTTGGTTTAAATTTTTAGAATTTAAAATTGTGTCGTAAAAGCCATTTTAGAATGATTCTTCCAGAAAACAATAAATGAATGGCACATTATCATCATTAATATTAGGTTGGTGCAAAAATAATGACGTAATAATGTCGTTTTTTGACGTATTTTTTACATCAAAAAACAACATTATTACGTCATTATTTTTGCACCAACCTAATAATAATAATAAAATAAGAAGTAGAAGAGGAGGAAGAAGAAGAGGAAGAAGAGGAAGATGAAAAAAGAAAAGAAAAGGAAGAAAAAGTAAGGGAATATGAAAAAGAAGAAAAAGAAAAGGAAGAAGAAAAAGAAAAGGAAGATGAAAAAGAAGAAAAAGAAAAATGAAAAAAAGAAAAAGAAAAGGAAGATGAAAAAGAAGAAAAGGAAGAAAAAGTAAAGGAAGATGAAAAAGAAGAAAAAGAAAAGGAAGATGAAAAAGAAGAAAATGAAAAGGAAGATGAAAAAGAAGAAAAGAAAGAAAAAGAAAAGGAAGATGAAAAAGAAGAAAAGGACAAAAAAGAAAAGGAAGATGAAAAAGAAGAAAAGGAAGAAAAAGAAAAGGAAGATGAAAAAGAAGAAAATGAAAAGGAAGATGAAAAAGAAGAAAAGGAAGAAAAAGTAAAGGAAGATGAAAAAGAAGAAAAAGAAAAGGAAGATGAAAAAGAAGAAAAGGACAAAAAAGAAAAGGAAGATGAAAAAGAAGAAAAGGAAGAAAAAGAAAAGGAAGATGAAAAAAAAGAAAATGAAAAGGAAGATGAAAAAGAAGAAAAGAAAGAAAAAGAAAAGGAAGATGAAATAGAAGAAAAGGAAGAAAAAGAAAAGGAAGATGAAAAAGAAGAAAATGAAAAGGAAGATGTAAAAAGAAGAAAAAGAAGAGGAAAATGTAAAAAGAAGTCAGTGTATAAAAAAACAGACCAAAAGTAATTTAATAATTCATTAATTCCAAAGAATAATATTCATAACGGGTTTTAAAAATTTTCTAGAAATAAACTGTGAATGAAGAAATGATAGATAGAGAAAGAAGAAGAGAGAGAAAAAAGATTAATATTAGCATGTTTTGTTTTTTTTTCTATTCATCTATGTTATCAGAAAAAGAAATTAAGTTTGGAAGAAGAAAAAAAAGAATAGAGTCTAGTTTAAGGAAACCAGTATTTAACCAAAATCAAAAGAGATAGATAGAGTGAAAAAGAGAGAGAGAGAGAAATTTGTAGAAAAAGAAAGAAAGAAATTAAGATATTCCAAGTAAATCTATTAAAAAAAAGAAAAAGTAAAAGAAAGAATGAATTTGAGGGACAATGAAGTAGTTAAGAAAGAAAGACTAGAATTACAATAATAGAAAAAAAAAGAAGTGAAGAGAGAATAAAACTGTACACCTTCCTCTCTCTCTCATTCTTTTTCTATTTCTCTCTAGTTAATGAAGAATTGTGAGAAAGAGTAAGTTGTGAGTAGAAATCAAGGAGAGATCAGAGTGACTGAGTCAGAAAACGCAGCGAAAGTCTATGTGGTGAGGTACGTAATTGAGAGGGTGGGTGACTGATGGAATGTCTGCGAGTGTGTGGGTTAGGGATGGAAAGCGTGATTGGGGTTTCTTTTTCAAGGGCTGTGTATAGCATGGGAAGGAATGTAAGGCTCAGATTCCTTCTGGTACAGCCATGGAAACAACACGGCTACTCTCTCTCTCTCTCTCTCTCTATCACAGACTTTCTGAGAGAACTTTGTGTATGCGAGAGAGAGAGAGAGAAAGAGAAAGAATGAAGGAAATAACGAACGAATAAATGAACAAAAAGGGTTTAATGTTGGTGAAGAGTGGAAAGGAATAAATACAATGTAGAGAGACAGAGAAGAAGAGAAAGTCGAGTGAGGTTTGAAAAAGGTGAACAAGCAAGGGGAGAAAAGGGTTTAAAATTTTGGGGTACAGGCGTTGGGGATTTTCTGTTATTCCGGCAATGCAGCAAAATAGGGACTGGAGGAGGGAAGAATGGTAGCAGGGAGGCATCAGTTGAATGCAGTAGTAATAAGGATGACAAGAGCTTGGTGGGGGAAAGAATTAAGGGATGTGTAGGGGGTGCCAGGATACAATCTTTCTTTCTTTCTTTTCAGAAGAAATGGTGTCGTGTTTGGGAGCAGGGTAGGGTTTGAAAAAGAAAAAGGGAAAACAAGTAAAGAAAAAAAAAAGCAAAAGAAAAGAAATTATATATGTATATATATATATATATATATATATATATATATATATACACACACACATAAGTGTGGATCAATAAGTCCGTAGCCTGACACAGAGTTATCTGAATTTTGATCTGAAATATTTACTGTGTAATACTCTATGTGATCAATATTCACTATTGAATTAAGTGCAGTGACATGGAAGAACATTATGTTGAAAAATGAATATTTGTTGTGTAAAATTAATTTTTTTATCATTAGGCTATGGATTTATTGATGTATTTATGTATGTATAATAAAGACATGTGAAGAAAAGTAATTTGGTTTGAAAGAAGGAGGAATGAAGGTGCACTTGGGCGCATATACAAAATAAAAAAAGTTCAGACATCAGAGTAGTTGCATTCTTTATTGTATGGTGCATTTATTTTTGGCATTTTTGTGGTGCATTTGCAATATTATGATGCATATGCAAGACAATGAATGGCAACATGCATTGCATTGCATGCATGCAAGACAAGATGGCGTTATCCCCTATTTCAACCTCTGTCTTCTCATATTTTCGTTGCTTTGGATTTCTCATTCCAAAAATTTGGCTTCTGTATTTCTCCATTTTCTTTCTTTCATTATATTCTTGTTTTTGTTTCCTTTTTTTTCTTTTTACTTTTTCTCTGTATTTACATCACAGCCTTTCATTTTCCAACATTCTTTTTCTTTCTTCCTCAAAACTTCTCTTTCTTATTATGCTTTGATTTCTTTTTCTTCTTTTTACATTTCTTCTCCTTTGTTTTTATTTTGCCTCTTCTTTTTTTTTTCTCTCTCACTCTTTTCTCCCTCTTTAATTTTTATCATTTTCTTTCAGGCCTTTTCTTTACATTTGCTTTTTTTTTTCTCCTTTTTGTTTGTTCTCCCTCTCTTTCTTTCGTTTCTTTATTTTCTTTTTAAAAAATCTCTTTTCCTCATATATTCATTACACTTCATAATCTTCTTTTTCCATCTTTCAATTATTTCCTATTCTTTCTCTTATACTGTGTTCCCTTGTCCTCTTCATTTTTTATTCTGTCTTTTTCTTTTTTGTTTATCCAATCATTCAGACAGTTAAGTTCTTGGTACTTCTGCTTTGTCCATGTGTTTGTGGGAATATAAGACATAAATTTCTGCTTGTTTACCATGAAGGTGTGTCTTGTAAATGCAACAGAGTGAAAACAAAATAACCCCTGTTAGTCTTTTTACTTAATGATCAACATTTATCAAATACAGGTCTCTTCTTTTATTGAATACAGATATCCTAACATTTTACTGAATCGAATTATCCAATTCATTTTTGTTGAATACAGATAACCTCCAACTTTTATTGAATACAAATATCCTACCATTTTATTGAAGTGAAGTATACCCCCATTTTTATTGAACCAAGTTACCCCACCCATTTTATTGAATATAGGTACCCCCACCCATTTTTATTGAACCCAGTTACCCCACCCACTTTATTGAATATGGGTACTTCCACCCATTTTTATTGAACCAAGTTATCCCACCCATTTTATTGAATACAGGTATCCCCCATTTTTACTGAACCAAGTTAACCCACCTATTTTCTTGAATACTGGTACCCCCCCCACGGCCATTTTTATTGAACCAAGTTATCCTACTCATTTTATTGAATACAGGTACCCCCTCCCCCATTTTTATTGAACTGAATTATCCCACCCATTTTACTGAATACAGGTTTCCCCCCATTTTTATTGAAGTGGTTTTTACCCAGAAATTTTACTGAATATAGGTATCCCTTCATTTTTATTAAATACAGATATGCTTCCCCTCTCTTTTAAAGAACAGGTATCCCAAACCATTACAGAACATGAGTACCAGCCCACTTTTATTGAACACAGGTATTCCCCTCTTTTATTTTTTGCAAGTATTCTTCAACTTTTACTGAAGAAATGTCTCCTTTATATGTTTCAATCTATGATATTTTTGGTTGACACCTACCACCCACTTTTATTGAACGCATGTCCCTGCACTTTTCTAAATTTCCATTTATACCACTTGTTTCCTTTGCTATCTGAAATAGCTGAAAGCAAAGTAGCAATTACATCTAATTTACATGGAAACATTTTTGAGCATTCCCAGACCCCCAAAAACCTTTTATGTCTGTTTGTCTCAGTGTCACATGTCAAAGTTCATTGTCTACTGTGGCTGATATAGAAGGCTTGAAATACAACAATTTACTCGACTACTTAGCCTCAATCATTTTTCTATCATACATTTCTTTGTAGGCACACAAAAGAGCCTGGAAGTCTGCCCTAAACCAATGTGCCCTTTCAAAATTAAAATTGGACATTTTAGCAATCATTGCTAAACTACCTATTTTCTTTCTTGCTAATGATTCTGATACCATTATGAGGGGCTTCTGAAAAGTTCTTGGCCTAACTAAGAAGTTTTTTACTGCAGACTAAGAAATGTTGTTTCACTTGTAACTTTGAAACATTTCCTTTGTATGAATTGCATATCCATTTTATAAACAAATTTAATTAAATTAAAACCATGCTTGCAACACTTGCTACTTCTGAAGTGAAACTCATTTATTTACCTTCAATTATATGTCATTAATAAAGGTCACTACAATCATGTTGTGTTTTGCTTAATGATCAAAAGCAAATGCTTTTATTGAACACAACATTGGAAAATCTGACTTGCAGTTGCATAAAAATCGCCAAGACAATGCACAAAAGCGTAGTGTACAACAATGACCAAAACGTGAATATGACAATAAAGATGAGGACAACAGTCCGAACAATGTAAATAGTGTAACAGTGTAAATAGTTACAATACCTCATCTCAGAAATATAGACAAAGTCTTGAACTCTCAAATATCTCCACAGGAGGATAACAAGTATATATATATATAAAGAAATATACTGTGAAGGTATGCCATATTTATGGGATAAGTGCTCAATATCAGAGATAGAGCGCGTGTAAATATAAAAGTGAACATTGAAGTCGACACTTAGAGGTGACAGGCTGTTTCATGCTAGATGCAATCATCAGGCCTGATGATTGCATCTAGCATGAAACAGTCTGTCGCCTCTAAATGTTGACTTCAATGTTCACTTTTATATATATATATTCACTTTCACAATATATATATATATTCACTTTCACAATGTTCACTTTTATATATATATATATATATATATATATATATATATCAATTAAAATATTTGCATTAATTTTTTCTTTCTTTTTAATGTCATGTCCTGTCAGGATTTAGGCAATCATGACACTCCACAGATTCTTTATTATCTGTGAATTGTCATGGCTTCTTGGGAAAAATAGTGGAGTGGTTGTCTCATTGTGTCCTCTACAGTTTGGAGATCAGAATTTTCATTCATTTTGGTTGCCACACAAAATTAGCCCAGCCTGCTATTTAACCCCATGTCTGGTGAAGGGGAGATGGATTCATGCCTTTTCCAAGGGCATTTGTGCAACACAAAAGTGAACCTAACAGACTAACCCAGAATTTGAACTCTGCTCACTGATTCCACATTCTGTAACACCACCTACACACCCAATTCAGTGAACTTAAAAAACAAAAACCTCTCTTCATTTCCATACAAAGAAATTTTGGATATGTTGAAAGTTAATGCCATTACAAATATACCTTGAATATATTTGCATTCATTTGCTATATTATCTATTTGTGATCTAATAAATTTAGTCTGGTATAAAGCCACAATATTAAGAGCTCATGAGAATTAAGCTCACTACATGAGAGAATTAGTCAGCAAAATTAGCTTGTTAACCATCACCCTTCAGTAGGTAACTTTGTACCTTACACAGAAGTTATTCTAGGAAAATCTATGACAAAGTGTAAAATATTTTCCATAATGCAACCTTTAGGGCTTCAGCTGACTAAAATGATGTCTCCATCAATATGCTTGCATATTTGCATGAATGAGAGGGAATGCTGAAATTTTAAATTTCTTTTTCAAATATGGGTGTTAGGTATATAGTCTTGCCAATATCTTTTGGTTTCTTTTTCTTTCTTTTTATCACTTTTGTTATTAAATATCCCACATTGTGATAATCAAAGATTTGCCAAAAAAGGTAATGTCATTACAACTCTAAACTTTACAAAGACACTCATTTGCATGTTAATGTTTCTATCTTATATAGAAGCGAAGTTATTACAAATTGAAATGGCACAAAGACCTGTATGGTATGATCTACTCAAGAGTATTCACTGATATCTATAAACATCTACTAATGTGACATTGATAATTAACTTCATGTCAACCTTTTATATCCTTTTTCTTTGGATATGTAAATATGGAAGTCTCTCACATGCTAATATATCACAACATCTCTTGGAAATATTAAGAGGTTTATAACGTTGGTAGATCTTGTCCTTCTTCTATACATTGTTTCATTTCTCAGGATTGCTTTGCTTTCTCTCTCTCTCTCTGAAAATCTTGATATATTGCTTTCTCTTGAAAATCTCAGTTTTGCTCAATGTTGTACTCAGAGTATTCCTCTTCCATTGTTATGTCTTCATCAGATGTTTTAGAATCCTTTTGACCTTGTTGTTCATCCATAAACATGTCTTTATTTATTTTATTCTTGTCAGGCAGGTTTCATTGTTGGTCTACAAGATGATAATTAGCAATAGCTATGGAAAGTTTTGCACTCTTCTTCTCCTCATAATCTTTTTGGGGATTTATTTGAGCTGCATTGGCTTCTATGGTAATAGTTATATTAGCCATTTCCCTACAAGGAATCATTTAAGATTCATTGACTGAGCAGCCAGTACAACTTCCAGTTGAAATCTATAAAATCTTTCTCTTAAAACAATTTTTCAGGAAAATAGGTTTCTCAAGCTGTTATCACTCTTTCCAGCATTAATGAGGGTTTCCTTCCTAACCTTTTACTTGATGTAGTGTGGAATGTCAACATCTTGATTATATCATTATTTTCTCTTTGAGTTAGACATGCTATCCATTTTAGTTGTTGCTGATACTGGTAGTATGCAAGTGACGTGGTTTCTCTTATTTGGTACAGATCTTTTTTTTTTGTGATCCTGTAGTGCCAATCTACAATGTTTCAAAAAGGAAGGTCTTTGCCAAGACACTCAGGTCTCACTCACTCAAAACCACTTTTAACCATTGATCTTAGAAAGCGGTTGTATACAGCGGACAGTTTTGATATTTCTGGATTGGTTTGGTTCCATGCATGGCATCCATATTCATCTTAATCTGATGAGGCTATTTAAGAACTGGACTTGAGTTTTCAGGTTAATGTTTTGGTTTTATAGCAATTTGCGATGTTGGGGGAAACTACCTTCAGGCACAACTGATTCTATGTTCAATTTCCTTATCACCTCTACTAAATTTGATATAGCTAATCGATGCATGGTGGTATTTCAAGTGTTTAGTATTTAATAATTCCATATCCTGAATTTTAATGATAGATACAGGGTAGGTGTTTGTTATATTCCATGCTAAGGGAATAAATACTTAACACCAGGTGGATAAAAAAAGAAAGGTTTATTGTACACAACCAATACAATATGAAATACAGTACAATTATATACACACAGGTCAATCTAGTAGTGAGTGCCACTAATTGAAAGGTCAGACATGCTTGAATCTTCTCGCTCTCACTCTTCCTCCAGTCTCTCGTAGACAGTGGACTTGATAGGTACTTACTACCTATAATGTAATCATTCATGGGGGTGACTGGTTATTCCATTACACCAGTGCCATTACTGCTTTCATTCCAATTCCAAACATTTTCTATTTTGAAACGGTTTATTTTGAATCTTATTTCTTGGAAAACTTGGTAGAGGATGTTGATTTTCTAGCTGCATTGTTGACTCTTTGCATAATAAAATTGGACCTTTCTTGATCTGACTTCTTATTCTTTTTATACAATACTGTATTTACAAATATGCTTTTCTAATTTATAAGTTGGTTATGAAGCAAAGTTAACTTTTAAGCCTGAAAAATTATATAAGATAAATATCAAAACAATATTCCACTATTAACTAATGATTGTTAAAAATCATGCACCACTAGAAAACACTTGTATTTTTTAGAGAAAAATACATTCCACCAGAACTTGTTAATAAGGTAATTATTCAAGTTTCAAATAAATAGAATTGTCTACTCATTGGTTAATTTTGAAGCTAACCTAGTTCAGTTGAAACAAAGAGTTATGCAACACTGAATTATTTTAAATGTATCTTGTCTGGTTGTTTTAATTTTTTATTTATTTCTTTTTATGTTCCCATATTTTTTTCATATTTATCTCCCACTTTCTCTCATTTTTTACTACTTTTAGTTAGTGAGTAACTTGCCCTCTTCCCCCATTCCTCCTCCTCTCTCTCTCTCTCTCTTTCTCCCTATTCCTGATTTTTTCTTAGTATCTTTATTTTTACATACTTGGTTATTCTTATTCACCCTCTGTTGCTCTATTTCATTTCTTCTGTTCCTCTCTCTCTCTCTCTCTCTCTCACTCTGCATTTTTGCCCCTCTCTTACAGTTTTACCTTCCTGTTTCTCCTCTTCCAAACACCACTCTTTTTCTTTACTCTAGCCCCCATTCTTCCTTAAAATCAGTATTCTTTTTTATTTAGTGAAAAAGAAAAGAAAATCTGTCATGAGTTTCAGACCCTCTTTCTTTCTTCAATACATTTTCTGTTCTTCTCTCTCTTTTTTTTTCTTCCATCATACACTTTGTCTTTTCTTCTCTCTCCCTTAATATATAATTTCTCCCATAGCTTCTTTCTGTCTATCACTCATTTTTGTTCTTCTTTCTCAGATTATGTCACTTACTTTGTTTGCTCTTTCTCTCTCTTTCTCTGCATTTTTTTTAATTCTTTCCTTTTTTCTTTTCCTTTAATTGTTCTTACTTTACTCCCATATAACAAGCAATTCTTTTTTTTCAACCTACTCTCTATTTCATACTTTGTCTTCTTCACATCTCTTTTTGTAAGTCTATTCATTTTTTTCTTTCTTTCTCTTGTCCTTTTTCCTATTTTCTACATCGTTCTGTCTTTCCTCCTTACAGCCCCTCATCCCTACACACTCTTCTTCTGGCACATCTCTCATCTTTCTACTCATTTTCACTTGTCAACTTCTCTTTTGTACCAGTTTCACTCTTTCTGTTATTTTTATCTTCCTTCTAGTCTCCCATCTTTTTCTTTGTCAAATTTTCTTCTTCTCCTCACTCTACTAATCTTTCTCTCTCACTCTCTTTTTAGTCCCGAAACAAAAAGGAACAAATATACAGCAAAAGGCTTCACTTCTCAAGCATTCTTTTCTATTGCCTTCCCTTCCCAATCATTTCAATGACATGACAGCAGTCAGCCAGATGTGTGCCTTATTCCATCATCTTCACTTTTATTTATTCAATTTTTCTTTTTTTTGTGGGGGGGGGGTCTTCTTTTTACCAACCCAACCAGTTCTCAAAGAACTAAAAATTCCTAAGACCCAGCATGATAAGTTTTCTTGTCTGATATTCCCCTAATGTTTAACGCAGCATGAGGGGCTTTTTAAGTGTTCCCTTTCACGTCTAAACCCCAATTCTACAACCAATGCCTCATGGCCTTGAAACCTAATTACACCCCACCTCGCACATGCACAACACCCTGTCCTCTATATCTCAGACATGTTTGTCTATTGTCAGTAAAACAATGCAAAATTTAAAATCAAATAGTCTTCAATAAATTCTCCCCCCCCACACACATTTTTTAAGGGAGAGAGGATGTTCAATTCTTTAAAAAATTAAATGATAAAAAATGTATAATTTGTAAAGAATGGAAAGGAATTTAGATGTTTACTAAGTCTAGAGTTGTCTGGTACAGGCTCAGATTTACTAAGACAGGGACACCTAGTGAGATTCAAATTCATAATGCTCATGATGAACTATGAAAACCAGTTTGCTAAGCATCACCCTATGGCATGAATGCAAAGAGAAAATAAATGTATTTCTAAAGAAGTGAGTTCTTCTCTTCAAAAAATTACTATTGATGACAATTAAATGCTACCAAAATTTTAATGGAGATCTCAAAATTTACATCTTCAAAATGTATATTTTATTAAAAGGTTAAATTAAAAGAATAATAATAACAACAAAGCAAATGCTTCTTTAGTGTTTTAGATAGTTGCATATTTTGCTCAAACCTCAGTGGTGAGTGTTTGATCCCATGTCAGGATTTCAAATGCAGTCAGTCACCCATTTGGAAAACTCATTTAACAATCTTTCAACAAACAGTTACTCCGCCCACCACACACACACACATACACCAATTTTGCTCTGTGCTGAACTAAGTTTTCTTCAACCAGTTCTCCCCAAATCTGGCTGTATGCTGGACAAAGCTTCCTACAACCATTTCCCCCCACACTCACACATGAAAAAAAAATAATATTCAGCTGTGTACTGCACTAAGTTTTCTACAACCAGTTCCCCTTTAAAAAATAACTTAACAGTGTTTTGCAATAAGTTTTCTATGATCAGTCTTAAATAATTTTCGGACTTTGTCCATTTCATAATGTATGACGTCATTTGTTTACATTGGATACGCATTGAGCAGATATGAATGAATAAGAGAAAAATCATGGAGAATTGTGTTTAAAAACAGTAAAATCAACCATGCTAACCGAACGCTCCTCTGTGGCCAAAACAGTTAAGGCACGTCAGGCTATATGACAGTTCTGTATAGGATACAGGTTCAATTCCTGTTGGGGGACACATATTTTCTATGAACATTTCTCGGACATTCAAACCGGTAAATGTTGTTTAATACTGTTTATAATAAACAGAGCATTTACTTAAATATTTGTATCTATAAAAAGAATGTATAGACATAAAAGAATGTCTCAAATAATTGTCAGACTTTGTCCATTTAATAATGTATGATCAGTCTCCTGCCCACAATTTTGCTGTGTCTTGCTAAATGGATTCTTAAAACTAATTCTCCACCAACTTTGCTGTGTAGCACCAAGCACCATTCTCACTAAATCAATTATGACTGAATAATGAGTTTGATCCTCACTGGGTAACCCTTACCTTTGGCCTTGTGCCAAATGTAAGCTATGCTTAGAAAATCACTACCAACATGGCTGTGCAGCACTAAACACCCTATGAACAGTTTCCCTCAAATTTGGCTGTGTTGCACCATTTTCTTTCAAAGTTCTCCACTGCCTTAACTATGAAAAGTTCCTTCTCCCACCAAAATGACTAGATATTGTACTAAACTCTCTACAACCAATTCCTCCCACCACAATATTGTAATGTTGTACTTTGCTTCCTATAATCAGTTCCCCTCCTCCCAATTTAGCTGAGTGTCACACTAAGCTTCTTACAATCATCCCTCCACCCACAATTTTGTTGTGTGTTGCTCTATGCCTATTATACATCACTTGACGGAGGTGTGCATTTGACACAGACATTTGTAATCTGTGTTCAAGCCCAGGCAAAATCTCAATTCAAATGCTGATTTTAAAGGCAGGCTGCCCCGACTTAAAAGACTGGTGCCATAAATTTTTACTACTAAGCTAATCTTAGTAAATATTTTTAAAACATTAAGAAAGAAAAAGGTTTCAAGATAATGATAAAGATTTAAATCTAAAAAGAAAAAAAAAACAAAAAGTACACATCTCTCTTCAGACTCTATTTACATTATTCAGACTATTGTCCTCATCTTTGTCACCATATTTATTACAACATTTCAGCCGTTGTACACTCTGACCTTCTTCAGGTGGTTGGAATGTCAAACTGGGGTAGACTGTTCTAGTCCCACGTGCCATGTCTAATGGATGTCAGTTATCAGTTATCACCTGTTAATTTCCCTTTTCTAGTTCTCCACTGCCTTAACCAGGTATTGAACTCACACTCTTTGGGTCCTGTCACTGGATCTAACCAATGCCTTTATCCACTGTGCCATGTGTCCTTGAGGACATCTGTGTATGAATTTCTGGGTATTATAAACATAATGTCTTCAGCAAAGGGTTCAGTTCAACATTCCAACCTAGAAAATCTAGAAGAAGGCCGGAGCGTACAATGGCTGAAATGTTGTAATAGTCCGAATAATGTAAATAGTGTACATAATACCTCATCTCCTCAAACAACTGAACTCCTTGATATACATCATTTTTGGCTGATCTATTCTTCAACCCTCATCAAGTGGATTCTGTCAGAAAGAATCTTATCTCTTTCTTCAAGTCATTTCTCTTTTTTTAACAGAATACACCTGATGAAGGCAGAATACATTGGCCAAAACATATTAAGAACAGAAAATATACAAAGAAGAGGTGAAATTGTCTGCATAATCTTCCAATGATTAGTCCCCATCCCTGATGCCAATTTGGCCAAGTATTGGGTATTTTGGGAACCAGGAAGTCATAAAGAAAATGGTAACAAAAAGAACACTTATGTGCAGAACCAGGAAGAAACAGTTGAAATTCTTGGACACATAAAAAAGAGGGCTTCAAAAACTTAACCCTCACAGGGGGGTGTATTAAGGGCAAGAGAGATGAAAGGCTGATGGGCCTTGTGCGAATGGATGGTGCAACAGAGGGTGGGAGCCTTGGTAAAGGGAGAAAAACTACTAAGAGCCACAAGGGATAGGAAGTTGTGGAGAGTCATGATTGCCTATTTCCTGAAGGGATATAATAATAAGAAGAAGAAGAAAAAAAAAAAAAATAATAATAATAATAATAATAATTATTATTTTTTTTTAATTTTTTTTTTTTAAAGATCTCCTCAAAGTTATACGGTGGTCTGTCAGGTTTGGCAATGACATTTATATGCAGGAGTAAACTCTAATGTGACTGTAGAGACCAATGCATGAATGGGAAAGATGTCCGTAATGGGGACAAGGAAACTAGCCTGGAAGTCTGGGTTATTTTAATACACTGCCTTCCTTACTGTGCAACCTTTCTGAACATCTTATAGTTATAGACAATATAAAGAAAGAACGAAATGGTTTATGCTAATAATGGTGAGGGGGGTCAGGGTATTGTGTTTTTTCTGAGACTGACAGCACTATTGTGATGAGGTGTGAACAGACATTAAAGAACTCTTCTTCTAAGTTCTGTATCTCTCAGGACATGGGAAATCATGACTCTCCACAACTTTCTATCCTTTATGGCTCTTAACAATGTTTGTCTTTTTACTATCTCTCCCATTCACTGTTCTTCCATCCACTTACATAAGCTCATTAAGTAGGCTTTTTGCTTTTACCTCTATCTCTTGCTTTAACTATATCCAGTAAGTGTTAAATTTTCTAAGCCCTCTTTCCTCATTATGTGTCTTAGATATTTAAACTATCCTTAATTTACAGGAGGTGAGGGTGGACGAATGGTAAACTCTGCGAAAAATGGAATCATTTAGCTAGATTAAAATTCTAGCAGTTTGTTCCTACATTGCACTAATATCACTCCTCTCCCCAGCTATGGGTTAATTAACAAGTTAGAAAGGTTCTCTGGTTGGTTGGCAACTAGTTTAGGAGAACTACTCTGAATTTAAAACTATGGAAAAACCAATGGGAAACAAATTCATTACCTTCTCCAGAAACAATCATGATTAATACACAGTTTAAAGATGTTAAAGAGAAAGGAAGCTGTGGATAGCTATAATCATCTACATCCTGAAAGAAGGAGGATTTTAATTAAGTCATAATGATTATGTGGCATCAATTTCCCTTATATTATCTTGCAAACCAATACTCATTCCTGTACTCCAACAAAAAATACAGAAATATAATTAAGACTTGCTTGTGTGATATTATTTATCAAGCAACTCTTCTGCCTTTATTCTTTCTAAGTACATGGACCTAGAAATATATTCAAGTCAGATTTGTTGGTAGAAATAAAATTTAAAAAATTAAAACTTCATAAATTGTAAAAATGGAGTAAAGGAGGCTTTCAAAGACAATTATTATTGAAACCAGACAAATAAAAAGAATTGCAGTGAAAAAAAAAAAAAGAAATTCTTAAGGAAAAGGAATTATCTTTAAAAAGAAATACAAACAACAGTGAGATGATGATTTAAAAATATGATAGTGCTGTCGATGGTGGCGATGCTGATGCAATCTTTTCTTTTCAATTTCAACAAAATGTTGTCTTTATTTTTCTTTCAAAACTCCTGCAAATAACACATTCATAAAACATTTAAAAGGAAAAAGAAATCAAAAGGAAATGTAAGATTTTCAGGTTATCAAGGTTTGCTAGTGTAACCATTGCATTGCATCACAAAACAAATCAGAAAAGAAAGATACTATCTGATTGATCACCTCACCTATATATCTACCTCTGTCTGCTTCTATCTATCTATCTATCTATCTATCTATCTATATCTATCTATCTATTTCAGTTTGTTCATATCTCTCTCTATCTATCTATCTATTTCAGTTTGTTCATCTCTCTCTCTCACTCTCTCTCTCTCTATCTATTTCAGTTTGTTCATCTCTCTCTCTCTCTCTATCTATCTATCTATTTCAGTTTGTTCATATCTATCTATCTATCTATCTATCTATTTCAGTTTGTTCATCTCTCTCTCTCTATCTATCTATCTATCTATTTCAGTTTGTTCATCTCTCTCTCTCTCTATCTATCTATTTCAGTTTGTTCATCTCTCTCTCTATCTATTTCAGTTTGTTCATCTCTCTCTCTCTCTCTCTCTCTCTATCTATCTATTTCAGTTTGTTCATATCTATCTATCTATCTACTGTTTGTTCATCTCTATTTATTTATATATGTCTGTTCATATTTATCTATGTTTATCCATATTTATCTATTACTGTCTGTTCATACCTATCTATCTATCTTTGTTCATATTTATTTATCTTTTTATGTCTGTTCATATGTATGTTCATATCTAACTATGTCTATTTATATTTATTTATATATCTATCTTTCTGTCCGTTCATATCTATCTATCTTTCTGTTCATATCTATCTATCTTTCTGTCTGTTCATATCTATCTATCTATCTATAATATTTTTCTGTCTGTTCATATCTATCTATCTATCTATAATATTTTTCTGTCTGTTCATATCTATCTATCTATCTATAATATTTTTCTGTCTGTTCATATCTATCTATCTATCTATCTATCTATAATATTTTTTCTGCCTGTTCATATCTATCTATCTATAATATTTTTCTGCCTGTTCATATCTATCTATCTATCTATCTATCTGTAATATTTTTCTGCCTGTTCATATCTATCTATCTATCTATCTATCTATCTATCTATCTATCTGTCTGTTCATATCTATCTTTCTGTCTGTTCATATCTATCTATCTAGCTGTTCATAAATAATCTTGCTATGACATTTTGTTTCTATCTATCTAGCAACCACAGTCTGTTTCTATCTATTCATATCTATTGATAAACATTTCTTTGTCTAGCACTACTTATCTATCAATCACAGTTTTTCATACACATTTATATATACAATCTGTTCATGATATTTATCTATTACAGTATGTTCATATTTATCACAGTTTGCTCATATCTATCCATTTATCTATGGCAATCTGTTCATATATGTAACTATTACTTTATATAACATGGATTATTTATCTATCTCAATCTGTTCATATCTATTTATCTATCTCTCTATCTCAGTCTGTTCACATCTATCTGTGATTCTCAGTCAATCACATCTATCTCAGTCTGTTCACATTTATCTATCTACCTATCTATCTATGTCAGTCTGTTCATATATATCTGTGTTTCTCAGTCTGATCACATTTATCTATCTCAGTCTGTTAACATCTATCTCAGTTTACTCATATCTATCTATCTATCTATCTATCTATCTATCTATCTGTCTTGTCCAGGCTAATACATATCTATCTATCTATCTATCTATCTATCTATCTATCTATCTATCTATCTATCTATCTATCTATCTATCTATCTATCTGTCTTGTCCAGGCTAATACATATCTATCTATCTATCTATCTATCTATCTATCTATCTATCTATCTATCTAAGACCATGTTTATCTAAGATCACATCTATCTATCTATCTATCTATCTATCTATCTATCTGTATCAGCCTGTTTCTATCTGTCTTGTTAGCTATCATTAATCTTCTACATCACTTTCCCAAGAATTCCATAATTATCATTAAATCATTCTATTCATATTTTTATCTAGCTATTCATCTATCCTGAGACATTCTCTTCTTTTATCTTTTTCCATCTTTGAGTGTTGGACTTATAAATCCAAATTAAATTCTCAAATCTACTATGATACTTATCTTGCTTAGCTACTTAGTATTTCAGTATTGTCCATTATTTTAAGGCAAGTTGAAATTACAGCATTTTTTTAATTTTTTTTTAATAAAGAATAATTTTTCTTTCTGATAGCTCCCTAAAATGTTTGTTATAAAGTTGTCTCCCTTGACATTGAATAAATTAACCCATTTCTTTCTGAATATATTATGGTACATTAGTCATGATGCGCTGTCTGCTGTTGTCCATTTTGAGGTTTCCATGGATCCCCTTCTCTTCTTCCTTTTCCTTCTTTTATTCCTTTTTCTTTCTCTTTGTTTCTTGTTCACTATTCTCTCATATTTTAGGTTTAACTCTCTCTCTCTCTCTTTCTCTATGCCCATCTGTCTCTGTCTCTGACTTGGATTTTGGCTTCTCAATGTTTCTTATTCTGAAATTCTTTGTCTCTCAAATTTTCTGTTTCTTTAACTTAAACCGTGATCCTATCTGTTACCATTTTTTGCACTGTTTTTTTTCCTGCTTTGTTTTTCGTTCTTATCTTCTCGTCTAACACTTTTTTTTCGTTTTTCCTTTGTTTATTTTTTTCCATCTTTTCTCGTACTTTTCTTCTGAAATAAACCCTTTTTCTTTCACAGGAATTATTCTCGTCTTCTCTCTTGCTCAAACCCTTATTTTTTCCCCGTTTCTTTTACACGTTGTTCTTATTCTTTTCTTTCCTCTTAAGCTGCATATTATTTCTTCCCTCTTTTATTCCACTTTCTTTTCTCTTTCTTTTGTTTTTAACTTTCCTTTGCTTCCTCACTCTTATCTCTCTAGCTATCTTAGTCTGTTCATACATCTATATCGCTCATACATTTATATCTATCAATGACAGTCTCTTAATATATATGTCTATTTGCCTACCATAGTCAAATAAATAAGTAGATATTAACAATGTCAGTCTCTTAATATATAAATATCTCAGTCAATCTCTTTCTCTATGCCAGTCTTTTGATATATATAATTTAACCTTTCTAACTTATTAACCTCTTTCTAACTCTTCATTGACATTCTATGTTAATATATAGCTGTCTCTGTCAATCTATCTATCTCTATATTGTTAGCTCAGTTTGTTAATATTTATCTATCAGTTTGCTAATATATATGTATCCTGCTCAGTTTAATATTTACCTATCCCACTCTTAATATCTATCTACCTATCCTGCTAAGTTTTTTAATATCTATCCTGCTCAGTTTAATATTTATCTATCTATCCTGCTCAGTTTGTTAATATCTATCTATTCCTCATATTCCTTTGTTCTTTTCTTTCTCTACACACCTTTCTCTGTTCCACTCTTTCTTCCTGCTTTTTCTTTCACTTTCACTTTCACTTTCACTCCAACCATGATCTTTATTAATCCTTCTCCTCCTCCACTCTATTCCAGTTGCCTTCTTTCTATTCTTTTACTTCTCCGTCACTTATTTATTTCCATTTCTCTCGACCAATTCTTTTCTCTCATTTTCCATCTCTCACCAACATATGTATAAAAATAAATGAAACCTTATCACTGGGAAAGATACCTGTTTCCCTACAATAGATCAATGTTCAAGTCATGGTGGGGAATGAACCTTGATTTTTTTTTAAATTCTGAGGCAAGCCCTCTCCTCTTGAAAAATTGGTATTGCATAATCCACAATATTTGATCGCATATAAAACCCTTAATTTATATCTAATATTACAGCAATATGGAGTAAGTATTAAGAAACAGGAAAATTTAATTAGAACCAAAGACAAGAGTGCTGAACTGTTATGTAATATCAATCCTCCTATACAGCCAGTAAATGCTGTACAATTTCCTTGAAAGGATGTTGGGAATACCATGAACAAAGCATATGTCTCACAAGAAAGCTTTTAGGAAAATGGAAACAAAATTTACCCATACTTATTACTGGAAAGAGAGAGTTAATAAAGAAAGAAGGATTAGTGAATTTGACACTCACAGGACATAGTGAAAGCAAGAGAAACAGAAAATAAAAGTATGTTACCCAACAACCTTGTATAAATGTAGAACAGACTGGGAAGGATAGTAAAAAGCAAATATTGCTAAGAGCTACAAAGGATGGGAAGTTGGGGAGAGCCTTTATCACCCAAGTTCATAAGGGACACAGTACATAAAAAAAAGGATGATGGAATTAGGTTTGGTACAAAGAGTAGTAGACTCTGACCTCTGGATAAATACTCCAGCTTAGTATAAAAAAAGGATATTTTTTACCTATTTTATTTTTTTAAAGAGGAGGGGGTCTTTTAACTATTTGGCTTTATATTATACTAAATAGTGTTTAGTAAATATTTAAAAAAAAAACAAATGACATTTTGTTGACAACTCACTTTGTTTTTGTTTTGTTTTGTTTTGTTTTTTTGATCAAATAGTTTTGTTTATGTCAAGAAACAAAATATTTTTCTTAAATTTCTTGTTTTGGTGTTTTTAGAAAATGACATAATATTTTATTGCTGACACAATTAACCACATTTTTTTCCCAAATGATTCACCAAAAGCAAAACTATGATTTTCTCTGCAAGATGGAGAGAACACACCTTATCGAACAATCTCTTTGGAATAAACCCTACCAAAATCAATTCTAGTTAATTCCATCTTACAACAGCTTTCTCTTGGAAATTCTTCTTCTTCTATGTGCCATATCACTTCAGGATATTGGCAATCATGACTCTCCACAAATTCCTGTCCTTTATAGCTTCTAGTAAATTTTGACTTTTTTTGCTATCTCTCATAAACCCTGTTCTGCCATCCATTTACACAAGCTTGTTAGTTTATGCATTGTTTTCCTCTGTTGCTCTTGCCTTCGCTCTGTCCTGTGAATATCAAATTTTCCAAGCCCCCTTTCTGCATTATGTGTTCTAGAAATTTCAACTCTCTCTTTCCAATAATAACTATAAATGTTTTTTTTGTTCCATTTTCTGTAAAACTTCATCGTTGCTCACATGTCCAGTCCATGGTATTCCCAGCATCCTTCTCTAGAAGCACATTTCTGTTGCTTTAAATCTTTTCTTCATCTTTGATGAAGTAGCCTAGTATTCACTGCCATATATAAGGACTGATATTACATAATAGTTGTATATTCTTTTCTTTGTTTCTAACAAAATTTTCCTATTTTTAATACTCTTCTTAGCTTTAGGAAGGCATCTTTCACTATCCCAATGCATCTTTGGATTTCTGTGGCACTTTCTGCCCTCTGTTAAAACTTAAAACACTTCCCAGGTATTTAAATTGTTGTACTTGCTTGATTTTGATACACAAATTTGTTATTTGCACGTTGAGCCATTTCTTTTGCTAACAACCATACATTCTATTTGCTTGTAATTGATGTTTAGTCCTTTCTTCACACTTTCCTTTAATGCTTTCTTTAGAAGTTCTTGTAGTTCCCTTTCTCTGTCTGCTATCAACACTGTGTAATCTGCATATCTTGTTAAGACTGTGGTCACAAGTAATGAAACCTGGTAAGACTTTTAAATTTCTCAGAATCACTTCAATGTATAGGTTGAATAAGTCCAGTGAGAAGACACATCCTATCAATTTTTGTATATTTACTGAATTCATTTTCTATTTTTCTGCAGACAGTTTCCTCCCAGTAGAGGTTCTGGATCATTTTAATCCCCAAATATGTCACAGTTACCAAGCAGTTCCAACAGTTCATTGTGATGTACTTTATCAAACACTTAGGAAAACAAAAAGATGTAACAAAGAATCAGGTCATTGTAACAGAGAACTGGGTTAATGTCGGATTTTGGTTTGTCATCCAAAAGGAAAAAAGAGTTTAAATTGGTTGCATGTGGTGCTGTAAGCACCAGGAGTTGCATCTCCTTACATAATGGGCTGAATTGAAGAAACTCATGTTATTGATGGGTGGGATGTGTGACCACATGCTGGCTTGTGCATTTGTGCATGGGTTGCCATTGTCCATTCAATCCCCAGTTAAGCATTGTAGAGCATTGTAAAGAACTCCTTGGGAACACCTGGTACTGCAAGCTTTTTTTGATGATTGATGGACAATCGTAATCCCTTTGTGACTTACAGGTGGAGCATTTGCAGTTTACCAACAGCAGGATGACAAAGCAATATCTGACATTGACCCAATTCTCTATTACAAAACAGTAATCATCCTTCATGTATTTTAAATAAACTGTCTAGATGGACGAAAGTAAAGAGAGACTTTTTGTCCTATTTTGAAAATCAGTTTAAAAAATTTTAACATTCCATCAGCAAAGGCTATTCCTTGATTATATTAATTTAATAAACATATCCACAGACCCATTTAAAAAAAGAAAAAGATGCACATGTACCCACAAATCAGAACTTACATGTTGAAATGGTACCATTTGAACCTTGTTAAGCTTTGTCAGTTCATCTTAAATTTAATAAGTTTAGTATAGCACAAAGCCAAATTTAGAAAGAATGTGTATGTTGTACCAATATTCCAGACTGGGAGATCAATCAGCATTTAAAATATTGACTTTCATTTAATCTTGAAAACTATTTCAGCCACAGGACAGATATAGGTCAGCCTATTTGTTTATTTTTATATTGTTACATTCTGTGCTAAGGGAATAAATACATAACACCAGGTGGATACTAGAAGAAAGGTTTATTGTACACAACCAGTACAATATGAAATATGGTACAATTATATACACACAGGTCAATCTAGTAGTGAGTGCCACTAATTGGAAGGTCGGACGTGCTTGCGTGTTCTCTCTCACTTCCTCTCTGTCCCGAGTCTCTCGTAGACAGTGGACTTTATAGGTACTTACTACCTATAGTGTAATCCTTCATGGGGGTGACTGGTTATTCCATTACATCATATATAAGTTAATTTTTGCTTATTGATTTTTGATTAGTATTTCTTTCCTTTTAATTTTAGTTGCTTTGCAATACAACTATTCTGACCCCAGATAGACAAACTTAGATGTAATAAAAAGCAACTCCTTTCTTCTTTTATGTGCTGTGTCCCTCCAGGACATAGGCAATCATGGTTCTCCACTTCTCCCTGTCCCTTGTAGCTCTCAATAAGTTTTGTACCTTTGCTACTTCTCCCAGACCCTGTTCTGTCATGCACTTGCTTATGCCCACTAGGTATACCATGCATTGCTTCCCCTTGTCTCTCTTTCCCTCTATTCACCCTGTGAGTATCAGATGCTCCAAGCCATTCTTTCTCATTACGTGTACCAGAAATTTAAGCTGCTTCTTCCTGATGTTAAGTATAAGCTTCCTCCTTGTTTGCATCCTCTTCAAAATCTCATCACTGCTCACATGTTTGGTCCAGGGTATCCATAGCATTCTTCTATAGAACCATACCTCCATTGTCTTGAATTTCTTCTTCATCTTTGAGGAAACCGTCCAACAATCACTGCCGTGAAGGAGGACAGATATCACATAGCAGTTCAGTACTTTTCTTTGTTACCAACAAAATTTTCCTGTCTCTTAATACTCTGCTTAGCTTTTGAAATGCATCTTTGGTCATCCCAATACCTCTTTGGATCTCAGTGTCGCACTTACCGTCCTGTCAGAAAAGCAACTAGCATTAAGATAATAGCAAGACTAGTCAAGAATTAACAATGACTGACAATGCTTCATTTCAGAGGAAGAATAAATCAAGGTAACTTTTGCTTACCTCATTATGGAAGATATAATATACAACTCAATATATCAGACTAAGAGTAGGTAAGTGAATATCAAAATGGAAAAAATCCTCATAAAAGTTTTGCCCTTCAAAAGGACTCCTTTAGATGAATTATGCTATTTATAATCAATGAAAACTTATATAAATAGTGAAAGGAAGAAAATACAATAAACACTAGTTACAATTCTATATCAATCCTTCTATGCACTTCAGGATATTGGCGATCATTGTTTTCCACAATTTTCTGTCCTTTGGAGCTCTTGTCTTTTGTTATGTAATAAGAGTGCTTGGAAGAAAGGTTTATTCCCATATTTATGCTTCTCCCATTATAGGCATTATTATATCCATGGTATAATAACACTATAGTTCACAGACAGGACAAAACAGAATGTCTGAAAAGAAAAAGAATGACAAACATGCTCTGTTCTCAGAGAGACCTTTATAATAGTACAACATAAACAAAAACATATAGATACATATATAGACATCCCATGTGGAGAACTATATATTATATATCTACACAGCAGAGTGCAAGGAGAAACAAAAAGGAAAAGTCTTACATATAATATGGAGCCATTTTTAGGACTCCAGATTTAAATGGGCAGGATTCATCTATTTCCCAAAAGGGAAATGACATGATGTGCTTGTAAGCTGCTGAGGAGGCAAATTTAGCTTCAGTCTGGGCCTTTTGGCCCAGGCTAAAAGAAAGCAACCTTACCATTTGATTGCTGTCAACAAACTGAAAAATGACTGCCTTTTTAGTCACTGTAGGGAGTGATGTCACAAAAAAACCATCATGTGATCCACTTGACTTATCTCCACCAAAGGGAGATAAATGCCTTCTGTATCCCTACAGTTATCTCTCCTAAACCCTGTTCTGCCATCTATTTACACAAGGTTAGATTGGTTATGCATTGTTTTCCTCTGTCCCTCTTGCCTTCAATCTGTCCTTTGAGTAGCAAATTTCCCAAGCCCTCTTTTCTCAGTATGTACCCTAAAAATTTCAACTCTCTCTTTTTGCAGTTTATAAGTGTCTTTTTTGCTTCCATTTTCTCAAAAACCTCATCATTGGTCACATGTTCAGTCAGTGGTATTCTCAGCATCCTTCTGTAGAACCATTGTTTGTGAGGAGGTTGTCCAGCAGTCACTGCTATATAGGAGAACTGAGATTATGTAACAGTTTGGTACTCTTTTCTTTATTTCTAATGTATGTATATGTTAATACTTAATAGCTTAGATTTTGGAAGGCATTTTTTGCTATATCAATGCACCTTCTGATTTCAGTGTTGCGCTTTCTGTCCTCTGTTAAAACACTTCCCAGATATTGAAACCTGCTTGAAATAATTAATTGAAAGTAAATTAAATGTAATCATTATGTTATTTTTAAGTGCTCATACCATAATGAGTTAATCATGTTTAGATTTTGGAAGGATACTTTAAGATACAAGGCCTTAATTTTAAATTTAATTAAACTTATTTTACAGAAAAAGTGCTTGAAATCTGATCCTTACTTTTAAACTTCTGTGAAAATAACTTGTTTCCTGTGACCATTTTGTTTTAAGAAATGGGAAAATCTTCTTAGAAACGAAGAAAAGAGTGCTGAACTGCCAAGTTATATCAATCTTTCTATAAGACAGGGAATGTGAGACAATTTCTTCACAGATGAAGAGGAAACTTCAGGTAACATATATGTGGTTCTACAGAAGAATGCCGATAATTCCAGTGATGGCGCATATGAGCAATGAAGAAGTTTAAAAAAAATGGGAACAATAAGGACATTTGTTTTTAGAAAGAGACAGTTGAAATTTCTGGGAAACATAATATGGTGAATGTTGGACAAGTTCTTCAAACATGAAGAGGAGACTTGAGGCAACAGGAAAGATATTCTATAGAAGAATATGGAGAATATCATGGACAGAGCATGGAAATCATGAGGAAGTTTGAAGAAAATGGTAACAAAAAGGATACTCAGAATTAGAAATAGAGTTTTGGCATTTCTGGGAAACATAATGAGAACAGAGGGCTTGGAGATTTTAATACTCATAAGACATATTGAAGGCATTAGGGATAAACAGTGAATAACCTACCTAATGAGCTTGTGTAAATGGATGGCCTAACAGTTCTTAGGAGGGATAGTTAGGAGGTAAATATTACTTAGAGCTACAAAGGATAGAAAGTTGTAGAGATCTATGATTGCCAACATCTCTCTTAATTCCAAACTTGTATCAGCATATTTTTTAATCATTTCATTCCAAGCAAGGTAATAAAGCCACTAAGATGCAAGGGGATATTGAGGGTTAGAGAATGAGAAAAAGAATTTGGAGAAAGAAGAATAAAAGAACAGGAAGACAGAAGATAAAAATTGATACTACATTTAAATTTTTGAAGATCAAAGTTGACTGGGAAGCAAGAAGCCCCAAGTGAGTTCCACAATCAAGAAGTGTGATGGTTTGAAAAGAACTTACAGTTATATTTTGTCATTTCAACTGTAAAATGAAAAGTCCAATCTAGTACTGCACTTAAATTCATAAAACTTAGGTACCATAGAAAAAAGTTCATCAGAACAATTACCATGAAAGTAAATAAATATGTCTAAATATATAGCAGGAGCACCAAACCAGATGTGGCAGCAAAGCAAGGACAAATGTGAAAATTAAATATGTAAGATAGATTCTGTCAAGAAAAAAATGGTCTAGCAAATTTATAACAAGCATAATGTAAATTACTTTTCAAGAACTGGTTGACAAAACATAGAAGTGTGTGGTTAATTTCTCAGACTGCTTAATCTCAAAATATAAACTAGAGACTTTTCAAATTGCATTGGGAATTGAACCCAGTGTAATAGGGTACTGACCCTGTTTAAACGTTTAATTGCATGAAAATACAGGATGGTGATTTGGAGGGACTACTAATTGGTTAATAATTATTAAATTCTCAGGCGAGTAGGTTGAACACTTAAGAAAAAAATGAAAAAAAGAAATGGAGTAAAAATTTTGTTTTAAACTAATAAAACATAATTTTTTAACAGTTCCAAGGAGAACTGAACCCAGAATTAACTAAACAAAGTTCAGTACAATTGAGCAAAACCAAGGGTCACAGCCCTAACCACACACCAATAAGAAGACATGATTAATGTGCTATCAGAATTTCTTTGATCCTGACAAATATGATTTGGAAGTTTGTTTAACTTATACTATCTGTCCAAAATGTGTGTGTTCCTTCAAATTATTCTAGACAAAGAAGAATTTTGATTTTTTTTAATTCTCAAGCTGAGGATTTGTTAATATTGATCATCCAAAAATACAATTATTTTTACAGAAAGATATCCAAGGAGATTCTAACCCAAGGGATTATCATATGCTTAATTAAGAAAAGATTAAAATAATTGAGGGTAAAGAAATTAGATATATCAATGTCAAATTTTGTGGAAGGAGTCATTTGTATCAAGGCCAGAGTGGAAATAAAAAATATGGAGGTGGGCACATGCAAAGCTAACATGGAGCAGCCCAAGATTGCCCATAAGATAATACACCCATAATTCCCATGGACTGAGTGAAAATACAGACACATGCATGACAAAAAAATTGAGTAAAAATGATTGAGGAAGAGTCAACTGGCTCATTTTTTGCGACTAGATTTTCCAAATCCTCATCTTGTAGAAGCGAACTTGATTTTTCAGTAGATAATAGACATTGTATTCAACCAGTTTTTCTTTATATTCAATAAACCTGCTGTTAGAATTATCAACAGTGTTGTGTCTTTTATTTAAGGAGTCCTTATTCCAGGCTGATTCCTAAATTAGTCCTAGGATGCAAAGAGACAAAAGTTATCATGGCCACAGACAGGAATAACATAACGTACACAGAGGGGTCCACACAAGACGTCACTCTTAATCTCAATATCATAAGATTTTGGGAAACCCAAATCAACCCTATCAAGATGACATACTGACCCCAACTGAAGAGCGAAAAGACATCTGGGTGCCCTTTAAGGTTTGTATTACTTAACAAAGCTAGTGGAACTAGTCACTGAAAGAGAGAGAAAGACATAGAACAGAGATAGGAGAGAGTTGTGTGTGTGTGTGTGCTGAAGGGGTGAGGGTTACATCAGCATACTAAATTCACTTTCTTCATCAATAGCTCTTCTATTATCTGTGTTTCCTGAAGGTCTTTACATTTGAAAGGTACACAGACCTAAAACAATTTATTTGTCTCCTAAGCACTTAATTATGTAACCAAATCTGAGCAGAATCAAAAGAAAGTAAATAGTTATTAAAAATGCTTTTAGTATTTTTCATTTACTTTGGGAACTTTTTAGTGTTGTATAATGAAATGAAGTTACAAAACACAGCAATTTAATAAAGTAGTTACCCCACCTCTCTTAAGTGTAGTTTTACTTTCCATATGAAAGATGAACAAATGAAATAATATTACTGCTCATGAGGTGAAAGGAAAAAAAGACAAGAGTTGTAAATATAAAATTCTTTTGTATTGCCTAATAAAATGCAAAATGTCTCTAAATGTAGGCAAAGGAGGTGGCTTTGAAGGAAGTGTAGAGTTCATAAGACCTGGAATTGATGTGTTTCTTGGGTTGGTTAACCAAGGTCACAGGGGTGATGTTGAGAGAGGCCTGGAGTGAATTAGTGAGGCTTGATGTTCATCACAAATCTGACTTTGTTGATACGAAGAATGCTAGTGTAATGCCTGTGTGGGCATGTGTAAGTGTAAGGAAGGTGGGTCTCAAGTGGGTGTGTGTGTTGGGTCGGTTGACTGAAGTCAGAATATGATGTCAAGAGCTAAGAACTAATCTTTTATTAGTCAAGTAACTTTTATTACAGCATATTGTTATGCCTGTCTTATTTTTAGTTATTGGTTTTAAGAAAGGATTTGTAAAAAAAAATGCTTGTAACTTTTACACCGTATAATCAACAATAGCAACAAAGAAGAAATCTGGTTTCTGGCAATATCATTGTAAAATACAACACAGCCTTCCCATATTCTACTTACTCCTATTCTTACATCTGATAACCCTTCCAGTTTGTACTAGCTGATCTACTGAGAGTGGGAACCCTAAATTACCACATGCACTAACCTAATTATAATTAACCAACTGACCAAGAAATTTTCAATGTCTTATTCTGAAACTTAGTTGCCTATTGACAGAGGACATGGCTGAATGTTTAAAGCATACAATGAGATCAGAGTTTCAAATCTCACCATGGCCAATTAGTCAAGAAGTTGACTTCTTGATAGCATCATCCTCGGGGTATGATCTCTTCATGCAATACCATTGGGAAATACCTGAAAACCATACCACAGGTAGATGAAACTATTTGGAAATGTTTGATGGTTGTACTAATGGACAGACAACAGCTCTTCAGACTTGATTGGTAATCAATCTGGAGATAGTGACCAAACAAAAACACTCGTGTTCCAGAAGTCTGGGCCACTTGTGGAGATATTCACATTTTTAAGTTACCTGAGTTGTGCAATCTGCCACAGAAAGGGATAGCATCTTTTTAGCAGCTTCATTTTCTTTAATATTATCTGAATGGTGCAAAAAAACAACAGAGAAATATTATCTTAACACATTTTCATACAACTTCTAGTATATCTCCTTTGAGATATAAAAAATTTGACTGGAGTTTTCTTTATTGAATACAGTCAGGAGAGATTAACATTATCCTAAGCCATGTGATATTTGATATAATCTGCTATTATGACACAAGACATTATGACCTAAGAAGCAAGACTCAAGTGGCTTGGAAGTCATCAGTTTCTTCCTCCTTTACTGAAAACAGATGAAAGTCAAGTTTTATTACTGTCTTGCAAGGTCACTTGGCATTGTCTGGTTTAAAATAGCTTCCAAGTTTATCATAAACTTTTGAGGATGATTTTATTCTATATTTAATATTTTATATTTAAATATATTTAAATTTAAATAGCATTTTTAGAATATAAAATGTTATGATGGGCCTTGTTTGACTCCTGTTTCTGTGAAGTGAGTAGCCATGGTGAAATGCTAAATAAGTAACAGAACTGCTCAACAAACAACATTGACAAATTTTGCAATAAGCATTAACAAGAAAAAGAAAAGAACAGGGGAAAAATAATATAAAGCAAACATAAATATATACAAGGCAAATTAACAGTAATAAGGCAAAGCAACAATAATATGGCAAAAAGTTCACAAACTAAGAATTGGGGTTGACACACAAGAGCAAGTTCAGACAAGTGAACATAGCATTCTGACTTCAAAAGAAGACAGACTGGGACTGGGTCGTATGAAACCAAGAACCAGCCTAGTTTACTGGCTAGGAAGAAATCCCAGCATGCATTTGTGTGCTTCTGCCTATAAAATGGAGAGAGGAAAGTATTTTGTAATAATTCTCAGTAGAGATTAGAATCAACATTAAAATATATACACCATAACAACAAAGTGAGATATTTATACATATTATTTTCAGAAGGATTTGTTTGGTAGATATATAGAACTTCTTGTAATGTGGTTGTTAGTAAATGTTTCTGATTTTTGTGTTTGTCTTGGTGAACAAATAAATTGTTTGCAAGTGATAAGTCTGTCATTAAAAGGTAATATTAAATATGAGAAAGTGATATTTGCGAAAACTTCTCTATGGTCTCCATTCCTGGAGCTCCTCAAATCCACGTGCTTTCTTGGTGAGGGGCTGATGAAAAGAGGAAAACTTTCCCACCAGTGGAGCAGTTTCCTTTTTTCTATGGAATCATGGGAATTAGGTCTTGTTTGTTTTTATTTTTCATGATTGCAAGATCAGTAGAGGAACATATCAAGAGTGCAACAAGGAGAATAGGAACTACATGGAAACTGATACTTCCAATCAGAAAAAGATGTCTGAAGTGTCTGGGACATATAATGAGCAAAGAAGGCTTGGAGATTTGAACACTCACAAATACATGCTGAAAGAAAGCAAAGCAAACCAAAGGGGAAACAGTGAGTTACATACTTAAGTCTGAGTAAATGGATGGTAAAGGGGTAGAGGAGTTACTTAGAGTAACAAAAAGCAGACAGTTGTGAAGAACTATGATATACTGAAAAGACATAGCATATAAAAGATTAAAAATTTATAATTTTGTTGATCTCTTTTGATTTTCGCACAGCATAGTGGTTATTAGTATGGAAAGTGCAATTAAGTGGAATTAGCGTGTTGAGTTTAAATTCCAGCCAAGTTTATTGCATTCACTTTCACATACTCAGGGAAAAGACATGAATCTATCTTTTCTCCACATAGCTATAGGTTAAATATTAAGGTAGACTAAACTCTCCAGCAGTCTAGGAGAAGGACAACTCAAAACAGTTGCTAACTCTTCCACTCTGTAAAAATCTACTTGCTACAGAAAACACAACAGCCACAGGGCTGAGGCTTTGGCTCTATACTGTAAAACAGTACATATAGTTGTTTTAAGATTTGATTTGAAGAGTCGTAACTTTTACAACTGCTAAGGAATCTTCTCATGTGTACCTATGGTGATTTTCCAGTAACAGCATCAGTGGCAGTAGAATGGTCATAAGAGGAAAGTCACGTGAAAGTGTATGGAATTAGAGCAAAAATAGAGTTAGTGAGGTAGAAGAGGATTACTTAGAGCAACCAAAGACAAGAAGCTGTGGAGAGCTATGGTACTGCCATACTAAATATTGTACTAAAAACCATGCCATACTAAATACTATACTAAATTTCACACAATGCTAAAAAACCACTCAAAGTAGGGGGTTATGTGTCTATATTTCTGAGATGAGGTATTATGTACACTATTTACATTATTTGGACTATTGTCCTTATCTTTGTTGCCATATTTATTACAATGTTTCGGTCATTGTATGCTCCAGCCTTCTTCAGGTAGTTGGAATGTCGAACTGAACCCTTTATTTCACTCACTGGGGTAGACTGGTCTAGTTCCACGTGCCATGTCTAATGGATGTCAGTTATCAGTTATCTCCTGTTAATTCACCGCTCCAAGTTCTCCACCGCCTTAACCAGGTATTGAACTCACAACTCTTTGGGTCCTGTCACTGGATCTAACTAACGCCTTTATCCACTGTGCCATGTAATAAATATGGCGACAAAGATGAGGACAATAGTCTGAATAATGTAAATAGTGTAGGGGTTATGGTTGAACTGATTATGATGAATGATTATGCGATTAGAAGTGAAGATAAGGAGGATAGATAATGAGTGACTCTTAAATTGAAGATTGTAGTGTTTGGGGAAGTACCCACACAGGAGTCTGTTACATGAAATAACAGTTCTTGGGAAAAATCTGAGTTGAACTTTATTCTTCCTTTTGGAATATGGAGGAAATAACAGTGATTTGACTCTGTGGACATGGCACAGTATGTCCAAGATGTAAAGGTAACATATAAAAGAAAAAGAAAAATTAATCAATAATTTCCATGCATTTTCCCACATTAAAGCTCTATTGCACTAAAAATGTAGGATATTTATAGTCCATAAGAATGTTCTAGAACACAATAGGAATTTTCAAAAATTCTTTAAAATTTTCTTGAAGATTAGAGAAGCTTCTAAATATATATTTCTAGAAATATAATCTAGAATTATTTGCAGTTATAAGGACGTGAATAATTTTGAACATGACATGGTTTGGTAAGATATTAATATGTTGTGGAGTAGCTGAACACCCCCAGAAGATGGACTGGTCTAAAACTATTTAAACAGCACTCTCTATTACTGAGAAAGAAGAGTTAATGATTAACTGTTTATTACATTAGTCTGTGTTTGCAATCATGTACCATATTTTTCTCTGGAATAAACTACTTCTTATTTTCTATATATGTGTGTATGTCAACTTTTCCTATTTACAACAAAATATAATAAAAAAAACTTGAATACATAATGTTTTTCTTGAATATATCTCATTATTTCTAACAGTCATTTTCCAATTTATTATTCTATTATCAGTGAAAAACAATATATTTCCTCTTGGTAAATATTTCAAGCACAATGAAATTTCTATTGGTATAAATTACTTTGAGCATAAGTGTATATGCAAAAATCACTAAACAAAGAAGGCTAGTAAATAAACACACACACACACACAAGGGTATGCCTCAAAACAAAATGGAATTTTAATATGGCATACAGAGTGGATATAGTTACACATTGGGCCATGAGGTGTCTCAAGCCACTACCATTCACTCTGCCGTGTGAGATATTTCTGGACTAACTGATTTGTTTCTTATGGCTTTGGGGGGGGGGTTCAGCTGCTTGCAAACACATTTGGAAATTTTTGTGATGTTTGGTAAAAAAAAAATCAAACGAAAAAACAAAGAGCATGCATGAAATTTGATTTTTTTTTGGTGGGGGGGCTACTCCTAAACCTATTGCTTTGAGAGGTTTTGAAAAATGGTTTAGGCAAAACCCAAGTGTACAAGTAGTATTCACATTTCAAATTTGAATATTTGTCACTTCAACTCTTTCCGATTGGTCCAAATCCAAATCTTACTCCAACTGGATGAACCCTTCCCTAATTGAACATGTCTTTAGATGTGTACTCATGAGGCTTGACCAATTGTGTGTTGGTGAGGTTACTTAACCCATCATTGGGGTGAATGGCTTTCATCCTTTAACAGCTCTTGTTTTCTTTTTTGTGTTGCCAGGGTTCTATTTACCCTCCTCACCAGACTGAGGTCTGGTGGAGGAGCTGGTTTAGTCACTGATCACTTGACCACTCAGGTTTTGAATTGTGTTGTTCTCCTACACTAGTTGGCCACCTATGGCTATAGGACACAGTCTGTCTGGATATTTACTCATAATTATGGGGAGAAGAGATGGGAACTTTTTAGTGTTATATAATGAAATGAAGTTACAAAACACAGCAATTTAATAAAGTAGTTATCCCACCTCTCTTAAGTGTAGTTTTACTTTTCATAGCATGGAAAAACAAATGAAATAACAGTACTGCTCATGAGGCGAAAGGAAAAAAAGACAAGAGTTGTAAATAAAAAATTCTTTTGTATTGCCTAATAAAATGCAAAATGTCTCTAAATGTAAGCAAAGGAGGTGGCTTTGAAGGAAGTGTAGAATTGGTAAGACCAAGAATTGTTGTGTTTCTTGGGTTGGTTAACCAAGGCCACAGGGGTGATGTTGAGAGAGGCCTGGAGTGAATTAGTGAACCTTTCTCAAGAGTATTTTCATGTAAGTGAATATAATACTCAACAGGAATTCAAACTTGGCTCTTCAATTCCTCAATCTGAGCCACTATCCATTACTACACTGTGCCACATTGGTCATAGGCTACCAAAGAAGATTTTATATACAAGAAGGTACCCTCCAAAAATGTCTTTTAAATGTGATATATGAACGGGGCATAGCTACATATTGTGCTGGTAGGCGACATCAGTCAACACTATTTTTAGACAATCCCCATTCTTGTATTGTTCTATGTCAACTGATTTGTTTCCTGTTGCTTTTATTTCTGCTATTTGCAAGCATATTTGTTGATTTATGTGATTGCTGATAAAAAAAAAGCAGAAAATTTTTGTGAAGATTTTCTTTTGAGAAAAACTTCTACTGAAATTGTTGTAATGCTTTGAGAAGTTTTCAAAAAAGGTTAACATAAAACACAGTCAGTTATGTGCCATGCATGATACATACAATCATGTATCTTTTGATACATGACTGATGAAGCAGATTTTTCCCACTGTAGGTTGCCATTTCTTTCTGTGGTAGACCAGTTGGCATCTAAGGCTATAGAACCTGGTCTGTCCTGCTATTTACCCATAGCTGGGGGGAGAAGAAGAGGATTCATACCAATCTATGGGTAACACAAAATAAAACACAAATGTACAAGTAATATTCACATTTAAAATATAGTGTTTTGTCACTTCAATACTCACTAAATCTGGCCAACCTTCAACAGGACAAAAGACAAAAATTTGCTATGAAATCAATGAAGATCCTCATCAGAACACTGATATCTGAAATTTAAGGCAATTAATATTAAGAGTTGAAAATGAAATGATTTCCTACAAGATTTCTACCTTACTTTCTCAAGAGGATTTAAAAAGACAAAAAAAAAATGTTTGAATAATATGTACCATAATTTGAAGGAACAAGCCAGTTTCTGTTCAAATTTGTGATTAGAGATGAGTCACTTAATTTTATTTTATTTTTTATTTGTGGAGGTATAGCCTTAAAATTTATTCTTTTCCAAGAATCAATAGTTGTTCTAAATAGTGTGTGTAAAGTTATATTTTCTTTTATGGTCTAATTTAAATATGTTTAATATTTTGTTCATATTCAGTTTGTGTTACTCTGTATTTGTGTATTAACAATTATGATATACTTTTGTTAAAAATTGTTGTAATGCTTCAAGAAGTTGTCAAAAAAGAAAATTTAGGCAAATGAGTGGCATTTACATTTCAAAGATGATGAAATGTCAATTCAAGAACCAACCACAATCCGTTTGATCTTCAACAAACCAAAATGATGAAAAGAAATTTGCTGTGGAATTAATGAAATTATCATCAGACAATTAATGAGACATTTGAGGTCACTGATTTGTCTTAGGGTTCATGCTGGCTAATGTTAAATGAAGATCTGAAAACAAAACTAATTTTTTAAATAAAAAATAGTGAAGGCCTTGGATAAAATACATATTGGAGAGTTCCATAAATTTTTCCAGTATTGGGAAAAACATTAGGACAAGTGCATTGAATATCTATTTTTTATAATGTTGTTCGTTGAGCTAAGCTTTCGGCTCACATGAGCCATCTTCAGAGTGGTTATATGGACATTTAAACAAAGATATTCACCATCAAAGACAATATTCTGTTATGTTGACATATAGCCAGAAGTACTATAACTTTAGTTACAGAGAAAGCGTCTGGCAGTTCCATGTAGGATACATGATTGATTCCTGTCAGAGGACATATTTTCTTAGACATTCAGGCTAGTAAATGTTGTTAATATTGGTTATTATAAACAGAGCATTTACTTAAATATTTATATCTATAAAAATAATGTATATATATATATATATATATATATATATATATATGTGTGTGTGTGTGTGTGTATGTGTGGATGTATGTATTCAGTATACTTGGGCAACAATTGTTCTTTAAAACATGCACTGTTAAAAATAATAAACATTTGATGCATATTAAATTTAATGATCTTTTTTCTATTATGTGAATATCATTAGCAGCATGTATTTTAGCCACTATATCCATACACAGCAACCACATTTGTGAAAGAAAATACAGACATTAGAAATAAATTTAATAGATATAAAATGGTATTGTTTTTTATTTGTTTTTAATAGATAAAGAGAGTGAGATGAAACTGAGCAGATATGGCTTTCAATAAAATAATATAATGGCTTAAAAAATAAAATCCATTATTTCTTTAGAAATTGCTTTGTTTATGTTTCAGATAAAAAAACAGAGCAGAGATGGTTGTCAATAAAATCTGAGCAAGTGAATGTGCTTTAAGGCAAATATGACCTTGCTTGACTTTGAAGCTCTCTGTAGCCAAGTGGTCAAAGCATACTGGATCAGATAGTAGTTTTGAATCCTTTTGGTGGGCACATTTTTTTAAAGTTTTCTCATGTGTCCAAACTGGTAGACATTTACTCAAATACAGGTATCCAATAAAAATAATATTTGAAGTAATATATATATATATTTTTAAAATATTATTTAGCCCAGATCACCTGCAGATACTGAAATTTCTATTTTATTTTACATAATACTACTACTTCCTGGTCTAATTCAACTATGATCAATAACATATATATATATATATATATATATATATATATATATATATATATATATATATATATATATTAGGTTGGTGCAAAAATAATTTCGTTTTCTAACATATGTTACTATGTGAGAAAACGAAATTATTTTTGCACCAACCTAATATATATGTATTGTTAATAAATTAAGAAAATTCAACTGACATACCCTTCAACTAACCCAAAAGTTTTGTGGTCACATCACAAATCAGGGTCATATGAATCTCTTGAATTATTCAATAAATTTATCTGACTTTTTTGGGAGCGTGTCTGCAAAACTTTTAAGTCAGTTCAAAGATAAGTCAGTTGAATTTTATTAATTTATTGACTATTGTTGCTCTTGTTCCTATTGAGAATTTTCTTGAGGAAAATTCTGCCCAATTTGTAACATTAAATTGTAGTAAAAAATATGGCAGGGCAAACAAAATATGCTGACAGAAAGAGAGAGACATGGTAACAGATAGAGCGAAAAAGAGAAAAAAGAGAAAGAGAGAGAAGTGGACTGAATTTGATAGATAGATAGATAGATAGATAGATAGATAGATAGATAGATAGATAGATAGAAACAGACTGACAGATAGATAGAAACAGACTGACAGATAGATAGAGTGTGTGGATATTGAAATCAACACTGCATTATGTTGATTTCTATGTCTACACTCTTTATAACTACAAATGCTCTATCTTCAAAGACTCTTCAACCATGTATATAGCAAAAATTTGAAAATGTGAGTGTTTGTATTTGTGTGAAAGTATTTTGATTGAATGATTTATTTTTTATGGCTTATCGACCCTTTGCAGATTATTAAAAGGCAGAAAATATTTTTAGATTTTATTTTTTTACAATAATGTTCATCCTGTACAAAACCCAAAAGCCACTCAAGGTATATGGTTACAGAAATTTAAAAATATATGTGTTTGGATAATAATGATTTACTGATACAAGCCCTAGTAATTAACCCATAGCTGGAGGGAAAAGAGCTGGATTCATACATTTTCCCAATGGTACTTGCACGTAACTTAACAAATTTGACTGGAATTGGAATTTGACTCTCCAATTTCAAATTCTGGGCCATTACCCATTACACTGCCTACACATTCAAGCTTATAGCACCTGGTATTCCCAAGTGGTCACCCATCTAGGTATTTACCAGGCTTGACATTGCTTAAGTTAAGTGGTTTTTTGAGAACCAGTTTATCAGTGTGATATGGCTATAACCCTTTGTGTGAGAGGGAGGGAGACCACGTTATGTACACATGCATACGCAAATCAAACCTCAGTAATCTGTTCTGCTCTGATCCTGTCTGGACAGTACAAAATCATCTGTATAGATTAAAATGATGATTAAGTGATTTTAATTTCAGATTAATTTTCTCTATTAAAATGAATACCATAAACAATAATACTTGCTTTCAAATCTAGTGTCTAATCAAATTAATCTTGAATTGTTTTTGTTCTATCACAGATAATAACCATGAGAGGATTAAAGAAAAAATACAGATTATCTTTAATTGCTTTTTAAAGTATCTTTTTAATGTGAAGGGTTTGGGTTATTATAAAAGCAAGATTATCAAATATAAAGTTACACTGAAATTTGAAAAGATACAGATCATAAGCAGTTGGCAATAAAAATTTCTTGATATAACTTCAGGGTGGTGTTAACCTTAAATCTAAAAGGATTTTCAATCAAAACTTAATATCCAGCAGTGGGGCAACTGATGGAGGTAGGGCTTTACACCCTTCAGACATTTGTAACCATAACATTCATCCTTTACTTTCAAAATACAAAATGGCTACCAATAATTTTCTTTAAAACTACAAAATGGCTGCCAATAATGTGTTTAATTATTTTCTCTTTTAATTTACAAACTAAATTCACTCTGCTATTTTTTTTTTCTCATCAAGAGCCATCTTGCACATTTCTAAATCTACCATTCATATGTGTATTGAATACTGCTTCTATATTTGGTCTGGTGCTCCTACTATATATCTCTTCTTGACAAATTCAAAGAAGGGTCTATAATGCAATCAATCCTTACCTGGCATCTTGACTTCAGTCACTTTCTCATCAATGTGACATGACTGTCTTTTCTTCAAATATTTTCATAGTAACTGTTCTGATGAGCTTTTTTCCTTGGTGCTACAACTGCATGAATTTAAATATACAACTGAATTGGTAACAAGGTTTCACTATCTTATTGTTGAACTAGCCTAGATACAACCATCAGTTCTATTCTAATAGTTTCTTTTCTTGCACTTCTCGCTTGTGGAACTTACTTCTGATTTCTTTCTTTCTTCCCTGCCACCTACAATCTTAAAAATTTTAAATGCAACACCAACTGCCATTTTCTGCCTTTCTGAACTCTGTTCCTCTATTATTCTTTCTCCACACTTTTCCTTTCTAAATTCTTCTCATTCTTGTTCACTCTCAGTAATTCCATGTATCCTAGTAGCATTATCACCTTGCTTGAGTTGAAATAAAAAAAAAAGATCATCTTCAACAACAATGAAAAATTATACTGCTTCTATAATAGCTGTTACATTTATTTATGAATGAAATTTGCCACAAAACATTTCTTACATCCATCTATATAATATGCCATGAGTGTTTGTTAATTTTTTGTCTATAACTTCTTTGTTGCAATAAAGTAAACAGATAAGATGTCTGATCAAAAAGTTTCAGGACTGTTGTTATGGTATTGGAGCTAAAGTACACAAAGTGAAGCCACTTGGTACAGCTTGACTTTGAACCCTGTCATACTAAGTTATAATGTTCTCCCTCACTTCTGTTGTTTATAGCAGTGCTTGGAAGGATAATGTGTAGAGTGTGGTTGTCTTACCACATCACAGAGTTTCCATCAGTTTCCCTGTCTTGTGCAGCAATGTTTGGCTAAGCACAACATTCCCCAGGTCCAACTGCCATATTTCCCAGATCTTGCCCCTTGCAATTTCTTCCTCTTAAACATCAAATCCCATTTAAAAGGAACAAGATTTCAAGACATTGAGGAAATCCAAGAGAATGCAATGAGGCAGATATTTGCCAAAAAAGGAATTCCAGAAATGCTTCTATCAATGAAAACAGTGATGGATAACATGTGTAACTTCAGATGGGGTAGTATTTCAAAGGAGATTAAATGTTGAATTTGTATGTGTTGTAGTTCTCTTTTTATAGCACCAGTCTCGATACTTTTTGATCAGACCTCATATATGTACAAAATAAGGGGTTTCTGCTCTGATTCAGACATCTATTAATACCAAACACTCAAAACCAATGATTACTGCATCAAGCATTTAATATAAACTACAAGATGAAATGCTATATTGTTACTAAAATTGAAAAGAATTTTATTTAATTTTTAGATACCATGAAAAATTGTTGAGGCCAATAAAATAAAGAGAAAAGCCCGTTATTTAGTCTGGTTGGCCATCTGTCTGTAACAGTGACAAAAAACCCAGACAATCAGATGGCAAACACTACAATGCCAAACAGGGTATTATTCGATATGATATCTTGTAATAATAGTATTAAAATTGGTATAATTCTTTGAGAATTGATATAATCTTTTTAGAATTGGTATAAGAGTACCAGGATTGTGTTAATGGTATTTTCTTAATGTTATGTCCTTTCAGGTCATAGACGATCATGGCTCTACACAACTTTCTTCAATATGTGTAAACTGCTAGGGTTTCTTGGAAAAGATAAGAGTAATTTCCGCTTGCCTTCTCCATATTTAAACATTTCCTTTTCCTAGACTGGCTGACACCCAAGGCTAGATATCCTAGTCTACCTATGGTATCAGGATTAGAATAATGGTATAGGGACAGCCCAAGACGTAAGTTATGAACTGGAGTCATCAAAATCAAGCAAGTACAGAAATTTAAGGAAGTGTTTTAACAAATGACAGAAAACGTGGCACAGAAAGGTGTCTCAAAATAACTAAAGATGACTTCTAAAAGCTAAACAAAGTATTAAGAAACAGGAAAATTTCATTAGAAGCATAGAAAAGTGTGAATTGCTTTACTATAGCAATCAGTGAATAGTGGACAATTTCATTACAGATGAGAAGATTTGAGCCAACAGAAGTGAGGTTCTTTTGAAAAATGCTAAGAATACCATGGATGGAGCATGTGAGCAATGAAGAAGTTTTAAGAAAAACAAAAGCAAACAGGATACTTATACTTAGAATCAGGTTGCTTGAAAATGACTTCCATGAAAATAAGATGAAGAACTAGTTGACCATTTTAAGAATTTTAAAATAAATTTCTCCCTTGCTCCTATATCACAATGAATGCTAGACAATTTCCTCACAGATGTGATTATAAAAAATGCTGAGAATGCCATGGGCAAGAAAATGGGAACGATAAAGACAATTATACTTAGAGAGAGCTGAGACATAATGATTAAAGATGATACTGGGAATAACAGAGAAGGAGAATGTGAGCAATGGGGAAGTTTTAAAGAAAAATGTAAAGAAAAAAGACAATTATACTTAGAATCAGAAAGAGAGTGTTGAAATTTCTAGGACGTGTAAGGAAAGAATGCTTGGAGATTCAAAACACATACTGAAAAAAGGTGAAGCATAAGTAAACAGTGAGTAACATACCTAACAAGTTTATGCAATTGGATGGCAGAGCAGGGACAGGTAGAAATATTAAGGAAACAAATATTATTAGAGCTAAAAGGGATAGGAAGTTGTGGAGAACCATGATTGCGCACATGCTAAAGGGCTATGGCACATAAAAGGAGATAATGGTTAGTATATAAAGTAAAAGAATGTTTGTGAAATGCATGATAAAAACTAACACTTTTTATGGTCGGTTTGCTACATTGAAGTAATGACAAACATTTTCCTGAAGAAAGCTAATGTTGTGTTGCAGTAATAAAACTATTCAGAGTACATAGATAACAAAGAAAATATATGCACACACATGTATACAATTGTATGCATATATCCATACATGCACACACTTGCATGCATACAAATGTATACACACACACACACACACACACATATATATATATATATATATAAAGTCAAACACATGTATACATACAATGTTTCTTCAGAAATTATCCAGCTATTTAATATAAAACAAAAAAAAAATAGCCTACCTAGGGCAATGGCATTTTAGTCACTTTCAAATCACTACTTTTGTAACCATAAGCACTTATTTCAGCATCCTTTTCCAAATTTCAAAATATTCCACTAAGTTCTCTTTTGGAATCAGCATCAGCTGCCTCACCACATTCTCCTTAATCTCGTCCACAGCATTTTTATTGGGAAAAGCTAGAAGTTTCTGGGAGCCAAATCTTGATTGTTAGGGGACTGGCAGGCCTGAGTTATGTGATGTTCCTTCCCCCGTCCCCCAAAAATCATGCACAAGACCTAAAAACTCATACACTGTGCAATAAATGGTTACCTACTAAACAAATTCATTCAGTATCATTTCCTTCTCAATTGATCAGGCCTATGGCAATGAGTATGTACAATAAGGTCCTCACTGATTGGGTCCCAAGTTGCATCAAGGCTGCACAACTGGTTCTTAAGATATTCAAAATGTCTGCATACCATTCTGAACAGACCCTCATATACACAGATTTAGTACCCATCCGAATGAGTTAATTTGATGACTTTATACCATTAACCTGTATTCAATTATGATATTAGGTTGGTGCAAAAATAATGACGTAATAATGTCGTTTTTTGACGTATTTTTTAACGTCCAAAAACGACATTATTACGTCATTATTTTTGCACCAACCTAATATAAGTTTTTATTATGTTATGTTAGAATATTACCATAGAAGAAATATTTTGAGCACTGTGTTTACTACTGTGACCCTTGAAATTTTTTGTCAGGCTTTTGATAAACCTTATTTAGGTTGAACACAGGCTTTTGAGGGGTATGCGTGTTTCAAGGCTTCTCAAGTGTTGTTTCAAAATGAGAGACATTCAATAAAATGCCAGAAAAATGTGGGGAAAAAATCTTGTGAACTCAGCCATAGTGAAACATCCATGAGGATCATCACCAAACAATCCATCAACTCTCTTACATGATTAGAATTGATTATAGAATCTACTAGGAGATTCTTGTCTTGGAACTTTCTGATACCACTTTGTATGTATATATATATATATATATATATATATATATATATATATATATATATATATGGTGTTGAAATGGCTGAATTTCCAGACATGAGGGAGATTTTGCAATTGTGTCTGAGTTTGTGTTGTTTGAAGTCTTAATCTTGGTTTTGTGTCTTTGAAAAATTCTATGATTTTCATAAAAAAAAATATATATGTTTGATCAAAGATTATGAGAAACACAGGTAAATCGAATAATGCAGCTCAAAATAGAGAGAAACAAAGGAGAGTCTAAAAAGAATCCAGTCTGATAAAAGAAAAATGAGATATTTGGATTATGTAGGTACTGCAGATTTTGCAAGAACATGAATGTATATTTAGCATTATTGGGTAAAAAGATTATATTGTGTCAATCTCCCAAGAAAACAGTGAATTGCAAGTAGAAAAACTGAAAAAAAAAATGACAGGGCAAACAAAATATACAGGCAGAGAGAGAGAGAAAGAAATGGTAACAGATAAAAAGAAAAAGAGATAGATAGATAGATAGATAGATAGATAGATAGATAGATAGATAGATAGATAGATATAAACAGATTGAAACTGAGATAAACAGACTGATGGAAATAGGCTTAGGTAGATAGAAAGAAAGAGACAGATTGAGAGTAATAGAAACAGGTTGAAATACATAGATAAAAATAAAGCCACTAAGACACAAAGGGTTGCTGAATGTAAAAGAATAGGAAAAATAAAACATTATTAATGAGTGAGAACAATAATAAAAAAGAGGAATCAAGAAGACAGAAAATAACAATTGACATTGCATTTAAATTTTTGAAGATCAAAGATGGCTGGAAAGGAAAAAGTTGGAAGAGATTTCCACTGGTGAGAAATGTAAGAAAAGAAAATGTTTGCAAAGAACTTATGCTAACATCTAGCCATTTTAACTGTAAAAGATGAAACCTAGCAGCCAATCTAGCACTGTACTTTAATTTATAGAGCTAAGGTACCATAGAGGAAAGTTCAACAGAACAATTACCATGAAAGTATTTATAGAAAAGGCACAAAGAAGTGACAGTGATGGGATCAAGACTAATAATATTTCAGATTTTTCTTTGGATATTATCAAGGAGCTCAAGGTAAACAGCAGAGGCACTGGACCATATGTAGCAGCAATATTTTAAGAATGGGCAAATGGTACACTATTAGATATGTAAGATAGATTCTGGAGAGAAAAACGACCTCGCACAAAACAGTGAACCAACTTTCTTAGCAGCTGACTTAACAATGGATTCAATATAATCTTTGCACTTCATGTCACCAGATAATGTTAGTGCAAGAAAGCACAACAAGTCACTATCCTGGAGGTTAGCATCAGCCATACTGATGGAAGGAAGAAAGGGTTCTCTCAAATGATTAATAGAGAGTAGTTTTGTTTTGGAGGCATTAAAATTAACAAGCCAGTTCTTGCCCCAGTTAACAGCAGATTTTAGGTAAATTTTGAGATCAACTGCCAAGATAGATGTATAAAGAGATAGAAATAGACAGAGATGGATAAAGAGATAGAAACATACAGAGATGGATAAAGAGATAGAAACAGACAGAGATAGATAGAGAGATAGAAACAGACAGAGATGGATAAAGAGATAGATAAAGAGATAGAAACAGACAGAGATAGATAAAGAGATAGAAACAGACTGAGATAGATAAAGAGATAGAAACAGACAGAGATAGATAAAGAGATAGAAACAGACTGAGATAGATAAAGAGATAGAAACAGACAGAGATGGATAAAGAGATAGCAACAGACAGAGATAGATAAAGAGATAGAAACAGACAGAGATGGATAAAGAGATAGAAACAGACTGAGATAGATAAAGAGATAGAAACAGACAGAGATAGATAAAGAGATAGAAACAGACTGAGATAGATAAAGAGATAGAAACAGACAGAGATGGATAAAGAGATAGAAACAGACTGAGATAGATAAAGAGATAGAAATAGACAGAGATGGATAAACAGAATGAAACTGAGATAGATAAATATTAATAGATAGTGAAATACACTTAGAAACAGACATATAGATCTTTGAAGTGTAAATCTTCAATCAATGCTTATATAAACATCTTCCTATATTTTTATTCTTGTTTTTTTTTTTTAACTCATCCATTTTCCCCTATTATTTGTAAAGCAGAGAAACAGCTGCTTTTGTGACTGGCTTTTAATGGAGTATTTATTACTTCAAAGACAACTATCATAAAATAGATTTCATTTCACTTTCTACACATAAGGAGCAACACAAGAAATTAAAATCTCATTTGTTCATCACAAACATTTTTAAAAACATCACAAAGATCACCAAACACAATTAATTCAAGAAATTCATCCAGTGAATTTACAAATGTCGCTATGAACGTAATGCCTCCTATTTCAGTATAGTGACCCACAACATCAGAGGCAGATGTTGATGATATAGCAGTTGAATCTTCTAACCAATCAGCTATAATTTTTGGTCACGTTACAGATAGCAGCTGAATGGCAGTCTGGCAAAATTGTATATGACATGAATGTGTATACAAAGTGGATTTATGCCATTGCACAAAAACAACTGTATCCATTAACATGCAGTAATGAGGAAGTTTTAAGGAAAATGGTAAGAAAATGGACACTTGTACTTAAAATCAAAAAGAGGATGTCGAAATTTCTAGCACACATAATGAGGAAAGAGGGTTTGGAGAATTTGACACTCACAAGACATACTGAAGGGAGTAAAAGGGAAACTGTGAGTCATCTACCTAACAAGATGAATGGCAGAACAGGGAATTGGATGTTATAATAAGGGGACAAACATTGCTAAGAGCTACAAAGGATAGGATGCTTTGGAGATCCGTAATTACCCACACCCTGAAGGGACATGGCACATAAACAAAGACTGATAGGTAGAGAGACTTTCTGAATGTTTAAGGAAACCAAACAATGAAATGTGAGCACAATTAGGTAATGGAGAATGCATTTCGGTAAGAGCCAGAGAGATTTCTATGTGAAGCCATGTCTATTCTGGTAAAAATGTCTATCCAATAGTGGTAAGAATGTGTAAAAATAGTTACTGTAGTTGAAAAAATGCTGTATGCTTTTTCTTATACTAAAGTTCACCCAATGCAAGGCTTGAGACACTTAAATTTGAAGGTTACTTAATTACATGTGGAGAAATCGGACAAACTGGAAAACCTTCTTATTGACGTTTCTCATTTGTTACTTGGGTGTCTTCAGAGCAGAATTAATTAATCAGATGTATGATATGAAAGTTAGCATAGGTGGTTGCAAGTGAACATTATAAGTAGAATAGTTTTTGATTGATTTGTTTCTTTTTTCGTGGCTTATTGTTTCTTTTTTCATGACTTTAAATAAGCCAAAAAATATGTTTAGATTGAAAGAATTTTTCAGAGATAATAATGATTTACTGATGCAAGTGCTTCTAATTAACCCATAGCTGGGGGAGAAGTAAATTCATATCTTTCTCAAGAGTATTAGCATGTAAGTGAATATAACAAACCTGACTGGAATTGGAACTTGGCTCTCTCTGACTTCCAATTCCAAGCAGTTATCTATTACTGCACTCGTACATCCAAGCTTACAGTACCAGGTATTTCCAAGCAGTTACCCATTTAGTTAATGGCCTGGATCAATGTTGCTTAACTTTGGTGGCAGTACAAGAACCAACGTTTCAATGTGATATGGCCAGAATCCTGGGTAGAATAGATGACAATTGACCTTTGACATGAAGGGGTTAAAGGTTGAAGTATCAAAATGGTGTTTTTTGGTTTTTGTTTTTTTTTTACCTGTAATTGCTGCATTTCCCATGGAAATAAATAGGAGTCATTACTTTTGGAGCATCATTTATCTACATCAGTGCAGATTTTTTTTATCATACTATTTTCCTTCATCTTTAAGATAGATTACTATGGCTTGTTTTGAGACGCCCCCCCCCTCTGCTATACTCTTTCATCATCATCCTTTGACCTCCCTATGGTTGATCAGAACTCTATTAACAATCCCTTTCCACACCGTTTGGTTCTACATTGCTGTCCCCAGATCCCCAATGTCCAACCCTGAGTCCTTAGCTATAGTGTCTGGGAAAGTCAAATTTGTGAGAAAACACTTCTAGAAGGACGACATAGGAGTAAGGATGAGACAATTTTCCTTTCCGCTCGGTGGCAGTGGCCGGCAAACTGTAATCATTTTTACTTGAGCTTAAAAGAAATTGGTCTCAGTTCTCCATAAATTGTGTTAAGTGTGGCATGGGATCTCCGACTGATGTTCTGGATTTTTCTAGGTTGATTTGTATACGTTCCATCATTTGTATATGTTCCTTCAAGACAAGCAAATAATGTCCAAGTTTCCGATCCATATTGTAGGACTGGTTCAATGAACTTTTAAGCAGGATGGAAGGTTTGAGTGCCAAATCTTGTGAAATTTGTTACACACTCTATCTTTACAAGAGCCAGATCAGACCAAAAAATGGAGCCTTGTAGCCATCTCTGATGCCTAATCCTCGCTTTCCAGCCTTGATTCAAAAGTCTCTGCGTGACTTTGTGGGTGATGAATAATTTTCTAATCTACAACCCCTAAAAACATTGCAACCCTCTCACTAATCTAACACTATTTTCCGTGGAAAATATTCTGGCAACTATCATGCTACATACACTGGGATGAATCATTCCAATTCCTTTCATATTAAATTTGTAAAAAAAAAAGTTCCATTTGATTACTTTGTGGAACAGACTCCTGAGAGAATGCTTCCCAGATCACTATGATCTTAACCTTTTCAAGTTTAGGGTCAACCATTATCTTTCCTAGATATCTTCATAATCTGCAGTTCTTACATCCTCCTCTTATGTTCATACAACGAGCTTATTCGGTGACCCTCTATATTGAGTGGCTCTTGGGCCTAGTAAAAAAAGATAAAAAATTAATACTGAGTCAGTACACACAATAACAATGAAAATATCAATGACAAAGGCAAGAATGATGATGAAAAAGACTAAAACTGAAGCAGACATGTGGAAAGATTAAGTTGACGAATAACAATAAGGCTGCAGGAAAACATGAGTGTCATCATGAGTGGGGATGTCAATGGGTGGTGGAGGTTAGATATTCAAATGAGTCAGTGGAATTTGCTAGCAACAATGTCAGCAGTGCCAGCCACTCAGTCAACCAACCAAAATACACCCCTGCTGCCCATCTCTGCAGTCTCCACATCAGAAACGATGACACGAAGTATACAAGAGTCATGTAGTGGCAAGTGAAATAAGACCACCCCCCACCACTAACTCTATTCAGATGCTAAAAAAATGAACTGTACATATGGTTTGTTGACTCTTAACCATAATAGGCATTGTATCATAATTAGGTAGGTTTTAAATCACTTGGCTGATTAGTGGGTCATTCATTACCCAAAATTCTCAATAGACTCTTGGTGTCTTCCAAAAAATAAAATAAAAAAACAAGCCACTCTTATTTGGTAGTTTCAATTAATTTAATTATTTCATTTGTTTATGATAGAACTGCAAGCTTGCTTTGTATTTATTTATTTATTTTCTTGTTTAATTGCTTTCCAGACGTGATTTCCTGTCACCTGTGCTGTGATGAAAACAAAAGCTTCCTTTCCGCTTCCTTTTCACTGTTACTAACCACCACACACTAAACAAAATTAGTTGTTTGCCCTTAGGGGAGGGGTGAAGTGCCTCACTCAATGGCAGTTAACTTTTCAATGACTGTTCTTGTTTCAGATACATCTTTACTCATTTCTTCTCTGTGTCTCTTGGGAAAAGGATTGAGTGCTTTTTGCATGGATAAACACACGAGTCTTCATTATTTCAAAACAATAAAAATGACATTTGGTTTAACAATGATAATTTGAAATTTGTGATTATATAATCATATCATTGTTATTATTATTATTATTATCATCATCATCACTAATTTGGTATGTGCCTTTCTGTTGACAATAAAATTATCAAATTTCAAAATCTAAATTGTTTGTCCATTTAAATTACTGCATTTATTAGAAAATATATTCAGTTTAGATACAGTCATTAAAAAATGACTTCAAAGTGTAGCACATTTCAGCTTATGCACTTTTCCTGTTATCCAGATGTTGTTGCCAGACAGAAAGGGAAAGATATTCCATGAAGTACAGATTTTCATTTCATCTTCATGTCAATTGTGTGAGCATGTATATTTTTGGGGGTACAGGTATATTTGAATTCAATGGCTGATATAAAAATATTTCTACAAAGGTTTTATTATGAAATAATTTCCAAAAAGTTCAATAAAATCTTATAACTATCTCATCATTTAGGTTTGAAAAGATTTTGGTTTTTTGGTTTTCTCAGCCCAAGGTAGGGATTGTCCAGTCTCAATGGAAGATGAAGGCATTAATTCAGTGTCTTATATATATATATATATATATATATATATACGTGTGTGTGAGTGTGTGTGTGTAAAAATATATAGAAAATAGGAAAGAACTCGTTAGGTAAATAATCATAAAGTTCTTTAGTATTTTTGTTATTATTTTTAAAAAATAGTGCTCGATACAAAAGTAGAGCATAAATATAATTATTTATTTAAAAATATGATTCCATTGCTACATAAGAGTTCTCATGTTGCAAAACAAGAGCTGAAAACTTCAATATAATTATTTGAATTAAATTGAATTAAAGTGCCAAGCTCTGTTCCAAAAAAAAAAAAAAAAATTTTGCTTGAATATGGAACAGAGCTTGGTACTTTAATTCAAATAATTATATTGGAGTCATATTTTTGAATAAATAATTATATATATATATATATATATATATATATATATATGCATTCAAAGAGTATCCAACTTTATTTTTTTCTGCCAAAACTAATGTCATGTGGGTTAAATCCTTTGGGTGGAAAGTGATGCCACCCCTCCTGCTTATGTGTGAAAACTTCTGCACCTCTAGGTCATATCAGTTACCAGCTGTTACACCTATAATACAGACATATAATGCACACGCATCAGATTTTTATTTTCACGCATGATAACCAGACATATTGATCAGAGATATTGCATCAAGCTTTCCTGGTCAAGAACAGCACACCACTTGTTTGACAGGCTCCCTACTCTCCCAACATTGCATTGTGTGGCTTCTGGCTCTTCCCCAATCTGAAAACCATGCAATTACCATACAGAGTTGATACTGCATCAAGTTTTGCCAAAAGCTTGGTGATACTCAAGCTTTTGGCAACACTTGACACAATATTTCTGCTTGATGTGATCCTGTTTTGCCATTTATTTACACAAGCTTGTTAAATAGTCTACTCACTGAGTCCCGCTGTCCCACTTGCCTTGTTCCAGGAATGCCAAACTCTCCAAGCCCTCTTTTCTCATCAAGTATCCCAGAAATTTTAACTGTTTCTTTCTGATTAAAGTGATACAAGTGTCCTTTTTGGTCCCATTTTCCTTAAAACTTCCTCATTGTCCACATGTTCCATCCACATTATTCTCAATATCTGTTGCATCAAGTCTCCTCTTCATCTGTGAAGAAATTGTCCAGAATTCACTACCATATCAGAAGATTGGTATGACATAGCAGTTCAATATTCCTTTCTTTGCTTCTAGCAACATTTTCTTGTCTCTTAATACTTTGTTTAGCTTTTGAAAGGTGTCTTTTGCCAGGACCTCCAAGAGAAATTTTGCAAAGAAGTACAAGACACCTTTGGAGGCTGAAAGCAGGCAAAGATTTGTTTCTCAAATCTACATGTAAACTCTCATAAATGCTTTATTTCCATGAACAGATATAACATAATAGAATATATACAATTAATGCAGCAACATAAATCAGTATTCAATATAACATTCACCAATCACCTTTTAGGTTTTGTCATAGAGAGTGTGGCACAGATTGAGACCCGAGTTCAAATTCCAGTCAAATCCATTACATTCACTTACATGCTAATACCCCTGGGAAAGGTATGAATACTCTTCTTCTCCCACCAGCTATGCGTAAATAGCAGGACAGACCGGGTTCTATAGCCTTGGATGGCAACTGGTTTACTGCAGAAAGAAATGGCAAAAAATCTGCCTCATCAGTCATATATTGAAAGACACATTATTGCCTATGTGTGTATCATGTATGGCACATAACTGACTGACATAGAGAAATGCTTTTTAAATCAACACAATGATAAAATCTTGAACACTCTTACAATGATAATACATAAAGTTCTTTTGAAAGAAAATAATACATACAAGCAAAAATTCTGTTTTGTGCTAGTCGCATCATTAAACTAATTTGCACATCTGTGCATCTACCTCGGACTGTGGGTAGATACTGTTGGTGTTATCATATGTTTATACAACTCGACCTACAATAATTAATAATAAATAAAGTGTGGTGTGATAAGTAGAGTGATGTTTGAATATGTGAAATTAAGCGTATGTTGGGCTGGGGGTAGTAGAAAGTGCTCGAGAAGGGATGGGTGTTGCATGGTTGCTGTTGTACCCTTCTTAGTTCTTGCCCCCCCACTGTCCCCAGAACAAAGTAGCAGCTAGATACCCCTTTATATAGGCTGTGTTTTTAGCGATTCTAATGCACCTCTTACTTTTAGTGGCACATTTTCTGTTATCTCTGCTTGATTTTGATGCATCATCTTTTGTATAAAGTTATTTACACTATTTACATTGTTTGGACTGTTGTCCTCATCTTTGTTGCCATATTTACAACATTTTGGAGTGATGAGTTAAAGGGAGATAACTGAGACATTTGGAGGAGGCATGGCACGTGGAACTAGAAAAATCTACCTTGGTGGACAAAATAAAGAGTTCAGTTCAAAATTCCAGTCATCTAAAGAGGCCGGAGAGTACAACAGCCGAAATATCATGAATATGGCAACAAAGATGAGTCCGAGCAATGTAGTGTAAATAATTACAATACCTCATCTCAGAAATTGTTGTGGCCTTATTTGGGCCAGAAATAAAGACACAAAGAGAGGAACTGAGTTAAACAAATATATTAACAGAAACAGTAATACAAACATATACAACAAGTTATCTTGTTATAGCAAGAATGTTTGGTCAGACTGTCAGAGCTGACTGCTGGAAACTTCCCTCTCCAAAAGGCAGTACCTGCTCCTATTTATAGCTGGGAGAGTCCATGCATGCATGGTTAAAGTACCATAAGAGAAATATAGGCAGATATTTTGTATGAAGCTTGACATCTTTCCTACCGAGACTATTGAAATGATTTGTCATGTTTTTTGGTGAGCATTTCCTTTTAGGTCAAGCAGTTTTTTGAGTGACATGCACATGTTCCAATTGAGCATTGGTTGGTTGTTCAAAGCAGCGAATCACTAGAGTATATGGAAAAGATTTGCATTAACAACCAGGAGGATTGCTGCCGAACCATACATCGGCTCTCTCCCATGACAAGAATCAATTATGGAGTCTGCCACATGAAAAAAAAAATGGATTATGCATCGCGTTGCTGAGAAGTTTGTCTCTCCCCTGGCAGCTCTCAATCATTTTAACAATTGCCTTGAGTTTCATCTCTGGAATTATCTCAGGTGATGACAGTTGGATTTACAGCTATGAAATATTATTTGCTGGAGTAATGGTGTAGATTTTTATAGGCCTTTTCAGGGTTCTTTCTGGATACTTTCCAGATATTTTCCAAAACCAAATTGAATTTTTCCAATTAATGAGCTGAAATTGATGTCCTTGTTTTAATTGTTTTATAGATGGATTTGTTTCTTATGTAAACTATTATCAACCATTTGTGGGTTATTTAAAGCCAAATATATATTTTGGAGGGGATTGCTTACAGTACCTAATTGTAGCCCCCATCTGACCTGGCTTAACACTGCTTAAAATTGGCTTATAGGAAAAAATGATAAATTTTTCATGCAATTAAAAGTTATCCACATATTCTTCTGAGTTTATTATCTTCTTATTTAATGCAGTAATAAAGGCTACATTTTTTTTAAAAATCAACATTATATATATATATATATGTCTGTGTAATAGGATTAAAATATAGTTTTAAGATATATAAGTAAAAGTACTCAATATCAGGGACAGAGAGCATGTAAATATAAAAGTGGACACTGAGGTCAACACTGATTAGCGACAGTCCATTTCATGCTTAAATACAATCTTATGGCTTGAAAATTGCCTTCAAGCCTGAAACAGACCATCATCACTCTGTGTTGACTTCAATGACCACATAAATATATATGCCTATATGTGTGTGTGTAAGTAAATCCTGGAGACTCTCCAGGGGAGTACAGGGCCACAGCCTCACCACCTGAGATCTTGGTGCTATGCTTTCTATAGCAAATATTTTCTAGGTGGAGTTGTTAACCCCATGGCCAACTGTTTTGTGATTTATAGTTGTCCTTCTCCTAGATTGGATGCCAACTAAAGCTAAGGAGTTCAGTCTGCCCTACTATTAACTCCTAGCTAGTAGAAGAGAGAGATTCATATCTTTCCCTGGCTATTTGTGTGAAAGTGAATGCAAAGCTGAAATTTGAATTTGATATGCCAATCCTATATTCTGTACTGATAATTGCTACACATCTCACAAATGTAAATGATGTAAAAGGAGTTCTAAAAAAATAATTTATCATTTGGGATATAGGTTATCATGTATCTGTCTATATTTCTGAGATGAGGTATTATGTACACTATTCACATTATTCGGACTATTGTCCTCATGTTTGTTATCTCCTGTTAATTCACTTCTCCAAGTTCTCCACTGCCTTAACCAGGTATTGAACTCACAACTTTTTGGGTCCTGTCACAGGAGATAATTGATGACTGACATCAATTAGACATGGCACACAGAACTAGAACAGTCTAGTCCAGCGAGTGAAATAAAGGGTTCAGTTCGACATTCCAAATACCTGAAGAAGGCCAGAGTGTACAACAGATGAAACGTTGTGATAAATATGGCAACAAAGATGAGGACAATAGTCCAAATAATGTAAATAGGTTATTGTGTTCACTGAAGTTTTTAGATTCCATGATACTTTCAGAAAATTTCATCTTTTAGTTGAACATAGAATACATAAATTTGTCTTGAATAATTAAAAAATAATAAATACACTTAGAAAAACAATAAATACATTTTAAAAAAATAACAAAATCTTTGCAAGTGGATATTGAATGGCTTATTAAAATTTAATGTGTTAACAGGAAAAAAAAGGTTAATTTCTTTCTTTCATCATAACGTTTCCTCTCTTCCTTTAAAATATAAACATAAAATATTCAATCAATGTATTTGGAAATACATCAAATAAGGAACCGTTTGCCTACAAGGTCAACAGACAATGCTTTCGACTGTTTTGTAATCAAGAAATATTTGACATTCCAAGAGTTTTTTCAGATCACTGACCTCATTCTTTTTGGTTTCTTTTGTTATTACTACAATCTTTTGATTGATCTGATTCTACATCCTACTTCAGAATTGGGATCCATATGGAAGTTATCTTCAGTCATTTTGAGAGGAGTCATTATCATTCCAAGAGTTCTTCAGAATATTGATCTCATTCTGTTTGGGTTTTTTTTGTTACCATAATATTTTGATTGATTTCATTCTACACCTTTCTTTAGGAGTACAATCAATTAAATTGGAGATTGGTGGGTGGTCACTTTTAACATAAACCAGAAAATGGTAACCAACAGACAAAGAATGGTGGTAAATATGCTGATTGGATTAATTTGTTTAGCCAATGGAAATGCCTGTTACATTCTGTTGATAAAACTCACTACTCAGTAATAATGGTCTGTTAAACCAACTTGCTGACCATTATTCCATCTTTACAGATATGTTATGCTCTTCATTATTATTGCTACAATCAGAAATACTGTTGACTAAAATATTCTTATTTGTAGTTTTAATTTCTTCACTTACAGCCATCTTCCAGCAGACATTTGTAAATGATTTTTTTTAATTATTATAATAAACAAGTTTCAGTTTTTGGTTTTCTCTCTTCTATTCAAATGCCAATGATGTGAAAAAGAATTAGTTTCTAAAGGAAAAGCATTTGTGAATTTTCAGATCTACTTCTTATGTGTTGATAGACAGACTGTGACAGATTTGATGACAATCAAAAAGTCATTGTCATCAAATCCTCAGTCCCAACTTGTGGAAGTTGTTATTAAATTTGCAGGATAGTTTTTAGATGAACGCTTTCTGGACACTGCATAGATGGTTTTAAATTTTTGTAATGGAATGTCCCACACTCCCTATTGCTTATTGTGGACTGACTATATCAGTAGATATATATAGTAAGCACAGGATATACCCGGTAGACTTGCTTTGGGAATTACTAGCTTGCTAACTGATTCCCTGTCTTTAAGTAGTGTATTCTCTTTTACAATAAACCTCTTTCTATTTCTTTCATCTACACCCGTGTTGCTGTTCCTTTCACTCAAGTACCACCTTTGTCTGTTTGTAATCTTCTTTAAGGATACAACAGAAATGAAGTCCAAGCATTGTCTGGTGAATGTTTGTTCATGACACATGACTATCTGGAATCTATACACTGTATGAATTATTAGTTTTATGATATTCAGAAAGCAATTATGTTTGACTATAAAACATTTTACTCATAAAACCCTGCCCAGGCCTGCACTCTGGAGAAGACACTCCATCATCACCTCACTGTGTTATATAGCGTATCTATGAACACTAATAGGTACATCCCAATCCTCATAAATATGTTGGACACTGTTGTAAGTGGGGGGGTAATATGCTGTCTAAGTAGTCCACCACTAGCAGTGGTTTACCTACTTTAAGCTAGCGAGTATTGTATTTTGTTGATGTTATAAAGATTAACATTTCATTTTCGACCTCCATTTTGGTAATTCCTCATTCAGTAATCCTTTCTAGGTTTCAACAGATGGCAAAACATGGAAAGCAACAGTATACTGATGGGAGGATTCTGAAGGTCCTTTTGTATGGGAAAACTGGCCACTGGCAAGAGGGTGCAAGGGCAACCTCATTTTTGCTTCAAGAATATCTTCAAAAGTGACATATAGATATGGACATCAAGAGGTCAGGAGACAACGCCAATGATTGCACATGTTGAAGATGTGATTTACACCTAGGACTGGAGCAAGGAGAAAAGAAATAGTCTTGTTGCCATGGTAAAGAGTGCTCAACGGAAAGAAAACAGCATAGCAACATCAGGAGGGGACATCTTCACATTCATTGGTTGCAATCAAGACTGTCACTCCTGTGTGGGCCTGTACAGTCATAACAGATGCTGTACTGCCATCAGCAGCTGAGGCATAACTTTTTGGATGCAGTCCATGGTCTCTTAACATCGATGGATACCACATTGACCAACTTCAACACATCAACACAAGTCCAACAGGAAGGCAAATTTTTTCAACTGCCACCCATCAAAAACAAAAACAAATTAAAATCTGTTGGTACTAAATCTGGTGAATATGGAAGATGTGAAAGGGTCTCCCATCCTAGCAAACTTATTTTTTCTTTATTTTCTTTTGCAGAGTGTGGCGTTGTATTGTCATGTTGGAGAATAACAACTTTTCTACTTACCAAAGGAGAGCACTTTCAATGTGATGAAAAAAAGTTGCTGGTAATAAAATATCTAAAGTTATGGTCCTTTCATGTTCCTGCATCTTGTAATGAATGACACCTTTCATATTGCAGCAGACACAAAACAAGGATTTCTGTGGATGAAATCCTAGTTTTGGTGTTGGTATTGGTTTCTCATTTTGTGATAACCATTGTCTTTTTTATCCACCTGTGACAATGTGATGCAAAAATAAAATGTTAACATCCCTGCTTAAAAGAATGCAGCAGGTGGTGGAATGTTGTGTTTAGTTCTCAAGCAAAAGCTCCCAAGAAAGTCAAATTCCCTCATTGTAAGAGTTCCCAAATTAAACTCTGAAATGCACTATAAATTACACAGTGTGTACAATAGAAGAGAGGATAAACTAATTCTAAATGCAATTTCCTACCATTTGACCTTGGTTCTGCCTTAGTTGCTTGACACTGCATTGGTTGCTGCATTGTGTCGTGAAATACATAAATACTATCCAAATGCCTAAATACATCCAGGAACATCAAGTTTGCTTTTGCTTCTTTTTCTATTCTGAACTATATGAAAAGTCTTGTTGAGTTCACATGGTTCAATGGTATTTGCAGATTTTCCTGATATGACCCGTCTTGGATATGACAATAAACTACATTCAGCAGCAATGATCAGGAGGTTTTGAAGAGCGTGGAACTACCTTTTAATTACTGTTGTTCCCAGGTCCACCCTGACCTGGGGTGAAAGCACCTATTAGAGTCCCAGCTATGGGCAAATAGTTAACTCCCAAACTGGGATCAAAACACTATAAAAGTGTAAAAGTAGGTTTTTATAGAAAAAATACCAGCAATATATTTTCGGAAAAAAAAATTACCAGCAATACATTTTTCGAAAAGAAATATTACCAGAAATAGATTTGACTCTTGACGAAACCTTTTTACAAAAATACATCAATGAGACCTGATCTCCTACAAACTGATTTCTTTCAAAGAATAAATATTCTTTTCATATGAATCTATTGTAAAAATTTTGTTAGCATTAAATAACCATTGAGGTTGATATGCCATAAAACAAACCAAACCATACCTGATGTGACCAGATTATGAAGGTGTCACGTACATAACAAAAGCACATGATTAGCTTTAATAGCAATTTTTCTATAGCTATTTCCTTGAAGTATACTATGAATATGTCTGCCATTACTCAAGATAATGGTTGTCACACAGCTAAGACTTTTTCCTGTTGGCATAATCTGGAACCTAATTAGAAATATATTGTTTGCACATAAAATGTCAGTATCTCTATCAAATTATTCACTGAGATCCTTATGCACTCTCCTAAAGTAAGATCTGATTCTGACTTGTCACTAATAAAACTTCATCAGTTTGGACATCATCCAAGTTCACAATCAAATTTGTAGGAATGGAATCAACTTGGGCAGAGATTTAAATGCCAATTACACCGATGATGAATCTGCTCAGCATCTGACAAGTGGAGCCTTAACAACTGATTTTGATCCTCATTGAATTTGGAGAAAGTTCTATATATATCTTAGCTTACCATACTGTTGGGTCAGCTGCCAGTTTTCATTCATGAAGTAATTTTTACCAGAAATACCTCTGAAAATTTTATTGTCCTTCTATTTGTATTTTCTGATGAATTCTTGAGTTAGTTTGAATAAGCTCCTTGTGAGTACCATGGATATAAAATACCCAAGAAAATTTCCCAGTTGCATTGTTAAATATTTAAGCTTAATAATTTTGGAAAAATATTGCAATAAAAATCCTAAATAGGAATACAGGTTATTATTTAAAGAAGTAGAAGAGTAAAAATAAAAAGATTTGAAATTGACAAGTTTTTTCATTTCACTGAAGCAGACATGAAATACAAGAGAGCTTTATTATAACTGCTGTATTCCCTTTTGTTTTCTTACTGAAACTAAACATCTCACATATGTGTTTTGTTTTTTCTCAGATCAAAACAGAATAGTCTCTTATTTATGAGATATTGGCAGACCATAATATAGATGCTAATTAATTAAGGAAGAAGCAGAATTTTCAGAGTTATATTATTACTCATCTTTCTGTAGCCATCACCCCCAAGTCAGTCAATTTTTCTGTTTATTCTAATTTGTCAATCACTAAATTTACATTTCCCTTTTCTGATTATATTATAATTATTCTAATATTTCTCTGATGTTCGTTTTTTTCTCTCTTGAAATATTTGATTTGAGAGGTATGGCTTTCTCCAGTGCCTACTCCACTTTCCATCTGAACTTGTCGACCTGAGTTTTAGGGATCCTCAAAGTTGCCTCAATTGGATCGATGCCATCTAAATATAGGACCTGCTTGATAGCAGTTGTAAATTTGAGACCTTTGTTCAGCACTGCTTCCAAAGAGGTATTTAGCATTTGCTAATGGTGACAACTGTTTTCATAAACTGATAATGGATATTGTTGTATCTCATACAGTGATTTTTCAACTATACTAGTTTTTGTTCTTAGAAGACCCTTACCCTCTGAAATTTACGCTTGTGCAATTTGTCGAGGTTATGCTGAAGTCTATTTCTATCATGGTTGGCAGCAAAAGGAACAACCCACCATGTGATTTACAAATTAAACAATTGCAAAAGTCTACATATCTACGAAGTATTTTAACAGAGGATGGAAAATGCAACACTAAAATCTGAAAGCAGGGATAACAAAATCTGCCTTCCAAAAGCTAAGCAAAGTATTAAGAAACAGGAAAATTACATCAGAAACAAAGAAAAGAGTACTGAACTGTAATGTCATATCAGTCCGAAGTGATTTGAAGTGACAGAAATGTGGCCCTATAAAAGAATGCTGAGAATACCATGGACTGAACATGTGAGCAATGATGAAGTTTTAGAGAAAATAAAAAAAAGTCACTTATACTAACATCAGAAAGAGATAGCTGAAATTTCTAAGGTACATAACAAGGAATGAGGGCTTGGAAAATTTAATACTCATAGGGTATATTAAAGGTAAGAGAGATAGACTAAAACAATATTTAACCTACCTAGGGAGATTGAGTGAATGGCTGGCAGAGCAAGGTTTAGGAGAGATAGTAAAAAGACAAACTTTAACAAGGGCTACAAAGGACAGGAAGTTATGGAAATCCATGACCATCAACATTCTGAAAGGACACAGGATATAGAAGAAGTATCTAATCAGAGGGAACAATCCAAAATTTCAAGAAGTTTCCTGAGTACAACAACAGACAATCTGACAAAAGGCAGCAATTATAAGAGCCAAGACATTGTGAGAATAAGAACCAAGATAAGTAAATTAGTCTGAATTATAATTCCTCATTTCAAAAAGTCCAACACAAATGTTTGATATACTTCAATAACGGAACATGTAACTATTGCCAATTTTGTCCAATGGTGTCAAACTGATAGCAACTCATCCACATGTGAGCAGAATTACCCAGCAAGAAAAACCTATACAAGTCCTGAAAATAAGCCATTGCCTCATTTCAATTGGCCCTGTGAACAAATAGATTTGTGAATAAGAGAATTTGTCAGTAAAACACCTTCAAAATAAGATCTTGGACTAATTTTAGCATTAAATGCATTTCTTATTGAAGGTAAAATGTCAAATCTTCAGTAGTCCTAATGGTTGCCTGACCCCATTACAATTTTTTTACCCTGCAACCCTTTCATTGGAATTCCAGCTTTTTCTGACTTCCCAGAAATTTAGACTTCTCATATTTTCTTGTTTTGTAACTGATAAGTTGTCTTTAAGTTGGTTATTTATAGCTCCTTGCTAATATGTTTACAACTTACATTTTTTGTTTGTTTTATAAAGCATTAATCACCCTACCTAATTCTAAGTTAAGGATAAGTTTGTTTTGCTCTTCATAGTAAATTTATGTTCAGTGTTAAGTGTTCTGTTACATAGCCAAGAAGAGCTTCAGCTTCAAAGAACTCTCCTAGACTGTAAATCTTGTGTATCATCATATAATATTATTATCTCATTTATAGATTTATCCGCATCATGATTTATTGTAAGTGTTTGTAGCATTGTTCTATTGATTTATTGTAGAAGGTGCAGGTGGGCTAACAGTTAAGGAACACTTGAAACAGGATCAGCAAAGTGAGTTCAAATTCTGGCTGAGGCAGTTGGATTCACTTCATAAAAATGCCCTTGAAGAAAAATGTGAATCCATGTCAATAGAGTGGTCCTTTTCCAGCGTTGGTCAACCTCCCAGGTATGAAAAAATAGTATGAGGCCAATTTATATAGCCTTGGTTGGCAACCAGTTTTGAAAATAGGCAAATCTGATTCCAAACTAGAAGCAGATCTTCTAAGTCAGTCTGATCTACTTCTTAGAATGTCAAGCCAAGAGTCAATTGTTACTACTAGCATGTTATCCAGTCACATGTCATTTGAAGAATAGCCGAGCATAGCCAAGTAATTCCCATTACCCTGAGAATGATTTAATATAACATAGGGAGGAACTGGAAGAATAAACTTGATACAAATCTGTGTAGAAATCAGCAAACAGGAGATTTTATCTTTCATAATTGATCAAGAACCATTTGGTCTGATCTGATGCTTGCAATGATAGAGCGTGACAGCAGGAGTTAGATATTTTCTGGAGCAATATAATGAACTGACAATTCTTCCAGAATATTCTGCAATGTTGTGAATATCTGCATTACATTTGAGGTTAGGAATGAACTTTAAACTCAGTTGGCATTCAAACCAAGGAGTCTCTTTGAGAGTATGAACCCCTCATCAGGATTAATACAGGTTTAGAGTCTGCTCAGTGGTGATGAAATGTTACTAGTTTAGTTTTGGATGTACTGAATGATACCAGCCATTCTTTCCTCTAATGAGCCATGACAGGTTCAAGGAGAGATCAGCTGCCGAGCACTGGTCATCAAGATATTTGAAGTTACATCAATGAACTGTGGTATTATCTACATATATATTTAGTAAGGATGTGAGAATGTTCTTGGGCAGATCATTAATATAAAGTAGAAAGGGTGTAAGGCCAAGGAGAGAGCTTTGGGGAATGTAAGTAGTGTAAATAATTACATACAATTTCTCTGTATGGGTCAAACTAGTGACAAGAATTTGCATATAATTTTTTGTTTCTTTGAATTCTTTGAATTTCTTTGAGAATAATGCATGTTTGTCATTCCTTTATTTCAGTTATTCTGTTTCTTCCATTGTGTTTAGGTATATTATGGATATATACTAATTGTGAGAGCCAATACAAAATTCAAAAGCAATTTCTTGTTCAAAATGACATCACCAGGCACCTGATACAAAAAAAACACTGGGGGTTGGTTTTGCCTCCACATTTATTTCCATGCAGTTTCCAATAGAGCAGGGAAAGCTCTTTTCACAGTGCTGCCATCACCAAAGGTAAAAGTTAAAAATGAGTTTGGAACACTCATAATTAATTCTTTCAAATATTTTGTGAGCCAATCTACACCACATCCTGTTGTGGAGCAGCCTATATCCAAAATGGAGCAGCAAGCAGACTCATTCACTAGAATTTGTAATTTCCTTTTTCCTGAGAAAATGAGTCAGCTGAGGATCTTTACCACTGATACCAACGTGAGACTGTATATCACTACGAGAAATTGTTTACAAACAGTTATTTTGCGCTACTTTCAAGGACAACAGTGTAATCAGCTCCTCCCCTGTCTCACCACCATTACCATCAGGGCAATTATAAGCCCAGTGTTTCAGGGAACCACAAATAAAATAAGGTCCAGATTGGAATTATGCACTGCAACCAAGTGAAAGAGCAGATACAAAATTCCAAAAGAAAGACATAATAAAAACAATTTCTTGTTCAAAGTGACAAGTCTTTGCCAGGCACCTGATACAAAAATTGATAAAAGGAGAAATTGGCAGAGCTGAAATTCAGCTCCAGGACTGAACCACTTTTGACCAGCCTCCTCCTCCTGTTGCTGAGTTAAATGCAATTAGCTTCTATGAAGATCTAATATTTATTATATCATTAGTTTCCATTCTAGTTATATGTGATAACCATTTTTGGTATTGCTGTTGTTGGAAGTCTTCAAGCGATGTGGCTTTTGCCATTTCGTAATTTTCTTTCTGATTTTGTAATGTCAGTCTATAGGGTTGGATGAAGGCTCATGCAAAGTTGATTCCTATCGCCCCCCGCCATATATTTTAGTAAGAGCAGATACAAAATCTAAAATTAGTGACTAACATAAGCAATTTCTTGTTCAAAGTGACAAGGCTTCACCAGGCACCTGATACAAAAACTGATAAAAGGAGAAATTAGCAGAGCTTAAATACAGTTACAGGACTGAACCATTTTTGACCAACAGGGATGCTAATCCTTCTGCTGATGATTTAACTGCAATTAGCTTTTATATAGATCTAACAATAATGCCTATAAAGGGGCAGTCAAACTAAAAATATTCTCTCTTTCCTAGCATCCCCATTACTTGTAATATTGCTTCTACATTCTCTTACATTGCTTTCACACAGATCATTCAGTAATTTCCTAGCTAGAGTGGCTCTTGGGCTTCTATTGGTCAGCTTTAGTAAAAAAATAAATAATTTCACATATTAAATCAGACAAGAACTGGTATATTCAGTTGGTTCATTTTGTTTAGTGGCATATCAACCTCTATGGTTTATTTAATGCCAAAATCTAAATATTTTGTAAGCAATGTTTTTTTTTTTTAGATAATAATAGTTTTAGTGATACAAGTCTAATTAATTAACCCATATCTGCAGGTAGGAGAAGTGGATTCATATCTTTTCCAAGGGTATTTATATATAAGTGAATATAATGAATCCAATGGGAATGGGAACTGACCAGAATCTTTAAGTTTGTAGGTAAGTGAATATAACGAACCCAACTGGAATTGGAACTTGGTTCTCTGATTAACAATCCCAAGCTATTATCCATTACACTGTCCACACATCCAAGCTTACAGTACCTGGTATTCCCAAGCAGTAACCCATCTAGGTACTAACCAGGCTTGATGTTGCTTAACTTCATGATCATACGGGAACCGGTGCCTCAACATGATAAGGCCATAAGCCTGGTATGTTTAGTGTGATATACTGTAATAATAGAATATAACGCATACCAAGCTTAACACAATAGTCTCAGGATTCCAAATCTGGTATTGTAGCGGAAAATCCCAAGAGTCATGATGCCAAGAGTTGTAATTCTAAGCGTTGCAAATCCAAGTATTGCAGGTCTCAAGAGAATCAACTTCTCCATCACACACGAGCAGCAAAACCACCAATTCCATTTTTTTCTTCTTCCTCTCTGCATCTCAAAAGCAGGTGCATATATACACTCAACATGCCTATGATTGGTCTAACAAAAATTGGTATAAGCTGCCGAGCTCTCTATGAAAGAAAACAGGAAACAATGTCTTGTGCTTTTTTTTTTTTTTCTAAACATTTTCTATAAAGAATGAATGAAACAGACAGGCATTTTGGCCAATGAGTTAAGCTACTATTTTCTTTGCGACAAGTCGGCAACACGGATTTCACAATTGTGATATTACAACTTCGATTGAGGATTCTGCATTTCCCCTTGCGATAAATGCACTGATGATCAGGAGGACTATACTGATGACATGGGTAATTGTATTTGGGATAAGAATAAAAAAATCAACATCCTCTTTCAAATATTCCAGAATAAAGGACTCAAGATAAACTTTTCCGAAACAGAAACTATGATCTAGAACTGGAATGAAAATATTGATACCACTTACCCTAAAACCATCATAAAAAGGATGGGGAATTAGCAAATAGTGGACACTTTAAATATGTCAGTGTATAGATCATTTGTAAGAAATTTAGTATCAGGGTCAAGGAAATTGAACATAGAATATTCTTTGCCAGGGATAGTTTTGCCCAACATGCAAACTGCTACAAAACTAAAACATTAACCTAAATACACACTGCCCATAGGACAATAGTCTAGTGGTTTAAACCATTGGTTTGTGAATTTCATAACATAGTAATTATGAGTTCAATCCCTGGGCCAAGCAGTGTTTACTTGGGTTCAGTGGAAGCAGGTGAGCAATAACTGAGCAGAATTAAAAATAAGATCTAGACAATATCCCTAGACATGAGCAGTTGAATGAGTACAGTCTACCCCTTTAGATTAGATAAAGGTTGTCTAGAATTCCCTGAAGGTGATCCAGATCAATATGCACATGAAGGCTGGAGAACACAATGGGGAAGATGTTGTAATAACAACAACAAAGATGAGGACAATAGTCCGAATATAAATAAAATTTAAAAAAAAAAATCAGATAATCATAATATTTTTAAAAACTTTTCTGGATGTTATTCGATAATAAACAAAATTACTTTTAGAGCTTTTTTCTAATAATTTTATTGAAATATTTTTCAGTTTATCATTTAATATCTGTCTATATTTCTGAGATGAAGCATTGTAACTATTTACACTATTTACATTGTTCAGACTGTTGTCCTCATCTTTATTGCCATATTCATGTTTCGATCATTGGAGGCTCAGGCCTTCTTCAGGTGATATACGTTGGAATTTCAAACTGAACCTGGCATAGATTGTTATAGTTCTTCATGCTACGCCTTTCCTGGATATGTGTTTCAGTTATTTCTCTTTAGTAACTCAATTCTTCAAGTTTTTTGTTCACCTCTGCTGTTGCCAGGTATTGAACTCACAACACTGGATCACTTCAACCAATGCTTTTATCTACTGGGCCATGTGTTGTGAATATGACAATAAAGATGAGGGCAACAGTTCAAACAATGTAAATAGTGTAAATAGTCTATCATTGAATTAAAATATACATGCACCCAGGCAATGTGAATGAAAGTGAAATGAACATCTGTGTTTCAAAAGTTTATCTCCCTCCCTGTCTGACAACAATGCCTGGTTAATAAGAAAAAGAGTCTAAGCCAGTACTTTGAAGGCATTTTCGTGACTCCTTCTGTATTCATTCTGAATATGTTTCCTAATCAATGTAATATTTTAAATGTACAAACAATCTCAGTTTGAAATTTGATCATCTTGCCATCAGCGAAGCGACAGGTATGAAGACTAACAATTTACAAATGTTCTTAAAAAATTTCTCTTATTTACTAGACAGGACTAAATAAGAAATGCAGCACATATTTTTTTTGGAGTAAATATTCGCAGAAAAAGCCACAAATCTAAAGAAGCAAATGTGACCTTGAAATAAGATATAACTTAGTGTTTGTGTTTCAGTCAAACCTAAGAGTCATTTGATGCTGTTGTTCTAACAAGAGGTATGCACCTCAACATTTCTCAATCATAATAACTCACATATTTACGCATGTCTACTCACTGAGTAGAACATTGTTTCGTTGAGTAAAAGAACTGCCTACCCCCTTCCTTCGTAGGGAGTGTGGGGGGGCTCCTATAAGAGGGAAAGCAACTCATTTGCTAAATAAAGAGAACGAAGAGTCAAAAACAAACCTTATAATGATGCATTTAACAGAATTATAACATTTTTATGATTAACAAAAAAAGAATGAAGAATTATTTTTTTGCAGTCAACTGTATTCCCTTGATATTAAGTCATAAACTCAGCTAATCCTATCAGCTCTTAAGAGATTTCAATTGTTAAATCCCTGGAGTACTGACCGAATTGTTGAAAGATCTGAGTATTTGATCTTAGTGCAATTAAATTGACATATCTCAAAAACTATTGAAAGTCAAATCTTACAAGTTGGTTTTAAGTGAAAGTAAATTGATTTCTCTTTCAAATGATACCAAATTTAGACTCTTTGGTATTACTAGTTATAAGATATAGTTTTCGAAAATCTACAACTTTGAAAAAGTTCTAGATTATTTACTGTGCCTCTGTTTGATCATGTGACAGGGTGCTAACACTGTGTATTGCTATGCAATTGCTACCAGACTGTAAATATTTGAAATGTGCAGTTATATCTGGATACTTATATCCTTAAAAAGTGATATTCAATGTGTTGTTTACAGAAATGAAGAGAGAAACACCAGGCCATTAACCCCGTGTTAGTCACTTCGGATAACTGAAAATGCATAATCCACTGATGCCTGCCTCTCACAACAACTGAGCTACAACTGCACCACACCCCTTGCTACAAACTGTCACTGAGTCAGGAGAGTAAATAGGAGGAAGCAAAAGTTGCCAAACATGGAATTACAAGTACTTTAAAAATTTGGGGATAACAAAACACCCCATGCGGCTTTCACGGGGTTAAAGCAATAATAGCAGCAACAGTTACCTCAGGTTATTGCAGAAAATGTGAGAAGACAGAGGAATTAACCTTTTAACATTGACCAAGAGAAAAATAATGTGTAATATCTTATTTATCAGAAGTGTTTTTTAAAAAAATTGATAATATTTTTTGAATAGTCAGTTATTAAGGATGTCTCTTGGATTTAAAATCAGTTAATAAAACAGATTAGATTAATACTAATTAAATAGGTCTAGTAAGAGGATGCAATGATTACTGGCATAGAAAGTGGAATTAACAAGCAGAGTTCAAATTCCAGCCAAGGCTGTTATGATCCTCTCATATTAACACCCTTGGAAAAAGTATGAATTAAGCTCGTCTTTCTCACAGTTAAAAGTAAAATAGTAGAGCAGATCGGAACGTTAATAAAGAAATAATTCCAAGAAGATATTTCTTAATACAGAAGAAGAAAGTAAGAAACTACCTCACAATTTTACAAAAGAAGAGTCATGAAAATACAGTGTTTACATATTTCTGAAAGAGAAGCTGTGAAGATCCATGATTGTCTATATCTTGAAATGCCATGTCTTGTCAGTAAAGTTTGTCTTTCAAACATCCTGTCCTGTTATCCATTTACACAAGATTGTTAAGTTACTTAGTGTTTCCTTCTGTTCCTGTTGCCTTCAATATGCCCTGGGAGTGTCAAATTCTCCAAGCCCTCTTTCCTCATTATGTGTCAGAGAAATTTCAGCTGTCTCTTTCTGATAGAAAGTATAAGCATATCATTTGTTTGCATTTTCCTTAAGACTTCCTTGTTACTCACATGTTCAATACATGTTATGAACTAAGTCATCGCTTACAGACTCAAATATAAACAACTAGTATTCATCTATCTCCAAACCATTTAAATCAGGCATGGGCAACCATTTTTCAAACAGTTGGCCACATGGAGATACAGTCCATCATAAAGCTGGCAGCACTACTAAAAGATATATTTAAGGTATTTGTTTTTTAGTGACCTGTTCTTTAGTTTTTTAGCGACATGGAATTCAGGTATAATAGCAGCTGTTAGGTATGATAGCAGCAGCACTGTAACGTAAGAATACTTGACTAACCAATAAATGAAATCAGTGGTGAATTGACTGTTTTTTATCTTAAATTAAATATTTTTACAAAGTTCTTCATCCAGAGACAAAGAATAAAATATCTAAAAAAAAAAAAAGAAAAAATTTCAGTGTTTATCACTTAAGTCAATAAAATGTTTAATATCTTAATAACACATCTCACAATGTTCTGCTTCTACAGATTTGTTAATAAAAGAAAATTTTTCAATTTCCTTCCCCATGCCAAATGTGCTTATCATCTAAGACAGGCATGGGCAACCTTCTTTTCTTTTTTTTTTTTTTTATCAGTGAACCACATGAGGTACAGTACATCATAAGGCAGGCGGCACTACTAAAAGAATTTAGGTATTTTTTAAAGATACCCACAGCCATTTTCCCAACAAAAGCATCTGCCTTAGAAATGAAGAAAAGTTGATTTTTTTTTCTTTAGAGAAAAGAGTCTTATAATTAAAAAAAAAAATAAAAATGAAGTCTTTGTATATTATCATTAATGACAGCATGATTAACACACATTTCTGCTTCATGTGATTTGTTTTTAATTTATTCATTTGAGGAGACAAAAATATTTGTAAAAGAAGAATAATTATCATTGCTGTTTCCTGTTTCTGAAGCAAATGATGTTTACATGTATGATCTTCCTTATTGAAAATCACTAATGGTTAAAAATGCGGACAATGTTCCCTTCCATGAAAAATTCAAGAAACATTGTAATTAATCTTCATTTATGTATGTGGTTACGCATAAGAGTTTCTGTGTGAACAATTCATAATGAAAGGAAACAAAAAACATTTTTATAAACATTATTTTCTTCATGAAATTAGGCATGCCATTCAGAAAGCCAAATCAGGCCACAGTTTGCTCATGACTGATTTAAATGTTTACAAATATATAAACAATCAATATTTATCTATCCCTGAACCAAATCATTGCTTACAGGCTCAAATATAAACAACCAATATTTACTTATCCTGAACCAAGTAAATACACTGGTACTTGAATGACAAATGTCAATTGAAAGAAGATGGTACATTTTTCTTTTTAAAAAATTTCCAGTAACATTGCATCAGTAGAATATAAGGACTATGTTCCTGCAAAAAAAAACATAACATACCCACCTAAAAGGTGCCACCTTACAGAATCAAATATAAACAACCAATATTTACTTATTTCCAAACCTAGTAAATGCTTAGAGACCTGGATATAAATGACCAATATTTACTTATTCTCAAACTAGGTAAATGGACTCAAATAGCAATGATCAATATTTAAATATCTCTGAACCAAATAAATACTCAGATACCTGCAGGAGAATGGTCTTCAGAACCAAGCAATTTTTGTCCCTAGCTTAATATGTGCACATGAAAGGATATCTACAAGATACTGAACACATGTTATTTACTATTACAATGGCAGCAGAAAAATGCAGGAATTGAACATAGTATCTGTGTGCTTTGCTTAGGACTGTTAATAGTGCCTTTAACTGAAAGTTTTCCCATCATAGAATCTTGACATTTTTCTATTTACTCAGTTTCGTATCCAAATTTAAAAAAAGCAATTTTTAAAGTAATGTATTTTTTCTTATTAATCCAACAGATTTTATCACTTTAAATGTTATTTTTAGTGGATACTCATATTTGAGTAAATGCACTGTTTATTTATTCATGAGCCTATGACAGGAAAAAATTCACTTAAAGGCACTATTCAGTCTTGCTTGATCATAAAAAAATTCTTCATAGCTCAGTCAATTAGAGCATGTCAGATCTAACAATAGCTCCCTATGCCCTGATGGGGAAACAGGTTTGCATATATATATATATATATATATATATATATATATATATATACTAATAGTAATACTTCTTTGGAAAAAACCTCAGATAGCTCAACTTGTAGATATGTCAAAACAATCGGTACCCAAGGAAAAATAAAAAATAAAAAAAAGAAAGAACTGAAAACATCCGAACAGGGCAAAATAAAACATCCAGTGCCTTAAGTCTTTAGTCGAAAGAAAAAACCCCAAGCGAGTAGTAAGACTAAAACATAGAGTGCTCAATACACTAAGTAGAGTGAGAATAACTAAAATAAATCCTAAAGACCCAGGAAAATCTACCTAAGCCAGCTTACCCTAAAGATCCGCTTAGGTGAAACCTAGGTAGCTTTTCCTGGCTCTTTAGGATTTATTTTAGTCACACACACACACACATATATATATATATATATATATATATATATATATATATCTTATCTCTCACTAGTAACACAACTTAGAATTTTGTGCACAACACACTCTTCAGCTACTGGGTAGAGACTGACTATTACACAATTTAAAAAAAAATTCAACAGAGGCAACCTTTACTTACTTTCAATTATTTAGCATTAAATTACATCACTTAGCATCTTCCATAGCTTACCTTGACTTTCACAATCTTAAGAATATTTTTGAATGTTCTTAAATTTTAAAAACCTAGCAACGTTTTAACTTCTGTTTGTAAATAGAAGCTGCAAAATAAAATTCTTTACATTTGACTTGATAAAGTCCATCAGAGGACAAAATGTTTTGGTAAAGAAAAATTTTCCTTTTGTCTTTATTTATATTGTCTTTTTACAGATATATTTTATTTATATCTGATTCTTTACCCACCCCCATATATATATATATATATATATATATATATATATATATATATATATATATATATACATATACATATATATATATATATATATATATAAATATAAAGAGAGAGAGAAATGCACTGCATTTAATATCTGTGAATTATATTACTAGCCATTTCTGTAACCTATGGTATCACGAACAAGTAGTATTTACTAAAAAATGTGTCAACCTTTCATTTGCTCTTATGATTACATATATATCAACACAGCAAATATTAAAAGTATACATAGAAATGCAATGCAAATGATTTTATTATGAGAATGCAATGCTATTAAGTTTGCTATAAAAATGCATTGCAAATGATTTTAATATGAAATATCTAGCAAATGATTTTAGAAAAGTGCAGGGTAAATGATTTTGGTATAAAAATGCATTGTAAAATATTTTATAAAAATGCATTGCAAATGATTTTAGTATAAAACACATGACAAATGATTTTGCTATAAAAATACATTGCAAAAAAATAAAGTATAAAAATGTATTGCAAATTATCAGTGTTTAATGTTATAATGTTAGAAAAACCCTAAAATTTATTCGTTATATTATTGTTTTTTAAATCAATAAATTATTGAGTAATCATAGCATGAACATATTAATATCAATAAAAAGGTGTTTTATAATAAAACTGATCTTTTTGTTCTGACAGAAATACGTGCATTACTTTTGATGGAACCTAACATTATTGATAATCATTCATGCAGTCTTTTCAAATAGTTTTATGCAAGTTATGCACAAACATAAATATTTGTGACTTTTTGCAATGTTTGACATCTGACTCATTAGTGACAAAATAGATTATACTGTTTTTGGAATTCTGAACAGCTTGATTTTTTCCAAAATGATAGATTTGGTGATTGGTCAGGAAATTAACTTCAATGTTGTGATGAGTGTCATCTTTGGGTTCTATATGTATATTGGTAATTCCACAGTAAGGACCTCAACACTGCATCACAGACTGAATGAATCACAAGTAAATTTTGTCAGGTCTTTTTTTATGCCCTATATTTCAGGAGTACATAGTAGCAAGGAAAGTATTATTTCTTGCCATCCAATCAGAGTAAGCTTTACTGTACATACTTGAAGAAACTCTCCTGTGCTCTGGGGTTACTCAGTCAGCAGTGAGATTTGTTTTAATTTGCTCAATAAAAGGCACTCAAGGTAGAGAGCTACTGTTAAAATGATAATGATGAATGAGGTGCATGATATAAATGAAAAAGAATGGTAGGAAGTAAAAATTATGATAAGGTTGATTGCTTCATTTGTTCTTTTATGGTTTATCAACCTTTTGTGGGTTATTTCAAGCCAAAACATTTTGGATTGTAAGAATAATTCTTTTTTTTTGCAAGTGAATATTGCATTAATAAATTTTCTTTTTAGAATAACAATGACTTTTCCAATTCAAGTCCTACTATTTAAGGTAGGAGGAAAAGATGGATTCATGCCTTTCCCAAGGGTACTTGTGTTGTGTGTTGTCTTTGGCTTCTAATTGTATATTGGCAATTCCTCAGTAAGGATCTGAACACTGCATCATAGACTGAATGAACGATAGACAATTTTCATCAGGTCTTTTTTTATGCCCTATATTTCAAGAGTACAAGGAAGCATCACTTCTGGGAGGAATCCAGATTGAGAAGGAAATATAGAAAATGGATGTCAATAGATCGGCCAAATACTCATTCTTATGTGCTGGATTGTCTCACTCTACTGAAATTACATGAGGGTAAAGAATCTGAGAGATGAACGTCTTTTCACTCCCCTATTGCTGCAATAATACTAATTGCTTTTGTGCATTTTTTTTTTTAAATAATAGATTGATGAATGAATTGATTCACAAGGGAATTTGACAATAGATAAAGATTGTCCCTAAACTTGAAAAGGTTAAGATTGTAGTATTCTGGGTTTTTGATTGATTTGTGTTTTATGTTTTATCAACCCTTTTTAGGTCATTTACAACATGAAAATATTTTTAGATTATAAGAATTTGAGGGGGATAATAATGATGTACTGATACAATTCTCACTAATTAACCCATAGACACAGGGGAGGAGAAAATAATTAATACATTTTTGCCTGAAATTGGAACGTGGCTCTCCAATTTCCAATTCCAAACCACTATCCATTACACCACTCATGAATACAGGCTTGAAGAAACTGGTATTCCCAAGCAGTTACCCATCTAGGTACTGACCAGACTCTACATTGCTTAACTTTGGTGATCATACAAGAACTGGTGTTTTAACATGATATGGCCATAAGCTGGTAGTGTTTGAGGAAGCATCCACACAGATTGTTGTTTGGTTGATTTTGTTTAGTGACATATAAAACTTCTATGGGTCATTCCATATACCAAAATCTAAATGTCTTGAACATAATTTTATTGCTTCAACTAAATATATTTTGAATGCAAATGTTTGCCTTCAACTACAGATAAAATGTATCATTTTATTATTAAAATGTATTGCTGGTATTTTTACTATAAAAATGTATTTTTATACTTTCATAGTGTTGCTTTTGTTTGGGGGTGTGTTCACTATTTGCCCATAGATGGGACCCAAACAGGTGCTACCACCCCAAGTCAAAGTGGACATGGGAACAACAGCAATTAAGAGGGGGTCCCACACTCCTCAAAGCCTCCAATCTTTTGATCAGAGACCTTATTGCCAAATGCAGTTTATCATCATACCCAGGAACTAGTCCACACAGGGGTTTGTTTCATAAAGTTGCAGTTCTTCGGAAGAAGCATTCTAGATGAAATTTTCTTGTTCCATTTGCAGAGAAGAAAACAAGTTTACCTCAACAAAAGCATATGAACAATTTTGAAATTTTGTGAAAACTAAAAAGAGATGATTATGTAGTTCCAGCCCAGATATGGCAGTAATATTCCATTTTTGGTGTAATCTGAATTTTGTGAGGATTTAGGCACTTCCTAGAGCAATAGAATGAACCAGCAATTCTTCTATTAACTTTAGAAATGGATTATATATATGAGTTCCCCTTGAAGTTAAGAGTGCGCTTTAGTCCAAAGAGATGTTCAAAGCATTGGGCCTCATTGAGACTACAACTGTTCATTGTGACTGGAGAAAATTCAGGGCCTGGTGATGAAATGATACTCACTTGGTTTTTTGAGGTACTGAAAGTTGAAGGTTAGTTCATTCTCCATTGAGCTGTTAGAGCTTGGTCAGAGAAGAGATCAGCTGCAAGGCTCCAAACTTCTTGGTTTTTGGATGTGCATAGATGTTTATTAATAATCTGAAAATGTTCCTTGACAGATTGTTAATAAAAAACAAAAAATAGTACTGATGCAAGCGCCTTAGATGTTTGAATTGGTCTCAAGAGTTTCATGGACTTACATGAAAGAAAGAACTTGATGAGTACCTAAGCTCATGTAGAGATGTCATATCTGGTGAGTTTGTGTAGAAACTCCTTATGCCACACCAATTTAGCAACTTTGTTTACTTGTATCAAACTAATCACTGTAAGATGTTTCAGCTCTAACAAGGCTTCTCTCATAAAAGATCAAACTATATATATGAATGTCTGTCCTTGGCTAGAATGATATACAATGTTAATTTACTTCTTATAATTGGCTACTTTGCATAAATAGCAATTGAATACTTTTCCTGGCAGAAGCCCCTAAATTTACTAGCTTCTGAAACCGCTGACTGAGCTTGTGTACAGTGTGGCCGTTGTTCAGGGATATTACGTAAAATATCACATTGCTCAGATCAGAACCCACTCCAGCCCAGATTTGTTTTCCTCTGATTGTAGCTTTTCTCCAAAACTAAAATTAACATTTAAATGCAATGGATTAAGGAGAATGTGATGCAACAGCTGATGGTGATTTTTTTATACTATAGTTCACACAATAAAACACTCAAGAGCCATTCAAAGTAGAGGGCTACTAAATGAGGTTGTCATAAAGGCATACAAACAGGGAGTTGAGGAGTATGTTATGAGGATATGTAGGATAGATAACAGTTCTAGGGAAGAAGTGGAACTTCCTCCTTATTAGCAGAATACAAAGGTAATAAGCATGAATTGACTTAGCATGTTGGATCCAAGCTCTGAAGGCTTGAACTGGTGGAACTAAGGAATATAGCTTGCCTGAAGATCTGCAATGGAAATAGCAATGTTTTATTTGTGGGAAAAGGAGTTTTCAGGGGGAAAATAACTTATCATCCACATAATGAAATAATGGTTTGCAGATAGTTTTGAAAAGATATGCTAGAATATGATTATGATGTCCGAATCTAGTTGTTCCCAAGCTTTTTTCTCTGGGCCATATTTTCTTAATGAAAGTAAGCTCACACCTCACCAAATTCATGTGATTAAAAGTACATTTAAAACTAAAAAGCAGAGAGAGGGTTGAAAGGAGATAAGATTCGACGTCAGAACATTATCATTGATAACACTCTCCTCCAATTTGCAGACCCTAGTTACTATATTCTTAATACTTGATATAATGCAAAAATACCACAATGATAAAATTGGTCAATAATTCTTTATAATTATTTATACTGGGACTCATGCATGCAATTACAAGTAATCCATAATAATATTTTAAATTTTATTTTGAAATCATATTTATTTTTGATATATGGATTTTTTGAAACTGTTTCTAAATCTTTGATTGCCTTTCAATCATTCCAGCTCACCTGCTATCCTCTTCTGCTGCACCTATGAGGTGTTCTGTACCGTTTGGGAACCACTGTCCTAATAAAGTACTTTGAAGAGGACCAAAGTACCAAATGTCTGAGAGTATTCTTTTTTCTTTCTTTTTTTTAATATTAAGCAGCAAAATATTTTCTGCCCTGACAGATCACACATGCTTACTCTTGAAAATATTTTTTTAATAAAGTACTGTAATTGATATCAAGAAAAATGTGTTTTCTATTTATGAAATCAACACCAGTAAGTATGTTTGATTTTTTTAAAAATGCATATTTATAAAATTCAGAACAGATTTTATTTAAGCTTATCTGTATATTACTGCTGTACTGCTAACAGGGCTGCTGTAAACAGCTATTGTCAATGAAATTTTCAAAGATTCAAAATTCTTTTTATTAAATGTTTAACTAAGGCTCATGAGCCAGTCAGGGTAGAGAGTAACTGAATGAAGTGTTGTTCTTGGATTATTCGTTACTATTTTTACTTACTTTATAAGAATTATCATGAGTAAATGATTAGTCCTTTATCTGTGAATTCCTTTACAAATATATTGATTTATGGGTGATATAATATCATTGAAAAAATACAGAAATGCAAGTTTCCCTTATATTTTTGATGGGAGATATTTGATTATTGGAGGTTCTGTTTTATGAATTCCCAGTTCAACTTAGTAAATTTTATTATTTGCAATAGGAGTACTGCTGCAGGGTTCTCACTTTCCAGTCTCAATAGAGTTTAAAATGCTAGGGTCCAGTCTAGTCCATTATTTAATATATAGTTGTCCGAGAGGTTGAAGAGATAGATTCATACCTTTTCCAATTAGTACTTTCATTTCCTCATAAATCTTATAACTATCTACATCAGTTTTGCAGTTCTAACTTGTTCTTTTTTCCTATGACAGTTTGACATCTGTCAGTGCCACTTCCAGATCTACTGTACCTTTTTGTATTGTGTTATTTGGTTGGTTTTGAAAAATTGCACAAGAATCCAAATAAAGTATCTGTCTATATTTCTGAGATGAGGTGTTATGTAAACTATTTACATTATTCAAACTATTGTCCTCATCTTTGTTGCCATATTTATCATGTTTCGGCTGTTGTATGCTCCGGCCTTCCAACCACTTGAAGAAGGCTGGAGCGTACAACAGCCGAAACATTGTGATAAATATGGCAACAAAGATGAGGACAATAGTCTAAATAATGTAAATAGTGTAGAATCCAAATAAATTTTGACACTTCTTCAATTATTTAAACCATGGATTAAGTGTTTGCAGTGGTAATAAAATACCGTTATGCATTACAAATGAAAACAGAGATTGAATTATTTTTAATCACTTAATCCCAAGGAAGGTGATAAAACTACTAAAATGCAAAGGGTGACTGAGATTGAAGGTAACTGAGAAAATGTTACTGAGGAGAGAGACAGAACAATAAAAAAACAGGATTCAAAGAGACAGAAGATGATGCTTGATATTCCATTGAAATTTTTGAAGATCATAGTTGACAGAAAAGCAGGAAGCCAGAAGTGTTCCACAAGTGAGAAGTGTGAGAGAAGAAATTATTTGCATGTAACTTATGGTTACATCTAGCAATTTCAACATTAAAATGGTAGGACCTACTTGCCAATATAGTAAATTCATGAGGTTGAGGTAATAAAAATGAAAGTTTATCAAAACAATTACCACAAAAGTATTTATAGAAAAGGCACAGGGAAGTTACATTATGATGTTGAGAAAATGACTGATGTAACATTAGATATTATTCAACTTTAGATTTTATCAATTACTATTGACCAGTGTGCGTATGTGTTTATATGTGTGTATGACCCCAGGCTCTCATCTGAACATGAATTGAACATTCTTATAAGCAATGCCCTTTGCCCTTTGCTTCATCTCAGGTTAGTATATTTCTGAGATGAGGTATTGTAATTATTTATGTTGTTTGGACTATTGACCTCATCTTTATTGACATATTTATGATATTTTCGGCCTTTGTATGCCCTGGCCTTCTTCAGGTGATAGGAAATTCAAAATTGAACGCTTTATTTCATCCACTGGGGTAGATTGTTCTAGTTCCACGTGTCATTGCCATACCTCTCTAGATGTCTCAGTTATCTTCCTTTAACTCAACTCTCCAAGTTTTTGTTCACCACTGCAGTAGACAGGTATTGAACTCACAACTCTTTGGGTCAAGTCACTGGATCCAACTAACACTTTTATCCACTGGGTCATGAGTCCTTGAATATGGCAATAAAATGAGGACAACATCTCAGGTCAGTGTTTATATATTTTCCTGGCAGTTTTTCTCACATGTGCACATATTAAGTGCAGCTGGGCCAGTCATGTAGATCTACATTCAGCAGCCAGGATGCTATCTCCCTGATCATCTTCACACCTGACTTCTCTGAGGGCAAAGTCTATTCTAGTATGATCTGAAATGTGACACATACTATTAGGTTGGTGCAAAAATAATGTCGGTTTTTGTCGTTAAAAATAGGTCAAAAACCGACATTATTTTTGTATCAACCTAATACATTACATATGATTAAAATGATGCCCTCTGAGGACATTTTTTTGGTTCAACTCTAGATTCATAATTTCTATTTTCTTGCTTATTTTGAGGTCTTTGATATGTTCCCAATAATCAATCAAGATGTCATCAAAACCTTTTCTTCCGTGTATGTCTTTAAACAGTTATAAAACTGTTGGAATCAAAAAAGCTTTTACACAAAATCTGTGGTATCACACCAAAGTTCCTAGTTCATAAAATTCCCTTGAAAGAGTAAGGAATAGTCTACAAAACGAAACCAATCAGAAACTCGTTATTGCTCATTTGATTAATTAAGGCTTCAGTAATAATTTTTGCATGAGCATTGTCAGTGCACTCTGCTAATTCTACTTGTGCATCATAAGCTTCAGCAGCTTCATACTGTACAACTTTAATACTTTTCATTCTGCATTACAAATGTATTTCAAAAAGATGTATAACAGACAAGCCTGTGACATGTTTTCTAAAATTAGTCCATCTATTAACAGCTGATGCTAAAAAATGGGGTAACTACACTGCAAGGTTGAAAAAATGTCATGAACATTTCTTGGCAATGTTCCCCCAAAACTTTGCACATTACATAAAGAAGTCTTTTGAATTGCAAAAAATTTCAAAATTCTTCTCTTAGAGTTCTGGATGCTTTAGGGTAGGAGACTAAATGGATAGATACATGGTCATATTGATACCTTTAATGGAAGAGTCTATAAATTTTTTGTTTTTGCACTAACTCCTTACAGCATATTTACTTTTACTTCTTATAAATTGTACAAGTTTTTCAAGTTTCTGTTGTTGAATGAAGCCTTTCTGAAAGTTATACAGTCTTATCTAAGTATCATTCTAATACCCTTGTCTATGGACATTCTCAACACTTAGCCCTGATCTCTCAAGTTTATTCAAAATGGTATTACACAAATTTACACCAGTGCTCCTTTCCACCACTAAAATCTTGACAAAATGTTTATATATTCATTCTTGTACATTTGATTGTATACCATCAGTTTCTTTTATGTGTCATGTCCCTTCAAAGCCTTCGCGATCATGGCTTTCCACAACTTCCTATCCCTTGTAGTTCATAGCAATGTTTGTCTTTTTACAATCCCTTCCACTCTGTTCTACTATCCATTTACATAAACTTGTTAGGTTACTCATTGTTTCCCTCTTGCCTTCGATATAACTTGTGAGTGTCAAATTCTCCAAGCCCCTTTTCCTCATTATATAGGCCAAGAATTTCACCCCCTTCTGTTTCTAAGTATAAGTGTTTTTTAGTTCCTATTTTCCTTAAAACTTCCTTGTTGCTGACATGCTCTATCCATGGTATACTCAGTATAAATTCAAATTTAAGGAACTTAGACACGTAACGGAAAGAGAATGTTTTGTTTTGACTCCTTCATTCTCCACATGTGTGCCCTATCTAAAATGGCTGCTCAAGCTCTTTCTGAGTAAGCCACCCCTTTTCCAGTGGAAGTGTTGTTGTCAAGGAGAGCAACTCATGAAGATTAACAGTTCTTCCTCTTTTTTCTTTTTCAGCATCATGTGTGTGTGTGTATATATATATATATATATATATATATATATATATATATATATTAATCTGCAAAAAAATAAATAAGAGAATGTAAATCCATTAAACAGAGGGTTCCTTAGGCTCTGATATGAACCCAAGAATCTTAAATGATGGTACTCCTAACTTTGTCAGTGAGTCCACAGTTTGTATATCAGTTGGTATCCAAGAAACTTTAGCAATTTCTTTTCTATCTATCATTTCTCTCAAAATAGCCATTTCTATGCAAAGTCATTTATCCAAAATTTATGTTGATGAATGTATGACGTCATAGAGACAAGAATTGTCAGTTTTATATATAATTTGTAGATTTTCATTATTAATTTGAAGTTGCAACAGTTTTAATAAAAATTTCCTATAAAAAAGACATGCTTCTGTTGCATCAACCATGGCTAATGTTTTGGCTGCTAGAGTACTTTTTACAACTCTTCTAATACATTTTGATTGCCAAACAATGAACATATATTTATTGGTACTTTCTACCACAAAAAGTATATAACTTCCTTGTGATCCATCATCAATGAAATTGGCAAAAGAGGCAATAATTTTTAAGTGTTCTAGGTTTACTAAATCTGGAATGCCAATCTGGGATTCTTCCTTTTCTGCTTTCTTGACCTTTTTGTAAGATGTTTGGACATCTGTTCCATTATTGTGCTATGTTCAGAATTTTCATATGCTTTAGGGTAGGAGAGTAAATTGGATGGGTGCATTCTTACATATGTACAGCCATGTTTAACAAGTACCTGCTTATGCTCCCACCCTATAATAGTTCCTAGAGCAAGACATCTATCACATGTTTCTTTTATAGAGAACAGTACCACCATTTTCGTATGACTGCACTATGTTTGTTTGAATTTGGTGACAAAGTGCATGTCTTAATTTTTCTGACGACTCACATGCTATGAAATGTTTCCTGGCAGCATGCATTGCATTGAGGTTGTTCACTTATAGAAATACCTTTTAATGGAGTGAGTTTGTCATTTTAAAAAAAGAGAGAAAATTGGGATTCCTGCCAAAAAACAAGTTGGTTAGGATTAGAACTATGGACACTGTGAAGTGTATTTTTGACACTTATGACCCATGCAAGTGTTACATCAAAACTACAACTTGTGTTTTCAATGGTTTTCTTCAACATTTCTCCCAGTATCCCTTTGTGTCATTCATTAAAATTATTGCTCCATGAAATTTCAGCATCAACAGCAGCAGCACATACTACAATATTCTGTATCATGTCCCTAAATGATTGGTTATTGAACTCTCTGCCATTGTCAGTGAGGATAGATTCTGAAGTGCCAAAATATGCTATCCAGTCTGTAAATATAGCACTAAGAATGGCAGAACTTTCCTTACTAGGAATCCTGATTCCAACACTGTATCTTGTACCATAATCAATTAGATGCAATTTTTTTTTTTTCATTAATTTCTTTTATGTCTACAGCAAGGCATTTATTAAAATATGATCCTATTGAAAACACAACAATGGGCCTAGGTCCAGTCTTTTTATCAAATTCATATTTCACATGAATTAGGAGGTTCTTGCAAAATTTTTATGAATTCAGGGTATTTTATTCCTGCATTTTTAACTAGATCACACAACATTTTACTACTTGGATGGCGGAATTATCTTTGTAACTTTGTTGCAATTCTAATTTTTTCTGATCTGTTTTTGGTAGTAATTTCTTTAATGAAAAGTATTTGATTAATCAACTTACTTTGATTCGGTGGAGGTCTGGTAATAGGGATGTGATAGTGACCAGACAAGGTATACCACAGTGGAACTTTTTTTTCCAAGCATTGTGACACTGTCATTTACAAAATTGAGGCATATCTTGGCTCTTTTCATGGCATCTTTGTTTAGTAAAAGGGGAATGTCTGAGTCCACAATATCAGTAACAATAATGATATCAATGCTGGCAATAACGTGTGGTAGAGTAGCTGTGAACAGTGATTTTAGTTTATTTCTGTTGACAAACTTGTAAGTTCTCAGTCCTTCTCGAACATATATTTTCTTTTGTTGTTGGACAGAAATGGTGTCCAGAAAACACTCATACCATTTAAACCCACAAACAGTGGCAGAAGCACTACTGTCTAGAACTGCTGAACCAAGTGTCTCACCCAAAAATGTCTGACCGTTACCTTTCCGATTTTGCTGACTCATCAGCACACTGTTGATTATAAATATGTAGTCATCCTTTGAATTCGTATCCTGCTTATTACTGGTTCACTCAGCGTACGGACAATTGTAACTCCAGTGGAATGTGAAGCATTTAGTGGTATTGCCTTCAGGTTCAAATGAGCCCGAACTTTTGTCAGATGATTACTGGAATTTTGTTCTGAGGTCCTCTTCTGCTTCTGTTACCTCCCCACCTGGAAAACCAAGAAGGACACTGGTTTGACAAATGACCATAATATACTTCATTAGTGTCTTCCTTGCTTTTTTTCATTGTAGGCAAAATCCATATCTCTATCACAACTAGTGGAGTATTTGCTGATGTAGCATTGGAAAACTGTCTACACATAATTTTTTTTTAGTTGCTTGGACATTGCAGACTGTTAATTCGCTGATGGTTGCTTTTACTAGTTGCTCATTTTCAGATGTCAAATTTGCACATTTGAATGCTCTGTAGGCAGTTTTGCGGTCCTTTAACTTTGTGACATGACGGTCAAAGTTAATCAGGTAGTCATCTATTGTCATGTCATTCTGCCGTCGATATTGTTCAAACGATTCATATGTCATAAAATCCAACTGGTTAGCATTCTCTAAAAAGAGCATATCAACTTTTCATATAATTTTTCCATGCATGTAATGTGGCAATGTCCATTTCCAATATGGCCTATCTGGCTTTTCCTTTCAGTAAGGTTTGTCAATACAGATAGCATTTTTTTACCAAGTGTTTTATTTATCTGTGTTTAAAATAGGTAGAGGAATAAATTTGGTAGTCATTTTGTTGATTGACATACTCTGCTATGAATGTAAATTCAAATTAAAGGAACTCGGACACGTAATGGAAAGAGAATGCTTTATTTCAACTCCTTCATTTTCCATATGTGTAACCTCACTAAAATGGCCACTCAGTCCCTTCCGGGTAAGCTGACCCTTTTTCGACTGAAGAGTTGTCAAAGGGAGCAACTCATGAAGATTAACGCTAAGCATTTGTCTATAAAAACCACATCTCTACCACGTCAAGTTACCTCTTCATTCATGAGGAAATTGTCCAGCATTCACTGCCATATAGAAGGATTCATATTACATAGTAGTTCCATATTTTCTTTGTTTCTAATGAAATTTACCTGCTTTTAAATACTTTGCTTAGCTTTTGGAAGGTATCTTTCACTATTCCAATGCACCTTTGGATCTCAGTGTCACATTTCCCATCATCTGTTAGAATATTTCCCAGATAGTTTATTTTTTTGTACTTGCTTGATTTTGACGTCTCTAGTTCATAGCTTGCATGATTGGTTGTTCTCTTGCTGACAACCATACATTCTGTTTATCCACCATCAACTACATAACTAATTACCTTTGGCATTTGCTCCTGATGACTGATGTCAGAAGAACAGTTGAGAATTACTGCCAAATACCCAGTAGCCTTGATTCACAGAATGATTTTCTGGAGGACATTAACTCTTAGCATCTCATATCACATGACATAGCACTTGTTCTTTCATGCAAACTCTGCATAAAATACACATCATGCCAGTCATTTTAGAGCCTTTTGCACTCTTTAGCAAGGGAAATTTATGAAAAACTTCTGTTAATGGCTGCAACTTGTTTTCAAAATATTTATCTGCATTTGAATAAGATTTTTTGGACTTCATTCAGGCATAGCAGTATGAAAAAATGAAGGATTCAAGAAGCAAAAGCAACCCTGAATTTAAACAATTTATTCAAAAATGTTTTGACGAAAGAAATAAAATTGGGGATGATACTCAGAGTGATGTCTCAGTTAGATCTGTGCACATCATCTTTCTTTTCATGTGCTGTGTCCCCTCAGGATGTCGGAGATCATGGCTCTCCACAATTTCCTGTCCTTTGCAGATCTTAATAAATGTTGTCTTTTTGTTATTTCTACCAAACCCTGTTTGAACCATTCATTCAGTCAAGTTCATTAAGTACATTCTTAAGTAAACTCTTTCTCTTAAAACACTTTCTTAGGAAAAAACATTTCTCAAGTCCAGTAGATTTTATTGCTCTTTCCAGTCCTAGTGATACTTTCCTTCTGAACCTTCTATTTGATGTGGTGTAGATTGTTAACATGTTGACTATATCATCATTTTCTCTTTAAGATATCTGTGCTATCCATTTTAGTTGTTGCTGCTGTTGGTAGACTTCAAGTGATGCAGTTGCTATTATTTGGCACAGTTCTTTGTGATTCTATAGCACCAGACCACAATGTTCAAAGTAGGATGATCTTTAATAAGACACTCAGGCATTACTCATGCAAAGCCTTTTTTTGCCATTGATTGAGGTTGTATACAGCTGACAGATCAGAACTTTCTAAATGGATTTGATACCATGCATGGAATCCATATGAAAGTCTCTGCATCCATTTGAAAGACTCAACATCCATATAAAAGTCTTTGCATTCATAAAAAAAGTCTCTGCATACATATAAAAGTCTCTGCATCCATATGAAAGTCTCAGCATCCATATGAAAGTCTCTGCATACATATGAAAGTCACAACATCCATATAAAAGTCTCAACATCCATATAAAAGTCTCAACATCAATATGAAAGTCTCAGCACACATATGAAAGTCTCAGCATCCATATGAAAGTCTCAACATACATATGAAAGTCTCTGCATCCATATGAAAGTCTCACCATCCATATGAAAGTCACACCATCCATATGAAAGTCACAACATCCATATAAAAGTCTCAACATCAATATGAAAGTCTCACCATCGATATGAAAGTCTCAACATCCATATGAAAGTCTCTGCATCCACATGAAAGTCTCTGCATTCATATGAAAGTCTCAACATCCATATGAATGTATCAGAATCCATATGAAAGTCTCTGCATGCATAATAAAGTCTCAACCTCCATATGAAAGTCTTTGCATCCATATGAAAATCTCGATATCCATATGAAAGTCTCAACCTCAATACGAAAGTCTCAGCATTCATATGAAAGTGTCTGCCTCCATATGAATGTCACTGCATCCATATGAATGTCTCAACCTGCATATGAAAGTCTCAACCTCCATATGAAAGTCTCTGAATCCATATGATAGTCTCAGCATCCATATGAAAGTCTCTGAATCCATATCAAAGTAACAGCATCCATATGAAAGTCTCAGCATCCATATGAAAATAACAGCATCCATATGAAAGTCTCTGCATCAATATGAAAGTTTCTGCATCCATATGAAAGTTTCAACATCCATATGAAAGTCTCAACATCCATATGAAAGTCTTTGCATTCATATGAAAGTCTCTTCACACATATGAAAGTCTCAACATCCATGTGAATGTCTCAGCATCCATGTCAGTAGTCTCATCATCCATATGAAAGTCTCTGCAGTCATATGAAAGTTTCAAAATCCATATGAAAGTCTCTGCAACCATATGAAAGTCTCAACATCCATATGAAAGTCCCTGCATCCATATAAAAGTCTCAACATCCATATGAATGTCTATGCATCCATATGAAAGTCTCTGAATCCATATGAGAGTCTCAGCATCCATATGAATGTCTCTGCATCCATATGAAAATATCAGCATCGATAAGAAAGTCTCTGAATCCAAATGATAGTCTCAGCATCCATATGAAAGACTCTACCTACATATGAAAGTCTCTGCATTCTTATGAAAGTCACAGCATGCATATGAAAGTCTCATCATCCATATGAAAATCTCTGCATCTATATGAAAGTCTCATGATCCATATGAATGTCTCTGCATGCATATGAAAGTCTCTGCACACATATAACATTCTCAACATACATATGAAAGTCTCAACTTCCATATGAAAGTCACTGCATCCATATGAAAGTCTCAACCTGTATATGAAAGTCACACCATATGAAATTCTCTGCATCCATATGCAAGTCTCTACCTCCATATGAAAGTCTCAGCATCCATATGAAAGTCTCAGCATCCATATGAGTAGTCTCATCATCCATATGAAAGAATCTGCATCCATATGAAAATAACAGCATCCATATGAAAGTCTCTGCATCAATATAAAAGTCTCTGCATCCATATGAAAGTCTCAAACTCCATATGAATGTCTCGCAATCCATATGATAGTTTCAGCATCCATATGAAAGTCTAACATCCATGTGAATGTCTCAGCATCGCTGTGAGTAGTCTCATCATCCATATGAAAGTCTCTGCAGTCATATGAAAGTCTCAAAATCCATATGAAAGTCTCTGCATCAATATGAAAATCTCAGCTTCCATATGAAAGTCTCTGCATCCGTATGAAATTATCAGAATCCGTAAGAAAGTCTCTGCATCCATATATAGTCTCAGCATCCATATGAAAGTCTCTGCATCCGTATGAAAGTCTCTACCTCCATATGAATGTCTCTGCATTCATATGAAAGTTTCATCATCCATATGAAAGTCTCATCATCCATATGAATGTCTCTGCATCCATATGAAAGTATCAGCATCCATATGAATGTCTCAACATCCATATGAAAATCTCTGCATTCATATGAAAGTCTCTGCATCCATATGAAAGTTACAACATCCATATGAATATATCAGAATCCATATGAAAATCTCGATATCCATATGAAAGTTTCTGTATACATATGAAAGTCTCAACATCCATATGAAAGTCTCAAACTACATATGAAAGTATCAGCATCCATATGAAAGTCTCTGCATCCATATGAAAGTCTCAATATCCATATGAATGTCTCTGAATCCATATGAGTCTCTGCATCCATATGAAAGTTTCTACCTCCACATGAAAGTCACTGCATTAATATGAAAGTCTAAACATTCATATGAAAGTCTCATCATCCATATGAAAGTCTCAGCATCCATATGAAAGTCTGATCATCCATATGAAAGTATCTGCATTGATATGAATGTCATGACATCCATATGAAAGTAACAGCATCCTTATGAAAGTCTCAACATCCATATGAAAGTCTCTGCATCCATATGAAAGTCTCAGCATCCGTATGAAAGTTTCTGCATCCATATGAAAGCCTCTGCATTCATATGAAAGTCACACTATCCATATGAAAGTCTCTGCATCAATATGAAAGTCTCTGCAACCATATGAAAGTCTCCACATCTATATGAAAGTCTCTGCATCCATATGAAAGTCACATCATCCATATGAAAGTCTCTGCATCCATATCAAAGTTTCAACATACATATGAATGTCTCAACATCCATATAAAAGTCTGTGCATCCTTATGAAAGTCTCACCATACATATGAAAGTCTGTGCATCCATATGAAAGTCTCAACATCCATATGAAAGTCTCTGAATCCATATGAAAGTCTCTGCATACATATGAAAGTCACAAAATCCATAAAAAAAGTCTCAACATCCATATGAAAGTTGCAGCATCCATATGAAAGTCTCATCATCCATATGAAAGTCTCAACATCCATATGAAAGTCTCAACATCCATATGAAAGCCTCATCATCCATATGAAAGTCTCTGCATCCATATGAAAGTCTCATCATCCATATGAAAGTCTCTGCATCCATATGAAAGTCTCAACATCCATATGAAAGTCTCATCATCGATATGAAAGTCTCATCATCCATATGAAAATCTCAGCATACATATGAAAGTCTCTGCATCGATATGAAAGTCTCATCATCCATATGAAAATCTCAGCATCCATATGAATGTCTCAGCATCCATATGAATGTCTATGCATCCATATGAAAGTCTCAACATCCATATGAAAGTTGCAGCATCCATATGAAAGTCTCATCATCCATATGAAAGTCTCAACATCCATATGAAAGTCTCAACATCCATATGAAAGCCTCATCATCCATATGAAAGTCTCTGCATCCATATGAAAGTCTCATCATCCATATGAAAGTCTCTGCATCCATATGAAAGTCTCAACATCCATATGAAAGTCTCATCATCGATATGAAAGTCTCATCATCCATATGAAAATCTCAGCATACATATGAAAGTCTCTGCATCGATATGAAAGTCTCATCATCCATATGAAAATCTCAGCATCCATATGAATGTCTCAGCATCCATATGAATGTCTATGCATCCATATGAAAGTCTCAACATCCATATGAAAGTACATGATTCAATTTTTCAGGTTGATTTTGTTGGTTTCAAAGCAATTGGTAGTTTTGGACAAAACTTCCTGTGGCGCAACTGATTCTATGTTTAATTTCTTTTTCTCCTATACTTAATCTGTTATAACTGATCTATGCCTCAAGATATCTGAAGTGTTTAGTATTTACTACCTCTACATCCGGTATTTTTATGATAGAATCAGGGTAGGTGACACTTCCAGATCATATTTCCTGTTTTGGAAAGGTTTATCTTGAGTCTCATTTCTTGGAATACTTGATAGAGGATGAACACTTTCGGTTCCAAATCATTCTTATCCAAACTATGAACACCTATATGATCAACATAGAAAACTTTCATCATCAGCATACTGGCCTCAGGAAGGAAAGCAGGATCCTTGTCTTCTATTCGTAAACTCATTTGGGATGTGGCATAGAATGTTTAATTGTTCAGTGTACATCTCATTTGTGTTTGTAAATGTGCAAGTTATAGTCTAGGAAGCTATTAAATAGACTGGGGCACTCATTTCCTCCTTGTCACACACCTGATAAGGTCTGAAATGTTTCCATATTGGGATCCTTGCCAGACATCTAAGATTCTGAGATTGATACAGTTCCTCTATTAGATTAATATATTCAGTAGATTCAGAGTTTGGAAGGTGGTTTCTAATGAATGAGATGTGAAAGTCTCTAGCAATGTGATCATTTGCTGCTGTGAGGTCAACAAAGCATTTATACATTTTCCTATTACAGAGGTAAGCAATTTCTTTGAATTGTTTGATGACATTGTGTGATTCAAATGAAAATTGGATGGTAAGAAAAAAAAATTTCCAATCAAATCTGTTCCCGCTGATAGCTAACGTTAAAACCAGAACTGTGCTTTGCTCAGGACTCTGTTTCTTGCACACCGTAAATTACAGTACTATCGCTCTTTCTCTGGAACATGGGTGTAACCTTCACCAGTCGCAAAGAAAAAACTGCCCTGAAACAAAAAGTCAGCTCTTTTTATCCTTCCTCGGCCGCATGCAAGAAACCAAGATCTTTCGCCTTGTTCTCCCTGATAACACATGCACTGTGTCACTTCAATATTGATTTGCCAGAGTTCGTCTCGCACATCCATGATGCCTACAAGCACATGTACAAACAATTTGCCTTCACTTGTTTCAGCAAGGTATGTCTCCATCACAGACATATATGCCATCATTGCATGTATTTCCAGAATGAAAACCAAACTGGGCTGTGAGGAGTTGATTTTCACAATGAGAGCCCAGAGCCTAATTCATATGTAATTCATTGATACTTTCACCATGACGGATCCAACTGAAATACCTCTGTATGTGTGTGAGGGTCTTGAGGGCTACCTTTCTGTTTAAATAATATATTAATGTGTAATAATACACTGGGGGATACATTTGATTCTAGGTTTCTTTCATAGAGGAATTTGTTATTGAATTCAAGAATAATGTAAGCTATTTTCAAAAGTTTACTGCCTGCATGTTTTTGATGTTGATGGGTATGTGACCAAGTGGTTAGAATGTTCACATTCTGACCATGAGACCTGGGTTCAATTTGTCAGGAAGGAGACTTATTATCAGACTAAAGAAGTCAATCCCAGCATGCAGCATCTTTGAAAAGCGCCTAAAAGCCATACTATGGGTTGACCCAAGCCTTGTGAGTGAAATTGAGTAGTCAGAACCCTTGGAGGCTGTTGATAGCTGTGCTAGCATGAAGTCACAAGTCATCATGACTGAGGGTTTGAGTGTGCTGGCCTTGTTGATCATGCTTTCCCAGAAAATATAACTACGGTCTACTCAGTATAGTTGCAGTAAACTACAGGTGGGCTCTATCTGTGTTGAATAAATACAAATGCGCCTGAGAAAACTTCTGCAATAGAGATTGTCTAGCCGCCCTAGTAGACAGGTATCCTTGAATACAAGTTGCCAGCTATATACATACATACTGTCTGCATGTCTAACTCAATGTACAATTGTAACTATCATATTTTAAGTTCATTTTAATTAATCATTTTTAAGAACTTTATACATATATTATTAACTCAGGTAAAAATACCTTTAATACAGGTAATAAGGACATTAATGTTATGGATTCATTGATATATAAGTATATCATAGAACTTTATTTCCTGAAAGTTTCATAAAATTCTATTAATAGATGTGGAAGCTATTTTTACTTTCATGAAAGGCCTACAGCTGTATTAGATTTCTTCAAATTCCTATGGTATATAGTGCATTATAGGACAAATACCTTATGGAATGCTAACAATTAATAAATTATAAATCAGTTGTATTATTTTTTTAAAGTCATGTCCCTTTTGAGCATGATTATAAATTTATTTTATTTAATATCTATGAATTGCTACACATTGTTGAAAAGATAAGGGAGTGGTTTCTTATTACCTTCTTCACAGATAGGAATTCAGAATTTTCTTTCTCTTAGACTGGTTGCTATACAAGGCTAGAGAATCTAGTCTACCCTGCTATTTAACCTATAGATGAAAGGAGAAGAAACAGATTCATGCCTTTTACAAGGGAATTTGAATTCGGCTCTCCAGTTCCTATTCCTGTACCAATATCTATTAAACTACCTACACATCCTCAAATTATTATTAATTTTATTATAATGAAGTTATTTTTCTTGCTTCTTTTATCTTTTAGGGTTTCATTAATTATACTAATAGGTACATTGATGAGTAGTTTGTTTTATTTTCCAAAATGATAAACCTATATTTCTTTATTCTGGGATTTTGAAATCAAACTTTCTTAGCAACACTATGGCACTAAGGAATTTTCCATTCAATGTTTATTCCTGAGTATGATGATAAACTACATCCAGCAGCAAGGCCTCTAACTGGAAGAGAGGAAGTTTTGAGGAGCACACAACCACTTCTTAACTGCTGTTGTTCCCAGGTCACCCTGACACAGGGTGGTAGTGCCTGTTAGAGTCCAAGATATGAGCCCAATAAATACCCCCTCAACACCACCCAAAAAATATCAAAACACTATGAAAGTATAAAAATACATTTTTATATAAAAAAATTACCAAAAATACCTATTTATAGTATATATTTAGTTGGAGCCATTAAATAACTCATAGAGGGTGATATGCCATTAAACAAAATCAAAAATCAAATTAAATTGTGTTCCTCAGATCTGTAGAATGGCAGGCTTCTTTCTGCTATCAACTGTACAGTGGGCACCAGTTAGAAATTTGATGCTAACATTTTTTCTGGTTTGCTTATTTTTTTTGGACTTCATCAATATTTTCTAGTAGATAATCTTTGTTGCAGTTCACAGCAAATATGCATAACTTGATAATGCCTTTTTGAGTTCTCATGCTCAGCTAATCTTGTATGAATGTTCAATCAGTTATTAAAAAAAAATTACAAGTGCACTTGATGTGCACTTGTCAAAAAGCATGCTGTAATAACACAAGACTATCATTTGATTCAGAATAGATTGGACTTTGACAATCTGTAGTTCCACCATTTCACAGTTTTCTTTTATGATAAAATTTAGAAAAAATAATACTCTCACATTCTTGGGAAAATCTTCAACAATAATCACAGATGGTCTTTTTTTCACTAAATTGTTTCAAAACAAAAGAAAAAATAGCGTACCTCCAGCACCAAGAAAGATTCAAAACAATTTGAAGTTTTTAAATAAAATTTTTTATTTAAATATTAAAATCTTCATCAACAGAAATATCACTTTGATTAAGTCTGAAAATGCAAAATTCATCAGACACATTTTTTTACCACTTTTTGTAGATTTTCCTAAAATTCTTCTGATATGCAAATATATATATATATATATATATATATATATATATATGAGGCATCCTATTCGACATATGAGTGTCAATCAGCTCAGTTCCTAGGAACCGACAGCGTAGACACCAGCAAATATGATTTCATTATAGTGGTGAAGGCTTTGTGCAGAACCATCCACATTTTTTGAAGGGCCAAATACAGAGGCCTAGTGCATTATGTCCCACAAGATTCCCAAATGACCCTCCACAGGTTTTGAATTCAGATTTGTCTTTCTCCTAGACCAGTTGTCATCCAAGGCTATAGAACCCAGTCTGTCTTGCTATTTACCCATAGCTGGAGGGAGAAGAGGATTAATACCTTTCCCAAGGGTATTAGCATATAAGTGAATTAAATGGATTCGAGTAGAATTCGGACTCAGCTCTCAATCCACTACTCCACCATGCCTCATATATATATATATATATATATATATATATATATATATATTTGCATATCAGAAGAATTTGAGGAAAATCTACAAAAAGTGGTAAAAAAATGTGTCTGATGCATTTTGCATTTTCAGACTTAATCAAAGTGATATTTCTGTTGATGAAGATTTTAATATTTAAATAAAAAATTTTATTTAAAAACTTCAAATATCAGCATCCCCTTGATGCTGATACTGTAAGTTTTTAGATTAATTTTTTTTTTTTTTTAAATATGTGTTTGTGTGTATAGTCTTGCTGATTTCATTTAGTTTCTTCTTCTGTCGGATACTTAATAACTTAAGTGATAAAAACATAAACAAAAAGAAACTAACTCTAGACTATATACTTAAATACATTTTTTAAAAGTTTAAAGGTTTAAAATTTCAGTATCCTCTCCCCTTCATGCCCAAGTCTAGTCATGTCAACATAAACATTACTTTAATCTGATAAACTCCTAAAGGATGAAATGCATCACATGAAAAAAATTTTCCACTTTGTCATAGATTTTCTTAAAATATATATACACCAGGTGTAACAGCAAAATTGTCCAATTGTTAGATTAAACTCTGACTTGTTGTATCTTAGAAATGATTAAAGATATCTTACTGGAATTCTATAAGGTTTTTATAACACTACTGAACTCTACTTTGAGCAATAATAATGTATAGTTACTCCCTAAGCTTAACAGAAGTATTGATCTGTATATAAAATATATATAAAATCAATCATAAACAAAAATGACATGTTCATTAATTAATCATAGCTAAGTTTCAAACCTCATGAAGTATTGAAATAAAGTTCATATATATTACTCCAGAATCATTTTCCAACTTATTCTAGATTATCTTTGCCCTCTCTAACCTTCTAACTTTCTGTTCTAGATTAACAAGATGCCTCAAAGGTTTCATGTATGATTTAATTTTCAAGTCTTTTTTCACTGCTCTTTGGACTGTCATAGCTGAAACTCTTCTCTTACATGCCAAACGTCTTATGGATTGAGTTGGATCTTTTCTAATTGATCTCTTTAGCTCTAAGTTGAAATGATGATCCCTCTTCTTGTTGTGACCTCCTGATCCAGTTTTCCTCTCTACTGTTCCCTCTTTTTTTAACTTATTCACCATTCTATTGATGATTTTTGAAAGGACTTTGAAAATGGAAGCCAAAGCATAAATGTTGGTACCATTATTGAAGGCCTGAATGATCTTTTATCTCTCACTATTGCTCAGTTGGGAAGACAATGGGCTGACACAAAATAATTTTAACCTGGTCTCTTTTTAACTGAATAACTCAAAGGGCTTTTTCAGTGATTCTTACAAAAATGGTGTCAAAACCTGGAAAAAAAAAACTCAATTAGTTTAGTGGTTTTTTAGATATTAAACATTTTGTAGGATGGACAATTATGCTGCTCCACAATTTGGACAGTTTTCTGTTACACCCAGTGTGTGTGTGTGTGTGTGTGTGTGTGTATATCTATGTGCATATATATATATGATCGACTCTCCTGTCGAGATTCGACATATGAGGGTCAAGCAGATCAGTTTCCAGGAAACCGACAGCCCGACACCGGCACATGAGAATTGATTATAGTGGTGAAGGCCTTGTGCAGGACCATCCACACTTTTTGGAGGGACGAATACAGAGACCTGGTGCACCGAATGCCACAAGGTTCTCAAACGACCCTCCGCAGGTTTTGAATTCAGAGTTGTCCTTCTCCTAGACCAGTTGCCATCCAAGCCTATAGAACCCAGCCTGTCCTGTTATTTTACCCATAGCTGGAGGGAGAAGAAGAGGATTCATACCTTTCCCAAGGGTATTAGCACATAAGTGAATGTAATGGATTCGACTGGAATTCGAACTTGACTCTCCGATTCCTCAATCCAAGCTGATATCCATTACTCCACCGTGCCTCCATATATATATATATATATATATATATATATATATATATATATATATATAACTCTCTTCCTCTTACTTGCTTCCCTGATAGCTATAATCTTCAAATATTCAAATGTAATGTCAATCGATGTTCTGATGCCTTGATCCTGATCCCCGTCCTTCTCTTTATCCTTTCCTCAAACACCCCCCTCTTTACTCTTACTTTCACTCTCTGTAACCCCCTTGCCTGCTAGTGGCACTCCCACCTTGCCTGTAGTGAAATGCTTAAAAAAAAATTGCCTAATGATCCCATGGGTACCATTTCAGATTTTGATATTTCAATTAGTGATATTTTGTCTGGAGACAAATCAACCCTGAAAAATGCCAGCTTAATTAAACAGATGTTTCAGAAGTAATGAGAAATTGAAATTTGCTTAAATGTGTATGTTATGAGCCGCAAGTATGATTTTGCCAAATTTGGCGCTTTATATCTTTCTGTTATTCAATATTTAGGAACATAACATTAACTTTGGTATGTTTTTAGTTTTTCACCCAAATAAGTCATTTCTGACTTGCTTTGTTTCTATTCTGTGGTTTGGAAGTTACATTGGGAAAATATGATGAAATCTGGACATAACAGGCAGTTTCTGCTTCAGGCTAAAATGAAGAATAAAATATCCACAAAATATTATACTAATAAAATATTGAAAATGTTATCAGAAATATCAACATTCATCAAAAGAAAATTTCTAATTTGTTGCATATATTTTTGTGTTGTTTCCAAGAAAAGTTTTTGTAAAAAAATTCTTTTTTCTTGTTAAAAGGTTTTATTTTCACTATGTAAAATAATGTTTACAACCTCAAATACCATGCAGGCTACTGACATTTAAAAACAAAACCCATATACATATATAACAAAGTACTATTTTTTCTGAGAAAAAAACGAAATTTTTCACAAATATTTGTTAATTATAACATTGGCCACTCCTTAAATCTTCTCTGATAAAAAACACGAACTTAATAATTTAAGTGTAAATAATTCAATACATTCTTAAAAGATAGGTTTTTAAGCTAAAAGGAAATTTCTTGACAAGGGTGTTATTGTTAATGCTTTTAAATATTTTCAATATCTTATTGATATTTTATTCTATTAACCATGAGCAGGAACTATTTTGACTAAATTTCAGGATTGTGCAGATGAATTTTTTAATTGCTTGCTGCAGGCAGCTGTCCCCCAGACAGTACCTCCACCATTAATTGAGTTTGAATATGAGACTTAAAATATATCTTGCAACAGATTAGCACAAGTTACCATAATTTCTCAAAAATAATACACACCTATAAATAATGTGCACCCCAACAAATGATCCAAAAATTAAGAAATATATTTATTCCTATGCATAATACACATCTATAAATTTTGTCAAAAAAAAACCCAAAAAATAATTAAGACATTTTGCCAACCTTGACATTAAGAATAAAATTAAAGCTAAGTGGCTAAAATAATGTTGAAAATTACCATCGCAGTTTTCCTGATAAATGTCAGTGAGGATGTTATAAAGAGAGGTTTCAAGAAATGTTGTCTCATGACAGCCATGGATGGTTCTGAAGATGACATCCTTTGGCAAGAGAATAAAGAGGCCAAAGATTATTTTGAAGAGGACGAAGATAATATTGTGAATGATAATTTGTTTAATGACAATTTAGATATTGATTCTATAATAGAAAGTGATAATGATGATGATGATGATGATGATGATGATGAAAATTAAAATTTCAACAAATTGTTAACTTGATATCCTCTTTTCTTCAAAATTGGCTTTTTATAGATTTTTTTGATTTTTTTGCCAAATAAAAAATGCATTTACTGATAAACATAAATTTATTGACAAAAAATGTTACAATTATTATTGCTGGATTTAAAATGAAAATTGGGATAATATCTTTCTTATTTTAGAACAACAAGTATGTATTTATTATTATAAATCAATAAGGAAAAAATATTTTTGTTTAAAAGTATTTATAATATGCACCCCTACTATCACCTGGAATTAACAGTAAAAAAAAATGGGTATTATTTTTGAGAAATTATGATAGTAATTTGTAGTGAATTACTGCAAAGGGCAAAGAGGCCCAGGGTTGGATGCATCTTTTGCAATGCTAGAAAAAAATAACATAGCTCCAGCACCAGGAAAGATTCAAACATACTTCATGTCGTAAACTGTCCAATGGAAAAAGAAATGGCAGCTTCACAGGTTACATATTTAAAATAGCTAGATACTAAAGTAAGTAACTCTTTTGTGAGATAATGCATATGTAAATTTTGGCTATCAATGATACATAAAAATGGGAAGAACAAAGTAGTGAAGTGAAAGGAAAAGAAAGGAAAATTAAAGAAAAGAAAGACGGTTGGTTGCTGTGATGAACTGGCCACACATGTCATGGATGAGAGAGAAGAAACTGATTGTAGGCATCGATTGCAACAATAAGTTTAGAGGGTTTTTTTTTTTGCTACATAATTCAATCCCATGATACCCTAGTCTATACTACTCTATTGACTCTCTGGTAGTGGAAGGGTCATTTTTATAATGATGAGGGTTAGGATTGTGACTATTCTTCTTTTCTATCATCACTAATGGCAAGATTATTTTTAGAATGATGAAATATCATCATCATTCTACCGAAACATATGGAAGAATTTGGACAGGTGCTCAGCTGCATAGATAGCCTAAGACCATACCCAATCATGAGACTGATGATGATGAGGATGTGATAATGAAAAGCTATATTTTATGTTTGCTTATCTTTTCTGAGAAATACATTTTTAAGCAGTTCTATAATTCTGAAAATAACACGATTTAATTAAAGCAGAAAACAAGTTAAAATATGACCATTATAATTCTAACTCTAACGAAAATGGCTTACATCTGGCACAAAAACAGATTTGGACGTGTCTCACATGTAAAGTATTCCCAAAAAGAAAATTGCAACTTTACGAGTTGTATATTTTAAAAAAGACAGATCTTGCAGTCAGACAAACATTCACTCTTTTTAACATATGCAAATTTGAACTTCACTCCATCTATAAAAAAAAAAAGAAGTGCAACTGTGGTAGCAAACAGGAGACACAGATTGTTGGTAGTGGTTGACTTATGCTATTCTGTTGCTTGAAGGAAATAAATTAGGGAACTTTATTACGCACCAGAAGAAACTGACTTAATTATAATCATTGCTCTTTTCTGCAAAACCTACAATATGATGAATGTTGCAATGTGTTGTGTGTACTTGACCAAAAAACTAAAGTAGATTAGACATGTCTCGGCTCCAATTAGTCCAACTCAGAAGTTTTGAAACATACATCAGGAAATAGAAGAGAAATAAAAAGATTTTACCATATTTTCTTGTGTTTAATACAAGAAATTCTGAATGAAAATTAAAGGAAAAAAGTGGGGTGCATTATCCACAGGTACACATTTTCAGAAATTTTTACTTGGCTTAAAAATGTTTCGTTTAAAACAGCAAAATTGAAAATACACTCAGTTTACACAATAGATAATAATAAAACTGTTATTTAGTTTCCGTAATCTCTTTAATGAATAGTTTTTGCAAAAAAAGAAGTCTGTTTTGCTTCCATTTCCAATTTTTCTCTGCCCCTTTACCATTGTTGCATATAACCTTTTAAAGTAGGTGGTCATCTTCATATGCAAATGACCAATGTTCATAAAAAGGTTCAATATCACGCATACACATTGGACCTCTCGTAAACGACAATTTGGCAGGCCAGACATATCAGGCACTTTGGAAGTGCGAATATCTATCATCACACTCCTCCCTAATCATATGATCACACATTTGATGGTGGAAGGGATCTGTTCATTTCACCGTGGTACTCCTTCGCAGTGGGACAAGAACTTCTTCCTTCCCAGCCAAATTGTTGCATGTGCTGGGGTCTGAGTCAGAATCCACAGAATAAGGGAGCTCAATAAAGGCCGTTCCCATCTCTCCCTTGCTCTCAGATGGAGTGCTAGTGCTGTACCTGGATGAGTGTGCCTGTTACCATATGTTCCAGAGGAGTATGACTGATTTTTTTTGTATCAATTCTGCGTGATAGTAGTGGGTCGATGTTTGATGAAGCTGGTTGCTACTCACAGCCATCCACATATGGGAAAGCGTCCCATCAGTCTTCCACACATGAAAAAGATGTTCCTTTGTGCTATGGTCATAGAACCATTCACCAAACTACTTCCTCGTTGGCAGTGTAGTCGACCATGCTCCCCACAAACTTCTAGTCCTATTACTTTGGCACCATCCTGCAACTTCTCTGGATCCTTGCTAGTCATTCAATACAGTTCAAGATGCGTCCTCTTGAATTCTGCTGATGCCACATTCTCATATATATATATATATATATATATATATATATATATATATATGTATGTATATATCATCAATATATGATGATGTTACTCACTTTATCATCTTTTCCTGTGTTAACGCAGCCTTGAGCACAGACCTGCTGTCTCCATTTTCATAGTTTCTCCACATAAATGTTTGCAGTACTCGTGAATGTGTCAACATAGGTGTTTAGTTCATGATAATCCATTACAAGACACACCTTATGTTTGTTGGTCTCTAGTACAGCCATCAGTGATATCAGTCCCTTGGGCAGGCCAAACTCCTCATCAATATACAGCAACAGCCAACCATTATCCATCCAGGTCTGTAACTCACACTTGTACTCCTCCCTCAGCTCACTAGACACTGGATATTCAGAGATCCTGTTCCCAAGTTTCTCTGGTGCACAACCTGCTGTGCACTTCTAGATTGTGACCCCAAATCCCTGCTGCTCATTGAATATCACATTAAAATCAGTTATGTTGATGTGAAGTGCTGCACAGATGGGCCATGCTTCCTCAAGCTTCATGATTCCAGACTGCCGAATGCCTTAATGGCATCAATGCTCAAGTTAATGCGGTTACCACCATGTCCTGCTTTGACCAAGACCGACATTTATGCTAAGAATGGAATGTGCTCATCCAGAGTCAAGGAGAGTCAAGCATGGTGTGTCATCAATGTACACAGTGATGCTAAGTAATGCTGAATTCATCTCTTGTCCAGGTAATAGACAGGCACTGATGTCTCATCCCCAACTCTCTGACCAGGTGACTGGTCATGCTGCACCACTAATAATGCATGCAAGTGGTTTCCCTCTCTGCACACAGTCCCTTGCAAAATGATTGGGACCATTGCACTTATAGCGTGTAACAGGCAGGCTCACAGCTGAAGATGGTTGAGCAATCCAAGCAGACTGTGTCATAGCAATGACTGGTTCCTCTGCTTCAGTTTTGTCCTTCATAAGTGCCCGAGCTCAGGCTAACAGCTCCTGGAGGAGGACTGTAGAAGCCTCTTCACAGGGCCAGGAAGCCCCTGCATGAACACACATGCCATTGCATGGTCTGAGATTCCTCTGAAAAGGACCAACGATTTTCACAAATCCACCAAATATACATCTACAGTCTCACCCAGATGCAACATACGTGCCTTAAACTTCTCATATGACATGAATCTATAAGTGGCAAAGGTAGTGATTAGAGATTCCTTAATTCAGACGACACCCAATTTCTCATCCTTGGTCAGTTGTTGGTAAACTACAAACACTCCCTCAGTTAGGTGAAGAAGGATGACCCCATCAAGCTGCTTTACCCCAGACAGGTTGCACACCAACTCCAGCTTCTTGATCCAGTCAATCACAGTCAAATTTGGGAATAATTTTCAGGTCGTACCGGCTGTCCAACTCTGCTGAAATAGTTTATTTAGTTTCTATAGTCATGTTAACAAACAGCACAGTTTTTACCCAAAACAAAGAAAGAGACATCTTGCATCTGCTTGCTTCTACTTGCAAAAAAAAGAAATCTTACATCTGTGTCGCTTCCACTTCCAATTTTTCTCTGCCCCTTTACCATTTTTGTATACTGCCTTTTAAAGCGGATGGTCATCCCTGTTTGCAAATGACTGAAGTTCATAAAAAGGTTCAATATCATGCATGCGCCTTGGACCTCTCATAAATGGCAGTTTGGAAGGCCAGACACCTCAGCCACTTTGGATCAGGTAAGTATGAATATCTATCATCACAAAAACACAAAGTAGGCAGGCATTGATAACAAATGTTTACAAAAGGTATTTGATATGTTGCCAATATTTGTTCTTTGGGAATCAGCATAATTTAACATCTTTTGTATCAAAGACAAGAAATTCACCCCCAAAAATTAATAAATGGTAAACACAAAATCTGTCATATCTTGATAACATTAATGTTATAATGAAACACCTTCCCCTGAAGATTCAAAAATAAGTTTCAAAACAGAAATTAGGAGAAGAAACATGCAATGGCTAAACATTCAGTATCTGTCTATATTTCTGAGATGAGGTATTATGTACAATATTTACATTATTCAGACTATTGTCTTCATCTTTATTGCCATATTTATTACAATGTTTCGGCCGTTGTACACTCTGGCCTTCTTCAGGGGGTTGGAATGTCAAACTGAACACTTTATTACATTCACTGGGGTAGACTTTTCTAGTTCCATGTGCCATGTTTAATGGATGTCAGTTATCAGTTATCTCCTGTTAATTCCCTCTCCAAGTTCTACACTGCCTTAACTGGGTATTGAACTCACACTCTTTGGGTCCTGTCACTGGATCTAACCAACACCTATATCCACTTTGCCATATGTCCTTGAAAAAGGTTCAGTTTGACATTCCACCCACCTGAAGAAGGCTGGAGCATACAATGGCCGAAACATTGTAATAAATATGGCGACAAAAATGAGGACAATAGTCCAAATAGTGTAAATAGTGCTAAACATTCAGTTCATTTCTATTCCTTAATATTGTGAAAAATGAAATATTTTAGTGAAACATGTATGACATTGAGATTTTAATGGATATGATACAACTTTAGAAAAATAAAACATACCAATGACTGTACTATGGAGTCATATTATAGGATGTAATTTATTCCCTGAATAAACACGGGGTCATATTAAGAAAATATGGTAATCATTTTTGCAGAAAATAATTGTTTACTTGTAATTTTTTTTCTCTATGAAAAGTAAGTAATAACACCAATCTGTGTACGCATTTAAAATATGCAAAATTACCAGAATTTAACGTCTTTCAAAGCAAGCAGAATTTTGGTGAAGAAAGAGCTCAATAGAGAAGTTAAATTACGGTTTAAATGACTTATCTTTCAGCTGACTTCAAAGTTTTCTCTACTTATTTCTCATCTGGGTCAGATAAATCTATTGAATTATTGACAGATATCATATTTATACAATATATAAGAAATGTAAATTATAGACACAAAACAAATTTCAAATTGGTACTACTGTAAAAACTGTTAAGAACATAACAGTATTTAAATACTATATTTTCCAGACTATAATGCATGATTTTCTTCTCAAAATATGTAGGGTGCAATATGAATTGTGTCTTCAAACCTTGAGTGGCTGGGGTTAGGGTTATGGGAACATAGCTTCATAAAAATCAGTCACCAGCATCAAACCAGTTACATCCAGATAGTTGAATTTATAGGAGTGCAGGTGGTATACAGATGCGGACTATAGTGCAGAGAATACGGTATTCAGAAGTGTTAAAATATGACTATATGAACATGTTGACTGCCAGAGGTCAATTATGAAATCTGACTTTAAATGTCAACTTCATAACAGACAACTTAAGCAATAAAATTTTTTTATGAGTTCACTTATAACTTCAACTGAAGTCTAAACATTGTTTTCACATTAAAGTATCAGTGGACAATTTGTGAACTATCAAATAACCCATAATATCCAAGAATGGATAGTGGAACATGACATTATTTAGAAGCTATGGCACCAACCAAGAAAACACCATGTTCAACCAGATCCTGTAGAGTTTGTGCAAAAATCAAAGTACAGCAAGGAACCTGGTACTTTTGTGCTGATTGTGAAGACAATCTTTCTGCATTATTGATTGTTTCCAAATTCACTATTCAAGCACATCGTTTGAATTCTGGATATTTCTATTGCTTTTCAAATGCTTCATCTATGTTTATATTTTCAATAAATCTTTCACATAGAAAGTTTGTTTTTAGTTGCCAGTATGATTTTTCATTCCTGCTTTATATGCCAGGTAAAGCTATTTGCATACAAAACAGTGAAAAACTTGTAACTTCAATGGCAAGATCACAAAAAACAACTTGTGGTCAGCATGGAGTTATCTCCTGGTTATCAGTCAATGTGTTAAAATTAAAATGTTTCTTTTCTTTGTTGTTTTTTAATATATAATTTTGTTGTTATAAAATATATTTTGCTTGTATGTCTATTTAATGTAGCAATTAGCAGGTCTTTTCTTTTCTTTTCTCTCAATGTTGATAATAGGATTTTCCTTTTAGCTTTTGCAACAAATGCCCAAATGTACAAAAACAGAATCTTAAACTAATACCTTACACTATTAATATTATTAAAAAACAACTTCTTTTTGGCCTTCATTTCTTTTATGATCACTGCCAGGTCATAACCAATGACCTCGGGCAAACAAAGGATGTGATTTCTTGTTGCTTCTATTTAAAAACAAACTATTAGCAAAAAATCTTAAATGGACAAAGTTCTTTAAAGATATGCTGTGCTTGTTACAACTATTTTGGGGGTTTCCTGGAGCGATGATGCAGCAGTGATTTTGTTGATTTGTTGTTAAAGTCCTTTCTTTATCAGACCCGAAGCGCCAACTACAAAAGGAACAGTTTTAGTTTTTTTCAGGAACAGTTTTAGACAACTACAACAGGAACAAGTTTAGTTTTTAAGTGTCACATTTTTTCTATCTCAAGGTCTTTGTATTTGTGTAGTGTTACAAAAACCTTTGCAGAGATGTTTTTATCACTTGGTATGCACATGTCAATCAGTCAGAATGTAAACTTTTTCTTTTCTGTCTTTGATAATAACATCTGGGTGATTTGCTTGTATTTTTCAATATGTGTTGATAGAAAAATCCCAGAGAATGGTAACATCTGCTCCTTCAACTACACATCCAGGACGATGCTCGTACCAGCTGTTTTTATCCTGTACTGATAACAGATCTTCCAATGTAGATATTGACCTACTCTGTCATGATGTTTTTTTTTGTACTCATTGGGTGTGAATATTGAGCATCCTGAGATAAAGTGATCAATAGTTTCAATGTACACAGAACCTAGATTATGGGCCCATACTTTTATGCAATATGTTAGCTTGGTAGGTGATGATTGTTAGTATTATAATTATTATTATTATAGCTCTATTTACATTATTCGAACTATTATCCTCATCTTTGTTGACATATTTATCACATCATTTTGGCCGTTGTACACTCTGACCTTCTTCAGGTGGTTGGAATGTCAAACTGAACCTTTTATTTCACTCACTGGAGTAGACTGTTCTAGTTCCACGTGCCATGTCTAATGGATGTCAGTTATCAGTTATCTCCTGTTAATTCACCTCTCCAAGTTCTCCACCACCTTAACCAGGTATTGAACTCATACGCTTTGGGTCCTGTCACTAGATCTAACTAATGAAAAAACTTTTTTTCATCAGTGCAAGTTTTTTTGTTTTTTTTCCTACTCTGTATGAGTTTTGATTCTTTGTCACCACTATTATAACTCACTCCTTGCTTAGGCTACTCTCCATGATGTTATTAGAATTCTCTCCAGCTGACACCAATGAACTTTTCTGACTCACTTTGAGTTCTTTATTTAAGGCATCATGCCTAGTTCATTTGTGCTACTGGGGGGAGGTTGTTATTTACTATACAACACTATAAAAAAGCACTGCACATTATTTTACTATATAAATTTATAGCAAATTATCATAAAGAACATTAATTTTTATCCATTCTAATGTTCATATGTACAGAGATAGCAAAAATACTAAAAGCACTGATAGAAATGCATTGTAAATGATTTAAGAGGCATTACATATAATTTTATTACAAAAATGCATTGCAAATTATAACAGATAGGAATTATTAAAAAAAATATTCATTCATTCTAATGATTGTAAGGATAAAGATATGGCAAATAATAAAATACTCAACAGAATATGGCTATTATTATTATTATTATTATCATATGTATAATTATTTTGAATAAAGTCTTGAAAATATAAGAAAAAAAAGACTTATTGCATGAGATAATAGGCCTATGTTTATAAACTATACACTATTCAACAAAGGCATGAATAACTATCGTCTGATGAGTGTTTCCATGACAGTATGCAATAAATGAAAAGTCGTAATCTTTTTTGTTTTTAATATCTGCTAAATTGTTTCTAAAAAATGTGTTTGCCTCTTTTTGTGTGAAATAAGTCATGCAGAAGTGACAAGAAAGCAAAGGAAGAATGTACAGAATGAAAGCATTGTAGCATTCAAACCGATAGCATCATATTTGCCAGATTCTCCTAAGAACTCATAAAAGTCTCATTCTTTCTCGGTGTACCAAATTGACATTCAGTCAAAAGTGAAACTCTTCCCTAAGAAAAAAAAAAAAAAAAAAAAGGCTGGGTGGAGGCTCCTACAGTAGTACAAACACATCATGGATGAACAGTTTGCTTGTTTTATAAATTTGACCCTTACTGTGTTTCCCATTATTATAGCCTTGTGGGTTCAGCAAATAATTGTATTCTAAAAATTATCTGGCCGTTCAGTTTGATAGTTTTGTGAATTCAACTACTCATTTGACTACACCTCCATTACTGTGACACTGGAACTAATTTCTTATTTATGCTATTCCTCACCCAACACAATGTCCAAGAGCCGCTCAAAGTAGAGGGCTATTGAATGCAGTTGTTTTATGGATGGAGGTATAGTAGGGGGAAAAAAGTGAAGATTATGAGGCTATGTAGGATAGATAACTGTTGGCCCTGAGAATGAATCAGTCTATACTTAGATGAAATATAAGTAGCCAGTCTTGTGACTTGAGGCAGTTGTAAATTTTCCCACTAGTACCAGTTCCCCATGTTCAGATAAATGAAAAATACAGGAATTTGCTGATTTTTAAGAAATCCTCTCCACTGCTAAATTTTATGCAGTTTAAGAAAAAAAAATTAAAACAGAGAAAATTCTAATTTAAAAAAGGTTCTAGTTTAAATAAATGTAGTCTGAGGAACAAAAACAAAAAGCAGAAGAATAAGTGAATCTAGTGGTCAATGTTCAAACTCAGATTAATATTAGGACATCAAATGCTGATTTTCAAGGCCTCTCCTTTATTATTTTTAGTGCATCAATCTATTCCAATACTTATCATAATATTTGCTCCTGTAAGTGTAGTAAATATCTAAAACTTAGGGACTTACAAGATGATTTTCAAGGCTCCCATTTTTGTAATTTTGTAATGTGCATCACATTCTTCCAACCCTTAATTGGTCTTGTCCTTCCTCCTGTGAAGCTTATAAATATCGCCTATGCGTGTATCATGTATGACACATAACTGACTGAGTGAAATATGTCAAAAATAAGAAATCAGATGATCCGGTTGATCCGGTTGGTTGGGTTTTATGGCATATCAACCACTGTGGGTCATTTATACACATATATATACATACACACACACATTTTATATATATATATATATATATATATATATATATATATATATATATATATATATATATTACGAAATGGACAAAGTCCGACAATTTATTTATTAAAGACATTTTTATGTTTAACGTTATAGATACAAGTATTTAAGTAAATGCTCTGTTTATAATAAACAGTATTAAATAACATTTACCGGCCTGAATGTCCAAGAAATTTTCATAGAAAATATTCGTTCTTTGACAGGATTCGAACCTGCATCCTATACGGAACCGTCATTTACGCTGACGTGCCTTACCGTTAGGCTACAAAGAAGCGTTCGGTAGACAAGGTCGAATTTACTGCTTATAAACTCAATCTTCCATGAATCTCGAATATTCATAACTGCTCATGGCGTATCAAATGTAAACAAATGACGTCATATATTACGAAATGGACAAAGTCCGACAATTTATTTATTAAAGACATTTTTATGTTTAACGTTATAGATACAAGTATTTAAGTAAATTCGAGATTCATGGAAGATTGAGTTTATAAGCAGTAAATTCGACCTTGTCTACCGAACGCTTCTTTGTAGCCTAACGGTAAGGCACGTCAGCGTAAATGACGGTTCCGTATAGGATGCATGTTCGAATCCTGTCAAAGAACGAATATTTTCTATGAAAATTTCTCGGACATTCAGGCCGGTAAATGTTATTTAATGCTGTTTATTATAAACAGAGCATTTACTTAAATACTTGTATCTATAACGTTAAACATAAAAATGTCTTTAATAAATAAATTGTCGGACTTTGTCCATTTCGTAATATATGACGTCATTTGTTTACATTTGATACGCCATGAGCAGTTATGAATATTCGAGATTCATGGAAGATTGAGTTTATAAGCAGTAAATTCGACCTTGTCTACCGAACGCTTCTTTGTAGCCTAACGGTAAGGCACGTCAGCGTAAATGACGGTTCCGTATAGGATGCAGGTTCGAATCCTGTCAAAGAACGAATATTTTCTATGAAAATTTCTTGGACATTCAGGCCGGTAAATGTTATTTAATACTGTTTATTATAAACAGAGCATTTACTTAAATACTTGTATCTATAACGTTAAACATAAAAATGTCTTTAATAAATATATATATATATATATATATATGTGTGAAAATATTGTAGAAAATAGGAAAGAAACTGGTTTGGTAAAAGATCCAAAGTTCCTTAGTATTTTTGTAATTATTTTTAAAAAATAGTGCTCGATACAAAAGTAGAGCATAAATATAATTATTTATTTAAAAATATGATTCCAACTCGCTACATAAGAGGTCTCATGTTTCAAAACAAGAGCCGAAAACTTCAAAATAATATTTGAATTAACTTGAGTTAAAGTAGGCTCTGTTCCATCTTCAATAGAAAATAGAATTAGCAGTAACTCCGCTAACAAAGTAATATTCCACCAACATAATGACTTCTACAACACTGCCCTAAAAAGTAGTGGTTATAAAAATGCTAACATTAAATATAGGGACAATTGCAATAACCAAAAGAAAAAAAACAGGAAAAGAAACATCATTTGGTATACACCTCCGTTCAACCAAATGGTTAATATTAAACTAGGACAGAAGTTCTTAGCTCTAATCGATAAAAACTTTCCCACCAAAAGTAGGCTTAGTAATATATTCAATAAAAACACACTAAAATTGAGTTATTGCTGCACTGAAAATCTAGAAGGTATAATAAGAAGACACAATAATAATATCCTGAACAAACCCCCTTACCTGAATAGTTTTAATAACTCTACACTTAAATTAGATAATGATAGGGAAAAACTATGCGATTGTAGAAACCCGGTAGACTGCCCATTAGAAAATAAGTGCTGCATCAAATCTGTGGTATACCAATGCACTATATCATCCACGGAGAACCCTAACAATAATATGATATACATTGGGTCCACGAAAAATGCCTTTAAAACCAGATGGAGGCAGCATAAATGCTCCTTCAACAACATAAACTTTAGACATCAGACCTCTCTATCTAAATATTTTTGGCACCTGAAAGAAAAAAATAGGACACCTAAAGTAAAATGGAAAATCATTAACAGGACTAGAACTTGCAAAACTTGGGATGACCCATGCCCTTTGTGCCTCCATGAAAAACTACACATTATTAAGCTCCTAAACAATAAAAACCTATTAAACAACCGGCAAGAATTAACGGTTTTCTGCCGACACAACCGAAATTATGCTCTGAATAACTAGCTAAAAACACGCATACAATAAAATAAATTTTAAAATCCATAGCCCATATACATAGTTTTAATAACCTACAAAAATTGATAACCCTTTATGAAGTCGTCAAATAACAAACGTTACGGCCTTTTCATATACACAAATCCCTTTCACAAAGAGATATAATAAAGGAATAAAATAAAAATAAATA